>JARHKZ010000046.1:0-600000 GCA_029204075.1 Mycena capillaripes
AAAGAGGAAGAAAAAAAGAGATTGCCTTGTAAATTAATAAATTAAGTGCTTGTGGAATTGAGCATCAAGTGAACTTCCACATGCTTCCATAACCTACATATGGAAGCTCCCACCAGCCAGTGGGAGCCTCCCACCGGCTCCCACATAAGAGAAAATCATTGGGTAAACATAAGATGGGAGGCTCCCATGCACTCCCAGATACTTTGCGAGCCTATATATGGAAGCTCCCACTGGACAGTGGGAGGCTCCACCCGAGAAGAATTCATTGACCAAAGACAAGATGGGAGGCTCCCATAGCCTGCCAACTGGCCACTGGGAGCTCCCAGGATGCTACATGGGAGCTGCCAACCATCTCCAAAGGCTTACCGGGAGCTTCCATAAATCAGATTGGGAGGCTGGCGGGAGCTCCTAGGCTGTAGGCTGGGAGAGTGTATGAGCTTCCGAGTAACAGGTGGGAGGCAGGTAGGAGGCTAATGGAAGCTCCCAAAACAACAGGATGGGAGGCATGGAGAAAGCAGCCAGCTTAGTAATTGAGAGATCTGCATAGAAAGTTAACATAGAGTTAAAAACATCAAAAATAAATGTAAATGTGTTTGTTTGACATCGTAGTATGGATGTCACTGTCGGTAAGATAAAAGAGTCAGAGTGCACTCGAGGCTAGATGCTGCAGGTAGCCATGCATTAAAGAAACACAAGCAGACCCAAAATTGCCAATCTGACCTGCCACATACACCTGAACCTGTTTTTTTTTGCAGCCAATATTGCTGAGAATTTCTAGCCACGGTACACATGGCATATATGTAGGAAGCACAACCAGAGCCAGTGCTACATTAATAGCCAAGTAGCCGGCTGAACGGTGCAGATCCGGCCCCAAAAATGCCGATCCAACCAGCCAAATGCACCTGAACCAGCTTTTTTGCAGCCAATATTGCTGAAAATTTCTAGCCGCGCTATGCGCGGCATATGTGTATGAAGCACAACCAGAACCAGTGCTACATTAATAGCCAAGTAGCTCCCCAAACAGTGCAGATCCGGCCCAAAAAATGCCGATCCAACCAGCCAAATGCACCTGAACCAGCTTTTTTGCAGCCAATATTGCTGAAAATTTCTAGCTGCGCTACACGCAGCATATGTGTATGAAGCACAACCAGAACTAGTGCTACATTAATAGCCAAGTAGCTCCCCAAACAGTGCAGATCAGGCCCCAAAAATGCCGATCCAACCAGCCAAATGCACCTGAACCAGCTTTTTTGCAGCCAATATTGCTGAAAATTTCTAGCCACGCTACACGCAGCATATGTGTATGAAGCACAACCAGAACCAGTGCTTCATTAATAGCCAGGTAGCAAGCAAAATGGTGCAGAACCGGCCCCAGAAATGCCAAAAAAATCCCCAGCTGGCACTAGGGTTTAGGCTGGGAGCCTGGGAGCCTGGAAGCTCCCAGAAGCCCTGGGAGCAGCAGCAACGCTCCCTCCCATATAGCAGCGGTTGGGAGCTCCCAAGGTGGTAGCCTCCCATATTCCTGAGCCTACTTAGGGGGATTCTCTATGTGGGAGACAATCACCCTAACTGGGTCCCTTAAACGTCTGCCTGTAGTGGTAGAGCTTAATTAATGGGGTGGCCGGTTGGCTAGTATTTGGCCTTGTTGGTGATGCGTGCACCAAAAAATTCACTGGTAAATCAACATATCGTGTAAACTCGAGAAAATTGCCTTGAACCATTCATAGGATATCTGCCTTCATTTCACCACAGGGTGGGAGGTATATCGACACCGCGGTCCTCAGAAATTAGCCACAAATGCCAAGGTGGCCGGTTCCCCAGTCAAAAATAGTAACTGGCCAAAATACCTCCGGCAAAAGAGTGGAATGGCCCCAGGATTCTCTTGCGCCGTCTTCCCGGCACGCACACACACCGATATTTCTGCGTATATCCAGGTTCTCCCAGACATTGCCAGTTATTTCTATCTCGTCAACGACATTCTCTCGTGTGTCGATTGTTTCGTGCGACATGTTACAGACACTTACTTCATTGCCGGGCAGATTCTATAAAGAAATCCTTGCCGGGGAAACCATGAACTATGTGCAAGTTCGTTCCAAAACCACGGGAAAAGACCTGAAGCAGGTGTTCGTTGAGATGGTGCGGGAGGTCGGCGACCTACATACCGGCATTACGGCCGCCCTTGAAGAACAACCAGAAGCCTTGGCAGCTTGGAAGGCGTTCGAATATGGATATATGTGCGTTTAGATTTTGCTCGGTCTTGCACTTCAGGGATGACCTGTCCCAGCTCCTGGCATTTGTCGATAGAGCGGTATAGATTATCCGAGCTCGGATTCCGTCGACCCCAATCAAGTGGTGGAGTAGATATCAGTTAACGTTAATCTAATGCCTGTCAGTATGGTATCCGAGAGTACACGGCTATCCCGGAAGTCGGTGGAATTTGATATGATTTGAAACCCACTGGAATCCAACGATTTTCTGCTCGTGTTTGGAAGGGAAGATTCTCGGAATGATTTGATTTGGCGGATTACTGGAATCTGACGGGTCGTCTGTCTGACTTCATCAAGGCATCCGTCGGCGCTGCATTTACCATGTGGATTCTGACGGGCTACCCCTCCGACCTTCAAGCTTCAAGGCAGCTAAGCGCCGATGCACCACAATACTTCCTGTGTACAATATTCTTGTTAACTTGAGTTCAATACATTTTCACTACTACCTCTCACACCGGTTGTCTTGTATGCAAGGCTCATATACTTATCACCTAGTATATGAGTGGAGTCAGCCTAAGTTAGGTTATCCAGTACATGTACCCCGTCATCTACAATAAAAACCCCATTCTGCGTGGAATTCCATTCAGACTATTAGAATTTATTGCTAGAGAGGAGTGAATGTCCTCCATTTGAATGTATGTGTCCCGGATCTCATGGTACAGTCAAGATAACTGACTTTGCCAACGGACTGCACGGCTCTAACCTTTCCGAATCACTGTGCTTTCCGTTGACAACGTCGACCAGAACATCAATTACAGGCCCATCCGGACAGATTGTGAGTTGCTCCATGGCATTGCAGACTGAATGATGACCTCATAAGATGCGTCGCCGTTTTACCCCTCGGGCCCTCCGGAGTCGCACAACTCCCGTCCTTCATTGAGGTCGACTTGTGTTTGACTTGCGTACACCTTCTGCAAATTGTGTCTCGGGAACGCTGAGCTACTTGGACCCATAACTCTATTTCACCGAATTTCACGCATACGCTACAATTCGTCCATTCATTGTTTGCTATTACGCGTTCATGGCATTAAATGTATGAAGAGCGGCTTCAAGAGCCTAAATCAAAACTAAAAGAGCGACCGAGTCCACAACGCCTTCCACAGCACCGTCGGCGCCAGAAGGGCTCTGTCTGCCGCGACCATATTGCGAACACGCCATAATACCGACGCAACCTCTTCATCCTGAAGTATTTGTCAGTTGAATCAGAAAGACTTTGCTGTGTATGGATTAAATTTTACCTGCGTGGCGGCGGAAATCAGTTTGAGCTCTAACCAGCGGGCTAGGCATCCATTATCTCTTGTTTCGCCAGCCATTGGCTCGCAGGCAAGCGATCCGTAGTCTGGTAATGGTTGAGGAAGAGACCCGACGACGATGCGATACGTACCGTGCAGCCGTGTAGCGTCCCTACAAACAAGAATAATCAGCGTGCGAGGAAGCGATAATAGAAACTGGCTCACCACAAGCCTTCAGTACGAGCAGCATTCTTCTTGAAGTACCGTGCCGAAAAGTCTCCGGGAATGATCGGGACGGGGGAGTCGATAGAGTGAAGCAGAGAGTTGAGTGTGATGGCCTTCAGCATGGCCTTGGAGATGCCTTGTCTGCCACCGAGGTTCAGACCGTGATGAGTAAAAAATGTCGAAGTTTTTACCCGTGGACGGGATTCAGCTGGATATGCGCATCACCAACCGCGATGAAGTTGGAGGGCAGAGCCCCTGTAGGAACGGAGTGGTATTTGACGCACGATTGTTCGGCTGATTACGGTCTGAATGAGTTTTTTAAGGCAATAACGGCTCCATACATACGTATTTTGATGATATCGAAGGTAGGCTCATTACAGTTTTCACAGAGGATTTCGACAGTCTCGACAAACCAAGAAGCGAGGGGTGCGTGTCCACGAATCGTCGATATAAATGGGAGTATTTCAGGCACGCTGCGCGGAAGGTTATTCTCACTGGACGTTAGCATAACTTGCACTGTTGGACGAGCTCGGGAGAAACTGAGAAACATAAGGTTGTGTAGCGTATATTGGGTTTGTAAGTGCAGCGCAGGTTGTCCGGGAGGGAAAATCCGGAAGTTTCGAGCCATTTCTTCCCTGCTTGGATCCTTCCGGCGCAGTCTACAGATCGATTCAGTCTGCGAATCCCAAGTGAGGAAGAAATACTCACCCACGACTAGACCGATATTGTCGACAACAACTTGCGTCCCATCGAGCTTGCGGACAATGACGGACTGGATAGATGATCGATTATCTGAGGCCCTGACACCACGCACAGTACCAGGCCAAACGGTGATATTCGCGGCTGTTGGGTGCTGGATGAGCAGTGCATACAGCGCCTTCTGCGTTGCGGATCGACTCATCGCCAGAGTGTCTGGAAGACGGCCCCCAGGATAGTCCCCGTAAGGAGCCGGAACTGCGATTCCGGAGTAGTGGAGCTGGATGTCAGCGTATACTAGTCTAACCATGTTCCGTCATTCAATTGAAGAGCCGTCTTGAAGCGCTCACCGTCCACCCACAGCCCTTAGTTCGGTATCGAAATTGGGCCACAGACGTCTGGCGCCGTCAGTGAACAAGCTAAGTAAGGCTGAAAGTACCTGATGAGTTTCCGAGAACAAATATTAATTCAGTGTCTCACCATGAGTAGCATTGCACTGCATGACCCTGGTCTTGGGTTTCTCGGGATCGAGGAGTTCAGGGTCTACGAGAATGACATGATCGAAATGATCAGCAAGAACTCGAGCGACAACGGTCCCTGCGATACTTTGGCAGTCGATGGAAGGAGTGGGGGAGATCGACTACAGGTCCAACATACCTTCCTCCACATACAACTGCGGTGCCTAGCAGTTTCTGCTTCCTCGGTTGGCCCAGAGCATCGAGCTCTTCGATCCACTCGGGCGGAGATTTGCAGACTTTCTGCCAGATGATGCGTGAACTGAGCAACACGCATGCCGTAGAAGCCAGGTAGATAGAAGAGTGAGAAATACCCATGATGTGGGGAAGCGAGTGAAGTGGATTTATGCATATTCCATCCTTACTTATATTTGGAAATGCTGTTTGTTCCCCGAGAATCTTCATCAGGAATAAAACCACCTCGGCATTGTGTTAGCAATCCATAGCACTTTGAGAGAGCCGTATTTAGGTATTTTTTCCCAGCTGCTGTAACTCTGACACAAAATTGTATGTCTTAAGTGCGGCGGCGTTGCCCATGGATGGATTCCACTGGAACATCCACGCAGCCGGAACATCCATGCAGCCCGACTTGAGTTGAGGTCAGTTCTATGTGACGTGGACCTTACATCGTCAGTAGGAGGAATACAAACGCCCGCCGCTGGCGATCGCGCGTGCGTTGCCGCAGCTTGAATGATTGAGAGGGCACTCTTGTGGGTAGTAGTTTCTGACTTTCAGCCCGACGGTTACGTGAGATGAATCCATAAAGGACGTAGCAGAGGCCCCGGGGCGGTCATGAGGAACTAGAAGTCCGCGGGGCAGTGACCCATCATGAAATAATACAAGCCTATCTTAAGATGTGGCCGGTGTAGACCGCCGAAAGTCTTAAGTTTCTTAGATCTTAAGACCTATCCTATCTCCCTAAAGCCTCCCCTGTACCCTATACATTCTAGACCTTAAGTCTTGAGAATCTTGAAAACAGTTAAGACCTTGGAATAACTTGAGATGTTCGCAAACTTATGTAAGACATCAAATAACTTGAGACATCCGTGAACTTGAGGTATCCGAAACTCAAGTTCCTAAAATAATATATATACATACACACTCTAATACCTTGAGATTTGGGCAAGACTTGAGTTGCCGAGACTTAAGTCTCCCAGAACCTAAGTCTTGCACCACGGACTAGAAGTCCACAGGAACTCAAGTGTCCTGCAGAACTAACTTGAGATGTCTCAGTTCCCACGTCAGTGAGACTGGAATCAACACACACCTCCTTTCCCCAAACAGCCTGCAAACACCGAACGTAGGTGGCATTTACAAAAAGATACAGGGCTTGATGCTCAAGACGGCAAAGTCAGATCAATGCGACAAACGACAAGAAAATTGAATGTACCGTGATGTTGGCTCTCAGCCTTGGACACACACAGGCCTATGTAATCAAGAAGAGAGGGGAGAGGAGGATGTGGGTGAGGGTGAAAAGGTGAGTGGCGTGGGTGAAGGTGGAAGTCAGGAGCAAGAGAACAAGCGCTTCGATCATTGATCTGTGATCAGCGGACAATGAAATTGATGTGTGGCTGCATCCGTGTAATGTCACGTTGCATGCTCTTTCTTCCTCCCATTAACTTAACATCTCTGTGCCACTTACGCTCCTACCCTCTTGAAGACCCTTGAGCTGACTGGTCCAACCTACCCATCTCCATCTCCGCCTACCTGCCCCCCCACTTGTGTCTCAACCGCCCAACGCGCAGTGGCATTCACAATGGATTTCCTTAGTATCCACTCAGTCAGTTTCTGCGTTGCCCAGAGGTCACCCATACTCCTCTCCAGTTTCTTCCCACCCCCTTGTCATTGGCAATTGCACACCCACCTCGACAAACTTATTAATTTTATTCCATCTGTGGCTTATTGACTGAACTTGAGTTGCGCAGGGCTTAAGTACTCGCGGAACTTGAGTGCTGCCAAAACTTAAGTGCTCCCAGAGCTTGAGTGTCCCTGGAACTTAACAGGTGATCTCAAGAGTTGAGCAGGACTTAAGTCGGCGAGAACTTAAGTCTTAGGTGGAGGGACCCTGCTTGTGCTGGCGGCAGGTGGGAGCTGAGTGAAGAATAGGTCTTAAGATTTGTACTCAAGACCTAGAGAACTTGAGACCTTGGCCGGTCTACACCGACAGGTCTTAAGATAGGCTAATAAATTAGTTGACCCATCGGGAACTTGCGGGTGCTGTATATCGGCCAAGAGGACATGCGAAAGACGTTCCACATGTACATTCGCAAACACTACATTCGATCAAACCCGGTACATGATGGAAATGAACCGTGTTTGCATCAAAGCCGATGCCTGCCTTTTGTGCATGTACTGTACGGGAGGAGCTCGCTCCTCTCTGAAGTGTTCTCAATCCTTTATCTCCCACTATGCTGCTCATACCAGACGGCCACCGACGCGTCGAAAAAACGCGACCCAACACCCCCCGATGGTGCCGTGGGGTCTCAGTCCGGCCGGGAATATCTTGACGGCATGACAGCTCGCCGGTTTATGGAATTTCGGAACTACGTACGTCGCCGCAGCCCATTCGGACCTGCTCCGACCGAAATAGTGCAGTATGGTTGCGCGGATGTGGCAGATAACCACGTTACCGCCAGCGTTATGTGATATCAAGATGCGGACCAGTGTTGCAGTTAAGGGTCTTAATATGGATTGTTCCAGAATCAAAGGGCTTAAGATTTATTAAGGTTTAATTAAGGGTGTGTTTTTGAGGGTCAAACTAATGGTTAATTGAGAAAATGGTAGTATATGTTCAGGCGGAAGTTGCCTTATCATTTACTCTTCAAAGTCGTCTCCGGAACCCTCCAAAGCCTCCGTGTCAGGCTCCTCGTCGCTGCACTCGGCTGCAAGGAGCTCCATATACAAGCCTTCCTCCGACACCACCTGAGAGCGAAAATGGCTTTCCAAGTGGGTGCGAGATTATGCCGCCAAAGAGATTTGCGAGGGTGATGGGAAGCCAGGGACGGGCGCGACGAGGGTGCGGCGCCGCACACACTGTGATCATGGCAGGTAAGTCTTCATCTTCGTCCTCGTCCTCGCCGGTAGACCCTGTGAAGGGTAAAAGTTGTGCATTCCTATTGGGCCTAAAGTTTCAGCTCCTGAGGCCCAATCCCATGTCATAATATAGACTCATCAGGGAAAAAACACCTAGCTACGACACTCTCAAAGTGCTATAGATTGCTACCATAGTGCTGCGTAGTCAAGTAGCGAGGTGGTTTTATTCTTGATGCCGATGGTGCTGGGTTCTTCTATATCCTCGGAAGTCATGTCCTTCATCTCCCAATGTTCAATTCAATCCCCGGGAAGAGGATGCGACCCACTATGCTTACCAAAATTCTTTGACAGGTTGACATGTGCTCAGTGTTACTTCGAAGACATCAATCATTGTTCTAAATCTTCTGAATGAGAAGCCAGAGATACTTGTGGAGGCAAGAATCCCTGCCTGCCAACGCTTTGGGGCTAAATTTAACTGAAAATTGTCGAGGAATGACATAATTGTTCAATTTTCAGGCTCAGCATTCGATTCGGGTCGAACACGACCCTCACCGCCCGAACACTGAATCTGGACCCAACATTCAGTTCAAGCCAGGATTTCACCTTGAACCTGAACTCGGCATTCAGTTCGGTCCGGTTCAGGTTCATGAATGATATTGAATGATTTAGGGGAGCTGGTGATGGGCTCTGAGAATTCCTTCAGGCTGGTAAATATTTTGGGGAACTAACAGGACGAATTGCCGATAATAAAAACATGATTCCTGCAAATTTTAGGACCAAGACGTTACTTGGTTCAGCGGAAGGTCATAATAGTCGAATCAGTTAAGTGTAAAGAAGCGTTTGAGGGAAATGGAAGACACGTTTTGAGGTCTTCCTGCGCGTATGGCCATTTTGGGGCGACATGGGACCGGTTGTGTGCAGGAAGGCTACGGGAAAGGAGCTTGTTAAGAAGTTGTGAAAAAGCAGATAAAAGGCGAGGTTGAGAGAAGAAGCGCCCTAGCAACGTCATCGGACCGGTTAAGCGAACGAGGAGGTAGCCAAACACTCGCACATCATAGCGTCTTCCATCATCTTGATCTGCTCTTCACAGGCAACTTGCAGGCAACTCGCGACTAGCTCTAATGCGTAGGTCTTTTCCGTCAACTTTTCTAGTCCACTCTTCAAGTCGTCACTACGCCGTTCTTCTTAATCTTGTTCGCCGTCTGTGGGTGGCAAAAACACCAACGATCTAGTGTTGTTCAGGGCCCGGCCTCAAGCCCTAGGCCGGCCGGGCCAGGCCCTACGAGGCCCAAGCCGGGCCGGGCCCAACCCAAGGCTTGAGCGGGCCCAGGGCTTGGGCTTGAAAGAATTGAAGCCCGAGCCGGCCCGCCAAGCCCGGGCCTCAGTATCCCAATTTGATTTCAGCGCGCCAGCCGACCGACACGTTGAATGCCTTCAGACCATTTCCCCAGGTTGTGGATACCTTTATTTTCGAGATCGCGTTCGACGAGAAAGACTATCAGAAGCGCGACAATTTAACGGCCCTACGACTGACCGAGGCCGAATGGGGCCGGATTGATCTACTCCTCAATGTGCTCCAGGTGCATACGGCTCTTTCTCTAGATTGCTCATCAGACTGAACAGGTTATCAGAGCGCCCAGGACGCCCAACACGCGTTTTCTGCGGATCTCAGGTCAACCTTGCACCTCGCAATTCCGGCGTTGGACAAGCTGCATGCGGAATGGACGGCAAAATCTACCAACGAAAAATATTCGGTATTCCATGATGCACTGACAGAAGTATTACTGAAGGTCGACGAATATTATCATAAGACCTCGAGCACGAACTCTTACATGTTGGCGATCGGTACGATTGATTCATTATCCTCGCGATTTTTTAAAACCCTGTCAGTTCTCGATCCCAGGAAGAAACTCGCGTATTTCCAGAAAAATTGGCCGAAGAATCTTCAAAAAAAGATAACCAAAAACATGAAAAAAACAATACGAATCTCACTCACTTCATCTCTCTGAATCCACTGAAACTGGTCATAGTTCAAAAAGCGGTACCTGAAGATGCACGCAGACACTATCGCCAATTCAACGATCACAGTCACCCAAAATTTAAAGGTCACAAAACCCAACCGCAGGCGAGCTGTAACTCCTCTAGATGGTAACCGGTGAAATGCACTGTCAAGCCCGGGCCCAGGCCCAAGCCCCAAGGCCTGAAGCCCTGCCTCAGGGCTTGGGCTTGGGCTTAGGAAATCTCAAGCCCAAGCCGGCTGAGGCCGGGCCCAAGCCCGGGCTTCCAGGCCGGGCCGGGCCCTGAACATCACTACAACGATCATCCCCGACCACATCGCAGGAATAGCGCTATCACCGGAGTTTGAGGCAAATACGCGCCGACCAATATCCAGCCAATACGGGGTGTATTGGCCCAATATTGGCCAGATATTGACGGAATAACGCCCGGTCAATATTCGCGCCAAACGGGCTGTATAAGCGAAATATTGGACGCATATTGTTCGAATATTACTCCAATATGTATTGTCCTGCGGCTTTTTTTCTTCCTCACAGCACACTTCAAAATGACTTCAAAATTCGATGTATTCAAACACAATGGGATAACTATGTCTGGTAACACCGCCCGTCCCACCTAGATCCACAATGCCTGCACGAACAAAATCAACACAAGGCCGGTGAGCTGACATATGGACGACATACTTTTGCACCCTACGCGTGCTTGAATAAAAAGTGAAATAGGGCCGGCGTCCTCGGCAAAAAGACTCAGAAGATTTATCAGCTGTGAAATGCGACCGACGTACCTTAACGTGTCCGTTCACGAGCATTCAATTGAACCGCTACATGAAGTCAGTGAGGTTGTATCATAAGTTGCGCATTTGACGAACTTTGCCATGTGTAATGCCGTGAAGGAGAGGCGGCACAACAGTCAGGGACTACACGTGCATTTGTTAGCGCGAGGATGGGGAAAATATGTACACGTACATTTTGCGAACTCGGGCTCATCACGAATTCTGCAGATTGAATGGCTACAGACGGTGGTGCAAAACAGAGGTACGACGTGATAAGAGGACAACTCGAGAAAGCCAGTTGTGATGCCCACCTGCGACCGTTACAAGCATGCACATCGCAAGTCGACAGGATGACGCCATTCATTGGTGAGCGCTATCAAGCACAAGACGTTAAGGGAACATACCATTCATCTGGAGCCAAATGAAGCAGACATTGGTCCTAACACTTTTTGAGATCAAGCGTAGGGAGGACCAACTTGACCAACACACCTGTGTGCAGCCAACTCCAACCAGTGCACGTTCTGGCCGCTCTCAAACGAGGACATGTACTGCCCGTGCAAAACACAGTGAGGAGGACGAAGCTCGAGCAGTGGATGAGGGAAGCAGTAAAGAAGAGCGAAGGATGGGAGAGATACACGTACCAAGCGACAGAAGACTTGCCTCCTAACCCGATTGGCCGCGCTGGCGTCTTATAGACAAGATGACGCGCGACTTGGACGCGATTTTGTCACACAGACCTTCAGGCATGCACGGCCAGATGGATCGGGCAAGTAGAATGACATCAGCTACGAAGCAAATTCAGCGACAGAAGAGTACGCACCGTTGTCATATTTTTCCGTCCCAAATCGCGTCTCGAGTGCCCTAATAGCTGGGCCAAGGCGCTGGGATGGGTATTGGAATGCAACGGTAGGATAAGAGAACATCACAAGCACCGGACGTGTCGATCTTGGTCGCGAATGGCAGTTGTTCATAGCAGGTCTGATTTGGATAGAATCAGATCGCAAACCAAGGTACGAGGGCCTGATAATGGCGAAAGAGGGCTCCCAAAATTTGGAGGAGAACGGATACGAGGGTGTGCAGCAATGAATGCCGCGTCACCGAGGCCATGGTGGTAGGAGGAAGGAGAGCTCCGATTATGTAAGTGATGGCAGCGGCGCGAAAACGTTGAAGTCCAAGTTTCGGGCTGCCCCAGCCAAAATGCTGTATTTAATGCAATAATATGCGGTGATTATGTGGCCAATATGTGCTGTATTACCCTCTTTATAAAATTAAGCCTGTCTGAAGCTTTTAAACTCCGCTTTAGGCCAATCAGCCCCGAATCGCTGGAATATCAGCATTTGACTTTACGGCGCTTATTGGACCTCAAAACCCAAGTGGATGCGAGGCCGCGAAGCGGCCGAGCAGCCGCTTGTTGTCTAAATAATTGCGGTTCAATATTTGCGACAATATCCGGCCAATATTTGGCCAATATAGCTGATATTGGCCCGATATTGGTCGATGCGTATTTGCCTCAAACTCCGGTGTATCGGGATGCCTGCGACGATGTCTGTGTCTGCATCTTCCAAATCGCAGCGTTAGTTTCATAGCGCCTCGACCACGCCCTCCACTACCTATCCGACGCTGCGACTTGCCCCGACTGCGACAGCTACGGCAACGACACCACCCACACCCGTATCCCCAAGTACACCCTCCAGGCTCCCGCACTTTCTGCAATATCCCACCCAGCGCGACCGCTTCAAGTCCCTCTCCGTCGACCGCCCGCCCTCTCCGTCGACCGCCCGCCGTCCGCTCCTTCCTCTGCTGCATCGCACACCACCAGCACCTTTGACATCTCCAACTCTACATCGACTTCATCTGCAGGAGGCCGACGCAGCGCCGGCCGATTAATCAGGCTCGGGAAGGACAGGGAACGTGAACGGGCCAAACAAGGGATCCGCGAGGCGCACCGAGTGCGGCCGAGCTCCGATCGCTGTACGAGTCCAAGCAGTCCTAAATGCCCAACGGATACGACTTTTTAGTGGCAATAGGTGAACGTATAAGGCCTTATAACTTCCTCCCGCTTTGATTTGGTCTGAAAACCCGACAATTGACGTCGCACCCGTCTTACTATTGACTGTCATGCCGCTCCTCGATCTCTTTAATAATGTCACCACCGCACTGACCAAGGCAAAGCTAATTCCTGATATCTGTGTTTCTTCCAACCCCTGGACAATTCTATCCATTATGTTATCCTCTGGGCCCATTTCACTCGGCACAGAGGTCCCACCCTCCGGGACAATGGAACCGCCGGGCATCGCAATCGCAGCAGTGCCAGCCGACGAAGATATCGAGACAGGCGGCCTCGTAAAGACTGAGACACGGTACACCTTGCGATGTTCGAACCCGACGCCCCAATCGATCGCAGTACAGCCTACGAGTAGCCAGTTGGGTGGTGCGTTAATACTTATTTTGAGATTTTTCACGAAAGAAGATGGAAACTAATTGGACCCATTAGACTACTAGGGATCGTCACCGTACCCGTCCAGGACGGTTGGACAAGATTACTGAAGCGACACGAACGAGTGACCCATCGGCGCCCGCTGCAAATGCGTATCGACTGCCGAAGGGGAGCGGGATCCACCGCTCCAGTACGGGCAAGCAACTCTCGTTCCCAATGTGACATTCACTTACTCGTGAATATCTGGGAACTCAGGGTTCGCTCTCTTCCGCGATCCGCCGAGATTCTCTCTGGGCACGTCATTTTATTTGGTGGGAGGCGAATATGAGCGAGTTTTTTGTGTGGTGAATATCAAGAGCGTTGCCCAAGTTGGGGAACCATAGTTCCCCAGCTTAAGCTCGATTGAAGATCAGACGATACGGAAAGTCTACATCCATACCACTGAGAATGCTCCTCTGAGATATTCGATGCAGTTCGTTGACTGGATTCCAACTCTGCGAATTTTACACCTGCTTTGCGTTCCCGTCCTGGGCCTGTGCCGGATGAGCATGTGGACGATGCTTTTGTAGCCGAGCTCCGACGCTGCCTCAATTGCACTGCCGTGCATGTTCACATAAGCCCCATTGCCGATCAGGAACAGAACAATGTCGTAGTGCGATGTTTCCGTTACCTTTTGAGATTGCCGTCGCAAATGCGGAATTGTATCGTCTGTGCCGAGCATTCACATCAGCCAGCGCGATACTTTTCAATGAGAACCTCAATTGCAGCGACAATGGTGCAGTAGCGGCGTAAAAATTATACCTGCGAATTCGGAGATTCCCACTCATGCCGCCATCACAAAAAGCATCATGACAATTCCCAGGATGCTAATAAAACCATCCCATTTTTGGTTACTGTGTTATTTTAACCGTTAGCATCAAGGGATAAATGATGTAAAACTGTATTCAATCAAGTTGGTATGAAACACTGGGGTAACACGGGACTGTTATCTTAGCCAGGGGCTGAATGGTATAAAAAGCGGCTACCTCAGGCACCGAGACTGCATACTTTACCCTACCCACTCTGGTCAAGATGAAGTTCTCTAACAAGGCAAGCAGTCTCGAATCCTGCGCCGATGTCGCCCCTCATATCTTCCAGCTCGTGGTCATGCTTTTCGTCGCTGTCGCGGCCGCTGTTCCTGCAGAGATATTGAAGCGCGAGGTATAGTCCTGCATTTCAAGAAGAATCTCAGTGTATTGACACATCAGCAGCCCGGCAGTTCCCTTGAATTGGAGGCCAGGAAATGCCTCTCCGCCTGTATCGCTGTTGATTGCGTAAGCGTTATCATGCTTTCTGCAATGTATTCGGGCTAATCACGGCCTACTGCAGGGAGACCGTCCCGTCACGTCTCGCGATTGCTTTGGCGACCCTTGTTCTTGTGGGGATTAGTTCATTGTCTGCACATTGTGCTGCCCTTTCCGTTGAATACTATTTTGGTCCTCCTTGAAATGTTACGTTGCACCAGCCTAATGTTGTCAAGACTTGCGACTCGGCCTTCCCAAGTCGACTTTCGAAGTCGACTTGAACCGAGTCTAAGTCGAGCCGCAAGTGTGACTTGATGTGACTTGGGAGTCGAAGGAAGTCGACTCGAGTCAACTTGAGTGACTCGAGTCGGTAATTTTTACTAGATGTTTCTTTTCATGAATATAAACGATTCGAATGGATTTCAATTTTTTTCTTTAAAGTGATTGTCACGAGTGTGACGTGGTGTGACATGTGTGACTGGCGCATGACATCCGCGTCACCGTGGCTTCATTTTGCGTTTTTATCCAGTTTCTGAGTGCGATTAAACCCAAAAAAAATATCAGAAAAATATAGTATGCTATATTAAAGGTTATAAATCCATCTGACCTGCATAATCACAACGGGGGCTTGAGATCACCACGAAATAAATGTTATTTTATTTATTTTATGTCAACTTTCATTAAGTTCAAGATATATGCACTCGTATAGTATTCCTATTTGACATGGTGGTCGTTTTAGCTAATTTATTAAATACTGCCCTCGACTTGGCCGACTCAAGTCGACTCGAAGTCACTCCAAGTGACTTCACTAAATGAAGTCGAGTCGAGTCGAGTCGACTTTCAAATCAAGTCGACTTCGCAAGTCGTGACTCGACTTTTCGAGTTTTGACAACATTACACCAGCCAGACTGCAATGAAAGTTTTGAATGAACCAGGTCGAAATTCGGTCAGGTGCTGCAGAAAGCTACGAAGACTAATTATTTCCCTTTGGTGTGGATCTATATTTGACGCGGAGCGGATGTACAGCTATATCCCTTTGACGGATGACTGGACACGGTTCACATCGAAAGCATACATACATTTATCGGCATCACGAATAGTCCTCGTCTTTGATACTTTAAGGGCAGACAAGCACGCAATCACAGTCTGACGCGCAGCTGCTAGATCCAGAGAGCCCACTCCCAAGAACAGGTGCGCCCACAGCCGGACAAGTATATCCCAGCGAGGCACACGCACTCTCTTGGCTGGCTCCGCCGCTGCAAATCAGCTCGGGTTTACAAGGCTCCTGCATAGTACACCAAATTTGTGAAGTGGGTTCCGACGAATAATATACAAAAGGCGACTCACGCATGGGAGACTGCAGCTCCGTGCGTCTTCGGGTGTGGGCTGTATGCGGTGTTAGGTTTGGGATCAGGTGTGAGTTGGACGAGGAGTATTCACCTTGGCGAGCACTCCAGCGAGGAACGGAGCGAGGAGCGCATGGGTCAGCTTCATCTTCATTGTTACAGTGTTATGTGAAATCAGATTGTTTTTTCCCACCTCGGCGACACAACCTCCTCAGCTTTATGAAACTCGGGCCAAAAGCCTAGTTTCTATGGGAACAAAGTGGGCGCCTATCTGCCAAGAGCCGCGATATTCATCAAGGGCCAATTCAGTGGCGGCTCGCTCCGTTGCATTAGCCGCGTTTCGATCACACTAAATTCAGTGGCCGTCCCAATAGTTCCCGTAGGACGCGCGATTCTGGCTGGACTAGAAACCTGGCCACTCGCCAATTAACAGGCTAGTTTTAGTTTCTTGGTCCTGTGTCATTCTGGTGCTCGGGGGGTGAAATACAACCAATGCCGCCGTTCCTCAACCTTTCCTTGCCAAATTTCGGCCGAAAGTGATGAGTTGATGTTAAGCGGTGTCGAGTGCGGTCGGGCCGCAGGTGGGACGAATTCCCGAACCGTCACTTGACTCATTTCCACCAATTCTTTATCAATCCACGACTTGGGGGCTCGTTCTCCGTTCAGATGACAGGATTCCCTCTGAGTCTCCAATTGGCTTCATATCTACACTCCTTCATCGGTGGATGCGCGAAAATGAGTGCTATTCAAGTTAGTGTTGCCGGAGTTCGGTTCTGAACCCCAGCCGAACCTGAACCGAACCCGAACCGAGCCCGAATTGGGGTTCGAGGTTCGGGCTTTCTCAGTTTTTGCCGAACCGGTTCGAACCTCAACAGTCCAGGTCTTAAAAAACCTCGATGAACTTCACCTCTGGACAAGTTTCACTTGTATTCAGTGATAAGAATAGACCCACAGCAGAACTTAAGGCAAGGGTATTGTGAAATGATCACACAATGGTTTGAATGCTTGTTGAACTTACGAGTTCCAATGGGAAAAAGAGGGTGGAAATTTCATAATGAGGAAAGAAAGTGAGATCATGAGGCAGACTCGAGAGGAAATCATGAATTTTGCTCACAGAACTGGCAGAAAAGTCAATTTCCTACCATTCCGACCCTGCCAATACAGCTGAGGAAAACTAAAGAATTTTGGTGGTTCGTTCAGGTTCGAACCTGAACCGAACCTGAACCGCACCGAACCCCAGGTTCGGTTCGAGGTTCGCAAAAATTGGGAAAGAACCGAACCTAACCGAACCCCGGCAACACTAATTCAAGTGTGAGAACTGCAACCGGACAACTTTCATATCAAATGGCCATTTGGCCGTCTGAGTTCAGCAATTTTCGAGGTCCATCATTATATGTGAAACCTCATTTACAACATATTTCACAATTTTATCCTCTCCCTAGCCCCATCAGTCTGTGTTGAACACCAGATCCGCCTAATATACGTCGTATAAAAGTTCAAACGTCGGGGTCTCAGGAGCATGACATAGGCGTGGCTCTGGATTTCCAGATGTGTTCATTCGCTTCTTATGAACATGCCTGTAACTTATTTTGCCTAACTAAGTACTCTGGCTGGCACAGGGCCCCATTTCCTTGGTAAAACTGATCTCTGTGTTCATAGCTCGCATTGGAAGCACTTCTGTTCAACCTTTCTTTATAGGTCTTTTGTACCGTTAAGAGCATGATAGCACACCACGAGACCATCACTGCAGCCGCAAACCACAATTTGCATGGGTGGCCAGGTTCCCCGTCAATTTCCCTTTTCTGGAGCTCCCGCGGAAATAAATTCGCTGAGCTTCGGGGATGTACCCAGAATCCCGCCCAATGGGCTCAAACTGTTCCCAGGATCCGCGCCGATTGCCTTGGGCCCATAATTCTCGGCTGAGGTGCTCAAGACGACTGCCGACAGGTCCAAACCCCTAAGGTGGCCAGGATCCCCCTCCCAGATAGCAAGTCTATATTTTCCCACGGTAAAATCGACGACAATGGTGGCAACGACGAGAAACAAAGGTCAGTGATGAGAATGTAAAAGAGAATCTGGGTGCAGCGTAACATCTTGGTAATATTTTCTTTGGATGACAATTTTTCCTATCTTTGCGAGCAATGCGTCGTCCTAGCCAGCGGAGAATAATGGTGCGTACATTATCTGGATAGCCTAGTTGATCGCCTCGGAGGATGACAATGGAGAATGAACCATGGAGCGGAGTGTGCATATTGAAATTGCGAACTGCTGGACTTTTGCGTGCAATCGAATGTTGCAGAAAGACAGTAGTGTACGAAATGTGAAATGTTTGCATTAAAAGGTGATGTGGATCTAAGACAGGGAATTATTTGGGTTCGAAAGTTACGCAAAGCCGTAGGACATACGGTCGGCCGGCGTGAAAGCTCTCAATCGGAGAGGATATCCAAAACGCGGCGTAATCACCTAATCGGAAAGAGCGGGGCATTGGATAAACGGCTCGGAGCCATGTTAGATGTGTGCAAGAGCCGCGCTTGTCTCAAAGGCGGCTCTTCCCATTCGGGGACGCGTTGCAGGCTGTTCGACGCAGGGGTTTCAACTTAGTAATGGGATTGTAATAATCCGAGATATCTTCAAATAGGAAACGAATAAAGCACGTCATGTTAATCCTCTCTCGTCTATCGGCGAACAACATTGGAAAATTTATCAATATAGTCGGCGCGGGTGCCGGCGTTGAGTACGTATAGCGGCGACGACTACGTATAGCGGCGACGACTAAGACGGTGGCAACACTGGTCACGCCTCGGTGGGAGCCGCCCTCTACCGCGGACTGTCAGCTCACAGGTAGTTCGCGGGAACGGAGCTACTCACTGGTGGGTGCTGAGTAAAGGTCCTGGCATCCATGCGCTACCGGAGATTGTAAACCAACTGTTCCGTCGTGGGAAGAGAATTACTCACGGGGGGATGCTGAGTGAAGGTCCTAGCCTCCACCTCCTCTCTCTATCGCAGAAAGTCAGTTCACTGCCCGTGTACAGCAACCAGAACTACTCACAGGAGGATGTTGGGTGAAGGTCCTGGCTTCCACCGGAGCCCCGTTGATAGGAATAGTATGGAGCTGTTCCCTGTAAGGGCCACATATTTTTGCACAACAGACAACTCACAGACGGAGCAGCGATCGCGAAGGCCGCGAGGGTCAACGCAAGAAGAGCAGAGAGCTTGGTATTGAACATGGTTTATGATGAGGAAT
Source organism: Mycena capillaripes (assembly GCA_029204075.1). Lineage (NCBI taxonomy): Eukaryota > Fungi > Basidiomycota > Agaricomycetes > Agaricales > Mycenaceae > Mycena > Mycena capillaripes. Next base: position 19,067 of record JARHKZ010000046.1, read on the forward strand.
GAGTACAAGCGGTGGACTTGAGGGATTCTGAGAGTATTAACTCTCCCGGTGCTCATTTTATACCCCCGCTCAGTGACCAATTCTAAAAACAACTGTTCTCAGGATCTAATAATTAGAACCGGCTTCCAGCGCCCATTGAGGTGCAGGTGCTTCCAAGTCATCCGTTGAACCCTAAACCTGATCTAATGCGCCACAGTTTGACTGATAGATACGTCATCCATGTCAGGCGGAATTGCTTCTGCAATTGAACAAGCCATACGGAGCCATCAGCTAGTTCAGTTGAGATTTTCCGGGTGGAACAATCGATTGCTTAATAGACCCGAGCGCAGTCTAGGCGGCCGTCCGGAGGCAGGTTGAATGGCCACTGTATCATTTCAACCATTGTCACGCGTCATGTATGTTCCAGCTAAGCGAAAACGATAGACACGCATAATTTGCGAGCTCAGTTCGGGCCGATACAACGGCTAACTTTGTCCGTTGTCACAACGAGTCCCATAACGTCCCCAGAAAATAAAGTTTTTATGACAACTCTGGGAGTAGTTGAAGAACGGTGGGATACATAATCGATACTGTGAGTCTGAGTATGGCATTGGTTTGGCGAGGCTGCGCTCGGCCCGAACTTAGCTCGCAACGCTTAGCAATGTCTCGGCAATCACGAGAAATTTACCATAAATCGCAGTCCAGCGATATGCCGGACCGCGATTTTGAGCCTATTTGGGCCGGAAAAATCTCGATGTCGCCGTCACTTATGCGCCAAGGGTTCAGCTCAGATAGCCGCATCCGTCACCGATACTTGACAGCAGTCTTGATGCAATTGAAAAATATGTTGACCACGACATCCACGTCAACATTGAACTTCGAACCCTAACCCATCAAGAGTGTGGGGGGCATTAATATTGCGGCGACGGCTCTTCTTTTTTGTCCCCGAGAGCGGAATTTCAATTCACGAGACACTTCGAGGCAGCACTGAAAAGAAAGACCAGGGCTGAAGGATCGAGTGATGCTCACCCGTATTATTCCATCTTCTTCTCCAAACCTTACTAAGTTCGGTTGAAGGCAAAATGACAAATTCCTGTTTTGATAGTTTCGCGAGCGCTCACATTGATAACTTGACGTAAATTTGACAGCTTGTACTTCGCGTTCATCCACGTCACTTCAGCGTGTCGCACTCGTAGTGGCTGGTTAGGTCGGGTGGTAGGCAGCTTCAGGAAAACCTGGTACCAGCTATGGTTCTTCATCGTACGTACGTACCGTATACGGTACGGATATTTTGTGCGGTAATACAAACACGGTGCGGTACGGTGAGGGCAGATGGTCTGAATGCCAACTGAAACGATACGTTACGGAACAATTACGGCCGTAATACAGTACGGCAGGGCACCAAAGGACCCCAAGTCAAGAAAATGCTGAGTATCGTGTAATCTAAGAACACAAACCCTCAAATGTGTTCTCCCAGGGAATGCCTTCAAAATAAGCGGCTCGGTATGTCTATTTCAGAAGGACGATTCCGTTCTGTAGCTAACTTGTGTAATGTGCTATGCTGTGCACCATCGAATTCGCACTTTCAGAAGTCAACAGTCCAAGCGCTCTGACCGACAGGGCAAGTGCAGACATTCCGCTTGCGCAAGCAACACCACGGAACGCCAGGTAAGCATTTCAATGCTCTTTTTTCTGATCTATCGCCTGTGAATTGCTCTATCTGCGCCCGAATTTCCGTTCCTAGCAAACTCGCCCTCCCAGATTTTTTAACCACCCTATGTATCTCATCCGAGAATAAGTGGGGTGCCCTGCTCCAGGGTCTGCTAGTATAGGGTGCACCTGCTGGAACTGGGTACATTGGTCCGATGCCTGGCCGATAGATCCACCCATAGGTGTGTTCGTTCCACATATCTGACGATGAGTGAGTGAAAAGGAGATATCGCACTCCTGACAAGGAAGTACTGAAAGAGACTTTTGGAGGACGTGGTACGTGGTACGTGGCAGGAGAAGAGAAGAGCGTAGCTGTGTGGATTGGATCATATCTAATCTACACCAGTTGAGCACAAATCTCTACGCTCACTTTGCCTCCTACTCCCTTGGCCTGAGCTCCCACACTTCTATCTGCCTCAGAGAAATCACAAAGGAAAATTTGCATTGAAGTTGGTAGTCAATGTAGCATTTCAGACGCGCGCCAATGATTACCTTATGTTTATTTTATTTTACTCCTCTGGTGCCGAACACTGCCAATATATAGCCTTGTCATATGATACAATTCTGCTATGTCAATAACGGGCTGACAAATGCCTTCCAACATCTGGAAAACCATAGCCAAGATGTAGCCATGGGGTCTATGCGAGCCTATGCAGCACTAGGCAGCACTGTATAGTGCTCCATAGCACAGGAAGGATAACCAATTATTGACCAGCAAAACATCCAAAAAACATTGAGAACCTATTTACAATGCCTGTTGAATGTTTGCTGGCTCAATATACAAAAGATATTCCAAATAATTTCTCCATGACTTGGATATCTTCTGCATGATACCTCGTGTATTAAGCAGATGCCTCGTATCACATTGTGCGTGTTTGTCTGTTCTTAATTCACCCTAATTTTCTCAGCTGCTCCACAGATCGCCCATTTCAGCAGTCAATTTTCCTTTTGCTTTCCGAGTCCACCCGACACATCAAACGTCATCGCGCTTCGCCTTATTTTTGACCTCCCCGATCAGCCGTCCAACATCCACTCATAAGGACTGGGCTCCAAGCCTTGCGTCTTCTTTACACCCCAGCATCTCCCAGGTACCGAGTCGCTTCCCTTCGCCCATTCTGTGCTATCCCCAGCCTCCTCACTTTGCCCTGGAACTCGACCAATGCTGATATGACCTCAGATGAAAGACCTGCTTAAGCTGCAGCCCTATATCACTGTCCTTCTCCTCGATGTAGTGTTTGACGGCCACTCGAGCAAGTCCTCCGCATCCACCAAGTCTGAATATCAAGGCTCAAGGTTCCTATAAACTTGGTCACTGTCTCCCGGCGCTTTGGTTTCAAGACGATCCTCAAAGGCTTTTCGATCTTCAAGTCTCATCGACGCGCTGAATAATCTCAAGCTGAAGCGCTGAATCTTTCCAAAGTCGGGAAGATAGCTCACACTGGTCAAGATTCTTCTGACGCGGCATTCGTTCTGGGGCGCGCTTTCTCTATCAAACATCGCCTTCAATGTCTTACAACTGACCAAATTTTCCTCAACCTCAAATTCATACAGCCGGAATTGTACTTCAATGTAAATTACATTCTGTCTGATATTCCAAGCATTCATGCCAAGCATATATTGCGACTCAGATTCCAGCGCCGACGTCAGCGACGCAGGTGGGCATATCTTGCCGCCAGTGTACCTCTGGAAGGATATGAAGAGCGATATAACCATGCTCCGCTGACTTTTGTGAGCTCTCGGTTTTCATGCTTTGCCGTTCGTATTCGGCCTTTCTACGAACCTCACCGCCACATTCACGTGTCTCTAATTCTGGCATTTTGGGTGAGTCGCCGCGTTTCTCTATGACCAAAATTTATACCTCTTACACGTGTAATTGTTTGTCCTTTCACCAGGAGCGCGACTTTCCGATGCTGACATCAGGATACAGCACCCATGTACGGCCCACTCTAATTTTCTATCCAGGTTTTCGCTCATCCTGCGAGCAACCTGGCGCGTACTTATGACGACGCAGGCCTCGCGCTCATCCGCGTTCCGTCATAGCAATTTGAACATCACAACTCTCACTCCCCAGAGCGATGATTTGCGAGCTCGGAACCTAGTGTGGAAACACAAGAAACAACCAAAACCAATATTGGGCAAGATAGACCGAGCCTATCCCAAACCAACACTAGAAACGATGTATGATAGCTGTTTCAATCACTTCCAAGGTAGCCGACGAGTGTCAGTCCCTAGTTTCAGAGCCTTTAAAAGGTTGAAAGGGAAAGTAGATTGTTCAAAGTAAAAGTCCGACGAAAGGTTGTGTTATGATACGTACGAAACCGGAGATCCAAAGGATACAACTGTTTCGGACTCTCTTGATGCGATATATGATAACCAAGTTTAAGAAACGTAAGAAACGGTGAGGTTTCTGTAGTTCTTGCGTATCCCAAAGATCTGCGTCGATAAAGTTGTTGCCAAAAGTGTGTAGCGTGCGTTTTGTCGATTTCCCAACCAATCCCAGTCAAATCTCGAGTCCCAGAGTCTTTTCAGTCAATCCAAATCCAGTATCCCAGTCCCAATATCCAGTTCCCAGTTCAATCAATAGCCAATTCTCAGTCCCAGTGCCCTTCCAATCCAATCACACAATCTTTCCGAGTCCAAAACCGGATTCAATTCAATCACAAACTTCCAAACTTGTATTCCTTCCCAGTTGTACGAGACTCGCCCTTTACAAGTATCTAAGACTTGCAAAACTCGAATAACGTGAGGGTTTCTCGGGAGAAACTTCGCTGCCTTCCTCTCCTCTACTCTGACTACTTATACAAAAGATGATATGACTATGACAATAAAGAAAATATGTAAAAGAGTCCGTTTATCCGCCCTATTTCCCGTGTTTCTGGCGTATTTATAAGACTACAAAGCGTCTTATTGGTTGTTGAGGTCGGATTCGTCATTCTGGGTATATTCCGACCATTCCTGGTAATGTCCTTGCACATGGCGACGTGATGGATACTTGAAACCATATTCGCCAAGTGTTTCTTGAGTTTTGGAACCCCTGTTCCTAAAGTATCCCCCAGATCGGTATAGTCGGACCTTGTAGCCCTGTTCTATAGCTCCCAAACGATACCCCACTTCCTTGAGACCATTGTAAGGGCAACCACGAAGGCCTGAGGTACTCAGGGACTGACGTGGGGGATCCAAAGGTTAATTGACAGTAGCTAAATATACAGAGAAGCATACCTGACGTGGGGGATCCAAAGAGAAGAAACTCTGAGGATTCCCACGTCAGCTGTGGGTATAAGTAAGCTACTAGCTAAGACCATGTGACCGGAGTGATCGGCAGATGTCCCGGGCTTGATCACACGCAAGGTACCATCGGGTCACGTGCCGGTTTCCGGTACCGGTCCCGGTAGACCGGTGACCGGGAGAGCGACCGGAAGGATCGGAGGGGTCGGAAGGGCGTTGGATGAGGGTCGGGACGGGGGTTCCCCTGACAACCATTGAATGAGACCGATGAGGATTAGAGTTTACTATCCCCATTGGTGTTTGCTATGGTTCTGAGATCGACGATCACAAGACCCGGCTGATATTATCTCCTTAAAATCATGCCCGGCATAGCCGCGTACCTGGAACAAGCGGAACTGTGATCCCGTTGTCACATGCAACTATGTCCGACATGATTTCCTCACTGATCCATGCTCTGATACTTCCGAAACGTCAGAAACCACTCAAACCGTTGTAAGAAATGGAAGAAACTGGTGATACGACTGGTAGGTTGAGTTGTGCTACATCTTCTTTTTGCTATGGAGTGCTATGGAGTGCTATGCCGCACTGTCAAGACACTTCTGGTTTTCCTGATGAAAGGCAATAACAGGCCGTTAAGTCCCTTGCAAGGGCAATAACAGGCCAGGCTGACGAGTACCTTGCAAGGGTAATACAAGGCTGGCCAAGCCTTGCAAAGCCTTGGCATCCGTATCCGGCACGGCGAACCATCAGAGGCCATAAAAACTTTCCCACACGAGTCCAACCTCCAAGAACGTTGCGTTGCGACAGTCCATTTAAATTGATGTGATGCCTGTGTTAAACTTGCTATAGTCGGTGTTGCATGCTACTGAGTCAGAGTCAGCGATTTGATGATGATTTTTCATGTATTCGGCATCCACAAACGTGATTCTCGATATGGCCGTTGTACCGACCTCACCAAAAACCCAGGCTGTGTTGATTGGTCTGTGGGCTGGAGTATAGGGTCGACGCAGAGACGGCCAGTTGTCCGGCGCATCCACAATTCGTGATCAAGGGTCCAAGACCCTGGAACCGTTCATGGAGAGACGAAGAACTTGACTGGCTTAACAATGGCTGTTGAACAGTGCCCTTGCTTCCTGAGAGGTGTGTGTGTCAGGGAACTTGAGAACTGGGGCGGGGGAAGAGCATGCCCAGAAGTCCGTGCGCTCCGAAGGGACGAGATCTCAGCCAAGGACAAGCGACGGATTGGACATACAGACGCCTCAGATCCCCTTGTTCCGACTAGCCTCGTCCTATATGGCGATGCTTGATTATTCCCATCGAAACAACGTACATTAAACAGGTAATTAAACTGTACAGAATACGAATGGGCACCGTAACAGATCTACAGATCAACTCTGTCTTTCACGGCACGCCGAGCATTCAATCTAAATATCGAGGCGGGGGTTCGAACGAGTCCGTCTGCGACTGTAGATCCCGTTCCAGTGCTCTAATACGCACCCTGAGCGTCTCGTTCTCCTGCAGCGCCTCTTCCAGATCGCCATCCCGCTGACCCAATGCTTGAGTATTGACAGCGAGCTGCTCCTCCATTTCACGGAGCTGTTCCACCGCCGCCCGGCGTTGCAGGGCCCGGAACCCCGATTTTTCACGAGGGACTATCTCGACTTCACGTATCCCATGCTCTTCGTTTTGTGGCGCGGGAGCGTACACCTGTGGTTCAAGCTCCGACAGACGCTCTCTTCTGCGAGAGCGGCGCAGACAGAGCCACAGTATCGCGGCCAGGATCAGCAAGACCACTGTACCGACTGCGATCCCGGCAATGGCGCCGCTAGATATCGATTTGCTGATGCGGGTGGGTCTCAAATACGATACGCAGAAGAAATGAATGCAGACGTACCTTGTAGCCTGAATGGCCGAGTCAGCAGCTTGCGTTTGGGGCGGCTGTGTTCCGATGTTGGATGATGAGCTCAGCGGAGATGTCGGCGGAGCTTCGTTTGCCGCGGTGTCGGAGGTGCTACTGAAGCCGCTAGATGGCGAACTGGATCCTGACGTCGAATGAGATGGGATCGTTGGGCTGCTGGTAGGTGATGTTCTGCGCATGTATGGTCAGCATCTACTTTCGACACCAAAGCCATGTTCATCGCTACCACTCACGGTGGCCCAGCGGAAGTGGTATCTCCAGGAGCTGCCGTAGTGGGTGCCTTGGTCGGAGATGTCGTGGGGGGAACGGGTGTTGTCGTGGTGGGAACGGGCTCTGTCGTGGTGGGAACGGGGTTTGTTGTGGGTGAGGACGTTGTTTTATCCGCTGCGGTGACTGTGAACGAGTTGCTGTTTCCAAAGACGAAGAATTCCGGTTTTGCTGGGTTGACAAACCAGAAAATATAGTCGTTACTGTCACGGAGGTGAGCCTCTAGGTTTTAGACGACGACGCAAAAGAGTCTCCGACCTTGGGGGTAGTGTAGGGAGCTGGGCCGTGATTTGGTTCGAGAAGATACTCACATTTTTTGCGATTACGTTCTTTGAATTCTTCTGGAGGGTAAGACATGGCACGAATAAGACAAAATGACGCACAAAGGTAGGACTAAATAGCTCAAGATCAAATATGCTCGGACTGTACACGGAGCTCTTAGCGGAGGGAAGTCTCGCATAGAAGCACTATGAACGCACTCGGTGTTGGCATTGCTCGCCCATGTCAATAGGACCGTCCCACCAGATTCAAATGGGCCAGCGACGTCGAAAATGACCAGGCCCAATGCCCCGCCGATGGTAAGCCTGGAGCAGCGATTGAAGCATTCAGCTGCCATAAAATGGCAAAACATACAATATCGTGACAGGGAGCAACATCCGGAAGTCCGACTCGCGGACGAGGTCGAAGAAAAAGGACAAGGAAGAAAGGAGAGGCTATCTTCACTACGCGAACTCATTTGTTTGAGCTCGTCGGCGAAATGTCTTCCCCTAGCTGCCGATCAACATATCGTCAAGCTGGATATATGATCGCCTCGGTGATGAGCGGTGACAGGCGGGGATCCGAGGATGGACGCAGAACAGTAGCCGCTCAAGAACTTCACAAATTCCCCTCTCGTCTCTGAGTCTCAATAGTCCGAATTGGAATGGAAGAATGCAGCTTGCCGTGGACTCGCCGCAATGTGCCCGGGACAAGAAACAAAAACCCGGTCAGGACTAAGATGCCGGGCGAGACCCATCGCTCCTGCCTGACGCTCGATGCGAGAGCGTCCATCACCAGGGCCTCAATCATCCAACACGTGGCACCGATCGGCGCCGGTATGTGCGCTGATTATTTAAGAAGGTTGATGTGTAATCGGGCTGGGTGAAATTGCCGCGACTAGTGCACCTCGCTGAGCTAAATGTGCGGGAATCCCGGGAGAGGATGCTGTCGAGCATGAATGATACAATGCGAGAGCTGAAATAAAATGACAGCCGAGGATAATGGTGTGTTGTCAGACTGCTAAGAGGCACGACATCCGAGTGTGTTTAATTGCGGACTGGTACATGCAGAATAGACCCGAGACACTGCTTTTGATCGAGCGACGAGCAGCCGACGGTTCGGAATCAATCTTAATGTCGGTGTTTTGAGGAAGCACTGCGGGGAGTATGAAAGAAGAGTACCGGCGTTAGGCTCGGAGAAAGTGTGCTGCGTTAGCGATGCATTGATAATGCGAGTCACAACAAGTGTAGATGAAGCCCGAGCTGCTAGGACACGTGCCGAAAATAGCGAGGCCATAGGGCGTGTGGCGGCACTGCCAATCGATTGAGCTGCGGCATGTAATGCATATTGCCTCGATGGAAAGAAAGCAGGTCTTGCGGAGGTCTTGTACCTAAAGCGGGTTCAGGAGCGCAGATACTGAGTCCTGACATTCCCAGAAAAGTGTACTTCCAAATACAGAGAGTGGTCGAAGTGCGGGGTCAAGGTGTGATTATAGCCATGGCAAGCAGCCGCCGGGATCCTGGAATAGTTCAAGATCGGGCCAGAGAAGCAGGGTCCTGTAAACCCTGTATGAAGAAGCGTAACGAGCGTTTGAGCGAAATGAAAGCCGCGTTCTGAGGTCTTACTGCGACCACGGCCATTTCGGGGCGATAAGGGACCGGTTGCATGCCGGGAAGTGACTTCGAAAGGACAGCTTCACGATTGTGTTAAGAACAAGTGAAGAAGCAGAGATGAAAGCAAGATGAAAGGCGGGATTCATCATTCGAGTAGCAACGTCATCGGACGACTCGGACCGAATAGCCGATCGAGGAGTCAGCCAAACACTCGCACATTGTGTCCCGACCATCAGACAATTTAGCACGACGACGTCTGCGACTTCCAAACCGCAGCGCCAGTCTGCCTCTGCCCGACATAGTGCCTCGACCACGCCGACCACGACACCCTCCACCAATGCGACGCTGCGACTCGCCCCGACTGCGACACCTAGCCAACGACAGTGCCCGTAAATCTCCGTAAATTGCCCGTAAAGGGGACACTGGAAAATAAAAAAATAAAACCTCCCCGTCAGCCCGGAACGACCGTCCCGTCACCCGTCTCGTTCCGTAGAGATTTATCCAGACTGCATGACGGGAAGGCGACGGCACGGTTCGAGGATCGTTTGGCACTTTCGGAAATCCCGGCAATTGACGTCGCACCCATCTTGCTATTGACTGCCATGCCGCTCATCGATCTCTTTAGCAATTAAACCACCGCGCTTACCAAGGCAAAGCTAATTCCTGATGTCTAGGTTTCTTCCAACCCCCAGTGGACAATTTTATCCATTACAAGGACCTCCGCGCGTGAGGCCGCGTAAACCACCCCCTCACCCAATTCCCGAAAGCTCGCCAAACACGTATCAGCTGGCGCAGCGGTGGCGGCGAGAGCGGGAACGTGCAGACAAACCTCGCCCAGTTCCCGACGGCCCGCCGAACGCATATCGGGTGGCGCAGCGACGACGTCGAGAGCGGAAACGCGCGGAGCAGGAGAATCTTATGAATACAAGGGGCTGGTCGGCCGCTTCGCGGCCTCCCATCCCCTTTTGCAAAATTATTACTTGGTCTCTTTAAAATGTCCGTGGAGTTGAATTGATATTCAACAGTCTTTACTGTGCATAAGCTGAGCCGCGTAAATGTGGCCAGCTATTCACTGGGAAATCTACGCCACTTAGGGCCGAAGTGACTGGTTTTATAACGCAAGATATATGAGGCAATGGCATTGATGGTTTAATTTTCAGCCATCTCCCTCTTTATCAATTAAATTTTATTCGTTTTCAACCTTCGCGAGGTTTGCTCTGCAACTGAGATATCTCCGCGAGCTGCTGACAATGCCGACGTTGGCCGCGGCAGCCTTTGTTTCGTTGCGGTGGGAGCCATCTGTCAATGTTAACCCCGAGGCAGTGTCTGCCAAAGTTTGTTGGACCGGTGACGTGATGCCGGTCAAGGCAAATGTTGATTGACTGTTGACCGGCAGATTCGGGAGCCTGATAGGGACCAACGGCGAGATGCCGAGTAAGGCGGCATCAGACGAGATTAAGCGGAGCTTAAAAAGCTTCAGACACACGGACAGGCTTAATTTTATAAAGAGGGAGATGTTACCCTCTGGGCCTATTTCACTCGGCACAGAGGTCCCACCCTCCGGGACAATGGAACCGCCGGGCATCGCAGTTGCAGCAGCGCCAGCCGACGAAGATATCGGGACAGGCGGCCTCGTAAAGACTGAGACACGCTACACCTTGCGATGTTCGAACCCGACGCCCCAACCGATCGCAGTACTGCCTACGAGTAGCCAGTTGGGTGGTGCGGTACTACTTATTTTGTGATTTTTCACGAAAGGAAATGTAAACTAATTGGACTCATTAGATTACTGAACTGACATAAACGAGTGACCCATCGGCGCGCGCCATGTAGGCAGCGCCCGCTGCAAATGCGTATCGGCCGCCGGGACTGCCGAAGGAGAGCGGGATCCACCGCCCCAGTAGGGGCAAGCAACTCGCATTCCCAATGTGACATTCGAACTCAGGGTTCACTCTCTTCCGCGGGCCGCCGAGCTTCTTGGAGAACGTTGCTCAAGCTCAGGAGCCAGAGTTCCCCAGCTTAAGCTCCATTGAATATCCGACTATGAAATAAGTCTACATCCATACCACTGAGACTGCTCTGTGCGCTATTTATGCTCGCTGCAATTCATTGACTGGATCTTAGCTCTGTGGACTGAATACCAACATAGCAAGATTTACGCACACTAGCTGTGAATTTCCTGCCCTCCGTTCACGTCCTGGCCCCGTGCCTGAGGAGCATCTGGACGATCCTTTTTATAGCCGCGCTCCGACGCTGCCTCAGTTACACTGCCATATCTGTCGTGCACGTTCACATAAGCCTCATTGCCGATCAGTAACTGAACAATTTCGTCGTGGCCAGCGCGTAATGCTGCTAATAATGCTGTCCCGTAGTCCCCAGGGTCAGTCTGGCCAATACAGCGCCATAAATTTTGGCGTAAGAGTTCACCTCGGCGCCATTCTCAAGGAGTAACCGCGGGATGTTCCGTTACCTTTTGACATTGCCGTCGCAAATACGGAATAGTATCGCCTGTCACGAGCATTCACATCAGCCGCCTCCGAGATATTTGTCAATGAGAACCCGAATTTCAGAGACAATGGCGCAGTAGCGGCGTAAAAATATACCACGCCTGTGAAATCGGGGATGCCTTCTTCCCACTCATCCCGCTCTTCCCGCTATCACAAAAAACATTATGAAAATTCCCGGGGTGCCAAATAAACCGCTAGCTTCAAGGGATAAAACTGTATTCAATCAAGTTGGTATGAAACACTGGCAGCATTCCTGGTAACACGGGACTGTTATCATCCGTTACCGAGGTAATAAATAGTATAAAAAGCGGCTACTTCAGACACCGAGACTACATCGACTTTACCCTACCCACTCTGGTTCAGATGAAGTTCGCTAACAAGGCAAGTAGCCTCGAATCCTATGCTGATGTCACTCCTCATACCTTCCAGCTCGTGGTCATGCTTTTCTTCGCAGTCGCGGCTGCCGTTCCTGCAGAGATGTTGAAGCGCGAGGTTTAATCCTGCATTTCATAAAGAATCTCAGTGTATTGACACATTAGCAGCCCGGCAGTTCCCTTGAATCGGAGGCCAGGAATTGCCTTTTCCTCTGTGACCTTGTTGATTGCGTAAGTGCTATCATGCTTTCTACAATGTATTCGGGCTAATCAGGGCCTACTCCAGGGAGACCGTCCCGTCACGTCTCGCGACTGCTTTGGCAACCCTTGTTCTTGTGGGGATTAGTTCATTGTCTGCACATTGTGCTGCCCTTTCCTTTGAATATTAATTTAGCCCTCCCTGAAATGTCACATTGCACCAGCCAGACTGCAATGAAAGTTCTGAATGAACCAGGTCGAAATTCTGTCAGGTAATGCAGAAAGCTACGAAGACTAATTCTTTCCCCTTCGTGTGGATCTATATTTGACGCGGAGCGGATGCACAGCTAAATCCCTTTGACGGTTGACTGGAGACGGTGCACATCGAAAGCATACATTTATCGGCGTCACGAATACTCCTCGGCTTTGATACTTTAAGGGCAGACAAGCACGCAATCACAGTCTGACGCGCAGCTGCTAGATCCAGAGGGCCCACTTCCCAGAACAGGTGCGCCCACGGCCGGGCAAGTATATCCTAGCGACGCACACGCACTCTCTTGGCTGGCCCCGCCGCTGCAAATCAACTCGGGTTTACAAGGCTCCTGCATAGTACACCAAATCTGTGAAGTGGGTTCCGGCCAATAATATACAAAGAAGGGCGACTCACGCATGGGAGACCGCAGCTCCGTGCATCTTCGGGTGTGGGCTGTATGCGGTGTTAGGTTTGGGATCCGGCGTAAGTTGGACGAGGAGTATTAACCTTGGCGAGCACTCCAGCGAGGAACGGAACGAGGAGAGCAAGGGCCATTTTCATTGTGTTATGTGAGGTGAGATTGCTTGCTCCCACTTCGGCGACACAAATTCCTCAGCTTTTATGAAACTCGGGCGGAAAGCCCAGTTTCTATGGGAACAATGCGGGCGCCCATCTGCCAAGAGCCGCGATATTCATCAAGGGCCAATTCAGTGGCGGCTCACTCCGTTGCACTCGCCGCGTTTCGGTCAAACTAAATTCAATGGCCGTCTCAATAGTTCCCATAGGATGCGCGACAGCCGGGCCCGGTAATCGTTTACGAAGTTCAAAGAAAACATTCTTGCGGTGTTTCGAATGAGGGACATGAATTTGAGGGGCCTGTTCCATTTCTATCAACTCTTGGGAAGCCGCTGTCTATCAGGTTGTAAGTCTTACAAGGAATTCGTTGTTCGGTTTCTTCTGTTCTGTTAAATTACCTAGATGGAAGAGGGATCAAGATGTTCGTATATGTGAAAATAGCGAGCGAAAATACAACACAACCGAGCTACGTTTTTTGTTATTAGCGGAGCAGATGAATATCGCGGCCAAAGAGCCGAGCGTCTTTTCTTCGACAAATATATTATTCCCATGTGTATCCTGCGGCCAGTGAACATGATAAAACACTAGGATTAAGTTAGATCCCAACCGCAAGAGCTGCTCCACCAACAGCAATGAAGTTCATCATCGCTCTCCTCGTCCCGTTCATCGCCGCCGTTGCCGTCGCGGCTGAGGTAAGAATCGGTGTCAAACTGCCCTTTAACCGTCCAATATCGAACGATTTCCCCAGCCCATCGCCAAACGCGCAGCTGCGTTGGATGCCCGCGCGGTAAGCCCCGCCCCCATCGACCGCAACACATTATTAAGGATCTGCAGCCTCAAGTAACCCCGCCGCACTGTTCTGTCCAATTGTGCTGTGGCGGTGTCGGCACTCCCGAAGCCGCCGAGTGCAGCGTTCTGGGGTACATTTGCCACGCTCAGACTCCATTTGAGGCGCCTGTCTTGGGACTCGGTGGCACGCCCTATGCGACTTGCACGACTGACTGCGTCTGGACCCTGGTCTGTGGAGCAGATTAATCCCTGTCCAGTAGTGCAGATTAATGCGGGGGTTGGACCCATTTTGCTCGGTGAGGTGCAGAACGAACCATGGAGCGGAGTGTGCATATTGAAATTGCGAACTGCTGGATTTTTGTGTGCAATCGAATGTTGCAGAAAGACAGTAGTGTACGAAATGTGAAATGTTTGCATTAGAAGGTGATGTGGATCTAAGACAGGGAATTATTCGGGTTCGAAAATTACGCAAAGCCGTAAGACATACGGTCGGCCGGCGTGAAAGCTCTCAATCGGAGAGGATATCCAAAACGCGGCGTAATCACCTAATAGGGAAGAGCGGGGCATTGGATAAACGGCTCGGAGCCATGTTTGATGTGTGCAAGAGCCGCGCTTGTCTCAAAGGCAGCTCTTCCCATTCGGGGACGCGTTGCGGGCTGATGTCTCCGCTGATGGGCAAGGGAGGTTGTGCAGCGCTCTCCCTTCCAGCCTCCCACTCCCATCGTCCCCTAGTGCTGGGAAGATTCGGTTCAGTTCAGGTTCAGGGCACTTCGCTCTGACCGCCAAACTTGAACCATACGTTCGGTTCAGGCGAGTGCTGAACCTTGAACCTGAACCTGTGTTCAGGTTCGGTTCGTCTTCGAACGCGTTCGAACCTGGCTAAATCTCGGCCTTCTCGGCGACGCAAAATGGGTACCAAGATGACCAGGCATCTTATTCATCTTCGAATGGAACGTACTACCAGGGCTGTAACATGTGTTCATGTCCTCCACGGGTGTATGGGGACCACACTATGCTTACCAAAATTCTGACAGGTTGACGTGCGCTCAATGTTACTTGAAGACATCAATCATTTTTCCAAATCTTCTCAATGAGAAGCCAGAGATGCTCGTGGCGGTAAGTAGTTCTTCTTGCCGACGTGTCTGGGCTAAATGCAGGTCAGAAATCACTGAAAATTGTTCGATTTTCAGGATCAGCATTCTATTCGGTTCGAACACGACCCTCACCGCCCGAAAGCCGAACCTGAACCCAGCGTTCAGTTCAAGCCAGCATTTAACCTTGAACCTGAACTCGACATTCAGTTCAGTCCGGTTCAGGTTCGAACCAATTTCTGAACCGGACCTTCCCAGCACTATCGCCCCCGCCGCCCTGCCCAGTGCGGACATGGAAGTGCCTCATTCGCGTGCCAACACGGAGCTCATCAACGGGCTCTCGTCCGAGTCGTCGCGTGTACTGGCAGATTTTTGCAGCGAACTAGCCCTACACTATATCACTATTGTCTTAGGATGCACATATTATATTACTGTACTGTCATGAGTTGCGCGTCAGCCTGCGCGACCTGCTGCTGTGACGCATCACCCACTAAATGTTCCCGCAGTTTTACACTTGGGTGTAGGGCCGTGGCTTTGCCCGGCAGGAACTCGCACATGTCTACTTTTTTTATCTGTAGATGCATGGTTTCTCAAAAATCTGCTCAAACTCGTTTCATGAATGATATTTAAGGATTGAGGAGAGCTGGTGATGGGCTCCGAGAATTCCTTCAGGCTGGTAAATATTTTGGCGAACTAACAGGACGAACTACCGGTAAGAAAACCATGGTTTCCTGCAAATTTTAAGAACAAGACGTTGGTTGGTTTAGCGGAAGGCCACAATCACTCGTTGTTCAGTCATTTGGACCACGCGAGCATAGTCAACCCCCCCCCCGAATCAGTTACCTGTCAAATTTCGAGAGAAGGATCACCGAAGTAGCTGAAGGCGAGCCCGACAAAGTTGGAGTGGAAAGGTTGGAAAAAGCACAGGATGCGGGTAATGCAACAGGGTAGAGCTTAGTTGTCAGTGACTCTCAACAACAACCAGGAGGCGCCTGCTTTCCCATTCAGGGAAATAATTATGATCACGAGCCTGCCACAGGGGTCTGTCTCTCGGAGAATGTAAAGTATCTGAGACAAATCATAAGGGACCTCATGTAGACGAGGCAACGAGGAGGAAACGGCGATGGTGGGAGGCGGAGGCCCCGATCGGCGATAACGTCAAATTAGGCACTTCACACGCTACACGGGCAAAATCTGTATTTTTTTGGAGGTGGAATCGGATATTATTTTATTTTTGACCTCCTTGTACAGAGAGTTAATTTCGCAAAAAGAATCGTTGTAAGTCAACTGAAGAGGCTTGTCAGGAATGTTACGTCTATACTCTGTCGTGGTAACATTGACGACGAAGACGACGAAAAACAAAGGACTGTGGAGTACCTCAGTGATGAGAATGTAAAAGAGAATCTGGGTGCAGCGAAACGTCCAGGCGATCTTTTCTTTGATGGTGCAATTTGTCGTCTTAGCCAACGGAAAATAATGGTGGGTACAATATCTGTATAGCCTAGTTGGCCGCCTCAATTTATCTGTATCTCTTAAATATATAATTTCTGTGACAAGAGCGAGGGCATTCCAGGCCAACAGTAATTAACCACAAGAATGGTATTTATCGTTGATCTTAGTTGCGTAAGCTGAGGCGTTAAGCAATGGGCCGTAGGCAATTCGGCTTTTGGCTTGCTGAGCACCGGCGATGGCGAGCAGGAAGGCAGGACCATAATAGCGGAGTTTACATTTGTGAGGGGGGAGGACGGGTGCACAATCGCCTTGGTATGTCAAGCTGGGAAGTGAATGATTCCGGCCCGCTCACTTCCACGTTCGTGACCTTGCGCTTTCGTTTCCAATTGTTCCTACGCCGCTCAGTTTTCTCGCAAATTAACGAACAGGCCTCGGCGCCGCGAAATCATCTTGTGTTTTCGATATTATTCTGTCGGTGTCATTCGACGCAGGGGGTTCAACTTAGTAATGGGATTGTAATAATCCGAGATATCTTCAAATAGGAAACTAATAAAGCACGTCATGCTAATCCTCTCTCGTCTATCGGCGAACAACATTGGAAAATTTATCAACATAGTCGGCGCGGGTGCCGGCGTTGAGTACGTATAGCGGCGACGACTAAGACGGTGGCAACACTGGTCACGCCTCGGTGGGAGCCGCCCTCTACCGCGGATTGTCAGCTCACAGGTAGTTCGCGAGAACGGAGCTACTCACTGGTGGGTGCTGAGTAAAGGTCCTGGCATCCACGCGCTACCGGAGAGTATAAACCAACTGTTCCGTCGTGGGAAGAGAATTACTCACGGGGGGATGCTGAGTGAAGGTCCTAGCCTCCACCTCCTCTCTCTATCGCAGGAAGTCAGTTCACTGCCCGTTTCCAGCAACCAGAACTACTCACAGGAGGATGTTGGGTGAAGGTCCTGGCTTCCACCGGAGCCCCGTTGATAGGAATAGTGTGGAGCTGTTCCCTGTAAGGGCCACATATTTTTGCACAACAGACAACTCACAGACGGAGCAGCGATCGCGAAGGCCGCGAGGGTCAACGCAAGAAGAGCAGAGAGCTTGGTATTGAACATGGTTTATGATGAGGAATGAGTACAAGCGGTGGACTTGAGGGATTCTGAGTATTAACTCTCCCGGTGCTCATTTTATATCCCCGCTCAGTAACCAATTCTAAAAACAACTGTTCTCAGGATCTAATAATTAGAACCAGCTTACAGCGCCCGTTGAGGCGCATGTGCTTCCAAGTCATCCTTTGAACCCTAAACCTAGTCTGATGCGCGACAGTTTGACTGATAAATACGTCGCCATGTCAGAGCAAATTGCTTCTGAAATTGAACAAGGCTTACGGAGCCATTAACTAGTTCAGTTGAGATTTTCCAGGTGGAACGATCGAGTGCCTAATACGCTCAAGCGAAGTCTGGGCGGCCGCCCGGAGGCAGGCTGACTGACGACTGTATGATTTCAACCATTGTCACGAGTCATGTATGTTCAGGCTGAGCGAAAACGATAGACACAAATGATTTGCGAGCTGAGTTCGGGCCGATACAACTGCTAATTTTGTCTGTTGTCTCGGAGAGTCTCACAACGTCCCCACAAAATAAATTTTCTAGAGCCATCGTGGCAGTAGTTGAAGAACGGTGGGATACATAGTGACACACTGTGGAGTCTCAATTGGCGGGGCTGTGCTCGGCCCGAACTTAACTTGGTCCACCGTTTTTCGCTTATCAGTCAATTTCTCGGCAATCATAGGCGAGATTACTTTAAATGGCAGTCCGGGGAATGCCGGACCAGAATTCTAGCGTTTTGGGGCCTAGTTGGGCCGTAAAAATCTCGATGTCACCGTCACTTATACGCCAAGTGTTCAGCTCAGATAGCCGCATCCGTCACCGATACTTGACAGCAATCTTGATGTGATTGCGAAATATGTTGACCACGAAATCCACGTCAACATCGAACGTTGAACCCTAACCCATCAAGGGTGGGGGAGGCCTCGATATTGCGGCGACGGAGAGCGGAATTTCATTCACGAGACAATTCGAGGCAGCACTGAAATGAAAAACCAGTGCAGAAGGCTGAAGGATCGAGTGATCCTCACCCGTATTATGCTATCCTCTTCGCCAAATCTTACTAAGTCCGGTTGAAGGCAAAGTGTCAAATTTGTGTCTTGATAGTTTCGCGAGCGCCCACATTGATAACTTGACGTAAATTTGACAGCATTGTACTTCGCATTCATGCGCGTCACTTCAGCGTGTCGCAGTCGCACGCCGCCGAAGTGGCGGGCTAGGTCGGGAGGCAGGCAGCTTCAGGAAAACCTGGTCTGAACCAACCACACGTTGGATTCCTTTGACCACCGACCCATTTAAAGAACCCGCACTCCGGGAATTTGGCCCTTTCACAGCGTGAAGGCGGCAGCCTAACAGAGACGTACGTGTGAACTTCAGGAGAGTGAAAGGAAAAAAACACTCAAGGCATTGTATTACCTTGATCGTCGAAACGGCGATGGGATGGAGTGGTCCACTACGTAGCTTGGCTCGGATACAGAACTCAACCTGTATCAACTTGGGAAAGATCCATATTGTGTAATTATAAGGCAACTCAGCGCCATCCCAAAAATCTCATCGATTAATGTCCAACTTTTCTTTTGCTTTGACGTCAACGGCAGAACCTCAATCTTCCCCGTGCAGCTCTCACTCTTGAAAGCCCCAAACATTGCTGCCACATCGTGCTGTGCCCCATGACTACTACGTCACGGTTTGCTAACTCGCTCGATTTTTTGGGCTCTAGCGGACGCACAGCCCAATGCCGAAAAGGGCAATTGCTGTTGGCGACGAAC
The DNA here is from genome assembly GCA_029204075.1 of Mycena capillaripes. NCBI lineage: Eukaryota > Fungi > Basidiomycota > Agaricomycetes > Agaricales > Mycenaceae > Mycena > Mycena capillaripes. The sequence goes on from JARHKZ010000046.1 coordinate 38,149, forward strand.
GGAGCATCTTTTGAGTGAATAGCGCTAAATGAGTTGAATTTATTAAAGAAGAATGTTGTATGCATTATTTATTTAATATTACAAGGTTGGAAGAGGAACTGGAGCCGCGAAAATTCAACCGGTAATGGACATTGCGTGTCCTTTTCGACATTTCGTCACATCTTGGTTTTCTTCATCTCTTCGGTCGGGAACTTGTTGAATGCATCCTTGAGCTTGTCGATCGGAGCGACAAGAAACCCCGCGAGGGTCTCAAACGGCGGCTTGTTCGGCGCATTGGGATGGGAGCTTATTAACCAGGCGTGTCAGTCTCGCATGTGGCGCCAAAATAAAAGGTGGTTTATAACTCACTGCGTAGGCACGAATTTTTTCGTCAAAGAGAACCGCGAGGCGGCGTATTTGCTGGCGGCGGTGCCGAGGTGCTGCTCGAGGAGAAGGAGATCATTGATCTCTTCCTCGTCGTTGTGCCGGTGCAGACTCATCATCATCTGCTCCATGAGCCTATCATATTGTTCCGTCCCAGGCGCCAAGCCCTCCATCTCCGAAAGCAGCTCTTTCACTTTCTGCGAAAATAATTGAAGGGCTGCGTGTTATCATGCCATGTCTATCACTTGACGCACCTGGTGGTCCTCTCGATCACTGTCCGCGAGCTTACGTCCTTCTGCCCCGAGATGCTGCTCCATGAGCGGATACACGACGATCTCTTCGCCGACGGCATGCCGTGCAATCTCCCACCGCAACTGATTCGCCCAGCGTGTCTGCCCGTCGAAATCGCCGGCGATGCCCAGCTTCTTGTAGCGCTCGTGGTAGTCGTACATCTGCGTGGTTCCATAAGTTTAAATTTATTCAGGCGGTTTCTCGACTATATTCACCTCCTGGTGATCATGCTTAATCACCTCCGTCAATGTGCCAGGCTGGGTGCTCATCATCATCATGGTTCTAGTAGAACTCAGGCAAAGACCGGGTCTGGTGTTCGCCAAGAGCTGAGAGAAGAGAATACGGCAGGTGGGACGAAGGGTAGAGGGGAACATGCGATGAACGAAACCTTCGTTGCGCACTTACTATGCATATGTGCTCTGCGCAATGACTTCGAGAATGACGCGGTCGATACGATAATATCTGAGGCGGGAATAGAGATTGCGATGAGTGTTTTCATTACGCGTGTATGTATGTATGCATGCGTCCTTCTGCAATGACCTCTAGAATGACGCGGGTATACCACTAATAGGTACAATGTTATTTGAGAAAATTGACCATCGCTTTGTAGGCTCGAATAAATTGTGACGATGGGTGCATCGGGATTGATCAAACGTTGTACTACATATGTAGTAACCGCACGCTGTCCGACATTCTGCCGGACGAACGATCAACCACGGCACATGTGCCGGTACATGCCGGGCTAGGCAGAGACCAATGATGAATGTCGCGGTCGATATGATAATATCTGGGGCAGGAGCAGAGAATGTGATGAGTGTTTTCATTATGCGTGCATGCGTCCCTCTGCCATGACCTCCGGAATGACGCGGGTATACCACTAATAGGTACAATGTTATTTGAGAGAACTGACCATCGCTTTGTAGGCTCGAAGCAGGGATTCGATTCCCTGCGACAGTTGCTTCTTTTGTGTGGTCTTTTCTCCTTCGGCCAGCATTGGATTTCCCCACGCATCAAGTTGGCCCTCACAGAAATTGCAAATGATCGTGCGGCATCACTCAGGCCTCTACCACGGAAATGGTAGCTCCACCCAATGTCTCTGATCCTAATCTGCTATTCAACTCTGGCCTGAAAGAGAAATAAGCCACCGTAGACCACAGAGATCATCTCCGCATTTCCGCGAATTTGCGCAGCGAGGCAACGGAGGTTCGACTCCCCTGTGCGGCCCGGTGTAATCGTTCCATTTTATTTATTTATTTATGATCCCGCTCAAAGAACAAGTAGCACCTCCCGCCATCTACGCATCTCGGTGGCTCGAGTCGAACGAGCTCATCCGCGGAAATGGCGGCATCCTTGTCGACGTGACGCGTTTGTTTGGTTTTGTGTACTCGGACGCGGCGTCATGACCCGGACACCCGCGATCCTGACCGCGCACACAAAAAGCGCTCCTGCCTGCTTCGCGCACAAGTTATCCCATAATGGCCGCCCCCACCACCGCACCGAACCTGGTCCCCACCATCGAATTGACCGCCCTCCCCACAACGCCAGCCGACGAATGGGCGCAGAGCACCACCGATGTCCTCGAGGCCCATCCGAAACCCTCCACCCCTGGCACGCCTGGTGTCCCTATCCCGGGATCGTTCTCCGACCGGCCGGCGTCCGACGAGAGCCGAGAGGGCGCCGAGATGCTGCTGGATAGCGCGAAGTCATATTTGCCGGCGCAGGACGACGTCCAGCGCGCGATAACGACCGCAGGGCAGACAGCCAAGGCGTATCTCCCGCAGAGCGTTGCTTCATATTTACGTCCGCTATTCGTTCTTTTATAATCGAATGGATATCTAACTGGTTCCTCCCCTGCAGCCTCTGCCAATGCATCTGCGAGCGACTCCAACTCCGATTTCGAGCTGGAACTGCCCCGCCCGCCGTTTGGGTCCGCCACAAGCTATGGCAGTGCGAGCAACCTTTGCAATCAGAAAGACAGACGAGAGACAAGATGTTCTGATAATTCATGTATTCATGGAATCCACAGCCTTCTGCCACTGCTCCATTGCATCTGACCCCGCATGCACCACGCGGTAATCACAGCACACAGCGCGCCTCCTCACAATTCATGTATTCATGGAATCCACAGCCTTCTGCCACTGCTCCATTGCATCTGACCCCGCATGCACCACGCGGTAATCACAGCACACAGCGCGCCTCCTCACAATCAATTAGCGCCGGCAGCCTTACTCTCCACCTGCTGCCTATCCTCCACTGCACATTATTGCACAGCTGGACAATCTGCCCGCTGGCTCACATAGTCCTTGGGGGCCCAAAGGAGGGTGAGTAAATTAAGGATGAACATTAGAAGAGTGGTATCTGACGCCGGAGTAACCATCTGTGGGCGTCTAGGCATGGCCTATATATGTCCGGCGCTTGGTGAACATATATAAGTCGGCTATCCGCGTCCTTTGGGGTGCACTTTCTCTCTTTTTCCCCCAAATAGCGGGCATAAAATGACAGGCCTGTTTTGCTCCTATATTCTACACTTGACTGGCTGGAAACAGAGGACTCCTTGCGCTGCTTCCCATCACAATGCAGATTTGGGTTTGGCCCACGGTGAAAATAATACCAACACATCTAGGATTGGAAACCCAGTAAGTGAAAGTTGAGATAAAACCGAACATTAACTGGACTGACTGTGGACAGGATGTTTCATTGTCGGGACTAGAAGTTACAATGGATTTGGAAGGTGACGAGGAACACCGGAGTTCAGTGGCTTTGGTGATAGAAAATTTTAACTTTTCTTTGAGAAATCCTTACCTCTTCTGCTAGGACTGGACAAATCTCGAAATGATACCAGGAATACTACAGGTTATAGCACAGACACCTCTGGGGGATGAACATATTCCAAAATTGCAACAGCTGTTAGGAGAAAAAATTATGCAGAGGTATAGGGAGTCAGGGAACTTAGATGACCTTGAAAATTCATTGAAGCACTTTCAGAAGGCAGTGGACCTGATACTAGAAGGGGATCTTGCCCTGCCAGACCGACTGCAAAATTTTGCCACGTCACTTACAGAACGATCTTGGAGAGTGGGAGACCTCAAGGACCTCCACACAGCACTGCAAATAAAACAAGAAGCTGTAGACTTGACTCCAGTTGGGCATCCTGCTCGAGGAAAGAGACTGCAAAGTCTAGGTCTAGGGCTCTTAGGTCAATTTAGCAAGCTAGGAGATATCAAGGACCTTCATGCCGCAGTGCAGACAAACCAAGAGGCCGTGGACTGGAGTCCACTTGGGCATCCGGATCGAGCAAGCCATTTGCAAAGTCTGTCTGTGTCACTCACCCAACGATATCAGAGGCTGGGAGCCCTTGAGGATCTGGAGGCTTCACTGCAGGCAACTCAAGAGGTAGTGGACCTGACTCCCCCTGGGCATCCTGATAGAGCACACTATTTGCAAAGTCTGGGTGTGTCACTCAAAGATCGATATTGGAGGCTGGGAGACCTCAAGGACCTTCATGCCGCATGGCAGGCAAACCAAGAGGCTGTTGACTTGACTCCACTTGGGCATCCAGATCGAGCAGGCCATTTGCAAAGTCTTGTTGTATCACTCACAAATCGATATCAGAGACTGGGGAACCTCAAGGATCTGGAGGCTTCCCTGCAGGCAGCTCAAGAGGCAGTGGATATAACTCCAGTTGGGCACCCAGATCAAGCAGGCCATTTGCAAAATCTTTCTGTGTCACTCACAGATCGATACCGGGAACTGGACAGCCTGAAGGACCTTGAGGCTGCAGTCCTGGCAATACAAGAGGCAGTGAATGTGACTCCAGTTGGACATCCTGCTAGAGCAGGGAGATTGCAAATTCTTGGTGAATTACATGCAGATCGATATAGGAGGCTGGAAGACCCTAAAGACCTTCTAGCTGCAATACAGGCAAAACAAGAGGCTGTGGACTTGACTTCCCTCAGCCATCCAGATAGAGCAGGTCATTTGCGAAGTCTTGCTATGTCATTCAGAGATCAATATCAGAGGCTGGGAGACCTCAAGGACCTCCACACTGCACTGCAAATAAAACAAGAGGCTGTGGACTTGACTCCACGTGGCCATCCAGATCAAGCAGGTAGTTTGCGAAATCTTGCTGTGTTGTTAACAGATCAATATCAGAGGTTGGGAGACCTCAAGGATCTGGAGGCTTCACTGCAGGCAGTTCAAGAGGCAGTGGACTTGATCCCAATCAGCCATCCAGATCGAGCAGGCTATTTACAAAATCTTGGTGTAGTACTCAGTGTTCGTCCTCAAGGCCTTGGGTGGAGGTCTGGGAAATCCCAAGGCCTTGGTCTAAGGGCGCCGTCAAGGCCTTGGTTCAATTTTCCCGTGGCCTTTCCCACCGATCTCAGGCGGCAACAAAATAATAAAACTTCACCCTAGTCTACCGAGATTCGTCTGAGTCAATCTTGATAGCGCTGTCGTCAGGATGCGAGCCCTCCTGTGCATTCACACGTGCCTCCATCTCAGCCAGGGTCTCCATTAATCGTGATTCCTCCTCCAAAACTCGCGCAGAGGACTTGCGCTTGCGCGGCTTCTCCGCCCCCCCGAACGTTCGGAACAGCACTGTACGGGTTATTCAAAAAGAAATTACCATAACCGTGGCTACACATGATGCCCCAAGGCTTGGCCAAGGGCGGCTCTCCAGGTCAAAAAAATCCAATGCCTTGGTCAAGCCCTTGGGCCAAGCCCTTGGGCCTTGGGCAAACACTGGTAGTACTTGCAGAGAAATATAAGAGGCTGGGAAACCTCGAGGACCTTGAAGCCTCACTGCAAGCTAGTAAAGAGGCAGTTGAACTGACTCCCCATGGACATCGTCAAAGAGCAGGTAGATTGGAAAGTTTTGCTTTGTCACTTACAGATCGATACCTAAGGCTAGCTGACCTCAAGGACCTTCATACTGCACTGCAGACAGAAAAGGAGGCTGTAGACATGACTCCACTTGGGCATCCAGATCGAGCATACCGTTTGCACTGCCTTGCACTGTCGCTTAGATATCGATACCAGAGGCTAGGAGACCTTAAGGATCTGGTCGCCTCCCTGCAGACAAATAAAGAAGCAGTGGACCTGATTCCAGTTGGGCACCCAGATCGAGCAGGGCTCGGTGAAAGTGACGCCAGTGACGCCAAGTGACGCCAAGTGGCGCCCCCCTGCCGCCCCGATTGACGCCCCCACTGGTTTGGGGGGCGTCAATTCTGTCACGTCACGCATCGAGTGCCTCCCCCAGTGCCGCCCCTAAAATTTTAGTCAAGCATTTGGATTGGTGTAGATTTCAGAATAAGACTTCACAGCGCCTAAAGTATTAGACATTGTTCCAGAGACCCAGAGAATATATGTCTAAGCATGCACTAAGCGAGAAATTTGGATAATAGGTAGTTCAACATTAATTGAAAGTTAATAATAAATCTCTCAATCAGGATGTACAGGATAGACTAAATACAAATCGAACAAACGGTGGCCTTTATTTAACCTTGTGCTCCAGCGAACTCCCGGCGGTGTGGACTGAGGTGCATATTTGCCTCGCTTACAATGGGGGCAAAGAGGGATGCATCCTCCACCGTGCCGCGCCGCTTCTAATTCATTCCACATGCCTTCCACAACTTCAAATCAAGTTCACACAATGTTCAATAATTTCAATACGGCCTTTGGTTCACACGAACCCGGTCTTAAAACTTTGAATCACAGCAGTTAAATAGATCTTGATTATCCAATGAGTTTCAGGGAAAAACGGCCAACATTTGCTTCGAAGCTAAATCATTAGTCATTCATTGTATAACTTATTGGTGGCCTGAATTGACCATATGAATGGGCCTCATTCACGGTTGAACTCAAGTGCTGATCAATATTGTTTCTCTCAATCTGAGACCTCAGGTGTCTTCTGAACCAATTTAATAGTGAGTTCACTTACCTGCATTCCGTGACCCCTTCGAATGGTACAGGATGGACTGCTACGACTGGTAGTCATTCTTTAGCCTTTTGCTCCTCCGAACTCCCGGCAGTGTGACTGAGGCAAAATTTTACCTTGCTTAGCAAATCAAAATTGAATTAAAAATACTTCAGAGACATTTATTTTCTTCAAGAGCTGCATGGGCTGGGTGAAACTGCCAGGGATGACCGGCAGAGGGTGACACCCTTGTACTGACTTCATTCAAGTTCCCGCAAAATGTTTAGCAATTTTAACCCAGCTTTTTGGTTCATGCAAAACGGGGCATAAAGTTTGAATTGCAGCGACTGACTACATGAATATTCTCATTCACACTGGCAGGTTCCGTTTATTCGGTATAAATTATTTTGTGATTGACGCCAAATTGACGCCCTTGTGGCGCCGACTTGACGCCTACTGTCACACTGACGCCCTGTCACGCATGAAACTGACGCCCTCACTGCTGCCCCCCCCCCATTTCATTGCCGCCCCCCGTGCAGAAATGCGACGCCCCCAGTGACGCCCCAATGACGCCCTGTGCCGCCCCCACTGACGCCCCACTGACGCCCTTTGACGCCCCCAACTGCCGCCAAGCGACGCCCCCACGGGGAAATTTTTGGCATAACTTGTGTAATACTGGAGGTTTTTCTGGTTCATACATGGTAGAAACTACTAGGGAGTACATTAGAGGGTATTGAAAGGCCCCACCAGCACACCAGCACTAGATAAACTAATGCATTGCCGCCCCACTGACGCCCCCCTCGGCAAAGGGCGTCAAAGGGCGTCACTGGCGTCACTTTCACTTTGCCCGATCGAGCAGGCCTGTTGCATCTTCTTTCAATCAGACTCACAGATCGGTATCAGAGGCTGGGAGACCTCAAGGACCTTCAGGCTGCATTGCTAACAAAAAAAGAGGCTGTGGAGTTGACTCCATCTGGCCATCGAGATCGAGCAAGACATTTGAAAAGTCTTGCTGTGTCACTCAGTCATCAATATAGGAGGCTAGGAGATCTCAAAGACCTTGAGGCAGCAATACAAATAAATCAGGAGGCTGTTATCCTTACTCCACCTGGACATCTTGATCAAGCAGACAGACTGCAAACTCTCGCTGTGTCACTTGCAGATCGATACACAAGGCTGGGAGACTTCAAGGATCTGGAGGCTTCACTGCAGGTGAATCAAGAGGCAGTGAATCTGACGCCGCCTGGGCACCCTGATAGAGCATATAGATTGCAAGGCCTTGCTACATCATTTAAAGATAGGTATTTGATGCTCAAAGATGAGAAGGACCTTCAAGCTGTCCATGATCACTTCAATGACTCCTTCAAAGTCCCCTCTTCAACTCCTGAAAACTCATGGAAACAGGCTCTTTCCTGGGCCCATTTTGCTGAAATGTTCCAACCATCTGATTGTATACCTGCTTTACAAGCAGCCTTTAATCTGCTCCCACAGATTCTCTGGATCGGGAATTCTATACCTGCACATCATGAAGTTATCCACAGGCTCAATATTTCAGCTGCAACTTCAACTGCAATGCGAACATTCATCAATTTGTTGCACCTTCACACTGCAGTAGAAATTCTCGAGCAAGGACTTGCCACTATATCTCAGCAAATGCTCCAGCTGAGGACTACAGATGTTGATTTACTCCCTCCTGATCAGGCTAGAAAATTCTCGGATCTATCATCTCAGCTTTATAGTGGAAAGTTCGATGATCCAATCACTGTTGCTGACAATCGAAACAAATTGCTTAAAGAAATTCGCAAGCAGCCAGGATTTAAATATTTTCTTCTTCCCAAATCTTACTATGTTCTTTGTCATGCATCCCAAGGTGGGCTTGTGGTGATCCTTACCAGTCATGAAGATCGTTGTGATGGAATAATCCTCCTCAATCTAACTGCAGACCCAGTCCATATTCCACTTCCAGCTGGGCTGCTCTAATCACAACGAAAAATGTTAAACAACCTTCTTCATCGCTGCAATGTCAGGAGCCGAGGGCAGCCATTATCCTCTAGGCTCTTTGGCCAACATGAAGGCTTTTCAAACAAACTAGCTGAGGAACATTTTGAGGATATATTGAACTGGCTGTGGCTTCGTGTCGTTTGGCCTGTTTATGAGGTCTTGAACTCTGTCGGTGGAACAACATTTATTTTCTTTCTTATCTAATTCTTTCTTATTTTTCAGCATCTCTCTCTTTATAAAATAACGGGTGTCTGAAGCTTTCAAACTCCGCTTTTGGAGCTTCGGACCCACAACCTCGGTACCCTTTGTCCGTCGTGGCCATGGCGAACTAGCCGCTCATCGGTTTGTTCCGCGCTAAGACGGCTTCTTTTTCCGCGCTAAACCGATATCTCGACATCTGCGACTGTTTGCCGCTCATTTGAGACAGCTTCTTTTTTCCGTGCTAACCCGATTTCTCGATATCTGCGTCTGTTTGCCGCCCATTTAAAAAAAAACCATCTATCCAACAAGCTCATACCCCAGATCTCTGTCGTATATATCCGTGCCATACTACCCACAAAGACCGCCGTCCACTCTGTTTCCGTACTTACCGCTGTCTTCACACCTGGGCTTTACGCGATGTCCTTCGAGATTGTGTTCTCAATCGGCTCTCAAGAAGCGACCACCGATCATCTTCTTGAGGAAATTGACGCTGAATTTCATCGCCGCGGTCGCCGCGAGGCACAGCGAAATCGACGAGCAGCTCAAGACAATAACGAGCAGAATCTAAGACGAAAGAATGACCGTGAAGCACGCAAGAAAGCCAGATCCAACGCGACCACAGCAGGCAACGGCAACAGTACACAGCCGGAGCGCTGGTGGGATCGAATTGCCCGACTCAATACTTCCCAAATATGTACCGGTCTGGGACTACGCTGGGACAGAGTCTGCAAACACTGTAATACCAAGGTGCGCAATCACTTTGACGTTGGCCCGTTGTTGTCTGTGCTCAAAGTATCGCCCCCACTACAGTTTCTTACTGGCGAAAGATGCCATGACGAATGCTTTATCTGCGGTCCGAAAGGGAGCCATTATCAACCACCCCTACCTCCTTACCCAGCAGAATGGAATTTTTTCATTGACAGTCCGAAAATAGCATCACTTTCGCGCAAAATGAACAACCTATTCTGTCTAACTGCGCTTGGGGTCTATGACGGGGATTTTATGAAATTCTCCCCGGGTGTTTCAGCTGTAACGCTTGCTGGTGGGCGGACTTACCACAGAATCTTACCGGCACATGAAGGACAGCATGGGCTGCGATGGTTCATTCACGATCCGATGGCGATATTTACAAAGGGTGGAGATTTCGATATCCCATATCACTGGATCAATACCGCACTAGCAGGGCTCGAACGAGTCAACCCGTTTATCTCTCAGTTGGAAAATCTCAACGTCTACGACGACGACGACGACATTGCACTGCATCTACAATACTCTGATGAGGCGCCAAGCTCCGAAATTGCCGCTGTCATTTCTTTAGCCCCAGCCTCTCTCCCTACTCGTCGTAAACTGGTCATAAAGCGAAAAGGAGCAGATGCACCAGTTTTCCTGGATCTTTCTCCCCTTTTGTCGAGCCGCTTCACTACCTTCTTCTACTCCCTCATGGAACGTTGGGCTGGGCTCCAAATCGCATCAATAGGGCAGGCAAAAAATTCAGCCAAGCCCGTTGGTATAGAACGAGATTTTTCATGAATGGCGAACAAATGTCGACATTCTCCCGATTGACTGGTAAGCTACACTCTCAAACAATATCCAACTGCTACTTATGAGTCGGAGGCGAATATCTGGTCGATGCCTGGAGTACGATCGAAGAAGCGCGGCTGACATACATCCGTCTCAACCAACATAGTGGCACGGATGAAGAGGAATATATAGGAACTGGCGATGAGGAGCCTGTTGAGGATGTTCGTCTTCCTTCAACGTTTATTCACTCCCCCTCCTGGTCTGCAGCAAACATTTCGGACTGTTTAGCTTTACGCAAAGCTCTTGGGCCAGTCACTCTCTTTATCACATTTACCACAAATCCCCGCTGGCCAGAGATAGCTTCCCAACTCCGTCCGGGTCAATCTGCGAACGATAGGCCTGATCTCATTGTCCGGGTTTTCATACAGTACCTCTCGGCCTTCATGAAAGATCTCCACGATACAATGGGACCCGTACTCTACCATATCCGTGTTACAGAATTTCAGAAACGGGGACTTCCCCATGAGCACATAGCTCTGGCCTTACAAAATATCCCAAAAACTCCTGCAGAAATCGACGCCTTCCTCAGTGCTGAACTTCCACGGAACTCGGGACCACTACGAGAGGCTGTCAAGCGCCACTTGACGCACATCCATGACCCCAAGAAGTCATACCACCGCTGTGGTTGGCCTCGCGAATGTCAGTACGGATACCCCAAGCCTGTCAAGACTGAGTCATCATTCAACGACCGTGGTATTTATCAGCATTTAGCACTTTGCACATCATTCTCAGGTGATTTTCTTTTCTCCACAGGATATTTTGAGCACCGGCGCCGTCAGCGCGAAGACGAGTTTGTGGTCTCCCATATTGCATGGCTCATTCTTAAATATGACTGCCACATAAACGTGGAGTATTCGATGGGTGTAAATCTCTTCCAGTATCTGTTCAAATATTTCTTCAAGCCTGTTGACGAAACCAACTGGTCTGTGCATTCAAAACCACGGGACACTGGAGAGCAATCCAGCTCTATTCGCAAACCCGTAGACGAAATCAGGGACTATGAACGAGGTCGATACCTGTCTAGCATTGAAGCAGCCACTCGCATAGCCTCTTTTCATATCACAGAGAAAAAACCAGCAGTGAAACGTCTTCCGATTCACTTACCCGGCAGGCAAAGGGGTCAGATGGCGCGCAAGGATGGATCAGAGTCCGACGGAACCCTTTTGGTCAGATATATGGCTCGCCCACGTCATCCTGACTTGGACAATCTGACATACATCGAGTTCGGCTCCAAGTGCAGGTTGGAAAAACATATTCCTACACAAGAGATGCACCCTCTACAGATCTTGGAAAACAAATTTCCAACGAGGCCTCAAATGCGGATTCGTTTCTATAAAGAGACACATGTTGGGGTTTGTCGTATCCAAATGGTTTACCCTCGGCATGGTGATGTATTCTATCTTCGCGCGCTACTCCTGCATCGAAGTGCGCGTGACTGGGTTGACATCCGAACTGTCAACGGAACTATCTACCCAACGCACCAAGAGGCTGCTCGCGCTCTCGGCCTCTTTGATAATCGCGAGGAAGGTACCATGGCATTTGAGGAATTATTAAACTTTGGGGCTGCTCCAGCGCAACTTCGATGGATCTTTGCTGTCCTGGCGACTGAGGGTCACCCTGTTATGGCAATCTGGGACACCCATGAAGCGAGTCTCTCTGCTGATATTCGGGACCGTATGCTGCGGATCACTTCAACACCCGATGCCACGCTGATCCGGAGTGAGCTCCTACGAGCACTGCAGATTATTCTCCGAGGATTGGGTAGGACATTGACAGATATTGGACTTCCGGAACCCGAAGAAAGCGAAACGGAAGTGAATGCCGAGCGTCTACAATGGAGTGGTGATCCCACTAATCTCTGCTCTTTCAAAGACAGCCTTACACCTGAACAGGTACGGTTCAGTGTTTACTTCAATTTACAGAACCAACTGCTGAAACGATTCAGTTAATTTCGTATGACCAAATAATGGAGATTGCTAGCATGAATGATCCTCCTCCCATCCACATCGATGGTCGTGCGGGTCGCGGCAAGACGTACCTTCTATATCCAGTGATCGGTGCACTTCGGAAACTGGACCAAATTGTACTACTCACTGCGTCATCTGCCTTTGCCGCCAAGAATTATCCGGGAGGGAGAACAACACATTACCTTTATGGAATTCCAGTGGACGAGTATAAACCTTTTCTAAAGTCATCCATCGGCATCAAAAGTGACCGAGCACGATTGTTGCATGCCGCAAAGGGCCATGTCATTGATGAAATAGGAGGATTGCATTTCAAGGCGTTTGATTGTGCAGATCGCCTCATGCGAATGTTGACCGGGAAGCTTGATCGCGTATGGGGCGGACGTATGATCATTACCGTCGGCGACTTTCGGCAGGTTAGTCCGTCTTCACCTATAAAAGTAAGACCCCCTCTTTAACAGCTCAAGGTTGCACCTGTTGTTCGATTTGGAGGCAAAACTGCAATTTGCAAGGCATCCCTGCGCACTCAACCGCTTTTTAACAAGTTCAAAATATTGCGACTGGAGTGTTCAATGAGACAGCGGGAGGACCCGGAGTTTTCATCCTTTTTGGATGCCATCGGAGACGATCACATTCAAAACACCGTCAATCTCGGTCGACTGAACCACACTCAATCGGTTCAGCGGCTCATTGATTTCGTCTTTTCACCAGCGGTAGTTGCGGATCCTCTCCTCTGCATTTCCCGCGCCATCCTCAGTCCTTTCAATGCTTACGTGAACGATTTCAACGCCTCCATTTTACAGAACGTCCCAGGGAATATCCACCGCTATCACAGCAGTGACTCAATCGAGGGCGATGCTGAGAACTCAAGCGATGGGGTCCTTGCTGATCCCGAGTTCTTAAACTCCCTGGACGAGCCAGGAATCCCTCCACACGAATTGATTCTGAAGGTTGGAGCTATATGCAGACTCACTCGAAATTTCGACGCTTCTCGAGGTCTCACAAAGAATACCCGCGTGATTATCCGCAACCTGCTACGATTTACAGTCGAGGTCGAAACAATTTCCTCGATAGTTGCCGGTAAGGTCGTTGACCCGGTATGTTTTCATTCACTGTCCTTTTGGAAAATGTGTTAAATATGATGCCAGATTCGACTTCACATCCCAAGCATTGAATTCCACTTCAATCCTCAAGGATACAATTTCACTGTGCACCGAAAACAAATTCCCCTCGCCCTTTGCTACGCTACTACCTTCAACGGCTGTCAGGGCCTGACTGTTCAGAGACTGGGGCTTGATCTCCGACGCCCAGTGTTCTCACATGGACAGTTGTATTCTGCAATGACTCGGGTTCCAGACTCTGAGAATGTCTTAATCCTGAAGTACGAGGGTGATACATCGACATGCACGACTAACATTGTTTGGGACGAGCTTCTTCTGTAATCTTATTGCCAGAATTTGATACACATTTTTTATCTGTTCAGTAAAGCCGATGCCAGCCCGCGAAGCGGGCTGGCAACTGCTTGTGGTATTTCAAATGGCAGACTGTGGTGGCTGCCAACAGGTGCATTTACAGGACTGCCTTTGCATGCAACCCCACCCACAGATGAATTTATTCATTCATACACACCAACCTTGGGATCTCTTCTGGATGCATATAACAAAAAGGTGTCCAGCACCACACCCAAGCTGGGTGTTGTTGGAGTTACCCATGCCATTTCCAATAGAGCCAACTCTCTCAAAGGTGTTGATCAGGAAGTCAAGAAAATTGTCTCTATTGTTGAAGAGCCTCGCGTTCAATGCCTTATTGGGGAGCAAGCAACTGTAGATGATGTGAAGCTCCAACTGCAGGAATGCTCCTGGGTCCATTTGGCTTGTCATGGATGCCAAAATCTGGAAGATCCAGCAAAAAGCTGCCTCCTGCTATATGGAGGGAGTCTGGAATTGGAAACAATTCTTCGAATGCCCCTTCCAAATGCACAATTTGTGTTCCTGGCTGCATGCCAGACAGCTACAGGAGATGCGAAACTTGTAAATGAATCCTTTCACCTTGGTGGTGATTCATCACTGCTGGGTTCCAGAGTGTGATTGGAACCATGTGGTCCATGAACGATGAAGATGGCCCAATTGTTACTGAGAATGTATACTCTCACCTGTTCTGGAACAGTCAACAGCTTCAAGTGACAGAAACAGCTAAGGCCTTACAGCTTGTAGTTACAGCTAATGTCAGAACCGAAGGCGCGACGAATTTTTTTCTGTTTTGGGATGTTTTCAGAGAATTGTGAAAATCTCGGTCAGTTCTCCACCGATTTTCATAAAAACAAGATAGATTTACTCAGCTAATTCATGCGCAATTAGTGACAGAGAGGGATTTTTGAAAATATCATGCATTAGGTAATCTGTGTTTTCAGGGTGTTTTCACACCAAATACTGTTTTTGCATGCCTAGAACATGTCGCAGAGGCCCAATATTTTTTGGGGAACAACATATGTACCTATGTAAGGAGGTGACAAAGCCAGAACCATATGAAATACTCAGATAAATGTGATTCTCACAGGCTCTTCAGATGCAAGAAAATGCTCAATGCCTCCAGTGCAGCTGGAAGAAGTGCACTAAGATTATGTGTATTTCTGGCTCTGTCACGTCCTTACCTAGGTACATATGTTGTTCCCCAAAAAATATTGGGCCTTTGCGACATGTTCTAGGCATGCAAAAACAGTATTTGGTGTGAAAACACCCTGAAAACACGGATTACCTAATACATGATATTTTCAAAGATCCTTCTCTGTCACTAATTACGCATGAATTAGCTGAGTAAATCTATCTTGTTTTTATGAAAATCGGTGGAGAACGGACCGAGATTTTCACAATTCTCTGAAAACATCCCAAAACAGAAAAAAATTCATCGCGCCTTCGGTTCCGACATTAGCTGTAAACAGCTGAAGAACAGAAAGGTCCCTTACGAACGCTGGGTACCATTCATCCACATAGGGCTCTGAAACAATGTTCAACATTGTATCAACACATTTTTACAGTAGGATACTCAGTGTAGTAGCACCTGTATATATTTTTTTAATCGGGAAAAAACTAAGGGGTACAGAAAAGAAAGGAAAAAAGAAACCTATCTGCGCTCTCTGGGCGTGCAGACCGACCCAAGTTTGGCACAGCACGGAATAACCTCCAGGCATATCCGCGAATACCTCGTATATTAAGCAGATGCCTCGTATCAGTATGCACCTGTTTGTTCTTCACACGCCACTGATTCTCGGTTTTTTTCCGATATGCCTTGCCGAATGCAGCTCCGCGTTCCCACCGATTTCTTCTCTCCCCGCTGCAATTCCGTCGGCTCCCAAACTCTGGATACTTCCGCTGCTAACCGTTCTAGGCAGCTTGAACTTTGTGCTGGCCGTCTTTCGCGAAGATATATGAAACGCGGCATACGCGCCCAATCGGTGTGACGCGGTTCAAAGCCGTCTTCATGTAGAAGAGTGCCGCACATCGCTGAAGGGCGGCACCTGCTATTTTGGAACGATGCGCCTCCGGCTGATGTCAGAGAGACAGAGGGCTTTGTATGAGTATCGGTTTTCTCTCTCTCTCCTGCATCCATTGTCGCCCGGGCCCCTGCCTCAATGGAGAATACCTCATGTATCAAGCCGACACCTCAAATCGGTATGCACCTGTCTGCTTTTCACATGCCACTGCTTCTTTCGACTTACCATTATCTCCGTTGCCTCAAGGCTATGGTATTTTTACTTCATCACCGTTTACAGCTAATGTCGGAACCGAAGGCGGGACGAAAAAAATTCTGTTTTGGGATGTTTTCAGAGAATTGTAAATATCTCAGTCAGTTCTCCACCGATTTACATAAAAACAAGATAGATTTACTCAGCTAATTCATGCGCAATTAGTGACAGAGAAGGATTTTTGGATATATCATGTATTAGATAATCTGTGTTTTCAGGGTGTTTTCACACCAAATACTGTTTTTGCATGCCTAGAACATGTCGCAGAGGCCCAATATTTTTTGGGGAACAATATATGTACCTAGGTAAGGACGTGACTGAGCCAGAAATACACATAATCTTAGTGCAGTTCTTCCAGCTGCACTGGAGGCATTGAGCATTTTCTTGCATCTGAAGAGCCTGTGAGAATCACATTTATCTGAGTATTTCATATGGTTCTGGCTCCGTCACCTCCTTATGTAGGTACATATGTTGTTCCCCACAAAATATTGGGCCTCTGCGACATGTTCTAGGCATGCAAAAACAGTATTTGGTGTGGAAACACCCTGAAAACACAGATTATCTAATACATGATATTTTCAAAAATCCCTCTCAGTTACTAATTGCGCATGAATTAGCTGAGTAAATCTATCTAGTTTTTATGTAAATCGGTGGAGAACTGACCGAGATATTTACAATTCTCTGAAAGCATCGCAAAACAGAAAAAAAATTGTCGCGCCTTCGGTTCCGACATTAGCTGTAACTATGGACGAGCTTCTGCGGGCTGTGCGCCATCCATTTTGGAGAGACCACATGCCCCTTCTTCCCGCGTTCAAGGTCCGCTCAAAAGTGTTGTACCATTTGACAGCGCGTCCTTTCTTTCCCCATCATCATCCCACCTCCCGGAGGCTTGCCTTTCCCTTCAATTCGATGTTCGCTGGTTTTCCTTGCCGAAGCAATTCTGTTGCAAGAGCCAAAGACTCAAGAGCAAGTCCGATTGCCATTTGAAGCCCTCCAATGGTATCAAAAATGGAGACGTGATTCACTCCTCAAGCGCAATCCGTTCAACACTGCCAGAGCTCATCCCAAGCCTTTCAAAACCTTTCAATGATATCGCAGTCCGATCAAGACTCTGCAAATCTGCAAGACTATGCCAGTACCTACTTCGGACGATTGACTCCGCTCGCGACGCGTCCAGCGGCTTTGTCCACAAAATACGGATTGGCGCAACAAGGCTGACGACATCGAAATCGGTCAAAGCCCGCCCAAGGACGAGCGCGAAATCACTGCGGACGGACGCGAACTCAAATGCCGTGGGCCTGTGACCGTGACAATGTTGTTATATTCCACTCAACACTCGCGCCATCTGTCGTTTTCTAGATGGTGGAAGCCGCAGCTTCATAGTGCGACACATTACCGGCACCGTAACACGGGTAGGAGTAATATCTTCTGTCTGGCTTTGATCGCCCGTGAGCCCCTTTTCGAGTGCAGTTACTTTCAGACGACGGTTCGCCGGTGTGTCACGGAGCGCTGAAATATTGGACTTGATTCTTCGTGTTCCCATGAGGAGGTAGTGAGATTCTTCTCACCTACTACATATTCTCATTACTGACATAATTTATTGTAGCTTCACATCAACGCCGCCGCCGATGTCGCACTCGACTTTGAATTCGGGCCACTCACCGACCACGGCATCGGTATTAACGGTCTCTTAGACGCATCGTGGGCCTTACAAATTGCGATTCGGATCCTATATCCATCGCGAAACGGTGAGTCCCTTACCGTCTCTGTCTCGATTCCTCCAAAGCTAACTTTGTACTTTGTCTTTGCTCCCCGCTGCTAGCGCCTCTATCTTTCCAACCATCTCTCGAGGTCGGCATTGACCTCCGGCACGCCCTCGACGTCATTCGTGACATAGAAAAATTTGACTCGATTTTTCGCGCCCTCGCGACCGGACCATTTCATTCCTGGTGAGTCGAAGGTCACGTACTCCCTCTATTTTCCCTTGAGGCTGATTTTTTCCCTTGGCTTCGCTGGGATTGATGCACATTTCCGTTCTGTTCACCCTATTTTGATTCCGCTAACTTGCGACCCAATACGAGGTCACTGGTACCTGAACCCTGTATCCTCGGGAGCACCAGCCTGCAGTTCGGTGTATCCTCTCCGTCGGCTGGGAGAGCTTTTCTTTCTTGCTGATCCAAACGAGGGGCCGGTTGGCTTCCGTCATTTCGAGCCTGGCAGGTGCTTTTTGGTGGATCATCAGTATATCATGTATGTATGAATCGACCCTCTCATGCATTGATCATAAACACTGCAACAGCCTAACATATATATCTTTGGTAGTCTATTCGTCTCTTCAGCTTAGTGAACCTTGCTTCGAGTTGTAACAAGGGGCTGGTCGGCCGCTTCGCGGCCTCCCATCCCCTTCCATGCAATTTATTCATACCAAAGATTTGTTTATTACAACCAGTGGGAGTAAGCCTTTGTTTGCCTTGGAATAGGGAGGAGAGAAAACTGTCATTGTGGCGTGAGTAGTGCCTGTCCGATTGCTATCAGACGTGACGGCAAGTTGCCGTCAACGGCGGTGGGCGGCAATGGTACAGAATGATTCGGCTGGTTGTTTTCCACAGGTGCAGATCAAGCCTGCCAGTTGACCATTAGCGCGGCACCGATAGGCATCAGCGGAATTTAAATGGCTTTCGACAGACGGACAAACAGTAGCAATTTTATAAATGGGGTGAAAAGAACTGGACATCAAAAAAACTGTCTGCCTACTTGCAAAAGGTACATCTGCTGAAATCTTTAAATTTATTGTCGGCTCGACCTCATCGGATTGTGCACTGTTGTCGATCAATATGGCCTACGGAATGGATCATCTTTCCAGCCGTAAATGACACTTACTACACTGCATCAGAAGGAGCCTGTTCGCCGCGACCGCCTTTGTTTCAGTGTGGTGGGAGAGATCTGTCAAATTTAACGCCAAGGCAGTGTCTGTCAAAGTATGCTGGAAGGGTGACGTTGAGTGCCAAGATGCCGATTGATTGATTGCCCGTCGGCCAGCGGGAAAAGAGAGCACGATCAAGGGCGGCGGGCTGCCATGGCGGAGGGCATCAGCGGAGATTCAGCGGAGATTAAAAAGGCTTCGGACGGACAGAGGTGCTTAATTTTATAAAGAGGGTGATGTACATGGTTGTATACTTCCTCTTTCCCGCTGAGTGTGTTGTTGGGGGGGCCGTTCTTAACAGCAAGTTATTCGGAGACTGTACAGTGTCATTGAGACGCGCATCATGGGTGTCATTACCCGCGCGTTTTTCATGCTCCAAGCATCATAATGTCATCTGGAACTCCATTTCTAAATCCTGTCGATATCACATACTATATGCCGGAGCGAAGCGAAGGCACATCTTGTATTATATATTCATCTGGTACGTGCCGCCACCATTCTGCTGAAGTATGTCGCTGACTTCAGGTGCTGGATAGTCGATGAAAGTACCATGGCACCGGTTGCTTGGGGTATCGAGGTGTATGTCGAAGCCTTACCCTGCGCAGAGCTCGGCTGCCCACTGTAATTTCATGGCAGTGCGTATATTCGTCTGATGAGATGACTCGCGCAGTATATTACTGTACACTCGTTGTTATGATATGCCCCCCGTTCTGCGTCCGTTACTCTGCCCCATCTCCACCACGCGCATTCTTGCTCTGGCTGCCTGGCAACCAACTACGTGGATATGTCCTCAAAAAGCGAGCCCTGCTTAATGTTTGCCGCACCTCTTCGTTACCGTCTCGCGGCCTTCTTCCCACGAATGCGGTGCTCCACGGCCGTTCAAGCAAAACCTCTGCAACCAGGGAGTCTGAACATCAAGACCAAGGCCAACGCGATTCAGTTGCCATTCCACTCGAGGTTTTAATTTTGATTCCATTAGAGTGCGTGCGGGCCCCTTGGGGCCCATGTAACACTATTACGACGTACATTTAGTTACACTAGCTATCTGGGGAGGGTGTCTAGGGAGGAGTTCTAAGTGGGGAGTGGTCCATTGGGATGCTGCTGTGAGGGTGTGTGTGATTTTGTGTTCGTGGCAGTGTGACTTGGCAATGTGAGATGATTGTGAGGCAGAGTATGTATGAGAGGAGGAATAAGTAAAGAAAGTAAGGAAAAGGTGGAGAAATCGGATCTATAGTGAGCAACGGGGGAGGCGTTCGGTATCGCGTACGTACGTACGTGAGGACGTGTTTCGGTTCCGACTTGGCAGACAGGAGGAGGCGGAGGGTGAGGCCCGCGGTCCCGATGGGGCGGATGAGGTCGAGGCGCTGGCGTCTGAAGCGCAGGCATGAGGGGAGGAAGTGGGTGACGGTCTCGGGGACTAGGCAGAGGGGGCATTTGGGGGAAGGCGCGAGGTGGAAGCGGTATAGGAACGCATTGAGGCCGATGTGGGTGGTTCGCAGCTCCGTGAAGACGCTGCACTGCGGGCGGCTCAGGCCCTCGTACATGCGGGATGTTGCATTGGACGGGCGCGTACTGTTGAAGAGGGAGAGGCGCCGGGAGCGCGGGGAGGTAGCCCACTCGCGTTCCCATCTGCCCTTGAACCCCTTCGCGCCGGCGTCGAGGACCGCCGCCTTGCTGACGGGGAGAGGGTGCTCGAAGGGGAGAATGCGAGCCGTGAGGAGTGTGGTGGCTCCTAAGGCGGCTTCCTTTGCCCTCGCGTCGACGGCTTCGTTGCCTGCAATTCCGACGTGTGCTGGCACCCAGCAGATACAGATCTTCAGCGTGGGGCATGCGCGTAAGAGGCGGCGGTGGAGAGTGTGGAAGAGAGCAAGGAGGTGTTGTCCAGGTTGGGGGCGCGGGGAGGCTAGGGCGATGATCACGGGTTGGCAGTCTGTGAAGATGTCGACATTGGTGAGCCGTGGGGTGCCTCGGATGATGTCGAGCGCGAGTATGGCTCCCACGACCTCGGATTCGAAGATCGTGTGTTCGCTCGTCATCCCCAGGTGCTTTGCCCTGTGCATCCTCTCTCCATCCCGACTCCATGCTACCGCCGCCGCTCCCACCCCTCCCTCGTATCACGATCCATCCGTGTACACGCACGCTCCGCCCCGTCTCACCGCCTCCGCTTCCTCCTGCCTCGTGATCTCCTTGTCCGGTGCAATGCGCATCGTAATCGCCCCTGCAGGTGCACACTCGATGATCCGGTGGGGGTTGACCATCTTGAACAGGTTGTTGAGGAGGGGGAATGCCGTGTGGAGGTGGTGGATCTGGGAGCGGTGGAAGCGCGGGAAGCGCCGGCAGCGTGCAACGACTCGGTGGAGGGGGTGCGAGGGTGGGAGGGTAGCGAGCCGGACACCGGCGTTGAATACCGAGCGGTTGAGATGAATGTGGGTGGGGAGAAGGTTGGCGTGGAGGTCCATGGTATCGGTGGCTGTGGTACGCAGCGCGCCTGTTATGACTTTGGTAGCCAGCCTCTGTACCTTACCCAGTGACTTCGCGATCCACACTGTGCCTGTCCGGCGGTCGTCTGTGTTGGCTGAGATCGGCCTGTACCAGACGGGTAAGGCATATTCTATGCGTGGGACGACGACCGTGAGGAAGAGTTGGCGAGTATACGAGTGGGGGAGGCCAAAGGTGGGGGAGGAGATCCGGGAGAGGGCGAGCATCACCTTGGTTCCGCGGCTCTGCGGAATGTCAGCTTGTGGTCAAGCACGACACCCAGTAACTTGGCCGAGGTGAAGGCGTTGACGGTCACCCCACGGCAGGAGACGGAGAGTGGGGAGTAGTGCTCAGCATGGTGCTGCGGGGACGAAGTGGAGGAGCTGGAATTTTGGGAGGTCGAATTTCAGCCCCAGTCGTTCCGCATGCGGGCATGCCATCTCCTCCATGTGGGCCTCGAGGCTCGCGACGTTCTGTGCCAGAGAATGTGAGACTTCGACACAGCTGATATCATCGATGTAGCCCGCGTTCTGAGAGTCTAGGAGTTTGTCAACAAAGATGAGGAAGAGGAGCGCGCTGATGGGGGATCCCTGCGGGAGACCATTGGGGAAGGGACAAGGGGGGGAGATATGGTCGTCGAAAGGTGAGCGTGGTGCGGCGGTTGCTGAGGAAGCTGCCGAGGAGGCCTACCACCGCGTCTGGCACGCACTTGGCACGGCGGAGGTGGAGGAGGTGGGTGTGGCTTACAGAGGGGAACGCTTGTGAGATGTCTATGAGCAAGACACTCGCAACCTTCCCCACCCTCCATGCGTCCTTGACCTTCAGTGTGACTGACAGGAGGGCGTCCACTGCGCTCCGGCCAGGGCGTCCATCGAATTGATTGGCTGAGAGCAAGCCGTTAGCCTCTGCGAAGCCCGACAGCCAGTCGGCGATCACCGACTCCAGTATCTTTCCCAGGCCCTCCTCTTCCGCGATGGGGCGAAAGGCACCGGGGAGCGTGTAGTCGTCCCTCCCGGGCTTGCACAGGGTCGCCGGGATGAAGATACACCAAGAGTCGGGGAAGTACCCAAGGCGCAGACCGGCCAGGAGGATCTCAAGAAGGATCGGAGCGAGCATGCCGTGCGAGGACCCCTGATAGTACCATGGGAGGCCAGGTCCCAAAAATCTCCAATCAGCCCATTTTTGTCCGGACAGGTTTTGCGACGACTTGAGGCATTTTTGTCCGAACGGGACCTAGCCGAGGTCACCAAAAAGGGTAATTTTGCGTTCCCACAACCTAGAAATGCCCAAAATTTTCTACCGCTCCGTTTTCAGTGCTGATATGCGTTGACTTAGCATTTTCAAGATCGTTTTGCACGAAAGATGCCTTTCTGGCCAAAATTTTGCCCAAGCCCACCTTGAAAATGGGTGCGATCTCGGAAATTTTGTCCGGACAGGACCTGGCTTTTCCGCCGCCAACCCCCAATTTTTGTCCGGCCAGGACCTGGGCTTTGAGGCTAAAATCCCAAAATTTTGTCCGGCCGTGGCCCAGGCCTCCCAGAGTACTATCAGGGGTCCTGCCACGCGCTGCTCGGATCGCGACGTTAGGGACTCCCGACAGGCCTGGTGCCTTCCATGGGGAGATCTTGCCGATGGCGTGGAGCACGTGCTCGACCGTGAGGTCTGGGCATGTGCTCGGGGCAGGATGGGCAGTCGGCAGAGGGGGGGGATGTTGGGCGCTGGGGGGCAAAACTCGGCATGGAAGAGGGCTGCCTTCTGAGTGGGGGTGGACGCGATCGCTCCATCGCTACCGACCAGGTCCGGGGTGCGCGAGGTGGCAGCTCCTCCCGCAGGCTTGAGTGCGTACTTCGCCGCCTTCCAGATGTTCGCACGGGGGAGAGTGGTGATATACTCCCACCAGTGCGCACGTTTCTCCCGACAGATGGCGCTGTGGTACAAGTTCTTCGCAGTGTGCATGGCCGCCCAGCTCGGGTGAGTGGGGTGGTCCTTGACAATCGGGCGATGTGCGCGGTTGTACACTGCTCGGAGTTGGGACAGCTTTTTGTTCCACCATCTGTTCGTGTACGGGGAAGGGCGACAGAGCAGCACGAACACCTCAAGGACGGTTGTGATGCCGTGCGTGAGGGCGTCCGCGTACTCGTTAATGGCCTCTGACGTACCGAGGGAGAGGGCGGGGAGGGGTGGGTGGCGAGGTGGGCATCGAGGAGGGGGCCAAATTTGTCCCAGTCTGCTGCGCGAAAGTTGCGGCGGAGTGGGGGCAGGCGGTGGTCGACGGTGAGGTCGAAGGATGTGGTGACGGCAACGTGGTCGGAACCATGGCCCGGGGTGGTGGTGCATTTGATGAGGGATTCAGCCAGCCAGCCTCTCGACACGAACGCAAGGTCAATTGTGGACCAGGTGTTGTGCGGCGCCGAGAAGAAAGTTGGTGTGCCGGCCTTTACAAGTAGCTGAAGCGAGTGGTTGGCAATCAAGTCGATCACTGCTTCTGCATCGCTTCTGGCAGTCCGGTGCGGGAACAGCACGCCGGCCCAGAGTGGGTGGTGGCAGTTGAAGTTGCCATGGAGGAGGAGCACGTGGGATGGGGGGAGGGGGCCGAGGGAGGTGATGGAGGAGGTGTCGCGGATTGGGGAATCGTCAGAGTCGGGGGGATTGGAAATAGAGAATATATGGTACGAGTATCTATAGTGAGAGTGATAGAGGTAATATAAGAGGACTGTATATTATTTTGACTGTAGGACGAGGAGGGAATTGTTTTATTTATGTAGAGTAAGGTGTCCGGGGAGCCGGTTTTGTATGTAGGAAAAAGACGGTTCCAGTGGGGGGAGGACAGCAATGGGTACTTGTTAACGTCGGGAGGGGGTTCTTGTATGCATAGAATATCATAATCTAAGGGATTTGTGGAATTGAGAAGGGAGATGAGGACATTATAGCATTTATGGGTATTAAGGGAGAGGATACGTCGGGAATCAACGGTGTAAGATATGGGTTGATCATTCATTTGGATGGGGAGGAGGGAGGGGAGGGAGTGGCAGCGGAGGTGTTAATGAAGAAGGGGGCGGAGGCATCGTCGTGCAGCGCGGAGGTGGGGTCAAAATTGGGGTCGAAGAAGATCCTGCCGCAGAGGCGTTGGCTCTGTAGTTCGCGCTCCTTGACCCGCATCGGGCATTCCCTGTGGTACGCGGGGTGTTTACCTTTGCAATTTGCACAGCAGGGTGAATAGTGCTTGCATCTTTTGTTGGCTGAGCACTTGGCCGAGCTCGTCGAGCATGGACAGCTAGCAAAGCGGTGGGAACCGGCACAGCGTGTGCATGTCAGGCCAAGTTGCTTGCATTGGTGTTGAGTGTGTCTGTACTGCTAGCAGTTGTAACACGAGAGCGCCGGTTCTTCGTAGCGATGGGGGTAGCAGATCGTGGACTCGACAGCGAGGCCCCTGGCAATGATGAGATCGGCGGAGAGGGCGTCTGAGATGGTTACTAGCAGGGACGAAGCCTTCTTCTTCGGGTCGCGGATGACTTTGGGGTTGAGCCACCGGATCTCAGAGATGACCGAGGGGTCGCGGAAGGCCGAGCGATTGCGGGAGTAGAGATCTAGCGCAGCAGTGGGGGAGGAAGGGTTGAAGGAGGTGGGGACGCTGTTGACCACGATTTGGCATCACAGAACCACTAGCGAGCCGTTCTTTGCGAGTCTCGGTACCCAGTGAGCGGCCGACTGCTTCAAGAGTGAGGCTGCTCTGTCGGAGTTGACAGCGACGAGAACTCGACCCCGTGGAAGAACTTTCACACCTCTTAGCGCGACTCCTTTCAGCCTCTCGATGCCTGCAGCTGTGATCGCTGACTTGACCCTAGACTTGATTTCTGGGGGCAGGAGTGTGAGGATGTTGCTTTCCTTGTCGAGGAGGATGGTGACTGTCCACGACCTGGTAGCGGTGGTCTTGGGCGTGGGCGGGGTGGGGGAACGAGAGGGCCGGGAGGAGGAGGGTGGTGGGAGGAGGAGGGTGGTGGGGCAGCAGCAGTTGACGCGTAGGTGGTGCGGAGGGCAGACGCGTTGATCTTGGCGAGCAGATCGAGCTTGAAGGCCTTCAGTGACGTCTCGAAGGTGTTTCCAGCGGCTAGAAGCACGTCCAGAGTGTCCAGAGCCCTAAAGCACCTGGCGTACATGCCGACAGTTAGGTTCTTCTTTTTCTGCTTTGTGTGCTCCAGGATTTCGCGCACGTTCGCAACGAGGGTCTTTGGGGTGTCCGGGGGAGAGTTGGGGAGGTCAGGGAGGTCGCTCAAGGACGGGGAGGGCGAGGGCAACGAGGATTCAAGCGTGCGGGCTGCCAGCGCGGCATTTCCCGATTGGGACATGGTGGGAAAGACCAAAACTGGAGGTTGCTGCGCTCTTTTCTCTTCTTCTCATTTTTCACGTACATTCAATGAAACTGATATGTCATTGATGCGCCAGTGCCACCGCCGCCGATGTTTCACACGACGTATCGCTTCCCAACCAACCTCAACACGATATATCGACTTCCCGCGAGCAGTGAATTACCTTCACAAGGTTCTGAACCCCGACACAATGTATTGAGACCCGCAGTCGGCACCTTATTTTTTCTTCGTGCCTCGCGAGGCCTGGCGTGAGTTTTAAGTTTAATTTTCCAGAAAAAATCCCACCTTAGCTTGAAGCTGCAGAAAGCTTTCTCACTGCGCCTTTCTCTCAGACTCAATTTCATCTAAGCCTTTCAAATGCATACTTTTCAGCGCATAAGTAATCGAGTTTTTCCTTCTGACATATCGCTCCAATAACCTGCTCATTCACTGGGATGAGTTTTTAAGCCCAGTAGGACGTCACGACGATTCAAGTTTCGGCGAATTCAGCATAGAACAGAAGCGGTGCGTCTCCGTTCACTTTGTTCTCGCACCTCCGAGCTGATAGACTGCCCGTGCCGCGCATTCACTACTTTGGTTGGATATAGAAACTCGACGGTGTTTTGACAGTGTGTAAGCTTCTCCGCACATTTTATTCGCTACTCACAGAAATTATTGATTCATCAGTGGCTTTTCTTGGCCATCCCACAGCGCCTCGGCTGCCAGCGTTAGAGTGGGATTTGGATAGGTGAGTTCTATACCATCTGCGACTTATTCCTCACCTTTGTGTGCCTTCCATTTGGCACACAGCGTACACGTCTGGCAAGACCAATTCCATTTTTCGGTCAACGTACCCGCAGAGACATCGCAGCTATTGAACCCTTACTATATACTAAAACTTTATGTTCACCTGAATTTATATCTTTGTGCATTGGAGAAGTCATGAACAAGCCACATTAAAAACATATGCTGGAGCGAAGCGATGGCAAGTCTTGTAGCATATCCAAAAACTAGGCCAATCGGGGCAGTATTTTGAGTGTTACAGGTGTCCTACTCACAACCAAGTTTTTGGGAAGAGATTACAGTACGTAAAAGGATAAAAGATACCGGTATTCTCTTCACTGCAGATCTTCAATTTGAATCAAATGATGATGAGCAGGATATTGTACCACCACTGAAATCACTTGTTTTTGCGATTTTCTTATGTTTAATATTCTGTATATCATGTATTGATTGTGTCAGTTGTATCAACTGGCTTCCCATAAGAGGCCAATATCATCTGAGTAACAAGATGGCACTCCTGAGGAATCAGGAGCATCTCTGGCATGTGCTCGCTTTGAAACATGTAGGGGAAGATGTAGCCCAACTCAACCTACCAGTTGTATCACCAGTTTCTTCCGTTTCTTACAACAGTTTGAGTGGTTTCTGACGTATCAGGTGTATCAGAGCGTGGATCATTGGGGAAATCATGACAGACATAATTGCATGTGAAAATGGGATCGTCGTTCTGCTTGTTCTAGGTACGCTGCTATGCTGGGCATGACTTCAAGGAGATAATATCAGTCGGGTCTTGTGATTGTAGATCTCAGAACCATAG
Organism: Mycena capillaripes; assembly: GCA_029204075.1. Lineage (NCBI taxonomy): Eukaryota > Fungi > Basidiomycota > Agaricomycetes > Agaricales > Mycenaceae > Mycena > Mycena capillaripes. The sequence continues at coordinate 65,553 of JARHKZ010000046.1, forward strand.
CAAACACCAATAAGGACAGTAAACTCTAATCCTCATCGGTCTCATTTAATGGTCGCAAGGAAGTGGAGTATTGTTTGGAAGCTATAGAACAGGGCTACAAGGTCTGACTATACCGATCGGAGGGATACTTCAGGAATGGGAGTTCCACAACTCAAGAAACACCTGGCAATTAGGGTTTCAAGTACCCATCACATCACCATGTGCAGGACATCACCAAGAAACTGTCGGAATATACATGAAATGACAAATCCGACCTCACCAACCAATGAGACACTCTGTGGTCTTATTAATACTCTAGAAACACAGGAAATAGGGCGGATAAACAGATTCTTTTAAATTCTTTCTTTATTGTCATAGTCATATCATCATTTGTATAAGTAGTCAGAGTAGAGGAGAGAAAAGTAGCGAAGTTTGTTCTGAGAAACCCTCACTTTATTCGAGTTTTGCACGTCTTAGATACAGTCGCGAGGCTGATAATGCATAGGCTGACAATGCATAAACCTCATAATGCATAGGTTTTGGTGATCCACCGACTTGGTAGGCAGGGATTTATGCAAAAAACGCATAATGCATAATGCATAATGCATAGCATTTCAGGATGATTTATGCATTATCAGGAGCAAAAATATGATGTTTTCCTTGTGATTTCATGCATATCTTCAGTCCAGAAACTATGCTGAGTGGCCTTGTGGTCTCATATTAATCAACCTAACACTTCCGATGCATATTCTGCCCAAAATTATTCCCTCTTCTCCCACATTCACTGTTTGGGTCCATTATGTAATGATCGCTGACTTGGCTCGAAGTCAGTGCATTTGTGCAAAAGGATGGCCAAGGGGCCAATATTACCTATTACTTGTGTTCAAAAGCTCATTCCCATCCACTAGCTCCTTTGCACAGCTGAATCTTGGTGGAAATGGACAAAATTGTGACAGCTATCACGGATGTCACACCGTGGGAAAAATCCCGAAATGCATAAATCTCATAATGCATAGGATTTCGGGTCCACCGACCTTATGCATTATGAGCCTGGTGACTGTACTTGTAAAGGGCGATTCTCATACAACTAGAAGGGAATAGAAGTTTGGAAGTTTGTGATTTAATTGAATCTGGTTTTGGACTCGGAAACATTGTGTGATTGGATTGGAATAATACTGAGACTGAGAAAGAGCATTGATTGGACTGGACACCAGATATTGGGACTGGGATACTGGAATTGGATTGACTGAAAAGATTCTGGGACTCGAGATTTGACTTGGACTGGTTGGGAAACCGACAAAATGCACGCCACACACTTTTGGCAACAACTTTATGGACACAGATCTTCAGGATCTGCCAGAAACCATAGAAACATCACTGTTTCGTACATTTCTCAAACTTGGTTATCATATATCACATCTAGGAAGTCTGAAACAGTTGTATCCATTGGATCTTCAGTTTTGTTCGTATCATAACACAACCTTTCATCAGACTTTTACTTTGAACAATCAACTTTCCCTTTCAACCTTTAAAGGCTCTGAAACTAGGGACTGACACTCTTTGGCTACCTTGGAAGTGATTGAAACTGCTATCATACATTGTTTCTGGTGTTGTTTTGGGACAGGTTCTGTCTATCTTGCCCAATATTGGTTTTGGTTGTTTCTTGTGTTTCCACACTAGGTTCTGAGCTCGCAAATCACTGGATGAGCCTATTTTGAGGCGAAACAGTTGAGAACTGACCTCAGGGCAGCTGTTCTTGTGAAAATTTGCCAAAAGAGCAAAAAAAACAGACTGCGCCTGTTGTACCGCTGAGGTGGCCCGAGGAAAACTAGGGTCAATATCTTGCATTTTTGCGGCTTTTTGCGACTTTTTACCTGGTCCGAGGAGCCTACAAAAGCATTCCAGCTTCTTAGTAACAGAGCTGGGAACCCTGTTTGGTGCTACAAAGGAGAGTCAGAGTGAGCTTCGAGCTACTAACTGTAGTATTACAAGCTACACAAGTTAAACACTCAGTGTTAGCTGGATACACGCAATAAGAAGATATATACAAAGGCCCAGAGGTTCTGAGGAGGTAGAGTCTGTACTAAAGGTACCAAAGACTGCACAGGAGAGGTCCGAGGAGTGAACTAGTCCTGTCTAGGGACTCTTTTATTGACAGCTAGATGCGCCGAGGATTGTCACGGCTTCTATTCTGTAGGGAGACATAGTATGAATTGGACTACAAGGTCCAAGGAGGACTCTCTAGCGTATAAGGCAGTTCTCAGTGGACTCAGAAGGTCCTCGGGGCTGGACTACTACGATGGGGTTGCTCACAGAGCCAAATGAGGAAGTGTACGCTAAGGGGATTGAACCCACGCAAAGCAGAATGACACGTGAAAGTCCGCAGAAGATTCCGGGGAACGTAACAGAGACAAGCAAACACCGATTGCGATTTATTGGGACTGTTTTGGGACATGCCGGTGCATAGGTGTTGACGTGGCATGGTGGCTCGTTGGAGAACGGACATATGAAAGCAGAATTACCTGAAAGGACTGGATTATCAACCACGCTGGCAGGTTTTGTCAACCTCGGATGCAGACAGCTGTCAGGGGAGCCCCTGTCCCAACCCCCATCCGACGCCCTTCCGGCCCTTCCGACCCTTCCGACCCTTCCGGTCGCTCCCCCCGTCACCGGTCTACCGGAACCGGTACCAGAAACCGGCACGTGACTCCGCCATCAGAGTCGCTCCGATGGCATTCAGCATGTGACCAAGCCCGGGATATCTGCCGATCACTCCGGTCACATGGTTCTAGTCAGTAGCTTACTTATACTTACAACTGGCATGGGAATCCTCAGAGTTTCCTCTCTTTGGATCCCCCACGCCAGGTATACTTCTTTGTATAATTAGCTACTGCCAATTAACCTTTGGATCCCCCATGCCAGTCCCTGAGTACCTCGGGCCTTCGTGGTTGCCCTTACAGCAGAAGAAACTCTCTAAGGGATTAACCGGTCAAGATTGCAGGCTTCGGTGCGAACGGCTCGGACTCCTCTGATAGCGTCCCGGCCTCCCCTACCCTAAATCTTGCCCCCTCCTCCCTACCTGTAGAGCCGTCCATGGACGCCGCGAGTACCGCCGCCGCTGCTGCGCAAGCAGCAGCCGAAGCCGTCTCTGCCCGCATGGATAGGCTCGAGAGTACCCTCGAGCGAATTGTACAAAAAATCGACCTCTCCCGCGCTGCTTCATCTGCCCCGTCCCTTGCCGGCCCGGCTCCGGACCCGGGTACAGGATTATTCCCTCCAGCAGTTCCGGCTCGAAATCGGCCCTCCGGCCGAACCCCCCATTCGTCTTCGACGGCAACCGGAAACAAGGCCGGGCGTTTCTCCACGCTGTCCGGTCATACATCCGGTTGCTTCCGGAGGCGTTCCTCGAGGACGGTAGTCCCTCCGAGGAAAAAGCGGTCCGGTTCGCGATGTCCTTTATGGCCAAGGACTCCGCGTCGAAATGGGCTGAACGCCACGCTGCGAAAACACCGTTCCCTTTCTCGACCTGGGACGCATTCGTCACGGAGTTTCGGCTCCGGTTCGTCGAGGAGAACGAGCAGGACCATGCACTGCGCATCCTCGAGTCCTGGTCGTATCACATGGGCGTGCGGGACGTCTTCCGGTACACAGACAACTTCGAGGACCTGGTCGACCTCGCCGGCTTTGAAGACCCGATCATCAAGGTCACGAAGTACCGGACTGGTCTCAACCCGGTGATCAATCTCGCCATAACCGGGTCGAGCGACCCTCCGGACCTGCGAGACTATCCGGCCTGGCGCCTCCGGGCTTACCGGCAGTACGAGTCGCTGCTCCACACGCTCAGGAACCCTACCGGTCGCGGTTGCTCCGGTTCCGGCGCGTTTTATTGCGCCGCAACCGAGAGCCGCTGCTACCCCCGCGCTTCCACCCCCGGTCCCGATGGACGTCGACCGGGCGCGTGCTCGTAGCACCCCTCGCCGTGGTTGTTTCCGCTGTGGTGACCCGAACCACTTTGCCCGGGACTGTACCGCGCCAGTCGACGTCCGGTCGATCGAGGTCTTGGATGAGGTGATCCGGCAGCTTGGTGACGACTTGCTTGACGAGCTTGTCGCGCGTCTGGCATCGTCCGAGGTCGCCGCGGAACACGCCACCGCCGCCGAGCCGGAGGATTTTCCCCCTCGCGCAGAGTGAGCGGTGCGCCCTCTGTCGCGTCCCCTAATCGTTTCGCTGTTCTATGTAACGAGTATGACAATATATCTCTTACACCCACCGAATTGATAGACGCACCCCTTATACCAGTCTTTCCGGTCGCTCTGGTCGTTCCGGTCTCCCCGGTCTCCCCGGAACCCCAACCACCCCTCCTGCGGACGCCGCGCCCCCAGAAGAAAACCGCCTGGGAGCGCCGCCTCCCGAAACACTTTACCCTCGCCGCCACCTCGGAGAGCAGGAATTCTCTCCGGCTCCCCCTCGAGATCGAATCCACCACCGACGCCGTGAAGCTCTCACTCAACGGTTTGGTAGACTGCAGTGCCACCTCCGAGTTTATTGACACGGAGTATGCCGCTGAACACATAATCCCGGTCCCCCGGCTCTCGCAGCCCATCCCAGTCTATAATGTAGATGGCTCTCCCAACGAGGCCGGCTTCATTCGGGATGTCGCAGACGTGGTCCTTCGCTACAAGGGCCATAGCGAGCGTGCTCAGTTCGCCGTCACCCGCCTCGGGAAAGAGAAGCTCATCCTAGGCTACTCGTGGCTTCGGAAGCACAACCCGGAAATTGACTGGGCCAACCGCGAGGTTAAAATGAGCCAATGCCCTACCGGGTGCTGTGCTACCTGTGTCGCCGAGGCGCGCGCCGACCCGAAGCTTGCCAAGGTCTCCGCTCGGATCCTCCGACAGCTCCGGTCCGGCCCTGTCCCCCGGATATGCGTCGTCGATATGGACGAATGTTCTGGCGAGGACGGCGACATAGAGTTCGACGAGGACCTACCGGAACTCGGACCGGACGACGGGGAGGATTCGGATGATGAAGCCGACTCCGTTGAGGAGGGGGATCGGGTTTTCTACACCCGGTTCTCCCCTCCGGAGGATATCCGAGCGACCGGTACCGTCTCACAACGACTGGCCGAAGCACATGCTAAGAACTCCGCGCCCGGTACGGAAGAAATTCCCGAGTGGGCACGGGAGCTCGAAGATGTCTTCAACCGGGAATCGTTTGACTCGCTCCCGGACCGCCGGTCGTGGGACCACGCGATCGAACTCGTCCCGGATTCGAAGCCGGCCAATTGCAAGGTCTACCCCATTTCCCCCCTCGAGCAATGCAAGCTCGATGCGTTTATCGAGGAAGGATTGACCACCAGCCAGATCCGGTGATAAGCCGTGTTTCGAAGCATGCATGAAAACAGACAAAAGGAGCACTATTAGGAGGCCATACATGGAATGTATATGTCTCTATTAGTAAATCCGACATGTAGCATCAGACACCAAGCGCATAGACGAAACATGAAGTCTGTATTTCTTGAGTAGTCACTTATCGGGAACAGTCCATACCCGAAAGGACTATCTGGCAAAGGGGAGGACAGACACTATCACGAACTGACTAGAGTGGATAGTCTGGACTCTCTATCTTATCACGAAACATGACCCATGCTGCGAAATATGACCAAGTCCAACTGGCTGACATGACGATCACACCTTGATCGGATATCACCGATATCATCATGATCTTCTGAATTGGGAAGATCGAAGTTCAGCATAAGGTTTCTGAACCAGGCACTGGTCTTACCATGGACTTAGGGGTATCAATCGAAAGCTATTGAGTCCTAGAGCTCGATTCTGGATACTCTGTTTGAGGGAGAGGCCTGCACAGTTGAAGAGACAGACTATGATCACTCATTTAGGAGTGATCACATGGAAACCAAATGGCAACCTATTTATTGTGGGAACCACTTGTTGTCTCCTGGACTTCTTGGTATCATTGGAAAGCTACAGGAGGCTAGAACATGGTTCTAGACTTCGTTCTCGAGGGAGAGATGTGTGGTCTGCACTAGATATTTGGTTAGGAGAACTTGGTGACAACTAGGGGCTTCAATTAAATATCTGAAGGCAACCATCTCGACAGTTGACGTCCCTGACGTCGCACTGACTCGTTCTGACTCACTCTGACTTGACTCAATACATATTAATCATGTGAAAGGCTTGGAAACTTACAAACCATCTTTGGAGTAGCATAATCATAGTAGAGTAAGCCAGTTTTGTACTGTATATAAGGAGGGCTTTTGTACGATAGTAGACACTGATGCAGCACCCCAACTAGTATGGCCTTGTGCCCTCTGCGCTGGGGGTGTCGATCAAGGTGTTTACTGTTGTGCTTGGGCCTTTGACCCCAAGTATCATTAAATACCACAATCAACTACATTTTGGCGGCATGAGAACAAAGGAAACAATGGGATACGACATGTTATTGTGATATCAGGGGACGCATTGGAACGGGATACAACGTGTACTTGCATTTGGGCTCAGGGGCATTTTCGTGATAAGCATTTTGATAGTCTTGGAGACTCTAAATCCAACCTTGTTGCAATGAAGGATGTTCAACCTTCGGTTGAAAGCCTAGTTTTGCCACATTCTCGATAACACAGACCCAGAGCATCGCACTAGCTCAAGTGTAGCTCGCACTTCAGCTTCTGAGATTGCATTCACTCCTGACCCAAGAATGAGATATCAACCACCAGTTGATATCAATTGAAAGTCGAGGAACGCAACTCATCGGATCGTCTATGTTGGATGCTTAAGAGCATAGTTTAGTGGTTGGTGTAGTGTGTGTGTTGGGTGATTAGGGTTCGAGATCCACATCCAGTGGATCCCTGGCCTTATCACGAAAGCACATCGCACCAAGCTGCTTTCGTGTTTTTGAGTGTTTTAGCCATAGATCCCGAGCACACCGTTCACCGGCCCTCGAAATCCCCGATGGCGTCTCCGGTCTTCTTTGTCAAGAAGAAGGACGGAGCACTCCGGTTCGTGAAGGACTACCGGGCGCTTAACGCGATGACCGTGAAGAACCGGTACCCCCTCCCTCTGATCAACGACCTTATCAATCGTTTGAAAGGAGCCCGGTACTTCACAAAACTCGACGTCCGGTGGGGCTTCAACAACGTCCGCATCCGGGAAGGCGACGAGTGGAAGGCTGCGTTCCGGAAAAACCGGGGGCTCTTCGAGCCGCTGGTGATGTACTTCGGCCTGACCAACTCCCCCGCGACCTTCCAGACAATGATGAACGACATCTTCCAAGATCTCATCTTGTCCGGTGACGTCATGGTATACCTCGACGATATTCTCATTGCGCACTCGGACCTCGCCCGGCACCAAGAAATCGTCCGGGAGGTCCTCCGGCGTCTCCGGGAGCATAAGCTCTACTTGCGACCGGAGAAGTGCGAGTTCGAGAAATCGTCGATTGAGTACCTCGGGGTAATCATCTCGCACGACCACGTCGAGATGGACCCGGTCAAGGTCGCCGGTGTTGCCGCTTGGCCGACGCCGGAGAACAAGAAGGACGTGCAGCAGTTCCTCGGCTTCACGAACTTCTACCGCCGGTTCATCCGGGGGTTCTCCGACGTCGCCCGGCCGCTCTTTGACCTTACAAAGAAGGGCTTGGTGTGGCTCTGGACCGAGAAGGAGGCCGCCGCGTTCCGGAATCTCAAGGAAGCAGTGACCACCGATCCGGTCCTGATCCTCGCAGACGAGTCGCAACCTTATCGGGTGGAAGCAGACAGCTCGGACTTCGTGTCCGGTGCCGTCCTTTCTCAACCCGGCACGGATGGGAAGTGGCACCCAGTTGCCTTCTTCTCCAAGAGTTTGAGTTCGGTCCAACGCAACTACGAGATCCACGACAAGGAGATGCTTGCAATAGTCCGAGCCCTCGAGGAGTGGCGACACTTCCTCGAAGGCTCGCAGCACCCGGTCGAGATCTGGACCGACCACAAGAACTTGGAGTACTTCTGGAAGTCGCAGAACTTGAATCGGCGACAGGCGCGGTGGTCCCTGTACCTGTCCCGATTCGACTTCACCTTGTACCACAAGCCCGGCCACTCAATGGGTCGACCGGACGCGCTTTCCCGGCGACCGGATCACGGCTCCGGTCGGGACAATGAGGACGTCACGCTCCTGCGCCCGGACCTCTGTCACGTCCGTGCTTTGGAAGGTGTCGCCGTCGCCGGTCCGGAAGTCCCAATTCTCCGGGACATCCACGACGTGCTCTTGCACAAACCGGACCTCGAGGACCCTGTCGCCCTTGCGGCTCGCGAGCTCCTCAAGGTTCCGGGCCGCCGGTCCCGGTCTACCCGGTCGGACGAGTGGCACGTCGATGCCGGTCTGCTCTCCTTCCGCGGCAAGATTGTTGTCCCCCGGGACAGGGACCTTCGTCGCCGGATCTTAGAGCAGCACCACGACACCCGAGTTGCTGGCCATGCCAGTTGCTTCAAGACGTTGGAGCTCGTCTCCCGGAACTACTGGTGGCCCCAGCTGTCCCGTCACGTCGGCCGGTACGTCGCCACCTGCGATTTGTGCTGCCGGACCAAGGCACTCCGGAAGCTCCGGGTCGGGGAGCTGCACCCGACCGAGGTTCCCGAAGAGCGTTGGAGCACGGTCTCGGTCGACTTTGTCGTCGAACTCCCGGAGGCCCATGGATACAACGCAATCATGGTTGTGGTTGATGTCCTCGGTAAGCGTGCCCTTTTCATGGAGTGTCATACCCAGATCGACGCCGTCGGCGCCGCCCGGTTGTACTACCGGAACGTCTGGAAGCTCCACGGTATGCCAGAGAAGTACATCTCCGACTGGGGTCCGCAATTCATCGTGGAGTTCACTACCGAGCTCTGGCGCCTTATCGGCGTCAAACCCGCGACCTCCACGGCGTACTGTTGTAAAATGGGGAGGGGAAAAACTCGGTCCATTCAGTGAGAGTAAAGTACAGTATTTATACTCCTCAGGAGTACAATAAATAGCTAGAACAATAGCGAACTCGACAATGCTGAGTTCGAACTCTTCGACTGAATAAACAATGTGTGGCGCGTGAAACATGTAGTACAGACGCGTCTCCATGGTTCCAGCCCATGGTTATGCGTGCAACGTGCCCTACAGACACGTATGCGACGCGTGGCGTCCACGTTGTGTCCTCCATGTTCCTGTCGCGCTCACGAGGCTCTGCACGGGCTGACGTGTCACCTGCGACTCACGGCGGTGACAATTCCAACACGTACCACCCGCAGACCGATGGCCAGACCGAACGTGTCAACCAAGAGATGGAGCAGTTCATCCGCATCCTCACTAATTACATGCAGGATGACTGGGATAACCTCCTCCCGGCCGCCGAATTCGCCTACAATAACCACGTCCATTCCTCTACGCAGCAGGTCTCGTTCATGACCGACACCGGCCGGCTCCCCCGGATGGGGTTTGAGCCGAATGGGCTACGTTCCAAAGTGGAGTCAGTGAACGAATTCCGCGACCGGATTGCCGCCGGTATTTCCGAAGCCCGATCCGCTTTGGTCAAGGCTAAAGAGGAGTACAAGCGCTACTATGACCGCCGGCGCACTCTGGCGCCGGAGATAAAGGTCGGGGACCGGGTCTGGCTCGATGCCTCGGATATCCAAACCACCTGGCCGTCTCCCGGTCTCTCGCACCGGCGGCTTGGCCCCTTTAAAGTCATCAAGGTCCTGGGTCACGGTGCGTACAAGCTGAAACTACCACCCCGGCTATCCCGGCTACACCCGGTCTTTCCGGTGGTGAAGTTGGAACTCGCGGAAGACGACCCCTTTGAAGGCCATCCGGGTTATGACGAGCCCGCCCCGGTCCTTCCGGACGCTCCCAGTGAGGCCCCGGAATGGGAAGTCGAAGAGATCCTCGACGCAAAGGTGCGCTGGAAGTCGCTTTACTTCATGGTGCGCTTCAAAGGGTATGACGATTCGCATAACCAATGGGTGAAACACTCCGACCTCTTCGCCCCGGAAGCTGTCACCGAGTTCTACCAGAAATATCCAGCCAAACCGCGCACCATTGCCATCGCCGCTTTCGACTCCCTGCCCTTTCGCGATCCCTCCCTTCGCATCCGGTCTATGCGTCGGGGCGCCGCATTCCAAGGGGGGGGTGATGTCAGGGGAACCCCTGTCCCAACCCCCATCCGACGCCCTTCCGGCCCTTCCGACCCTTCTGGTCGCTCCCCCGGTCAGCGGTCTACCGGAACCGGTACCGGAAACCGGCACGTGACTCCGCCATCAGAGTCGCTCCGATGGCATTCAGCATGTGACCAAGCCCGGGATATCTGCCGATCACTCCGGTCACATGGTTCTAGTCAGTAGCTTACTTATACTTACAACTGGCATGGGAATCCTCAGAGTTTCTTCTCTTTGGATCCCCCACGCCAGGTATGCTTCTTTGTATAATTAGCTACTGCCAATTAACCTTTGGATCCCCCACGCCAGTCCCTGAGTACCTCGGGCCTTCGTGGTTGCCCTTACAACAGCATTCAAAACTGACATCATTATACCCAAATAAGGGTTCTTGGAGGTCATACAAGCTGACTTTCACGGCAATCCATCATGATGAACACCTCGGCCGTTGTTTCCTTGGCAGACAATGACTCAGATATCGGACTATTTATTCTATCAGTTTTACATCATCAGTTTTGTTCCAGTAGTACAAAAGGAATAGGAAAACCCCGCAATGCTCCAGGTCATCACATCCCCACGGATTCAGCCTCACAGTTAATCTCTGTTTGGTGTTGGTGTGTTCAGGTTAGTCTTGCGGAGATATAAAAACATCTAGTCCCTGTTTGTGATTGTTCTGTAACTCAGTATATAAAAGAAGTTGGTTCTAGAAAGCTCGAGTGCGAGAAATAAGAAATTAAGTTTCAGGTTGCTCGTCTGTGGAGGTAGGTGTTCACCTATAAAATCCAAGTATTAAATGTTGGCTCTAGTGTTTGGTGTTGGAAGTGCTATTAGCCTTTGGACAATTGGTTCATCTGTCTATTAGACTTAAGCAATACATCTGTCTTTGGCATCGGAAGGTGGTTAGCTTTAGGTGTTTGACGAAGGTGCTTTCATTGCTAGTGCTCCTAGGAGTAGCTGAGTGAGTTTGCGACCATCCATCTGCCCTACAGTAACAATCTGAGCACCAGGCATAACAAAGTTGTGTCATTTCTGAGGCTAGTGTGCGGTCCTCGGATCTATAAAACCTCCATCTATACCTATCAAACCAAAAAACCCTAGTTCACTAGGTCCTCGGAGACGTATTTCAGTCAGTTTCGACTACTGAGGTTCATCTAAGACTCTATTGAGGCTTCCGCAGAGAGATTGCTCAGCGTTAAGAAAGTGAAAGTTCCGTTCCAGCTGTCCGCATACTACGGACTTGACCCGAATTCAACCGAGGAGCGCATTATAGTTGAGGGTAGTGTGTGTGTGTGTGTGTGTGTGTGTGTGATTTGTTGAGTGTGTGTTTTGCACGCATTTAGCAAGTTTCCTAGGTCTATCTCAAGCGCACCGTTTCACCGCAAAGAGCTGTCCAGTAGAGTTGCTCATGTGGAATACCGTCAGGAAGGGCCTCAGGGTATTCCATATGACGGGTATTCCACAGTAAATATTTTGAGTAGAAAATGAATTTATTGCGTGTATGTGGTATCTACTTGAAGAAAGGTTATATTCATCTGAATCTTGGCTTCTTTGACTTCCTGAGTGAGTGCAGAGTGAAATTTGTGGAGGTTATCCAGCAAGCGGCAGTGCCACTTTCAAATCTGGCTGATGATGTGCAATCTTTTGAAGTAACTCCGCCCCAGCTATCGGATCCTTCTTACTGAAAATGAGTTCTGGCTCCTCGGGCTCCTAGGAAAATATGCCACCATCTGCGTTGGGATGCATCGCAAAGTATGCAGCCGCCTGCATCTGAGAGTGGTCGTGTTCCTCCATATATTTGAAGACCTGCAACCAGTCGCAGTACATGAGGTCCTGATGCAGCTCATCTTTTTTTAAAACGGGTATCAGTGCAGGGACCATGCTTAAGTTGAGGACCCGGTTTAGCACAAGGTTCTGTAGTCTGGGGATATTCTTGTCTCAGGCACGGACAGTACAGCTTTTCTGGGTCTCTGTAATGGCCATGGTGGAGATAGAGATTTTGGGAAGCTGTGATTCTGTTTACACTACTTATATTTAAGTCGGACAACAGAATACCACCCAATAAAGCTCCACCAAGAATGGCCTGGTCACTGAAAAATTCATTTCAGGGCCACCCGTGCAATGGAATATCGGTCTCACTGGGGTATTCCACATTCTGGACCACAGTTAGTGGAATAATACCTTATCCCAACTTGGGGTAGGTCCCAAACCTATTCCATATGAGGGTTATTCCATACAACATTATTCCACATGAGAAATTCTACTGTAAACGGTTGAATTTTTGCTTAGCAGCTGGTGATTCTCCATGGTCCTAATTATTGATCTCGGAACACAACTGCCTCAGTAAGAGTAAAGTCTGAGCTCACAGAAAGCACCTCTGAATCTTACCTGCACAATATATAATCTGACGTGCCCCTAGAATATTAATTTAAAAAATTTGCTCTAGAGAGATCCGTGGACAAGGCATGCAATGAGGTTTAGGCTCGCTGGTACAATTGCGAGTTTCATAACATCTGAGTGGGACCTTCTCAAACATTATTTCCACGTTATCAAAGACAAGGAGCATGAGGGGGAATATACCGCACTTGGGCTGGCGAAGCAGCTGTCCAACTTTCACACTGGTTGGACAATTCAAGTTTTTCAGTAAGAACATCGGTGAAAAATATTTGGGATTTTACAGAAGTTTTTCACTGAAAAAGTAGGTGAAAAACTTGAAGGTTTTTCAACAATTTTGGGCTTGTTTCAAGTTTTTCACCTTTAAAATGAAAAAGTAGTGAGAACATTTTAACTTTTTCACTTGCTTTTTCACTGAAAAACTTCTGTAAAATCCCAAATGTTTTTCACCAAAAAACTTGAATTGTCCAACCGGTGTCAAGTCCTGGAAAAGATAAGTTCATTCCTCATTCGGCAGCCCGCGTATTTTGATGAGAAATTTACCTTATAGCAGTGGTGATGGACAACGCTGCACCCAACGATGTCCTCATCCGAGCGTTCTCGCGACTCCTGGGAGAGTAATTTGACATCCAATTCGTGCCTGGAAAAATCCTGTGAGGTTTATAAATGGTTTACTAACCGTTTCTGTTTGTTTACGGGGATGGTCAAATGAAAACTAAATGGTGGGAGCCTTAACCCTACCATTCCATGCACCTATACCTACAGCATATGTGCCGGCCTACCTGCTACCTTTGCTCGCCCTACCAAAACACCGCACCGTATGCACCTACGTCCACTATGCTCTACATATCCCATGCACCCCACCCACCCAGCTCACCCTTTCACGTTTGTATCTACCAGGCACCTACATTAAGAACCTCACTGCTTACTTCTCAATACATCCGCTTCATTAACCTACGGGGCACCTACGTGTCTTGGCTCGTCACCTACATGCCCAACCCCCCCTACGTATTTGTGTTCCCCTTCTGCTACCTATGTTCTCTACCTTTATGCGACTATTCACGCTGCCTCTGCAATAACATGTTACCTACGTGCCTCAGCTGACACCTATATGCGCTGCTGTTGATGAGCAGGATATTGAACCATCACTGAAATCACTTGTTTTTGCGATTTCCTTATGTTTAATATTCTGTATATCATGTATGTGTTGTCTCGAATGTATCATCTCTTCCCATAAAAAGAGGCCAATATCATCTGACTAACGGGATGATACTTCTGAGGAATCAGGAGTATCTCTGGCATGTGCTCGCTCCAAAACATGTAGGAGAAGATGTAGCCCAACTCAACCTACCAGTTGTATCACCAGTTTCTTCCGTTTCCTACAACAGTTCGAGTAGTTTCTGACGTTTCAGGTGTATCAGAGCGTGGATCAGTGGGGAAATCATGTTGGGCATAATTGCATGTGACAACGGGATCGTTGTTCCACTTGTTCCAGGTACGCGGCTATGTTGGGTATGATTTCAAGGAGATAATATCAGCCGGGTCTTGTGATCGCCGATCTCAGAACCATAGCAGATGCCAATGGGGATAGTAAACTCTAATTCTCATCGGTCTCAGTTAATGGTCTCAAGGAAGTGGGGTATCGTTTGGAAGCTATAGAACAGGGCTACAAGGTCCAACTATACAGACCCGAGGGATACTTCAGGGACAGAAGTTCCACAACTCAAGAAAGACTTGGCAATTAGGGTTTCAAGTACCCATCACGTCGCCATGTGCAAGGATATTACCAAGGACGGTCGGAACATACCCAGAAAGACGACTCCGACCTCAACAACCAATGAGGCGCTTTGTAGTCTTATAAATACTCTGGAAACACGGGAAATAGAATGGATAAACGGACTCTTTTACATATTTTCTTTATTGTCATAGTCATATTGTCGTTTGTATAAGTAGTCAGAGTAGAGGGCAGGTAGGCAGCGAAGTTTCTCCCGAGAAACCCTCACGTTATTCGAGTTTTGCAAGTCTTAGATACTTGTAAAGGGCGAGTCTCGTACAACTAGGAAGGAATAGAAGTTTGGAAGTTGTGATTGAATTGAATTTGGTTTTGGACTCAGAAATATTGTGTGATTGAATTGGCATTTGATTGGACTGGAAACTGGACATTGGGACTGGGATACTGGATTTGGATTGACTGGAAAGACTCTGGGACTCGAGAATTGACTAGGACTGGTTGGGAAACCGACAAAACGCACGTTACACACTTTTGGCAACAACTTTATCGACGCGAATCTTCGGGATACGCAAGAAACTACAGAAACATCGCTGTTTCTTACGTTCCTTAAACTTGGTTATCATATATCGCATCTAGGAAGTCCGAAACAGTTGTATTCTTTGGATCTTAGCACAGACTTTTGTCGGACTTTTACTTTGAACAATGAACTTTCCCTTTCAACCTTTTAAAGGCTCTGAAACTAGGGACTGACACTCGCCGGCTACCTTGGAAGTGATCGAAGCAGCTATCATACATCATTTCTGGTGTTGGTTTGGGATAGGCTCAGTCTATCTTGTCCAATATTGGTTTTGTTGTTTTGGTTTTAGTTGTTTCTTGTGTTTCCACACTAGGTTCCGAGCTCGCAAATCGCCGCCACACCTATTCTAGCTGGCTTCTCTTTCTGAATTTGCTACTTACATGGCCTACCTCCCCCAACGCACCCCCCCACACCGCCACTGCCATCACGCGCCACGCGCCACGCGACGCATTTGTTTGCGTCCGTGTCACCATCAGCACCTAGTCTCAAACCCGACCGCTCATGACCGCGTTGCGTACTCGGCATGTATTCAACGTGTATTCCTCATGGACGTGTTTCTGATAATATAAATAATTCTCAGCACCTTCTGTAGTGCACAATCATCTCACTATGAGCTGAAATTACGCTCTCAGGCCAAACTCTACCGAGCTCAACTCTGATGGCTTCACAGATGAGCCAGATGCTGCAAGCACCGTCAGGGCAGTATCCAGTCCACCAGGTCCACACCTCCCAGATATTCACATGTGCACAGATATTCCTTGGGGTGAGATGGGATCCGATGATTTTCTAGATGAAGATTCAGACGCAGATTATGAAGGTAATGCTCGGGCTTGGAAATCTTCAGATCTTGACAAAACTCTGGCCGTCTTAGAATTCATGAAGGATCATTTCCCCCGGTTCTCCCTTCAAAGCCTCCTCACTGTCTGATTCACTTCCGACAATCCCTCAATCAAGAATGTGACAAATACATATCTTGCTATGGGTGGTGCTTTACATCTGCTTGAAACAGCTGTTGGAGACAAGGGTCTCGCTGACAATAATGTTACCGAATGGGTTAAGATGCAGACGGCCACTATTTGCACAGGTGAAGTAAGTGCACTCACAGATAGGGCCTCCAGAGGGCAACATTTTGAAGATGCAAAATCACTTCGTCCTCAAGCAAATTCAGTTACACTTGAACACCTTCAAACATTCTGTGTCCCTGGTCTTCTGCAGCTTTATGAACGAGCCACTAGGAATCTACAGGAGTTTTTACAAGCAGTTATTGGGAAAGACTTGTCACTTCATACAAATAAGACTGTTGGGCGAGCACAGCGAAATCCTGACATGGTAAGCATATATTTCATCTAACGATTAAGCAAGTTTAACCACTACAAGCGCTCGGGGGACCGCTCCACGGTCCCCCTCCCCCTTTATTGATCACAGACATTTCAAAACCCTTGATTCACAGCTGTTTGCATAAGACAACAGATAATTAAATCAGTCGGATGGAGAGACAAATTTGCTATGCAAAGGAGATAGTGGTATCAATGACGTTTCTGGAGTTTTTTTTGGTGAGGCAATGATGCAAGTAAAGTATGGGCAAAGCCATCGAAAACTTCATGGAATTCATGAAAGATCGATAGCAAAATTCTAATTGAAGACTGGCCACAGCTCATATCATGCCGGCATTCATTTTTTTTGCCAGTCTCTCCATCTTTATAAAATTACCTCTGTGTGAAGTCTTTTGTCAGATATAATGAAATTTGGGCTTATTATACACCACTGGCGGTGCATGTATTGCAAGTTGTGTTCTGCAGCTCTGGATGCAGACCAAATTCAAGCAAGACAATAAGTATATGAACCTTCTGGTCTTTGTCAGATTACACTGTTATGGTCAAGCTCAGAATTTCTCCCCAGCCAATTCTTCAAAGCAAGGGCAGTATTGATGAAATAGTAAGTAAATTCAAGTCATTGCGCCGGTTATACAGTAGCGCCTCGGAAAGTTTAACTCTGACATTCAAGCGCCAAACCGGCGTCAATCCGAAGGCACCGTAGTGAAAGCGCGTGCGCATGCCTGTGCACAATGAGCTTGGCAAACCGGCGCTTGAATGAGCCTGTGGAGTGTATACTAAGTGTGTGCGCATGCCCAATTATCGGCCCCGGCAACCCAGTGCTTGAATAAGTGTTTAAGTGGAGTTTGGCTTTGTGTACACTTTGATAGGCGCGCGTGTGAAAAGAGAGTACGAACTTCGCCGTGGCCACCTTTGTTTTGGTGCAGTGGGAGCCATCTGTCAATGTTAGCGCCAGGGCAGTGTCTGTGTCTGTCAACGTTTAGTAGAAGGGTTACGTCGCGTGCCAACAATGCCGAATGATTGATTGATTGTGGGCCGGCAGGAAAGAGGGCTCCGAAATGCGGCAAAAGGCTGCCGCGGTGTACGGCATCAGCGGAGATTCAGCGGAGTTTAAATGGCTTCAGACGGACAGAGACGCGTAATCTTATAAAGAGGGTGAGGTGAAGTGATAAATCAAGGGTCGGACACTGATTACATCCATGATCTTGAATCTGTGAAGCCGAGAGACCAATCTTCACGGGGCAATGAACACCCTCATGCTCTGGGATGCACGGGCTCCAAAATGTGTTTGAACCGCTACGGAATGAATAACGATGTTGGCCAGAGCTTTTTATACAGGTACATACCGAAAGAAATGTGTCTGGTGCGTGCTCAGATGAAGAAGACACGCTGAATAAACGTTGAATACACGCCGAGTACGCAACGCGAGACCGTGGGAAGGCTACCGTAAAAGAGGCAAGCAACATCAAAAGTACATCAAAGTCTGATAGCGCAATGGTACGGCTATTCGGTTGACATGTGCCCAGACCCTCATGACAGGGTTCCCAGAATGGGATGTCAATGTTAGGGCGGGGTATTATTTGATGGTGTAATTTACACCGCAAAAAATACATGTAAATTACATGTAAGTTACAAAGTTTACAGGAGGCCCTCCAAAGTGGCCATAAAAAATTGTAAAGAATGGATGCCTAGGGCAAGCCCTATTTGCCTCCAGGTGGTCACTGACTGCGCGATGATACCAGAAAACATCAGCAAAGGTTGAAATAGACCGTTTGTGGACGCTACTGGAGCAGTCAGAGAGAATCGGAGTCTTGAGGGCTCCCTGACGCGACATTTCGCTTGTATTGTTTACAAAAATTACAAAAATTACCAATATTACAGCCATTCTTTACCGTAAAACGGTATTTTTTTGAATGATATAATCCCTCAGATGACTCTCAATTTTGGGAACATACACAGTATCCTACAAAGAGGATTGACTCGACAAAATCCTGATCTAGCAGATGCCATAGCATGCACTCTCTCTCTGAACAGTATCAGCAGGTTGACGGGAAGGGGTAGGCATGTGCTAATGGATCACATTCAAGGTGTCCTTCAGCCTAGTGACCAAATGTTGAAGGTCCGGTTTGTCATAGAGATCATGAGCTCCAGTGAGTATCACTTTGTTGAGGATGCAGAGCACCTGGCTTCCGAGGCCAAATCACATTTCCTTACGTTCAATGATCCTCACCTAGAAGGTCTGTCGAGTCCTTCTACTTCATTTGCCTATCTTTTCTGATATATCACTCCAATAGGTCAATTGTATAAGGCATTAGGACGCTACTATTGCTGGCACACAAACAACCTCTCTGAAGGGATGCAATGCTTTGACAGGGCCCTGGCATTGGCAAAAGATACTGGTGACATAAAAGCACAGGCACGCATCTTGATCTATCCAGCACTGATCAAATGGAGGATGGGCGAATACACGACAGCACTAGTACTTGCCAAAGAGTCACACAAACTTGCAAAACTGCGTGGAACTTACTTTGACCAAGCAGAGGCACTGCGGGTGGAAGCTATGTGTTACCAAAGTATGGGTAATATCACACAGAGTCTTTTTCTCCTGAAGGCAGCAAGGGATTTTCTACAACTTTGTGGTATGTCTGGAGGTAATTTGGATCATATGATCAGATCGGACGAGGCAGAGGCATACCTACAAAAATCAGAATATGCTAAAGCTCGAAGCATCCATATTGAAATCATTCAGACTACTTCTCAAGAGCAGGAACCTGAGGCTCATGCCTTTGGCCTGATGGCCATTGGACAAATAGATGTGATGATTGGCGCAAATGAAAAAAATGTGCTCCAAAGCCTGGAAGTTGCAAAGGCAATTTCCATCAGGCTTGGACACTATTCTGGGGCCATGTGGTATGAAATGATTCTGGCTGACCTAAACCTCAGAAGGGGTAACATTTTGGCTGCAAAAAACCTCTTCCAGAAATGTTTGCATTGGTCATGGAACAGAGATGCTCAAGCTTCATCCTATTGCCTGGAGAAAATGGCTGATGTTAGCTACTGGGGAGCTGCACACTTTCATTTGACCTCCACCACCACCATGGTGTACCTGGCATTTGCTCGGAAGACCCGGCAGAAGTTGGCACTGCACCAGGCATTCCTCTTTTTGGGAGATGTATTTCTTTCAAATGGAGATGAATCAACAGCAGAAAGTCTATTCACGGTTGCCTTGGAGGCATTCACATATATGGATGTTCATCGAAGCAGGGCCGACTGCATGCTTCGTCTTGGAGATATAGCTCAACAGCACAGAGACATGAATAGAGCTGTAAAGCTATGGAGAGAAGCTCGTCCACTGTTTGAGCGTTCTGAGCAGACCAAAGATGTTGAAAAAATTGATAACAGGCTTGCTGTTTGTGAACTATCCCAGATAGCACAGCTTGTTCAGCTAAATGTTCCTGTCAAACACGCAGAAAGCTCTGTAAAAAACACAGATGAGGTGCAGGATGTGGTGGCTGTCTCATTGTAAATTTTATTCCTGACTTCGCCATTCCCCCTCCTCTCTCAATTCTATCCCTTTCCCACACTGTTTTTTATGTGTGATCTGAGTTTGTCACAAGAATTTCTGTCTTACAAGTAATGTGTAATTTCCTTTGATGTACATATATTATTTTGGCCGGTACAATAGCTATTGAAGGTGTTCAGCCAACTTAACAATGCAGCAGGAGCTGTTCGGTCGATGATTTTGTCTGTAATCATCTGTCTTTCGCCGATATGCATACAGAATTTGTCTAAACACCGTCCGCCCCTGTCTCAGCTGAGGTTCTAGAAAAATCAATGGATGGATTGGGTCGGTAAGGCCCTTGCGTTTTCGAAAAGTGAATTGGATGCTTTTACTACATCTTTAGGATGAATAAATGAGGTCTGTGCCTACTCAAGAGCAGCAATTTCGCAGAAATTGCCCACTCGGATAGCACCTTCTCTTCTTTATTTTATTTTATACAAACGGTCGACGGTGCTTCGCGCCGTCTCCCACTTGCTGATTTGGTTATATACAAAGGGACTGGTCGGCCGCCCATTCACTTATTTTGAGATAATACAGTCACAGCAGGCAGACATCATGGAAAAATTCTGATGCACTTGGTCGAGTTGAACTCAGTTCAGTTGGCGATCATTTGGTTGACAGTGGAAGGGCAGTTTAAATTATCAGAACAGCAAATGAATAACACTGCAGCACACTATTGGATGTGGAATGAAGTGTTGCTTTTTCACAGAGCCAGTCTCTTCCTGCGTGAAAATTAAACCTATCTGGGGCGGGATGCAAATGAAGATTTGTGGTCTACATATCTTTGTTTGCTTGACGTTGGATTCTGTCAAGTGCTGACACTGCCGATGTTCGCCGCAGCAGCCTTTGTTTCGGTGTGTGGTGGGAGCCATCTATCAATGTGGCTGGCAGACTCGGGACCCTAACAATCACCGACGGGGAGCTGCCGGTAGTACGGCATTAGCGGGAACTGAGCAGAGCTTAAAAAGCTGCAGACAGATGGACAGGCGTAATTTTATAAAGAGGGAGATTTTCATCTTCACTGTTCCCGTTGTTTTTGTACACTGGCTTGGGTTAGAAATGCAGCGGTATCTGATTCTATTTCCATTGTACTCTGGTTTCTGGCATCCTCAGAGGCTTGGCAACAAGGTGATGAGCACGTGAAAATAAATATTGGCCTCGAGACAGATAGGTGCAGGGACAGCAGAAAAAATGCTTGCATGTACTCGTATTGTGGTGATAGCTTTTCACTCAACTTCATTTCATGATCATTTCAGAGTGCACGGGGACCCATATGGCACTATAAGTAGGTACATGTAAGTAGACTAAATCTCCAGCGGTGGGCGTGTAGCAGTGGCAAGTGGAGTGAGCTGTGAAGTGCTGTAGGGGGGAAGGGAGGGTGTGATTTAAGATGAGTTGATGTGATGTAAAGGTGTCTCGACAGGTAATCAGAGGTGACGGCCGGTGTTGTGCACAAAGGCTAAGACGGGTTTGGGTCCGACTTCAAATGAGCTCGAGCCGCTGCCGGCGGTACAGGGGCATGTGAGGATGAAGTGCAACGCCGTCTGTGTGACATGGCAGTGGGCACGGTTGAGGAAGGGGCCGAGGTGGGAGCGGAAGAGGAAGGTGTTGAGGCCGATATGGGAATTCCTCAACTGTGTTGATAAGCCATGAAAATGGCCAAGCGTGAAAACACCAATTATTTTCCATTTTTACTTTCTATAAGTTATGGAAACACTTGTATATCTATCCAGCGAGGATTAGTGTGGAATCCGAGCAGCTAACTAGGAGACAGTAGCGTGTAGTAAAGTGCTGATGAGTACCCTGGGTTACTAGAAGGCATTTGCGTGCCCAATAGTCACCAAAGGACTATAAGCTTTTACTTTAACTTGTCATTCTTACCGACTCAAATGGTCTGGGAATGCGGGGCGCTCCCTCTGATTAGGGACGTGAACTATTAGAGGCTTTGCGCAGACCCACCCGGAGCCACCCGGTGGCTATTTCGGCATGCGCTGTCCGGTGGCTACGCCAGCCACGACATCATCCGGGGGCTTCGCTGGTGGCTAAAAATACGATTTTTGCGTCATTTTAGCCACCATGAGCGCATGCCTGATGAGCCACCCGGTGGCTTCTGGTGGCTCAGCACAAAGCCTCTATTATCCATTCAGACTGGGTTACGGGGCATCGGGAGGCATGGTTGTACTAGCACGGTGGCTAGGGAGGAGAGATCACAGAGTTGAGGCTGTCAACGGGAGTTTCCGTTGATCCGATGTAACGGCTTGATCGGCAACTCAGCTGGAAACCAAATGGGTGTGCAGGTGTTGTTGGATTACATCATTGGGCATAGGGCTGAGTCTCGGCAAACTCGGAGCACTGGGGACAATAAGCTTTTGCCAAGTCAGACATTATTCAGGGATAACTTGCTCGGAAATACCCAAATTTGGACTAGGAACCCAAATTTGGATGGCCTAGAACACCTTTGACTTGAAAGAGGGTACAGGGTTGAGGGTACCAAGGCTGTGGCTGATTAAAATCTACTAGGAGTCACGATGGAGTCAGTGGGTTTTGACTCATGGAACATTATTTCTCTCAAAATATGCCTTTTCTGTTTTTTTTAGTGTTGGTTTCTTGTTTTATGCACAATTATCACTCAGAATGTTTATGTTTTTGTACAAATATTTAGTCTTGGCATGTAGTATTGGTTCCGGGTAGTTATCTGCTTTAGGGATGTACTGTAGTATAAATTGGCGAGAGATGTTCGGTTAAGGCCAGTGGATCATACCATCTTGGAGGCGGACAGCGGTTATTAGCTGTGATCATCTGAAGAAGTTATAGAACCATTCGGAATACACCAGGTATCTCAGATACTAGTGTTTGGGCGTGGCAATATAAAGTTACACTTGTTGGCTTAAAAGCTTTCTGCGGTACATGGGTGAAGTTTACTAAACGGCATTGTGCATGGATTGTATGAGAGATAAGTGCTTAGAAAGCGTGATTTTGACTTGTTCTGTCGTGAGACAACAAGTTAGTGTCATTCAAACCGGGAATTGAGAGTGTAGAGCTCGTCAGAGCAACCTTGTGTAAACCACACATCTTGAATAGAGAAACAACTCTTTCTGAGAACATTAGAGCCGTGCAAGCACCTAGTGCAACCTAGAAAGCATCTTATATACAAAAGCTTATACTTTGTGCATACAAAGTTTCTGATATTGCAGCAACCATATACTTTAGTTGGAACCCCAAACTTGTGCGTTGGAAGGCAGCCTGGTTGTGAATCGTGGTTGTGTTGTTGGTTGTGGCTGGGTTTAGCCTGACCAGTCCAGTCACACAAAAGAGTTCATACCTGGCCCATCACCCGGCATATCACTGGCTTCTGAATGGCAGAGCTGGGAACCCTGTTCAGTGGTACAAAGGAGAGTCTGGGTGAGCTTCAGGCTGCTGACTGTAGTATTACAAGCTACACAAGTCAAACACTCAGTGTTAGCTGGATACACACAATAAGAAGATATATACAAAAGCCCAGAGGTTCTGAGGAGGTAGAGTCTACTAAAAGTACCAAAGACTGCACAGGAGAGGTCTGCAGAGCGAACTAGTCTTGTCTAGGGACTCGGCTATTGACAGATGGAGGATTGTCACGGCTTCTATTCTGTATGGAGACATGGTACAAATTGGACTACAAGGTCTGAGGAGGACTCTCTAGCGTATCAGGGCAGGTCTTGTGGGCTCGAAGGGTCCTCAGGGCTAGACTAATACAATGGGGTTGTTCAGAGAGCCAAATGAGGAAGTGTACGCTATGGGGATCGAACCCACATGAGGTAGAATGACACATGAAAGTCCACGGGAGACTCTGAGGAACATAACAGAGACAAGCAAACACCGATCGTGATTGATCGGGACTGCTTTGGGACATGCCGGCGCATAGGTGTTGAGGCAGCATGGAAGGACTGGATTATCAACCAGGCCAGCAGGTTTTATCGACCTTGGATGCTGACAGCATTTGAAACTGGTATCTTTATACCCAAACAAGGGTTCTTAGAGGTTATACAAGCTGACTTTCACAGCAATCCATCATGACAAACACCTCAGCCGTCGTTTCCTTGGCGGACAATGACTCAGATTTTGGACTATTTATTCTATCAGTTTTACATCCTCAGTTTTGTTCAAGTAGTATAAAAGGAGTAGGAACACCCCGCAATGCCCCAGCTCATCGCATCCCCACGGATTCAGCCTCACAGCTAATCTCTGTTTGGTGTTGGTGTGTCCGGGTCAGTCTCGCAGAGATATATAACATACAAGATATGCCGTCGCTTCGCTCCGGCGAGTGCTTGGGAATCAAAGCACTTTTAAAATATCGATATTCAGAAGGGTTTCTGTCCGTTGTAAATTCAGCCATGCCCGAATCCAGGACGTCTTCCGCCCCACCTCGCTGGTTCAAATCATCTGTTTTATTACTCATGGACTACAGTACACAAAGAGACTAGAAAGCGAACATGTTCAAGATGACGTGAACATCGTAGACTTGCCGCCCATAATCTGGGATATAAGTGATGATAAACAGTGAGATTGTCAAATTACAAACACGAACTGCCTGTAGGTTGTGGGGAATAGATTAGCGACACCAAATCTTTCTGAGCGGAGAGGTGCCAGCGTAACGCAACGCGCACATGCAGGAACACACCGGAGAACAGCGCGAACGCAGTCCGCTCGTTCGGAGGAACAAATAGTGGATGGTTGCATTCATTCAATGTCCAAATCAGTGTTTGTGCACAACGGGAGGGAACAGGCACACCTGGAAGGGCGAGAAGGGGGCATAAAGATAAAAACTTCAAGCGATGTGGAGGTCCCGATGACGAGCGTCACGGCGGGGACGTTGAGTCGACGAGAGCAGTGTGGACTCAGCAAAGTTGTCAGTCATAGACCCGAGAAAACGTCGGTAGGTACCTGGTGAACTGTGAGGGCCGGATGAGGGCACGCCACGGAGCATGCACCGGAGCACGTTGGATATCCCTGCGGGCTGTCAGTGTGGGATGAGGGAGGTAAGCGGCGGGGCAGGAGGAACACACATAAGGACAGTTGAAGCCGAGGCACATCACACCCGCTAGCGGTTCCAGCACAACGATGGCGACGCTGTGAGCTTAATTAGCCACTGAACTGAAGATCAACGGCAGTGGATAATTGGCGAACTGCGATTGGTGGATGGGCACGCTGCGGGGATTGCAGTTATGCGCGCCGAATGTCCCTGTGGCTGTCAGTGTGAGATGAGGGAGGTAAACAGCAGGGCTGGACAAACACGCGTAAGGACCTCGTAGCAGACGCACATCACACCAACTGCGAGACGACAGCACTCAATACATATAATAGTGATGTAGCGGTGAGAACGCACCTCGACGAACCAGCTAATCGTCCGCACATTCACTACTCAGTATATCAGTCTCGTGCTAGATTATAGAGCTAGAACACACCTCGCGATGGAGTTCGGCCCTCGTCGATGAGGCTCAGATCGGGCGCTGATATCGTTCAGCACGGCGGTGCTACGGGTCGGGTAATTCAAGGGATCTGCTTATAATCCGAGTGATCAGTGATGATGAGGAAGTAATGTAAGCGAAGATACACACCGTGAAGAACTGTCTGCGGTTTTGTTCAGCGTTAAATAAAATAGGAAAATGTGTCCGGGGGGATGTCCCTGGAAAATGTCAACATCGAAAGAAAGATGGATGGAACACGGGCACGGACCCGAGGATAGGCTTTAACGTCAGCGGCGCTCCAATTGCTGGTGAGGGATCAGTCCCGGGCGATAGTATCGAGATGATCGACTGACCGAGAGGATGGGAATGTGTGGCCGATAGCAAAGATTGGATTTGAAGGGCAGGGCATAATCACGCCAGGGGCCAGTGGGGCTGGGGAGAGGAGTGTGGGAAGAAGCGAAGATCGATGGGGTCATGGCATTGGGGAGCCCAGCGGCGGGGCATCTGCTTAAAATGTGAGTAATCCACTGGAACATGAAAAGAGGCAAAGGGACGGTTGAACAACTTATAGACAGGAAGATAGAAGAGGGAAGGGGCGAAACGGACGGCGTATGGGTTGAGCGCTGCAGCCAGGGGGTTCGGACGCATTGAATAGCTTGAACAGCTTGACGCAGCGGGCTTGAGCGATCTTGCTGACGGTTAGACGTACAACTTGAGATCTTGCGGCGGCTTGATGAGCGGTTTTCCCGAAGCCGGAACGATTCCCGCAGTGAGTCAGATGTCGTAGCTTTGGTGGCATTGATGGGATGCGCGCAAGGATCGGCCTGCTCCGAAAACGGGGGACGGAACGTAGCTAGAGGTCTGGACGTTGTTCTCGTGCTAGGCTTGAGTCGTGCACGCACGGGCTGGGGCAGAGGAGGAAGCGGGCTGCGAGAGAGCGGGAAGATGACGGGGAGATGATGGGGGAAAGAGCGAAGCATGATCAGACAGGTCGACCATTTGAGTGGGACTTGAGCGCTCGATCGTGTCCCGTCTGAATAAGCGGCACATACAACGGCAGTACAGAAACGGGAAAGTCGAAGTTACTTTTCGATGTTCAAAAATAAGTCGAAAGATACGAGTAATAATAATGCTTAATATACGAGGTATCAATGGGCCAAGCAATTTAATGTGCTCTTCACAGAGAGCACTTTATGGTGGTCGCTAGTACGCCCGAAAACTATCAAGAAAATAAAAGACGAAAATGATACCAATCTGAGAAGCTCGGCAATTTGCGAGCGCCCAGTGGCATAGGCTAATCCTTGATGTATAGGTCAGCTGAACATGCGAGGTTGGAAATTGGAAGGCTTTTGAGAGCTAGAAACGCCCGTGGGGTGTCAAATTGAATACAGAAGTTTGCAAGCGCTGGTGGCGTGTGAAAGAAAAACATGTACAATCTGATTCAGGGGATCTCTTTAATATACGAGGTATAGTCTCTGTTTGTGATTGTTCTGTAACTCAGTATATAAAAGAAGTTGGTTCTAGAAAGCTCGAGTGCTTGATGAAGGTGCTTCCATTGCTAGTGCTCCTCGGAGTAGCTGAGTGAGTTTGCGGCCATCCATCTGCCCTGTAGTAATTGTCTGAGCACCAGGTGTAACAAAGTTGTGTCATTTCTGGGGCTAGTGTGCGGTCCTTGGATTTGTAAAACCTCCAATCTATATCTATAAAACCCAAAAACTCTAGTTCACTAGGTCCTCAGAGATGTATTTCAGTCAGTTCCAACTACTGAAGTTCATCTAAGCCTCTATTGAGGCTTCCATGGAGAGACTACTCACTACTCAGTGTTTAAGAAGTGAAAGTTCCGGTGTAGCGCCATGGGGATACAAAATGCCCCAACTGGAACTTGGGTATATCAAATGTGGGCCCTAGCTGCATGGACTTGGGGCATGCAATGTTCTCTATTTTGCTCCTCGAGCTCCTCTGTGTTCTTCTCAATGGTGTGGGAGACAACAAGGCGGCTGATGTTGTCGATGTACCGGTGGCCTTTGTTGACTAGCTCATCTGCAAAGAGGAGGAAGAGAAGAGCGCTCAGTGGTGATCTCTGAGAGAGGCCATCGGGCACCGCACACACATTGGAAGCATGTGGGGTTTGCATGCTTCGTCATTTACCCCCAGTGTCAGATGAGCTGAAATCAAAGACATTTACTGGACTGAGACTAACTGAATGGGCTTCAATTTCAGCTTGACCTAAACCAAATGTGATATTTTGAAGTTCAGTTTGCACATCCAGCCTACCGAAACTTGGCAAGCATACCCATATTTGGTGGAAAAAAGGGAAGAAAAAGGGAGAACAAAGCACATACACACATGGTTACGCTTGCCAAATTTCAGTAGGCCGGAGGTGCTATTCAAGAGTTGAAATATGAGAATGAATCTCAGTCAGACTGAAATCAAAGCTGATTTTGGGTCTGAAATCAATGGACTCAGCTTTTCTTTCGGTCGGACTGAAATTTAATCTGAGACTTAAGATTTTGTATAGTACTTCCGGTGCACCGAAACTTGGCAATCATCGGTGTGAGTTGGTATTTTTTTTATTACAGCCAGTTGCAGTACCGAAGGCGTGCACAAAAAATTTCGGTTTTGGGATAGTTTCATAGAATTCCCGATATCTCAGTCAGTTCTTTACCGATTCCAATAAAAAGTACATAGATTTACTCGGCTAATTCACGCGCAATTAGGGATAGAAGTGAATTTGTCAAAATATGATGTATTAGGTAATTTCTGGTTTTAGGCTGTTTTTGCACCGAAAGCTGTCTAGCATGCTGAGAACATGTCCCAGCAGCCTAATATTTTGGTATGGACAACATGTATAACTAGGGAAACATGTGATAGAGCCAGAAATATATAGAAACCCTAGATAAATGTAATATTTACAATATCTCTCAATGCCAAAACTGGCAAATGTAGTCAAGGAGGCTAGAGGAGCTGTACATGGTTTATCTGTGTTTCTGACTCTATCAGATGTTTCCTTGGTTATAAGTGTTGTCCACACTAAAATATTAGGCTGCTGGGACATGTTCTCAGCATGCTAGACAGCTTTCGGTGCGAAAACAGCCTAAAACCAGAAATTACCTAATACATCATATTTTGACAAATTCACTTCTATCACTAATTGGACGTGAATTAGCCGAGTAAATCTATGTACTTTTTATTGGAATCGGTAAAGAACTGACTGAGATATCGAGAATTCTATGAAACTATCCCAAAACCGAATTTTTTTGTGCGCGCCTTCGGTACTGCAACTGGCTGTAATGACTATCTGGATAAAGGTTAATTAAATTTTCAGTTCTTATATAATATTTAAGGGTTCACTTAATATTGTGCAATACCCAGAATGCCAGCAGAATGCACTGTAAAATTGTGCAGTGAAGCCCAGGCTCAGGCCCGGGCTTCACCGGGCTTGGGCTTGGGCTTGGAGAATCTCAAGCTCAGGCCCACTCAAGCCAGGCCCAACCCCGGGTATCCAGGCCAGGCCGGGCCCAGAACATCACTATGTCCGCGGGAATCAAACCATCGAGGGGTGCTGCGAGACAAAAGCCAACAAAAAGAGCATGGAGCATGGAGCAGTTGGAGAGAAGGATGTTGGTGAGCAGAAGGAAAAGAGTCAGAACAAACAGTAAACATGAATGCCCATTACAAAAAGGAATTGATACCCAGAACAATCCTTGCCAGGAAACCTGATTCATTTGACTGCAACGAAAGAGGTGCACTGACTTTAACACAACTGTAGCGGAGGACTTGACATGGGTTGATTCACGGACCCGAAAAAATCTTTCATGAAGGAAACATGGAAATTGGGGCGGCACCGAAAGAGACTCGAGATTAGCAGCACCTCAGCAGCGGCATTTTGATTTGACCGTGGAATCCGAGTCCAAAAGATAGCCAGCAGTACACGGAGGCGTTACAGCGTCGGCTGTAAGTGTTCCCAAAGAAAAATATTACAAGGCAGCGAATTGACAGTGGAAAGAGGAGTCACAGTCCAACAAAATTCAGCACCCACTTTATATGTCCACGACCGGCCGGACTACGTGGCCTACGGGCCCAGTGATAAGCACTATGAAGATAGAACCGCATGGTTTTCAACCAAGCGTAGGATGAGAAACGTCGACTAACCTAGAAAGGGTTGATGGTAGGTTGATTTCATTCAACCTATTTTTCAGGTTGAAATTTATCCTTAAGATTTCAGCCTATTCCTTACTGATATCACATCGGGTGGTTGTCCGCGTTAAATCAACCTACGCCGATCTTAACCTACCATAGGTCGAATATCGTCGTACCCGCCGTAATCTGCTCATTTCAACCGGAAATGATATAGATAGGCCTCCCGCCAACATGAAATGGGTAGGCTCACTGCAGGGTTGGCGCCATACCTTGGCTTAAGAGACCAACAAGTAATCTCATTTAAATCAAGGTCGCCATCAACCCGGCCCGAATCTGCACGTGAACGGAAGATGGTTTGACATCAACAACTATCAACAACACGACTCTTGCTCTTTCCCCCACCTCGCCCTCCCCCCTTGGCTCTGCCTGGCAGCCCCGTCATCGTCTAATATCCCTGCGACACTATAGGTGTAACCAGTCTGCCACAGGTCGCCAACTCTTCCGATTGCGCGTGTAGGACCGCTCAAATTGATGCACGACAGCTAGACAGGCAGATGTTGGCGGCGCTCGTCATCTCGTTTCCGGTGTGTTACCATCCCCTCCTCTGATATATCTGCTCATTTTTCCTCTGAAATCTGACGCTCAAGTGGCCGTGTACGATGAATAAAGATTGGGGAAAGGTCTAGCAAGAATTTCTGTGTTCTTGGTGTGTCACTGTCGCCTCCCGTGCTCCAGGTGTTAACCATTTGCGATACATGCCTCCTAGATGCATGTTCCCCACGTTATACAGTCCTCCGCTTGACACGCGTCGAGAATAGTATGCCCAGCTCAATGAAAGAAATTATATCTACCTGAGAGACAACGAAGATGAGGTCTACCTTCACCTTATCGTTGCGCTGATGACTCACACGGCAATTAGCTAAATTTCCGGCGATGGGAAGTTAGCTCGGATTTGTTAAGTGTCCATTTTGATATCTGTTGAGGCGAAATCAGCCCGGATATTAGAGGAACCGATTAAGCCGAAATCAGTCTGGAAACGAAGGCTTTCGTGATGCGTTTCAACGCTGATAATGCGGAACATAGCGGCTTGCGTTTCCGCACCACTGATGCGGGTCGCAGAACGCAAAATATCGGCGCTGCCGAAACTGCCGCTGATATGTCTGATTTCGCATCCCGTATTGGTTCAATCCGAACCTGGAGTTCCAGATCCGCGGAAATCCTTCGGGGTTGCCATATATAGCAACCCCGAAGGATTTCCGGCCAAGTTTCCGCTCGCATTTCAGCCACCCTGGTATGAATTAGGAAATCAGATGTATCGGCGGCCGTTTCCGCGCCGCGGATACCATATGTTCCGCGACCCATTTCCATGGTGCGGAAACGGAAGCCGATATGTCCCGTATCCTCGGGCTTGAAATGCATCACGGAAGTCCACGTTTCGAGACTGATTTCAGACTACTGGATCTGTCGAGTTTCCGGTCTGATTTTGCCTCAACAGATATCTAATCGGATACTTAGGCGGTTTGAACTAACTTCCGGTGGCCGGAAATTTGGCTAATTGCCGTGTGACTGATGCGGACCGTCTGTTTAATGTTAGACATCATGCATCGCACGGTACATATTGCGACGCAGCTCGTCACGATCTCCTTCTCGTGTACAAGGTATGTACACCTCTGGTCATCCTTCTTGGTTTGGACTGTTATTCTGTGCTCACTCTACCTGCGCAGATCAACAAACTCCTGCGCGCTCCTAAACAGCAAATCAAGGTTTGTCTTATCGCTTTCCTTTCCAATACCAAGTTGATTTGCACCCTCACGCAGGTTTCCCGTTCGCTCTATGGGCCTCCTACCCCAGATTGCGTGCGCGTGCGAGCCAGCATTACTCGGAGGTTTGGACAGTGGTATGCTAGGAGAAGGATGAACATGGCACCACGTAGTCGTACATTCAATGTTTTAATTATACGAATCAATATATTTTTTGCATTTTTTTCATTCAAAGTCCAGGTGAGAATCAGCAGTTGGCAGGTTGAAAACAGCTGGCTCAAATTATGCTGAGATAGGTTGATACTCAGTCGGGAAAAGCTGACGGGACGATAGGTTGTTTTTGACCGTTTTCGCGTGGTTTTCAACCTACCTCGAGCAACCTACTGACTACTGATCTTCATCCTATGATCGATGAAAATCAACCTATGCCCGGCTGAAATTTATCCTGATATTGGCTAAGATCTAGGTTGAATTTCATGCGGGGCGGCCACCATAGAGAAGCATCGAATTGAGCTGTGTCGTAGGCAGCAGCAACTACGTTCTGTCAAGAAAAGACTCCGCACAGGTCAGGTGGTCGCAAAGCCCCTGTCGAGCAGCAATGGAAGTCGAGGATAGAAGGACTTAATCTAAGAGGAAGAGCAGAGGAAACACAAAAGGAGAATGGATATATGGGGAAGTAGCACAGCCAAACGAGCAAAATCTTAAAGAACGATGAATAAATTAACTACGAAGCTCCAACTTTGTCGAAAAAGACCCTGCTTGCCCATGGGTGGACATGTAGATTATTTGCACCCATGGTCCAGATGAATGTGTCCAGCTTCTTTTGAGCTTTACAAGTTCTTACTTGACTTCACCTGTGACCACGGTTCCGCGTGCGCAGGATAACGATCGAGCCTGGCCGCGATGCATTTTCGCTGTCCCAAGTATGTGTAATTAAACACCTCAAATGATACCATTCTCTGATTATTATTCATTGCAGCTGGAGCTGGAGCTATGTACTTCGATAATATTATCTGCGACGGGGTACTCGGCCAGCCTTAGCATGTTTGACCTCACATCCACTCCCGGCCGCCGGCAGATACAGGTTTACGGGCCCCGAAGGAAATGCATACATCCTAGGAGCGAGCCTAGACATTTACTGCAAATTTACATGGCCATTTCACAGCTCACTGAATTTTCTTTTCAGTGGTATCCCAAAGGTGCAATAAACGGGGTAGTCGTCCACCCAACTATTTCGTCCCTTTACATTCATTCTCTTCACCCCGGTGCATTTCAAATGATTCAAGAATAAATACCCGATTATATACGCTGAAGCGGTACATCTGAGGTATACGAGGACCATAATAATCTCGCTTTCAAGCCGAGTAGAACGGGTGAAAGGATGCTGTGCACTGAATAACTTGCCATGCAAAGCATAGAACGTATTGAGAACCCAAATAAAGATATAAGAGATTCCATAGGATGTATTAGGACACACCTATTACCAAAAGACGTCTCCTGCATACTCATAACGCCTCCAACAAAATCCATTAAATCGGATACATAAAATCCGAATCAGTCTTTAAAGATGCTGGGTGAGATGTTAAGAATCCACAGACCGATTCTCAAGTCCGTCGTAAAGACGGGTTGTTCGCGAGAGAGATGGCCGGATTGGACCACTTGTGATCAGGTCAAGATGTTCTTGACAGATTCACGAGGTGAGAGAGAATTGTCTTCGGGTATCGTGTTCAACCAACTCATTTCCCTAAATGAAGGGATGAAAATGAGCCCCCAAACCTGGGACTCAGTGAAGAGTTGATGGAGAAAAGGGCAAAAGACAAGCGCGAAGGCTGTTCAGGGATAAGAAATGATGTTCACACACCGGCATCTTGATAAAAAACCTCCCACAGTTTTTGATCATCGCATCACTTCGGCTCAGATTTTGACATACAGTGTCCTTGAAGGTGAGTCGTAGTTCGATTGGTCTAATTAGGTCCCGGCCCGATAAGAACACCGCTGAATGTCATCCACATATGAACTGATCCCGGCCGGCCTCCTCATTGTTGCCACGTATTTTCCTACTCTTCTGCACCCCCTCGTCGAATATCCGTGTCACAGTTCTAACGGGGTAAAAAAATCACGCTCGCCTGTACAATTGCTTACCTCTTCGGCCGAAGGCTTGCTCGCTTGCCCCTCTATTGCTGAAACGTCGGCGCGCTCTCTGTCGCCCGTACAATTGCCCCCAAAATGGTCAGACTCTCGGAAGAAATGCGACTCTTCTGAAGTCCTTCCCTTGGGTGCACTCTGTTTTTGGGAAAGTCCGATAAATTTATCTCTGATGCTACTGTTGGAATCCCGGGCGGCTGAGCGAGCATCGGAGCTCGGCCAACCGTGGGAACGGGGGTCATTAAGCACTCGGGCTGACTGATGCGCCCGAGAAACATTACTCAGCAGGTTTCCTAGTATAAAAGCAGATAGTTTATTGTACCATCCTCATCCGTTTTTAACCTACTGTCCTAATTTACTCTAGGGCAATGTCCTAAATTCCTTCAGCTACCAACTTTCCCCGCTTTTTTTTTGCTTTTTTTCCCAGATAGTAAGTCTATTTTCTCCCTTTGTAAAATCGACAACAACGAGAACGGCGAGAAACAACCGAGTGTGAAGCTCAGTGATGAGAGTAAAAAAGAGAATCCAGGTGCAGGGTAACATCTTGGTAATATTCTCTTTGACGATTTTTCCTATGTTTGCGAGCAATGTGTCGTCCTAGACAGGGGAAAATAATGGTGCGTACATTATCTAGATTGCCTAGTTGACTTCCTCACTCTCTCTGTGTCTCTTGAATATCCGATTTTCTGGGACAAGAGCGAGGTCCAGGCCAACAACAAGAATGATATTTATCGTTGATCTTATTTCCGGGGGCTGAAGAGCCACGGTGCGCGCGGTAGATGGCCGGTTATGACATAGTGGCTGATAGAGCCGAGACCTCTCTGTAGAGCACAATAGAGCCTCCGGATCTACCATCGCATCGAGAGTCTACAGCGGGTACCCGTCTCTCCAGCGCTTGCTGTCGAGGCCTTCCTTTCACGTGTACTGATCAGAACCGCAGCCATTTATAAAACGTCGTCAAATCCATGACCACCGCCGCATCTTTCTTCGCAATTCCATCATGTCCTTCAGTCTCTGCCAACTGTGTTCTCTTCAAGCATCCTTTATATTCAAGACTCTCCTGTCCCTCAAGTCCCTCTCTGACCTCCAAGCCCTGAACCTCTTTCTGCTCGTAACTTGAATCGGGCATCCCTCCTCAATTCTACGAGAATGGCGGGATGAAGGATACAAATCAAGCGGCTTTCTGTCCTACTTATCAAGGTAACATGCTAAGTATGCTTCTGCTTCTGCGGTCTAACTTGACAAGTCTTCATCGCAGCAG
This sequence comes from Mycena capillaripes, assembly GCA_029204075.1. Taxonomy (NCBI): domain Eukaryota; kingdom Fungi; phylum Basidiomycota; class Agaricomycetes; order Agaricales; family Mycenaceae; genus Mycena; species Mycena capillaripes. Next base: position 100,043 of record JARHKZ010000046.1, read on the forward strand.
AGTTGGGAGCAATCAATTGATAACGCATCACCTTCCAACGCGACATCCGCTGTCATCATAGATTCAGAGTTGACTCAAGCGGTCCAGCTTGAAAGCTGCTGGGGTAATTACGACGATGCCTAGCTAATGCAAGAGGGCAAAATTATCCTGCGGGAGAAGATCACGGACCATCAAGGGAGGCGCGAGCAACCAACGTGCGGCGGCGTTGTGAGGGAGAAAGATGAAATGATACATCTAAGGCACTCACTATTAGTACTGGCCTTCCGCAGCAATTATGACGCACGCATCGCGCTCGCGGGCACTATACGGAAGGCGATTTGCTGTTGAGATTGGCGAGCAACTGATCAGAGAATGCGATTCCTTATGTAAGTCGATACAAACGGGAAAACCAAGAAAAGATCAATTAGTAGACTCGTCAGCAGCCTGCCAATGACGGCAAAATCTTCGTGCAAGCACTATGGGCAGACTGGTGACGAGTCTAATCAATTAGTACTACAACAAGTAGGCCAAGATGAAGTCAAGAACAGAGCGGTACATCGATTGAGTTCCATTAGCTGGGCAGTGCGCCGCCTTTTTGCTCACGTCATAGTAGACTTTCGCCAAAATATTCGCGCAATCTATAAAGCATCGGCTGCGCAGAACATGTAGTTGAGGGAACGAAGATGAGCGATTGTGGAGCAGGCTTGCTTGTGTCCGCCTTCTTTCCAATCTACACAAGAAAATCATAGGTTGATTACAAAAAGATCTAAGGCATGGCGAACCTTTGACTTGACATTTCTGCGGGACGAGAGGAATTAAAGTCAGTCATACATTTTCTCTGATTCGCTGGTGATTTTACCTCGCTGCAATACGGCGACCTGCAGCGTACACACACAGAGGGAGCTCCCGCTTCCGCGCAATGAGTACAACGTCCCGGCGCGTCTTTCCGTAACTTGTCGTTAATCGTGCTCACGTCGTTTATCGAGGACTTCAGAATCCGGCACAAGCGCGCGCATTAGACTCGTACTTTTCACCCGAAAAAAAAATGCGTCTCGAAGTGGAGGTACCTTAACGCCGGACAGATTGATCTTCTCGACCGCTACCTGTGGTGTGTTGTGAGCCGTCATGGTCATCGTCACGCACTTGAAGCTCAAGGCGGTGCCGGGTTTGAGGTTCTTGTACAGCTCAGCATCTTTGCCGGTCGGGTCTCCTCCCCCATTTTCCAATGCCCAGTTCTCGACAAAGCGCAGGCTCACCCTCTCTCCCGCGGCGTCTTTCATGATGTAGGTCATGCCCGGTCCCTGGCGCGCGACGATGATGCAGAAGAGAACCCATCCGAGTGGAGAATGGCCAGTGAAGGCGGGGAGTTGGCTCACGAGGGGAAAGTTGGGGTACTTGAAAGCCAAAGTGTGTTCGGCAGGAAGAGCGACGGCGGCGATGTCAGGGAATCCGCGAAGTCGAGGATGTCTGCGCTCAAATATGCCAGGGGGAGGTGTAGGGGCAGCGGGGACGGATAGGCCTGCTTTCTTCAGGTAGCTGAAGGTCGGTCAGGCAGTTGTCGCACCGAAAAATGGAATAGAACACACAGCGAGTGCTTTCCCCACAGCTCGGTATCCTGCAGCAAAAATGCGCCGAAATCGAAGCAGGTCGAACAAATCGTCTTTCCGTGTGCGTTGCACGCCGTTTTCGGGTCTTTGCGCGGATTGCGAGCCGGAGGAGCGCCCGAAGCCATGTGAAACACTTGTAGCGCCGGTCGTCTCATGTACTGATGATATCCATACATATCGGCACGTGCGAGGGGAGACAGAGAAAAAAAGACGCCCTACATCAAGCTCGTCGTCGAGGACGCGATCGATTTCCGCCTGTGGCCAGCCCGACTTCTCCAGCAACGATCGCACCTTTCCTCAGTTGTTTGAGCCACGATGGTCCACGCAGCAATCGTTGCACGACTCTTTCAGGTGCCCGCAGAAACACCAGTCCTCGCCAACGTACACAAGATACGGGAAGTCTTCGGCCATAGGTGCGTTTGGGCAGTCCTTGAGGTGAAAGAAAAAGAGGCGCGGCACGTGATGAAATGCACGAACAATCGTGCACGGACCAATATTGCCAGTAACAGCCTTGCTCTTCCCGAGCAGATGGAAACAGTGATTTGCTAGCAAATCTCTTCCGGGATTCCACAACTCACAGGCCCCTAACCGGCCACCGCAGATGGTGTTTACGGCATATATCTCTTCTTGCTCTGGACTCACATGTCCGCCTCAAATATAAGAGTCAGCCTTGGCTTCTTTGGCATCTCCATCTCGAATTTTTGCTTCTTCGTCATCCGCGACCCGACTCAGACTCACCGGCCGTCACTGCTTACAACTGACGCTAGTGTGATCTTTCAGGACGGGACTGGGTCTCGTTGCAAGCGAGGATGAATCAATGACTCGGGGGAACCCCGAGCCCAGCCTTTTTATTTACAAGAATTGAATTACGTCCGTCAAGATGACCGTCGTATGATCACGAAAAAGGGCTTCAAAAGTCTGACAGTGCTGCAGCCTATCCTGGTTCAGTCTTTCCTGTCACCGTCTTCGCCCTCTCACAAGAAAAAAGAAAATCCGCCTCAGTTCTACGACGTAAATCAAATCCGAATGGCCCAACTTTTTCGTTCCCACTGTGATATTTCTGGGTGAATGCACCCCACGGTTCTTGTTTAATATTACAAGGTTGGCAAAGGAACTAGAGCCGCGGAAATTCAACCGGTAATGTACGTTGCATGTCCTTATCAATAGTCCACGATTTCAACATTTCGTCACAACTTGGTTTCCTTCATCTCCTCGGTCGGGAACTTGCTGAATGCATCCCTGAGTTTGTCGATCGGAGCGACAAGAAACCCCGCGAGGGTCTCAAACGGCGGCTTGTTCGGCGCATTAGGATGGGAACTTGTCACCAGGCGTGTCAGTCTCGCTGTGGCACCAAAATAAATGCTGCTTTATAACTCACTGCGTAGGCACGAACTTCTTCATCAAGGAGAACCGCGAGGCGGCGTATTTGCTGGCTACGGTGCCGAGGTGCTGCTCGAGGAGCGGGAGATCGTTGGTCTCCTCCGCGTCGTTGTGCCGGCGCAGAGTCATCATCATCTGCTCCATGAGCTCATCATAAGGTTCCTTCCCAGGCGACAAGCCCTCCAAATTCCAGAGCAGCTCTTTCACTTTCTGCGAAAAATAATTGGATGGCTGCGTGTTATCATGATATATATCACTTGACGCACCTGGTGGTCCTCTCGATCACTGTCCGCGAGCTTACGTCCTTCTGCCCCGAGATGCTGCTCCATGAGCGGATACACGACGATCTCTTCGCCGACGGCGTGCCGCGCGATCTCCCACCGCAACTGATTCGCCCAGCGCGTCTGCCCGTCGAAATCGCCGGCGATGCCCAGCTTCTTGTAGCGCTCGTGGTAGTCGTACATCTGCGTGGTGCCATTGGTTTGAATTTATTCAGGCGGTTGATGTATATTCACCTCTCGGTGATCATGCTTAATCACCTCCGTCAATGTGCCAGGCTGGGTGCTCATCATGATGGTTCTCGTAGAACTCAGGCAAAGACCAGGTCTGGTGTTGGCCAAGAGCTGAGAGAACAGAATACGGGAAGTGGGACGAAGGGTAGAAGGGGACATGCGATGAACGAAACTTCATCCTTCATTGCGCTCTGACTATGGATATGTGCTCTACGCAATGACTTCGAGAATGACGCGGTGGATACGATAATATCTGAGGCGGGAGTAGAGAATGCGATGAGTGTTTTCATTACGCGTGTATGTATGTATGCATGCGTCCTTCTGCAATGACCTCCAGAATGACGCGGGTATACCACTAATAGGTACAATGTTATTTGAGAAAATTGGCCATCGCTTTGTAGGCTCGAATAACTTGTGACGATGGGTGCATCGGGATTGATCAAACGTTGTACTACATATGTAGTAACCGCACGCTGTCCGATATTCTGCCGGACGAACGATCAACCACGGCACATGTGCCGGTACGTGCCGGGCTAGCAGAAACCAATGATGAGTGTGCCGCGACGGCTTAAGAGCGGCACCACACGGCAAAACTCCGCAACTGGGCAAGATCAAAACGAGAAGGAGGCATTTCAACAGCGCTTCAACGGGTAGACTAACTGTTCGAACCAGTCTGATGCAAGTGGTTCAGCGCTCCAGCGATGGAAGGACGCGCTCTGGAAGTGCCTATCGGCATGCTCCGGGTTGAAGGGGTACTTACACCTTTTATCCGGGTCAGGTCTCTTATTGCCCGCTTCGGTTTTTTTGTTCTCCGTAAATTATTACATGAATAAAGTCTGGCGTGAATATCCCATTTAAAAAAAGGCGATAAGACCTGGTGGTGAAAATGTTATCACACCCACTCTACTTAGTCTGTCATCGTACTTATTGATGGTGGGAGGGAGTCCCCGGTTCGAGCCCGGGTCAGGCAGTGCGTGAATCGTGATCCAGACCTTTTTTTCCATAGTATTATGTAACTTTAATGTGTATTTCTTCGTGGTGCCGGAGTCGCCACGGTCCCGGCCTTCAGCAACGAACAGCCTCTTGTTTTACACTACTGCGAGATCGGTACACACTGAATTTCCTCTTCGGCGGCCAGCATTGAATTTCCCCACGCATCGAGTTGGCCCTCACAGAAATTGCAAATAATCGTGCGGCATCACTCAGGCCTCTACCACGGAAATGGTAGCTCCACCCAATTTATGTCATCCTAATCTGCCATTCAACTCTGGCTTGAAACCGAAATAAGCCGCCGTAGACCACAGAGGTCATCTCCGCATTTGCGCGAATTTGCGCAGCGAGGCAACGGGGGTTCGACTCCCCTGGTGTAATCGTTCGATTCTTTTATTTTATTTATAATCCCACTCAAATACAAGTAGCTTCCGCCATCTACGCAGGGGGCTTGGGCTCGAGTCGAACAACCTCATCGGCGGAAATGTCCACATCCTTGTCGACGTGACGCGTTTGTTTGGTTTTGTGTACTCGGACGCGGCGTCATGACCCGCGTCATCCTGACCGCGCACACCAAAAGCGTTCCTGCCCTTTAACCCTCTGCCTCGCGCATGAGTTATCACACACCCCATAATGGCCGCCCCCACCACCGCACCGAACCTGGTCCCCACCATCGAATCGACCGCCCTCCCCGCGACGCCCGCCGACGAATGGGCACAGAGCACCAACGATATCCTCGAGGCCCATCCTAAGCCCTCCACCCCTGGCACGCCTGGTCCTCCCATTCCGGGATCGTTCTCCGACCCGCCGGCGCCCGACCAAAGCCGCGAGGGCGCCGAGACGCTGCTGGATAGCGCGAAGTCGTATTTGCCTGCGCAGGACGACGTCCAGCGCGTGATAACGAACGCAGGGCAGAAGGCCAAGGCGTATCTCCCTCAGAGCGTCGTTTCGTATCTACGTCCGCTATTCGTTCTTTTATAATCGAATGGATATCTAACTGGGGTTGCAGCCTCTGCCAATGCGTCTTCAAACGACTCCAACTCCGATTTCGAGCTGGAACCGCCCCATCCGCCGTTTGCCTCCGGCACAAACTATGGCAACGGGAGCAACCTATCCAACCTCAGCACGGAAGTGCAAGTGGGCTCGCCCCCCGTGCTCTCACAGCGGGGCTCTGCGTCGACACTCTCCGTGCAGGCGTCGAGTAATACTGGTACTGGGGCTAATACTAGTAGCACGAACGTGCACACTGGTGGCTCGGCGTCCCCCCACCCGTTCGCGCCGCCTGATACCTCGGCCTTTACCCGTACAGCTACCCCGCCCCCGGAGCTCAATGCATTCAAATCCCTCGACGGCCTACCCACCCCACCCGTGTCGTCTTCCTCCCACTCCTCTTCCTACGTCTCATCCCCCGCCATGATTTCAGACGTCTCCTCGAGCGAACAAAGCGAGGGCATTCCCGCCCCGCCCAACTCCAAGGCCACGACCTTCGACTCGGATGATTTCGCAGAGCTCAACAGCCCGAACGTGCTCCCCCCGCCCGCGGTGCAGCGCATCCTCGGTCCCCACGCGTTTGCGGGCGACGCGGAGGCGAGGGACCGGGATCGTACTACCTTGGCCGTGCCCGAGCGAGGATCGACGCCTTCGCCGGTGGACGGGCACGCGCCGTCGCCGCTGTCGCCGGTTCGAGACACCCCTCCCGCCGACGTGCATAATGGAGAAGGACACCCGCCAGCTGGTGGTATCGACGCCGACACGCACGTGCACCCGCTCCCTCCCACGCCGGCCAACGCTTATCTCGAAGGCGGTGGTGGTGTACATGTGCCGGACGTGCCGCGCACGCCAGACTCCGCGTTTCCCAGCAACAACGACGCGGACGCTGGTAATAACGACGCGGACGCACGCGTCCACCCGCTCCCTCCCACGCCCGCCAACGCTCATCTCGAAGGCGGTGGTGGTGTACACGTGCCCGACGTGCCGCGCACGCCAGACTCGGCGCGTCGCAGTAACAACGACGCGGACGCTGGTAATAGCGACGCCGACGCACGCGTCCACCCGCTCCCCCCCACGCCAGCCAACGCTTATCTCGAAGGCGGTAGCGGTGTACACGTGCCAGACGTGCCGCGCACGCCAGACTCGGCGCGTCGCAGTAACAACGACGCGGACGCTGGTAATAGCGACGCCGACGCACACGTCCACACGCTCCCTCCCACGCCAGCCAACGCTTATCTCGAAGGCGGGAGTGGTGTACACGTGCCCGACGTGCCGCGCACGCCAGACTCGGCGCGTCGCAGTAACAACGACGCGGACGCTTGTAATACCGACGCCGACACACGCGTCCACCCGCTCCCCCCCACGCCAGCCAACGCTTATCTCGAAGGCGGTAGCGGTGTACACGTGCCCGACGTGCCGCGCACGCCAGACTCCGCCGCTGACACCGAGGTGCCCGATAAAACCGAGATGAGGGGCAAAGAGGAAAAGACGCAGAAGAAACCAAAGCTGGTGCAGCGCTTGAAGGAGAAGATGCATATTGGGCATGGAGGTGTGGATGGGCATTCGTAGTGCGTTCCTTTGGTGGAAGAAGAAGGAGGCGGAGTTTGGTTTTGCTGCGAACACTCCTATTACTTACATATATAGTTAGGGGGGATATATTATACCGCGCGGTGCACAATCTGAACAGCGAGTTTACAGAAGACATATGTACATACCTGTAATGTATACATACGGTACAGTCGTACATACCATGCGGATGGTCTCCACAGCCGAACGTATGAATTGCAGGCTGTTTGAGGAATTGGGAGGAAAACTTCATTGGTTTGGGCGCGATTACTCTGCGCAGAGTTCTCCCTGAACATGGTGAAGTCGAGCATTCCCTTCCGGACAGCTAATGATGATAACGACACGGTAGACCACAACAGGCTAGAAGGAGAGAAAAATGGGAAATGAGTGAGTAATAAGGAATGGATGGCTCCAGAATATCAGTATATAATCCAACGCGCTGACCACATCTGCGAGAAGATGGCATAAAATCAGCACTTCCCCACGTCTTATTACAATGAACACGTGCGAATTCGGGCTAATTGTAACATACGAATGCCTAGTCAATAATGCCACGAGGTGTCCGTATCCGAGACAAAGAACCGAGATCCTGGGCAGAAGAACGACCGTTGAGCTACGTAAATGTTGTGCTTACGTTCGACTTTCCTGTCCCAGTTTGCCGCCACAAACGCCTCCACGAACGTCCAAAGTCGACCCCTGTATCCGCACCACGCCAGTCGTTTCGATAATCTTCTTCTTGCCGATGCAAGCAGATGTCTCGTCGATGATCAAAAATTACGATACACTCGAGACTTGTGTTTGCACAGAGTGCAGCAAATCGTGGTTCATCGTGACAGACGGCGTCAAGTAGAGCGATGTGGGAAGGTTGTCCATGTGGCGATTCATGCGTAGAATATCTGGAGACGTGTGACATTAGCACTGAGTGGACGCTACCAATAATGCAAAGTGATACCTCGTATATTAAAGAGATCCCTCGAATCAGTATGCACATGTTTGACATCACATCAGTTCGCTTTTTTCCGAACCACGTTGCATAACTATCCTTAACTTGGTTCCTTTTTCCCAGGAAACAAGTTCGCCGATCACCATTAAACTTAGACGCCCCGGCGCTTGGTTAATTCAAACCTCGCCGATCAGCCCTCAACCTCCGCACAAAAGACATCCTGTCGCATCGCTTCTTCTGTCCCACCCCCATCATCTCTGCATTCGGAGTCCTGCGCCGCCGCCTCTGTCTCTCTGTGTTATGCTGCGCTGCCTATCTAAGATGTGTTTGACTACCAAGAATCAACTTACGTCCAGTCTAGGTTCCAAATTCCGCAAAAAAATTGTGCTACACCACCAACGGTTCCACACGTGGTCACGGGCTGGATGCGACATGTGGGCCAGATGTCGACAGAGACTGGAGACCAGCCAACATCAGGCTGGTGCCAGTCTCAGTCTCCTATGGGTCCAGCATGGGTCCAGGTCCAGCTGGTAGCCAGCTGTCCGGCACGGGTGGATTTCAGCACGATCAGTTGGCTGGCCTTGGACATTCACAGGACTGAATACGGGCTCTTTCTTAGGCTTCACAAACGTAAGAAATATAAAACACAATGTATTCAAGTACTACTACAGTGTTACAAAAATTGTAAAGGTATGGTACCAAGATAGCTGGGAATGCCGGTGGGTCAATCAATGGCGACAGCGTGGTCGGGGCAGATGAGGGCACATGTTGGAAAGGCTTGATGCATCTGTATTGATTTCAGAGTCTTGTACGGGACCTGAGTCTTGAGCTTGAGCAAGGGTATGAATTGCGATCTTGCACTTGCACACGGGCTTGACGGGAGCTTGGAAACGGGCTTCATGAGGAAAATTGATAGAAAAGTAAGGTAACGCGATGGCGCTCAGCGCAAGACACGACAAAGAAACGGAGTAGCAGCTTGAGAAGGGAGAGGGGGGGACGAAGGAAGCGCCGGCACTCGAATAGAGGAAGGCCCCGACACAACGCAGAACAGGTCTTGATGTTTGACACGCCCTCCTGACATATGAGATTGGGCCGGGCAGAAGACATAGATGCATGGAGCTTGCTACCCAGGGCGGAGGACGCTGCAGAAAGTTGCTACACTCGTTGCGAGTGTTGATGATGTGGCACAAGGAAACAGACGCCTTGATGGTTGATGTGGCAAACGACGTGGAGCGAGGACCGAATTAGGAGGATCGAGTCGAGATGGGCGAGGAATTGGGGGAAAGAGAGAATTTACGTGGGCGTCAGAGGAGGGAGCCGGTACCAGTTGCCGTATTCCTCACAGTGGGTTGGTGACGTGGCAAGTCTACTTGGCGGGAGAGGAAGGCATAACGAAGGTGGGAGGGGAGGCAGACAGTAGGCAGTTGGGTAGTGCCTGAGGCTCGAGTGTCACCTAGGTGAAATTGCTGGAGGGGAACGGGTTGTGGACAGGCGGGGGGGAGGTGGTGGTAGGTGGTGGTGGTAAGGAAGAAAGATATGTCGTACGCATGTCCTACGTCAACGAACGTTTCATCAAATGAAAAGTCTTGAATGACTTGGCAATGGCGGCGTGCCACTTCAGGGCATCCACCTTGCGACTCCATCCTTAACCTCGGAGAGAGTTACAAACAATGTCTCCGAGGTCTATCAAGTCCTCTGACCTCCCCGACCAGGATTTGAAACAAAATACCCAAAATTATGTCCGATTATTACTTCGATTACTTTGTTCATCCGTAATTGTTGGTGCCCGATAATTATCAAAGTGCGGTATTCCAGATGGTGGAAATGAAGATGTGAGCACCACATCGAAATGGCGTAGGAAGGAGCCGGTTCGGAACTATTCGGCCGAGGAGAACAATTAGGCGGACAGAAAAGGCAAAAGGGGCGAACAATGATGAGGAAGACGAGGATATGGGGGACCTTTTGGGCACAGATAGTGACTCAGATGTAGTGACTTCCTCTGTCAATTATTCCAACTGATTATTTTGTTTACTTGCCTGGGTGGGTTCCAGGATGCGAAGTAACGTGGATACAGCATGGAATCCCACTGGGGGCAAGCTGGATATCCAGCCGAATAGGCCAGCTGAACACCAGCCCGCATCCAGCTGCACCCAGCACTCGCGGCAGCCATGATCCATGTGACTGCGCCAGATGGGGGCAATGTGCGGGCACTTTGGTGGTGTACCAAGCTATGCGTATACAGACATCGAAAAAGGCTCTAAAACCCTCTGAAAGTTACATTTGACGGCCAGCCAAGATCTACCACTATCAAGCCCAGCACCTCAACATTCTGGCTCTAAATCCCTCAAAACCTTGAGCACCACCGTGATATTCAATCAGGATCAACTTGAAGCTCACTACCAAGGCTCAATTCATCAAGACTCTATACTCAATGTCCGCTTTGCGCTTCAACTTCAACGTCATTCCACGTAGAATCTACGCCAGAAAGTTGAATATATTCAATCGGGCGTCTCCAGCATGGAAGAAGTACTCTCGCGATATGGTGAGTGACCCAGCCCTTCCCTGTCTCAAACTTCGTATCAGTCGCAAACGTTACTCGCATGTGTGGCTTTAGGGCAACCCTGGGCTCGGTGCTGGACCAACTGTGCAACAGGGAGCCATGGACTCTCGCTGCTCATCTTCCTAGGCACCGTCGAAAGGCTTCTGGCATGGTGCGTGTATTCCTTTGCATTGCAACGCTGCCCTGATGGCACGAACATCTCGCACAATGGACAACTCACCCACATGGAATCATAAACCTTATTTTCCTATTCCATTGACTGTATACCACCGTTTCTTCATTGCGTACGATGTGATGGGGCCATCTTTTGTAAGTTCAAAGTTGTCGTCGCTCAACTGTTCCAAACTCAATGCGGTATCCCTTTCAGCAAATTATATCTAAGACTTTCATTGTTTTACCGAGCGGCGAGCTATATCATATGCGATGGGTAATGTATCTGATCCCTCGTATACCCGTGTACCGAACACTTCGTTGTTTCACTCGGTAGAACAGCTGGCAAATATTAATTCATTCCATCGCAGATTTGTGTTCGTGATCATCCTATTTCAATCTCTGGCAATGGACATCGGTAAGTGAGGAAGAGTCTGCAAGAACCCGCGTAACTTCATCGATAGGGCTGCGGAACTCAACGCCATGTACACCGACGGGCCCATCAACACCTACGAAGTGTTACTCGAGTTCCTGTGCCGATGCCATGCGGTGAGAGACTTTCTTCTTGATGCCCTTCGTTCCGGGATGACGCTGGCTCAAGCCCTCGGAATGTGGCCTTGAGTATTGCCGGCGTTAGACCCGTCGCCGTTGTTTCCGTTCCATCAAATCTAAGTTGAGTTTCCCTCCTGCGAGCAGGCTGACGCATTTCTGTCATCTGGTGAGCATTGTTACCAGCTCATTGCGTTGCACATCGAGTTCGATTAACTCTTACTCACCTGCGCCTGTCCAGCAGCCCAAACGCGTCTCTGAAGAACATTAACATTGTGGATGTAATTTTGGACTTGCTGCCATATGCGGCATGTACCAGGGAGCGAAATGTTCAGTGTCTCTTCTACGGGAAATTTTACCTATTGTTCGCAGTCCAGACGCATCTCCTTCATTGAGGACATCATGTCCATATCGAGGCGGATCTCCTCATCGAAAGATCGGCTACTTTTGGACGCTTTCCAATGTACAACGAAGTGTGTTGTCCATTATTTTACTGGCCTCCGGTTATCTAATAAACATCTATTAGGGAGCGTGCTGCATAGGCTGCAACGGCGGGCGAAGGACGGTAGAAATTTGAACATGGAGGTGAACCTGTAATTGCATTTCCTTGCGTCTATGGCTGCAATAAACCATACTTTTACCATGCAAATGAGCCTTCACACCTGCGCCGGAGCGAAGCGAAGGCACGTCTTGTAAGTAAGAACGTGTTCAGAGTGCATCCTAATTTTTCGGTTTTCTTTAGGGGACTCCCTAACCCTAATCTTAAAAGTAACATCCCGTACTTTTCATTCAAAAATGGATTTCTATGTCATATATAAGCCAATGTACCAATTACTTCTAATCCCAGAGAAAAATTCAACCAGTCGCACTGTTGGGTTTCAAATGTTCATCCGTCACTTATGCTGCGGCGATGGCATCCAGACCGGAGAGGGAAGGCGAGAAGAAGTACTCTCCACCGCGGGAAATAACAAAGTCTGAAGGGACAGGACAGTCAGCTGCAGGATATCAGAAAACAAGGCCGTCCATACCCGTTGGAATTACGACGTCGTTCCAGGGATCGTCGTGGACATCAACCGACTCATCGACAGGGACGAGGGGGTCCATCCCGGAGATGTTCTTGGCCCCACCACCAAGGGTTCCGATAATCGGATCAACACCAATCGTTCTGAGTGATAGAAATAAGTACAAAACAGCTAGGGAAAACCACTTGGACTTACGGGTCCACCTTTCCGAAAATGAACCTGAGCGGTATTCATCAGTATTTTTGACTCTCGCCAAGAGAATCTTAAAGTATTACCCGACGTTGTTGATCCAAATGCTCTGCAAAAACATGAAACCGTTGAAGATACTAGATTGGTAAGCCACTAGCAGAACAATCAGCGAAGATCCATTGTCAAGGCAAACATGAGAATATACCGAAGGCAAGCCCTCGGTCGACGCTGGTTGTGCTTGAAGTAGTTTCAGCGGTGGTCACTGCGGAAAAGTCAGCACTGTATCTGTTCAAAGGCAATAGTGTCCAACCTTCCGGACCGTAGGGAATGCTTGAACGGATGATGAAGTGGGAGTTTTCAGCGCTGGGGCCGAGGTCTCCGCGAGGGTGAACCTTGCGAATATGAGCTCCGAAGGGGCAGTTGGTCTGGTTGAAGTGGTTCTCGGTGCCCGGATCGGCGACATCGAGCAGGTAATCGAAATCGTTGTTCCTGTTAGGATCGGCGGCGAGAACTGGATCGTCTGCGGTAGGAGCCAAGAAGATGGGAGCTCCCTGATCAAGCGAGGAGGTTATGTTTTAGGGGACGATATAAAGTAAGAGATGTACGAACACTCTTCCAGCGCCCAACCATGCGAGCTCCCAAAAGCTCTGAACCTTGTTCCGGAGTGAGCGTGCCGACGTCGAGGGGGTGGTCAGTCAGGAATTGGTTGAACTCGGGAACGAGCTGCTGAAGTTGACGGAACACCAAGAACCTGGACCGAATTTGAACATGTAATAACCTCCAGTTGAACAGTTACTCACGAGCCATCTTTTGCCCAGGTGGGACGAAGACTCAGACCAGGATCACCGGTCTCTCCAAGCAAGAATGTGCCTAAGAGACAGATTAGAATAATATCAACATAAAAATTCAAGGGTACCCACCCGCGTCAACTGGAGTGGAGGAACATTATTAGCATGATTCTGGAGTGTCTTAAGGATTACGGACCTGCGGTCTGACCGGGGAGGATGGGGTTCGTGAAACCAGTTACGGCCGGTTGAGAAATACCGTCCTATTGAACAATGACTGAGCAGGAACTTCACCGTTAGAAGAAAGCATTACCATGAAACCAAAGTGTTCGTGACCTTGTTCGGAGCCAGGACGGGCTGCGCCATTCAACCGATAACTGTGAAATAGGTTAAATATGAGGGACGGAACAGCGGTCAGAATCACTAACATTTCCGTGATAGACGAGCCCAAAATCGATTGAATATTGGCCAATTCGGAGGCGATGTTGGCGGCGGTGTCCGAAGCAAGCAAAAATACTCCGTGGATGTTGGTCCCTGCAAATGCAGCATTCCATGTTGAAGGATTATCACCGATCACGAAACTCGCATTGTGGACGTCGGCGAATTGGCCAGCCACGAAATTGGAATCCCCGAGGTCGCTATGAAATGAATTAGCTTGAACACGCGTTGACCCGAAAAAAAAACCGACTCAGTAACTCCAAGTTTAACCAGTCCTGTGTTAGAGAAAGCAATGTTCACAGCTGTGATGGGTTGAGTGTCCACGGAGAGAATCTTTAATGGATCAGTTTCTTGCCTGCATATGCAATATGGTCTAACTCGTACCTCGGTTGTAGTGGTGATTATTGGCACGATATCAGACGCGAGTTTCGACTTGAAGGTTGCGGCGTTATTCACACTGAAGAAAAAGAAGAGCTCTGTGTTCTTGTGCATGCCGACCAAGATATCCGACTGAATGTTATCGATGTCCAGGGGCTCATCCACATCTGCAACCGCTTGGGTAGTCGGGAGGTCTGGCAGAGCAGCAGGGCCTAAAAGACGCGCAGTACGTGAGGATGAATACTTTTAACACGACAACGACGCCCTACTGATTAAAAGCGACTTGGTTCGTCGCGGCTGCGGCGTCCTTCGGCGCAGGGGGAGATCCGCTGTCCCAGGATGAGCAGCGACAAGCTGCTCCAGGAAACAGATGGAGACAAGGACGAGGGTGGATATGCTTTTGCGCATTGTCGAATGAGAGACAAGACGCTGAAGAAAAAACACAAAGTTGAGTGGCTTTTATACATTATCTACTGAATAACTTACTCATTCCTGTACAAACGGAGCTGTGAATCGGAATGGACAGGCCGCGATGCAAAGCCCATGCGAATGATCGTATCCCTGGGTCTATTCTGAACTTGGTATCACCGCATTAAGAAAGCTATAAGTATGTTAGGAACAATCACCATCAATGAGGCCGCGGAACCGAAGCCGAGCGAGGAAGCGCTCGGTCTCAAATACGAGAATGGCACCAAAAGCAGCTAGAGAAAAACCAGCTTTCCGATCCTCGACTCGCCTTCGACTTCTGCTTCAGCTGGTTTGAATGAGACTGCAATAATACTTGGGTTGCATTTTTGCTTCCACGGCCTTCGTCGGTGTATGTACTTAGTTGACTCTTTCACTGTCATGTCGAAACGTTTCACGTCACAGATACCTCCGTTTTTGTGGGAAATTGCCTCTGAAAATCCCGTCATGACGTCGGTTGAGATCGGAGAGCTGCGAAATTCCGTGCTTCGCTAAGAGGTGGTCGTTACACATTCAATAGACAGTCTGGATGGAGAATTAATACCTTAGAGCCTTACGAATGATTGAGAGCGCTATTAGTCGCTCAGACCGGATTCCCCGAAGTTTCAGGAACATAGATAGGAGAACCCAGAAAGCTAATGGCGGCATATTCCATATCAAGAAGCTGATACCTTGAAGAGTGCCATTCTCCTGGTCATCGAACAACTAGAACACCTCCAAAAGACTTCTGCGAACGAGGGCCGCGCATCGAAACCAAGTCACCGTCAATACAATCAAACAGGAACGAAAGAGGCGGTCCAGTCCAAATGGCTATCGTTGAACGTAACTCAAGTCAAATGCCGGACGGTTAAACCTCGGATAAACCTCTCAGACGGTTGTCAGTGACTGTCAGACCAGGAACTCGAGCAGTTTAGTCTAGTCGGCCCCGACAAGCAAATGGCTCCAGACCCTTCCCACATATCCCAGCATAACCCGCGCAATGTTGACTTCGAGGTTGCTCTCACGCCAAGGACGGCCTGGATGACATTAGTTTTGTGAACAATCCTCGAATCAATGCTAGTAGCTAATCCAAGATATTAAGAATATACCACTCATGATGAAGTTCCATTGACCCCATTAACGAGTTTCGGGGCGTCGGATTGAGGCACCAGTGCAGGGTCTGCAACTACATCTCGGGTGCTGGCGTCGCGGGAGGTGACGCAATGGCCGCTGATGCCGCTGCTGCGAACTGTATACCTGCAGTGGGTGAGAATACATCCGCGACACCACCAGGCGGCGAGCTCGGCGGGGGCATGGGCGAGGCTGGAGGTGGTAAAAGTGGAGGGCAAGCACCTGGGGGATATGGTAAATATGATGAGTTGTACTGCTGAAACCGGGCGGCCTCCATCTTGACGCGCGCGGCGTGCATCCACTCCTTGCGCTCCACTTTCACTTCCGCCTTCTCTTGCCGCTCTGGACGCTGCCGCCAGCTCCTGTGCCGCGGCTACTGAACGCTCGCGGTTGGAGAGCTGGTACCGGCGAAAACTCTTACTCACGTATCGAGACAGCCAACTGTTGCACTAGCTCCGCGAGCCATTACCCGGGTCTGGGCATTCATCCCAGAGCATCTCCGGGTCCGAGTCCGAGTATGAATACGACTCTTCCGCCGATCGCGCGTCGGATGCCGAAGTCCCATCCCCTTCAGAGGTTGACCCGCCAGGCAAATTCACATCTTCATCAGTGTCCTTGAAAACCCGTTCAAACACCCCTGCGCCTTCGCGCTAGTGTTGCCGGGGCTCGGTTAGGCTCGGTTTTTTGCCAAAAAATACGAACCCCGAACCTGACCTCAGGTTTGGTTCGGGGAATTCTCCGAATCTCGAACCGGACCTAGTATCCAATTCTTTTGGGTTCAGAACAGGTTTGAACCTCAAAAAATTCCCACGCGACTAAGAGTGGAACGTGAAGGTTTCAACCATGAGCAGAGGGTAAAAGTCGCATCTTTTCATGTGATTCACACTTGAAACAGAGTATGAGCGCAGAAACAAGGTGAAAATACAATATTTCAGCCTCCCAGGATTTTTGATCTCATGGAGATTCGCCGGTTTGAGCAATGCTATTCTGTGCACCGGTCAGGGAACCTTTTTACGTGTGGAACCTTTTTTTTCGTGTGGTATTCGACATATTTGCGCTGTGTTGGGTGAGATTATGGTGAAATTGCCCACAAAATTCTGACCTACTTTGTATGGGTTCGGTTAGGTTCACAGACATTTGGACCCCAAGCCGGACCTCGTCGGTCCGGTTCTCAGCCAACGTCCGAACCCATATTTAGGTTCAGTTCAGGTCCGGTTCAGGGTCAGGATCGGTTCTGACCCCGGCAACACTAACGGCTCGTTGCCATGGATTCTGTAAGTCCTTGAGCATTGTGAAACAACTTGCACACCCAGATCGTTCCCTTCTCTTTGCCTCGCGCTCAGACGGTTGGAAGGTTCATCATCAGTGATCCCTAAAGCCTGACGGGATAAAAGCATTTGCGGCTGATCTTGTGGCGATACCTACAGCAGATCCTGGTCAGTCGAATAACCTGGGTATGAAAATTCGACAGTTTAAATCGCCGTGTCGAAGATTTATTCCAGTCTCCTGCAGTACTTCATTTGGATATCCCTGTCGTTTATATAAATTAATTAACTAGAAATAGACATGCGGGAATGAGAGCCTTGATGTGCACTGGATGCATGCATAGCGCAGAATAGATGGGGGATAGATGCGGAATAGGGAAGCACAAAGTTGCGCGATATCCGCTACCGCCCGTGTCTATGCTCATACCCCTCGAAATCAAACTCCAGCCGCTCAAGAGCCTCCTCTTAGCCCCTACTGCTCCCACTCCCACCCCCACTATGCGCACTAGCGCTCCCCGCCCGCTGCTCCCCTCCCCTTGGGCCCCGCAATGCTGCGTATAAACTCGTTCATGCTCCGCAGCCACGCGTCCACCTCGTCCGCGCTCGTCAGCATCGCCTGCGGAGCACAGAACGCCGCAGGACCTGGAATAATCGTGCGCGCGCCAGCGGTGCTACTGCGCACGGTGCCGCTGCAACTCGTCCCAGGTGGCTTGGGGTCCGACGCTGCCGTACTACTGTCCGCGTCGCGCTCGCGCTCCGAGTCGGGTGTGTCACGCTGCTGCTCGGGATGGCGCCGAAGAAGTCGCCAGCGGCGTCGATGTCCTTGACCGAACACCGAGATGTCGTCGTGCTGCGCGCCCGTGGGGGGGGGGGCGGGGGGTTTCAGCTGAAGAGCATACAGACACACACGTCAGCATCCTGATACCTGGCAGGAAGGAAGAAACATACGGAGCTCCCACTCCGACTTCCACCAGCACTCGACCTGCGTTCGTGGGGCACAGGTGGAACGCCGACGCCCACACTTCCGCTGACGCTCCCACTCTCCCCGCAGCCCCTGCTGCCGACGCTGCTCCCCGCCCCAGCGCCATACCGATGCGGGAAGCTGCTCGAGTAGCGTGTGCGCACTGGGATGCCTACACCGCTCTCACCCGCAACACTCTCACTCCGGCATTCGCACCCCACTCTCGGCCCCCACCGGCGGCGGCGTCGCATGCGCGGGGAACACCACCCCAATCGGGCTCGTCGCCCCTTAGCCCTGGACTCCCCGCGACCCCGACCCCCTGCAGCAACGACCCACTCAGTGAGCCCCGCGAGAGTATATTGCTCTTGAAGGGGTTAATCGCAATGGCGCTGGGCCCACTGGCGCTTATCCCTCCCACGCCGCCGCTGCTCATATCCATGCCCGTCCCACCGCCAGCGCTCCCCCCCCCCCCCCCCCCCCCCCCACCCCCCAATCAGCACCCCCTTCTCGCGCTCCCGTTCACGCTCCCGCTCGCTCGGCAGTGGGCGCGCGCTGTGGGGATCCGCATATGCACATTCCCCTCCCCCCCGCTTCCGTCAGCGCGAGCGGCGAAGGCAAAGGCGACATGCCCGAGGGCGAGGACGCCCCGCTCTTCGGGAGCACGAATCTATCCACGACATCTTCCCCTCCTCCTCTACCCTTACTCGCACTCGACAAGTCGCGCCTGTGCCCCAGCATGACGTACACACCCATCCGGCACGACGTCGCCGCCGACCCAGACTCGCTGGTGGTGCGATACGGCGACGAGAGGGCGTCGCTCTCAGTGCCAATGTGATACGGATCCGTGCTCAGCGACTCCACGCGCGGTCGCAATGCTGACGTGTAGCTGTATCGCCCAGGCGACGAGCCCGCGGGCGGGAGCGGTGTCGTGCACTGCCCAGGCGAGCACGCTCCCATGCCCATGGACGCGGTGGAGGTGGTGGATGGTGTGATTGAGCATCGGGCGAGGGTGGGGACGAACTCCGCATCGAAGCCGTTGTCGTCGTCGTCGAGATGCTGCTGCTGGTAACGCGCGCCGCCGGCGGTGCAATGCGGGGCGTAGTCGGTGGAGGGAGGGAACATCGCGTCTGCTATCGGGCATGGCGAAACGCGACGAGAGGAGCGCCTCGAGCGACCCAGGCGAAAAGGTCGGCGTGATGAGATAGATCGCGGAGAATGTCAGCGCGCCTGTAAAATGCAAGGCATTCGTCAGTATGCGTGTTTGAAGGAAGGGGGACGAGAAGAGACGAAGGAGTAAAGGTATAAATAATGCGCAAAGAACGAGATGAAGCAAGGACGTCGCAAAGATCAGGGGACGACGACGCAAAGAAGCCAAGGAGAGAGAGCAGAAGCAGGAAACGAAGGTAATCGGCACTTGCGCTTGTCTGAGACACGCAGACGGAAAAGGGGCGCGCGAGGCGCAGACGGCTGAGAGCCGAGGAAGGTGCTGGAAACACGTTCGAGGTGCGGTACAAACAAGGCATATGCGCGCTGAAGAAATGGAAGAAGCAGTGATGTGAAGAATGTAGAATGCAAGGCAAAAAAGCCGTGAGAGGACGACAGGTCAAGAACGTGCATGGGAGAAAGATGGGAAGGGTTGAAGAGTATGAGGGTGGGGTAAACGAGGGAGAGGTGCGCGGCAGAAAACGAAGAAGCTTGGTGGGGAGCGGAAAATGCAAGGAAAGGAAGAGGCAGGAATAGAGGAAGAAGACGAGACTCACCGGCTGGATGCGCTATTCCCAGGAATACATGCGTATTCTTGGGCAGCGGTGCCGTTTCCGGCGTGGGCGATTCCCCGAAACCAAATGTGGACTCTAACCCATTCCCATCAGCCCTGATTATGCCCGCGCATCCCCCTCCGGCCGCAACCTCAGCATAACCCGTAATCCGCGCTTTCCTCTCGTCCCCGGCGCCCTCCTCCCCGCAATCTTCCGCACGACGCGCCACGCAGGAAGGATGCGCAACAGCGTAAACAGCGCGCGGAAAAGCGGGCTCGCGTTCTTGTATACCGTCGGCGGCAAAACATCCATCTCTTCGTCCCGGTTCGTATCCGACGCAGAGGACGATGTCGAGGGGGCAGAGGGCACGAATGCGAGTACCCATTCCTCCGGGATGACATATTGTGGCTCTGGCTCGATGAGCGTGCCGCTTGGTTTGTGGTGCCACCGCCTTGTGGTGGGACGATCTGGAGTATCTGCACTGCTGGAAAGCGCGCGATATGCATTGAGCTCGGCAGTGCGCGTGCTCCCAGGCGCGGCAACGAGATTTCGAGGTTAAACTGCAGGATATCTGTCAGTACAGGTCGAAAACGGTTTGTTGATGCAGTACTGACCCATGTCCGTCTTTCCCTGTAACGGACCCTTCTCCGCGACACGAGCGGCGTACAAGGCATGAAAAATTTTCGAGTAGATGTGAAACGCGATCTAGTCCGCCTTTGCGCCTTGCTTTGCGCTGTTCCCCACTGCCATTCCGCAAGTCAAGTCGCCTTGGAATTCTTCTTCCGCGAGTCCCCGTTCAAGTCGTATTCAGGAGGACGTGTAAGGGGAAAGCGTAGTGATGTATGGCGCACAATGAGCGGCTGGCGGCGTCCATTGGGCATCTAAGCCAAAGCTGAAGGATCGAGGGATGAGGGAAACAAGAGAGAGACCGTGAATAGAAGACGTTCCGTTGATCGCCGAAAGCGTCTGAACCAAACAAAGCGCCGACAAACACACCTCCTCTCCCGCCATCATGCAACGTTCGTGCCAAAAGTGCATCTACCAGCTATAGGCTCTCTCTCACCTCTGGAATACATGCACACCCTTGAGCCACGTTACTGAACACCCGCGGGCTTCGCTTGTCAACTCCTTGCAGATTTCATTGGGCGGTAATTGGGCGGTGCTCTCGTGCATTTTTCTGGCTCTCCGACCGGTCCATCAGTTCCTTTTATACAATGACTCGTGTAAATTATGCTCACTTGTCTTTCCATTTCCCCGGGTCTTAGCCGTAATCTGGGCTCCAAATGAGCGGTGATTTGCACAAGTTCGCAGGAGTCCCAGTCAGCGTACTTGGGCTTGAAGGCCATTGCTTCGCATGGTGTATCCGAGTTATTTCTTTTGTAATATGCACTTTAAATTTATATCTACCATTGATCCGATAGATTGCTCCCATGAAATCCTATATGATTAAGTGTATCAATCACTCCCTCGCAAACACCACTGCCACTGCTTTCATTTCACCGCATTTGTGGAGCACCAAGCAATCGGTCAGCGTCGTGATGTTCACATCCAGTATGCAGTTTGACCCGGTGGATATCCCGTCATGGAACCACATCTGCCGTCGCATCCTATAAATCTGCAAGTGAAGTGGTTTTGACCTCCATATATTATCCCCCTCAGTTTCAGTTTGTTGGTTTCGCTTCCTACGTTGAAAATAAGCTCTTCTTCGAGTATCAGCTTGTCGCTGTTCAGGTCTATAACAATGATAGGCGGTGATTCTCTCAAAGCAATCCTCATACCTAACCTGGTTTACGACCAACAAACACCCACTTCGGACAACTTTATCTTCCTCTCGTCAAATAGCTCGTAAGTCAGTCTTGCAAATGCACTCTAACAGGGTAGGTTTGGCGACTGCTCAATCCAGCGGACATGAAGGATTCTAACATGCTCTATGTTCATCCATCTATGTAGCCACATACCCGCAGTGTTGACGCCCTTTTCCGTAGTGTCTGGATGGGTGAAGTGCGTTAGCGATACGGTTGATTGAGGTGAAATTTCGACCGTACAAGATATGCCTTTGCTTCGCTCCGGCAGATAAGAAGACAGGTACGATTTTGTTTGAACCAGAACCTCATCAGAACTTAGAATGACAGGTATAGCGATGCTCTCAGAGCCTTAAGTGACAAAAGAAACCAATAAGATGGCAAAAGAGCATTACACACATCAATTGTGGCGAGGAGAGCTAACAAGCAAGACTCTTGATATGTTTGACTTTGATGTATATTGAGCAGGCATTAATGTTTGGAACAGCACAGATTTCATTGTAGGATGTGGTAGCGGCAGCCTTGCTGGGGAACAACCAAAAGAGAGATGAACAGAAAGTGGGGGTGAAAGCACGAAAAGATGTAAGAGGGAACAGACGAGACGTGCCCGTTATATAAAATTTTCCTGTGTCGCTGCGGTACGGCAAATGTGTGTGTACCGCTGTGAGAATGCTGTTCCCAATTTGAGTGGTCTCTGAACAGTTGTTAATTCACGAGACTTGTGCCTACGGCCCAGTAATCCCAACGGGGATTGCGAATGACTGCAGGGCAGTCTGGCGCAGCTCAGAGAGAACTGAAATGAGGTGTGTAGTTGATCACGGGTTCAGAATTGCGCGAAAATGAGATGTACCAAGGGGGTTAAAGATGGCAAAATAGCAAATAGGCATTGAAGGGGTAAAGATATGTGGGGAAAGAGCACAGAATTTCCACCATCTCGTTAAAGAACGGTTAATGGTGAAGGATCCAGGATCATGGGGAAAGTAGCACAGCAGAAAAGAGACTGCAGAAGCAGGCGGCAGAAGAGAGAGAACCAAGAGCAGCCAGGCTATATAGAGAAAAGAGGCAACAGGTATAAATTGATGAGCACCGCCGAACGGGCAAAATCTTAAAGAACCGTTAATGGGAAGCTTTCAGCATCATCAACCTTCTGACAACATTTCTAGCTTATTCAAACGAAATTCTCCGATACAAGGCAGTATGCGGTCTATCTCACCGGATCTTCAATCCACATGTTTCCTAGTACAGTGAACGTTGCGTCGTAGCCACCACAACTATAGTCGATGTTGTTCCATATGAGACCTGTAGGGTTCTCAAGCATGTTCAAAACTTGGTTTGTGTCAACTGTTTCTGGGTACATCTCATCCTCCTCCATTGGCTGAAGTTGATTTTTTTTTTTCTTGACGCTTGGCATTTACTTTCTTCCAGATCTCCCGCTTCAATATTTCTCTTTTTTTCCAACATGTACAGAGAGTCTCCATTCAGTGTATTCCACGGCCTCAGGAACCCTGGGTCCTATGGTCTTTTTCCCCCTCATCTCTGGATGAAAGCGTGCCGGATCCCAGTGATCAGTCTTCCAAGCATTAAAAGATCTTATCAAACGGCGGCGATAAAGTACAGTCCCAGATCTAGGAAGTTTTCCATCGTATCTGGCGAGTGATCTCATCCAGTACTTCTAACTCCCTTAGCTCCTGCCGCAGGTAGCCGGTCGTTCCTGAAGTAATCTTCTTTTTGGCAAAACCTTGGACTATCAGAGTGCCTTCAGCAGTGTATCTGCGGGACAAAGCAACGTAGTAGGCTCTATGATCGGAACAATGCGCCATTTCCACTGGATTATTTGGTCTCAATTTCCCTTGAGAAGTATAGTCAGTCATACCGAAGTTCATTAGACATACTACCTGCTCTCGCAGCACAGACAGCAGCGTATCATCGGAAAGCAAACACGTTATAAGGTTCATTGTTCTTACAAGTGGGACAACATTTTCTGGCAAGTCTGGTATATGAATGTTTTTGGGCAGATTGACGAGTCTGACAAACAGTAGAAGAAGTCAAAGTGGTCCGGGGACGGCGAGTCAGAACACAATTCAGTGGTGGATTCAAGGTTGGATTCGGCAAGAGAATCCATCATGAATCGCGCCAGGTTTGACCACCTTGATTCAAATGAATTTGGAGTGTCGCTTTGATGGATGTGAGTTGAGGTCGACTCACGCAGGTTTGAATCATGATGCAATTCGAATTGCGATTCTGATATTGCTACTCCACCAGAGTAGCAGCAGCGATTCAACCCGATTCAAGGTTTTGATGGATTCTGACCATCTGAATCGCCATCTGAATCTGCCTCTGAAGCAACACCCGAATTGCCCTCTGCATACCACTTTGGATAGATAGGTTGTGCAAAAGCTGCATGTGGCTTTGTGTGCATTGTAAATGTGTCTAAGACCTGCCTGCTGACCTGCAGGACCTTTGGTCGCATGCCATTCACATACCACTGCTTCCTGGCCTTTTGTCATGCATATTCAGTGGCATCGTTTGCGCACAGTACTATCTGTGACTGCCAACCTGGCCGGACTAGGAACCTGGCCACTTGCCAATTATAGGACTAGTTACTTAGCTATATGTCATTTTGGTGCTTGGTGGGTGGAATACAACCTATGCCACCTGTCTCGACCAATTTCCAGCCAAAAGTGATGAGTTGATGTTAAGCGGTGTCGCGAATGATGTCGGGCCGCAGGGTGAGAACATCAATTTCTTATCCCCGAACCGCCACTTTGCTCTTTTCTCCACCAATTCTGCGTCAATCCACGACTTCGGGGGCTCATTCTTCTTCCTTGACTGCGGGCTCTACTCTGGGCAGACAGGAGGCTAAATATTCTCCCCCCTTTTGATGCTGGTGTCGCAACAAAGATGCCAATTCCAAGATCAGGACCACAACTGAACAGCCCTCATTGAAAATGAGTCTTTGGCCGTCTAAGTACAGCACTTGTCAAAGTCAATTCTTATATGTAAAGCTTCAATTTTGAACATATTACACAATTATATCGTCTTGATACCTCCCTCAGTTCGTGGCGGACACCATATCGGCGCAATTTTTGACGCATGAAAATTTAAATGTCGGGTTCTCAGGAGCACGACACAAGAGGGGATTAGGGTATCCAAATGTGTTCATTTACTTCTTATTGACATTATTGTAATTTGTTTTGGCTAACCAAGACCTCTGACTGGCGCGCCGGCCTCGTTTCTTTGGCACGATTGATCCTGGCACTCATATCTGTCACCAGAAGCCTTTTGCCCCGTCATTTTTAGAGCTCTTTTGTATTGTGGTAGTGTCGAAAAATGATTGTTTGTGACCCTTGAACATGATTATACACCGCGAGACCAACACCGGCGTCTGAAACGGCAGTTTGCACGGGTGGCCAGGTAAGTGGTCAATTCCTATTTTGGGAACTCCGAAGAAATAAATTCACTGAGCAATAAAGACATACCCAAAATGGTGTCAACTGGGCTCAAAATGTTCCAAGATGCACGTCTGTCATTTGGGGTCCATAATTCCAGGATGAACCGCTTGGTATGAATTCGCTGGTAGTGGATGGAGGCGCGTCTCACAATTCCTTTTGTAGAGACTAAGAAATTTTTATTTATTTCTGATTGCACACAAGTTTTCCACTTTGATTTATCCACTGATCCAGCGCTGATTCTGTCTATGGAGTAGAAGTCGATCAAAGTTTGACTTGTATCTTGCCCAAACCTGTCAGCACCCATTTTTTTCAGAGCGTCTTTTTGACTGTTTCTTGCCGTTATAATGGATACAAGCGCTCGGGGGACCACTCCGCGGTCCCCCTCCCCCTTGATTGATCACGGAAACTCAGAAAACCCTTGATTTACAGCTGTTTGCATAAGAGAATAAAATCAGTTGGATGGATAGAGAGAGATAATTTGCTATGCAAAGAAGATGGTGGTATCAATGATGTTTCTGAGTTTTTTTTGGTGAGGAATTGATGCAAGTAAAGGACGGGAAAAGCCATTGAAGATTTCATGAAATTCATGAAAGATTGATAGCGAAATTCTAATTGAAGACTGGCCACAGCCCACACAATGCTGGCAATTCATTTTTGCCAGTCTCTCTATCTTTAAGTCTTTTGTCGGATATGATGAAATTTAGGTTTATCACAAACCACTCGTGGTGCATGAATTGCAAGTTGTATTCTGCAGCTCTGGATTCAGACCAAATTCGAGCAAGACAATATGTGAACCTTCTGGTCTTTGTCAGAATACACTCTCCAGCCAATTCTTCAAAGCAAGGGTGGTATTGATGAAATAGCAAGTAAATTGAAGGCCTTGCGCTGGCTATACAGTAGCGCCTCCATCAGACTTTTGACAAATAACTTGTGACCTTGTACAAGGTCACAAGTTTCACCAAAAACGCCGCAAGTTCACACAAAGTTCGCAAGGCCACAAACCATGTCCGGATTATGACAAGGTCACCCGTTCGACTCCCACTCGGGGCATAAAATATAAATGGATTGGGACTGATGATCATTTTTAGGTACCATATGATTGTGAGAGATACCCTCCCGACAGTTTTGAGACCTGCTCTCGGCTAGTTGTGCATTTTCTGAGGGGGTTTTTGTGCGCTTTGACCTTGCGAGCTTGTCAACAAGCTCACAAGGCCAGACAACCCACAAGTTATTTGTCAAAAGGCTGATGTCGAAAATTTTAACACTTACATTCAAGCGCCAAACCGGCGTCAATCCGAAGGCGCCGTAGTGAAAGCACGTGTGCACGCCTGTGCACAATGAGCCTGGCAAACCAGCACTTGAATGAGCCTGCGGAGTTTACACTAAGCGCGTGTGCACGCCCAATTATTGGTCCCGGCAACCCGGCGCTTGAATAAGTGTTTAAGCGGAGTTTGGCTTTGTGTACGCTTTTATAGGCGCGCGCGTGAAAAGAGAGTACAAACTTCGCCGCGGCTGCCTTTGTTTTAGTGCAGTGGGAACCATCTGTCAATGCCAGCGCCAGGGCAGTGTCTGTCAAAGTATAGTAGAAGGGTTACGTCGCGTGCCAACAATGCCGAATGATTGATTGGCCGTGGGCCGGCGGGAAAGAGGGCTCCGGAACGTGGCGAAAAGCTGCCGCGTTTTACGGCATCAGCGGAGACTTGGCGGAGTTTAAATGGCTTCAGACGGACAGAGAAGCGTAATTTTATAAAGAGGGTGAAGAGAGGGTGAAGAGGGTGATGTCTCTGAATTCTTTGCTATTCAATTTAGGGTTTTTCAGACGAAACCCAGCTATCCTTGATTCTAGAAACTCGAGGTCTTGATCAGTACATGCCGCATAACACATATTCTCTAGTGCTCTCTGCTACCTATCACCTTCCGGGGTTTGCTTCTGCTGACACATGTTCTCCCGCAGGATGACTACGGTGCCGAACTGGTGCCACAAGATTTTACCCAACACTGTGTTCTGGCTTCGCTGACTCAGGGCATCACATACCTGAAGAGTTACCTTTTCGCTGTACAAAGAGGACCTGTCATCGGTGGGAGCTGAGAAAAATCGCCTGCTAAAACCATAATTAAAGATCCGAACGAATCGTCGTGAATGTTTCGAGCTTTGGCAGCCTGTGCGGTCAACATTTCTTTCGAAGTTTAATTTCCGGACGACAAATGGTGTTGGTCTGGGCATAATACAGAGCTAGAGGATGATGCAAATCTGACCACGACAGCGTTATGAACCAAGATGGGGCATTAAAATAGCTTCTTCGAGTGACTGGGATGGCCAACAAATATGGGTGCAGCAAGAACAGAGCCTGGGACCTCTTGAATAGGATCAGATGAGGTGTACTTCTCCTTCCAAGTGACGCTAGGTCTTATCAATAGGGCCAAACTTCCAGGGTATTTGTCTAGAGGGGTCAGCTGCTTCAGACCGCGTGAAAGCATTAGGGCTGACCGTTCTACAGTGAGTAGAAATTATACGGTGAACGTCTTTGACGGACATTCGCTTGGGTGGAACCGGTCAGGTACGGTTTCTGCCGAAAAATCCGAACCCGAACCTGACCTGTGTCCGGTTGACTCAAATTGTTTGAACCCCGAACCGGACATCAGTCCAGTTCACCATGGGTTCGGTTCGGGTTCTGAACAAGTTCGGACCTGAATGAACCACAATTTTCCAACCGCGTTTACTGGACATTTGAGGCGAAGATGGGAGCGCGAGCGGCTTTCAAAGCACCAGGAAGGAGTTAAATGCCACCTTTGCACATGGGGGAGGACGAATAATGGAAAAACGGCGGTTCCAAACGGTGCAAGACTCACTTGTAATGTGGATGACTGGGACCAGTAGAATGACGAAATACACTTGCTAATGCATTATAGACGATTTGAACAATTGATTCTTGCAGGACAGATGTGTGGTAAGGGGGCATAAGGTACAGAGAGCACGGTGCACTGTAAAGCAGGTAAGCTGAGCAAAGATGAGGGGAGACGCATGGTCGCGAAGGTCGCATAAACAGTGAACACCAGGCTCAAAGCGCTGATGTCTCCATTTAGCCCTTCCATGGTCACGCCCCTGCGTTGATGGTAGTAGGAATGTCAAATCTTGCGCCAAAACTCAACCAAAACTTGGTTTTTGCAAGGAGAAAATGAGAGGTTCGGACAGGTTCGAACATCTTCGCACAGGTCCAAAAATTGACGATGATATTTGAACCCCAAAGCGAGCCTCAGGTGCGGTCCGGTCCCCAGGCTTCGTCCGAACCCGTATTCAGGTTCGGTCCGGGTTCGGTTCAGGTTCGAAATTGGTTCTGAACCTGACCCCGGCAACACTAGAACTTTTTCAAGATAACTTTTTTCTTCATACTGTGCGTTTTCAAAGCGTATACGGCCTTCTTTTTGGTTAAAATTTCGTATGCTTTCTTCGTGGCTGTAGCTGTAATATTTTAGGTCTTTTGAAGCGGCCTTTGTCAGCCAAAGGCTTGTTATCTGGCTCAGAACGACCTTTGCTATCAGCACAGATGTTGCTGAAAACCGAAACGACTTCAGAACATCCGGAGCAACCGTGGTCTTTGAATCGATCGCGACATTCACTAACCTTGAGTTTGGTCGGTATCCAGACGTCACGTTTGAATTTAGACAGACTTATAATATCGTTCTTGGTTAGAACATCTAGCTAGGAATTTCGAGACAGGGATGTCAACGGCCACACAATTTTTGTGTTGTTCGAGGACAGTGGATAGATTCTGGTGTTTGCACTGCGACTCATATGCATATTCCATGTGAACGGATGCGGAAATATCATGATGTAAAGTGCCAGGAAGCGTCTGCTTACAGTCTGTCTAGCTCCACCACCCCATAATTCCGACATCGGAACTGCAATCTCCGTTGAGGATTCGTAGTCAAAATATGGAACAGTGGATGGAGACGGACTGGCGCCGGCTTTCACTTGGCTACTAGCTTGCCAGTGACCAGTTAAGTCCGAATTTTCGGAGTATAACTGCTCAACGACAAACTATTATAACTATTGTAGGTCGCAAGACCCGAGCGGCGCCCCAGAGGGTAGCCGTCTCATTTAGATGCCCGGAAGAGGCGGTCCAGAAGGACCTGTATGGACAATAGCATGTCCAGTAGCGAGCTTTCAGAACAGGACCTTCATACGGTCAGTGAAAGTTGGTGGCATCCACGCATGAAGTTCACCATAGGGCTGTTCGCCGTGCCCGTCACGGGCACGGCTGTCGTTTCGGCGGGAGTGCAACGGGCAAACCCGTCCCGTGTCCGTACTGTCATGTCAAGTAGAAAAATCTCTATGGGACAGGACAGGCGACGGAACGGCCGTCACGGTCAACGCGACGGTGACGGCGCCTTTGCAGAGGACAAACTTCGTCATCTTGACTGGAAAATATACGGCAGCTTCAAGTTATCCTAATCATATTTTTCACTAGAATAATGTTTGAAGGTACACGATAATACCAGTGTTATATCACACCTTCGCAAGCATCAGAGCATTCCTGCATTATCAAGTTCATTCTGAGTCCAAAAAATGCTTTGTAAGTCGTTGGGGTACCCCGTATGGAAGACCGTACCGGAATTTGACGAGAAAACTTGTTGAACCAAATATGCGGAAATAGGGGTTCAGCCCTGCCTTACTCACTCGGGAAGCAGGAAAGCTGTCGTGAGTGGTGCAGATCCAGATCTCTAAGGACCACCGTCCGCAATGCTATCACAACAAATTAAACCACCTTGACTGTGAAGGTAGATCAAAAGAAGTGAGATTCGTGTCCTTACTATGAACAAATCCGTCTGAATCTGTCACCCGTCAACGGTCGTGGTTTCGATGGCCGTCACCTTGAAAAACCGTCCCGTCACCGCCCCGTCGAAAAATTTCTAAACTCTTCGATCGGGCACCCGTCGCACGGGACCCGTAGAATCGGCGCGACGGGCACGGTGAACAGCCCTAGCTCACCAGCGATGCGTATCCCGAGACATAAGAAGGCGCCATACACCAGGAATTGAGCAACTAGAGCAAGGTAGGACAACATATAGTACAGGATCGGCAGTGTCTGAGGGCGAGAGCATTGATATAACGTCAAGAGCCCCAGCAGAGATAAGTAGAGGGGGCGAGTGAGAAAGTAAAGGTGTTTCACCGCGGGACATGTGGACATCAATCAGGTGCCATGACAACGCATGATGCTCGTGTTCTCCTTCACGGACAATATCAACGAATACTTGATCGTCCTGGTACTAGTAGAACGAGCACACGACGACACTACATACACATTCCAACGCACATCCTAAGCCTTGAATACCTGTATATCAGACTTAGACTACGAGAAACAATTAATGACTTGGATTAGGCCTCTCTGAGGCGGTAGCTGAACCTTTAGGGCCATCTCAAGCTTAATTGATCATTGAAGGAATAGGCGCCAAGGGCGCTTAGATAGAGGCACCAGATAATCTCAGCCCCCAAAACGGAAGGCGTGATCCGGCTAGGCAACAGAAAAATATTCATAAAACATGGGGGGCCTTAATTTTTTACTATCTGAGCAGCCATATATTAAAATATGGCATCCTTGACCAGTCGCAGTTGCGAAGGTCTCCGCCATTTTGTCATTATGACAATCTCGTGCGGCATTTGTGTACACGATGAGGGGACACGCTGTTTCGGGTTCACTGATCCATCTCTGGACATCGGTGAGATTTCGAGTTGCTGAACTGCATTCTGCACTTGACAACACATACTTGTCTAGAAGTTCTTTGTCTTGGGCTGTGCATACTCCTTTCCGCAACCTTTTCAGTACGCTGATCAGTAGTGGGTCGTCTTTTTGGCGCATGATCTCTTCTAAAACGACGACGTGTTCGACTTGGTGCCAAATCTGAATGCCTTTCACCTCTTGTCTAATTCCCTCATGCAAGTCATTCAGATTATTGTTAGCATGGCATTGAACCAACTCATGACTGAATAGAGAGCTCCCCTGGGGTGGAGGTAGTTGGCATGGATCACCGCAAGTTGCCCAATTTAACCCGCCAAACAATTCGTCACTAATACCCTTCCCCAATGAGAGATACTCGGAGACTCGAGCTAAGTCCTTTGCACCCAGAAAATAAACCTCATCCAGTACCAATGTCTCGAGCGGTGAGATACGTTCCTCTAGAGCAGTTCGTAGACTTGGACTTGACTTCATCTTGGCAGGTGCGACCCGCAAGCTTGCCTCTGCGTGAATTGTACAGCCGCCAATGTCACTTGCCACAACACCGGTGGGTGCGGTCAGCCGTAAACGCTCCGGGTGACCCGTAATATCGTAAAATTCTCTCCACGCTTTAAAGATCACTGATTTACCAGTCCCTCCGGGTCCCGTACACAGCAACGTCATTGGTAATTCTCTCTGTCCCCCTTCCCACTCTTGGCCAATTTTGTCCGCTAACAGAAGAAAAGCTCGTGTTTGTTCATCGTTCAAGGTATGCTTGATGACAAGAGCAAAGCACAACTGCTGATATGGATGTAAAGACGTCCACGATGTAACTGAACCGGAAATATTGCGCAATCTTGCGTGCCGTTTCCGTGCCTGTTCTGCTTCGTCCTTCAACATTGTACAGAGAGCGTGTGGAATCCTTTGGGATGGTTGACGAAGGTGAGTGTTGTGCTCTGCGCTATTTTCCGCTGCCTTCAGTCGACGTTTAACGAGTGAATCTTTCTCCTTTAATAGATTTTTGCCGGCAATGTTCGCACTCAGTAGATCATCCCCGTCGCCCAGTCTGGTTTGTCCTTGAAAAAGTGTGTGCACCTCCTCACCGTCACTACGAGATTTCACGGAATAAAACCCGCTGTTCTTTGCCGCGGTCACGATATTATCTGCATCCCGAGTAGCCCTGGTATTTTTCGCAAGAATGGCGACGGCACCATCCAATTCTTCGGGATCAACAACCTCTTGCATTGCGTTCTCCCACGCAGGGTCGAAAAGCTCATCACTTTCTTCATCGACATCAATTCCAGAATTCTTTGCTTTCCTCATTAGTTCAGCAAGTCTTTTGCCACGCTTTGCTGAAAAATCAAACTTGGCATCCCGAGTTTGATATAACAGCTGCATATTTAGTGTTACCCTGACGTGTTCCTGCGACATTGAACTTTGCAACTTATGAAACGCGTCAGGCCAGGCGGTATCCGGAGATTTCAGCGGTGACAATTTGACCGTGGACCAGGGTTGAAATAAAGCGAGGATAACCACTGCATATTTGAATTTGTCCTCCTCTGAATCACCTCGAGGAATGCGATAACCCATGAGCACAGGTATGACCGGATTTTCCAATTTTTTCAAGCAGTGGGTGGTGTGTTGCGAATGCCCAGGTTTGAAATTCAGATACGTGTTTCGGTGAGTTTTGGACTTTGATTTTCTCTCCTTCACGTAGTTCCTGAAAAGATCCCAGAGGCACATGCTCTCAAGCTCGGGTGGGCGGTAGAACATATCATCAAACAGCTTGGAGTATTTCTTCTCGGTTGGACCTGTTTCACTGGTCTCGAGATTGGGATCCGTGTCAAGCGTTGCGGGAGATAGAACAATCAACGTATCATCTTCGTCTTCTGGAATGGTCAACTGATTTGACGCGTCGTTTTCCTCCTCATCAAGATCAGTTTCTCCGCGTTGACTTGGTGCTTCAACGAAAATATCTCGTGCAATATCTCTTAACAGCGAAGACCACCAGTACTCTTGGTATGCATCAGATGTATATCGATTCTTTCGCCCCAGTAAATGACTAGCTGTCTGTTGGCCGGTGAGTTCACGTTTGCCAACAAGTTTATTTGTCGCCTTGACCATCATTAACCGACTCATTTCAG
Organism: Mycena capillaripes; assembly: GCA_029204075.1. NCBI lineage: Eukaryota > Fungi > Basidiomycota > Agaricomycetes > Agaricales > Mycenaceae > Mycena > Mycena capillaripes. The sequence goes on from JARHKZ010000046.1 coordinate 132,751, forward strand.
ACTTGTCTATCGCTCCGTCAATATCTTTGGGAGGACTGTCTTGCAACGCTTTGATAGATGCACAGAGGGCAGAAAAAACCATGGACGTATCTACTTGTAACTTGGTAGTATAATTGCACATATATTCAACCATGGCCATTGCAACGGGACCGGACGCGGTTTGTTTCAAGTCCGTGTTGCACCCTAGGCAAAGTGTCCACGTCGGACTGTGGCCGTTTAAATTACCGTTTTCACACCTGATTACCAGATCTCCGTCTTCGTCAAAATGTGTTTCAGATACCAGCAGTCGAGGCAGTTCAAATCTACAGTCATTATCCGGATCAATCAGGGAGTGAATGCGGCGGGGAATATGTTTGAAGCAGGTCGCATTATGCTCATGAACCAAACCTGTATTCTCGCACAAATCTCGGTGAAGTTGACTTCTTCTCTGTGCATAATCTTCCGAGTTGGGATCTACGGGACGGCTTAAAACCGGAAGTTGTTTAGGACCACCCTCAGCCGGAATGTACGGAACCGTGTTCTTCGGAAAACTCTGGCAAATCAAGTCGTCATACCAGGCTGCGAGTTTCTGCTTGAATTCGGGATCTGAATTCATTCTTTCCTTCATATCCAAAGGAGAAGCGGGCGCTCCCTCAATCCAAATCACAATATGAAGATGTAGTGAACCTCGTACCTGCGCTTCAACAACAGCATACCACCCTTTCACTTTACCAAGGATTCCGATTTTCGAGGCTCGTTTTGCTCCCAGGATTATGTCTAAGAAGGCGGTTATCATCAGATGAAAAAATTGAGCTCCGGCCACTGGATTGTCAGCCAAAAGTTTTGCTCGAGTACTGGATTCTTTGTTCGGAGGACCGACTGAATCGAAAATCTGATCGAGATCAATTTCTCTTCCTGCGAGAAGCTGCGCAATAGGGTTGTGAGAGTCAGCTGGATTCACCGTTGCGAAGAAATGAGGTAAACCATCACATATTATTTTACTGTGAAGCTGCTGCTTCATGCTGTTCACGTCTCCAACGGAACCAGGGATATGATCGGACACATAACTCAAGTACTTCATCAACTTCGCAGCAGATTTCTCCCCTTCACTCTCTGGCTTTGCGAATGAGTTTTTCGCAAGCTTGGATTGGTAGCTGTCCATGGATTGTGGGTCAATTTTCTCGAGGAGCTCCTTCACAAGCGGAAACCACGACCTATTGGTAGCAAGACGACATTTAAAGGAAGACTGGCGCCGCTGCATGATATTGTTCATGACAAAAATGAATGATTTGTGGACCTGAAACCGACGATCTGCAATATTCAGGAAATGTTGGACATGTGTTAGGGTATCAACCTCACGGAAGCCAAAATCCGGCGAAATTCTGACAATATTATTGTCTATCATTCCAACACCATAAGGGAAAAGAGTGGGCCACAACCATCCAAACACGCGAGGATTTTTCGAAGTTGACAACGGCACATTTCCTGAGGGAAACTTGACAAATCCAGCGTCATTTTTCTTCAATAGTCGAAGAGCTGCTAGCTTTCTCTGTCTGTAAGTTGTGTCAATACTGTCTGCATCCACGAGCGTTGTAGAAATAAGTTCGAATGAGCCGGACGCTTCAAATAATTCCGCATTCGCCTGGTCAGAGTAGGATGTATACGATGATCCCTGGTTGTTTGCCGAGTTGGTGCGCAAAAAATCCTGAGTAGCAATTGGGCAATCAAACTCCGGGTACTCTTCTAGATTTTCAGTAACTGTATCCTTACTGAGATCACTGTACAGAGGGTTATGGTCAATCAACCAGAATAAGGCCCTTCTAACCTTGTCGCGGCGCACAAGTAATGGTGATTTTCTGAGCATGTCATGGGTGACTTCCGTATCAGGCGAACCAACAAGAATAACACAAATCTCATCCCGGAGTTGGGACAGAGGGGCAGGCATGGCATCGAGAAATGAGGTTGAATCCTGAGGTAAAATGCAGACATTCCCGCGAGCCGCAAACTGGCCGGAGGGTCCGAGGGAAAGTTTGTACATGCATTTTGTTGCTCGGGCTCGTGCAATGCATTGCTCCTCCAAGAATGTCAAGTCGAGAAGCTCTTGTGGAACTTTGCCAATCCAAAGACCATTTGCGTAACTGCGCAGAGGAATTGAACAAAACTTATTTTTAGTCACAGCTAAATTGCAAAGATGGCAAAGCACGTAGGATGTGTCTACGAGAGATGAGGTGTTGAATGTTTCCAGTTGAGGTTGGCGACACACAGCACGGAGTTGGGCAACTGCTCTATCGAGAAGCGAAGTGTCAAGATCTGTGACTGATACAATCTTCAGATCGGCAACGAGCTCAAATTTACCGCAGAACGAACATTCGTAACGTTTCATTGAAGCATTATTGGTGTTTTCACGGAATTCACTAACGATTTGATCCTTTTCGTCCTGGTTTAATATAATCGGGAAGGCACTATGCACAGACGCCTCTGAAGACAAACGAGAACGCTTACGAGGACCTTCAGACACACCAGCAGTTTTCCTTTTCTGAGGCCCGGACCGAAGACCAAGAATCAATGCACACTCTTGAAGTTCCGCGAGTGAAAGCATGATCTCAGGACATAAACCGGCTGACATGGCTTCAGATTTCAGCACAAGACACGCGTTTGTACACTGATGCATAGCAAAATCCGCCCTGAGAGCATCGGCACTTTTCCGTTTCTCACTTGACATCCGCGCACGCAAACCCTGGTGATATGGAGCCATCTTCCTTAATACAGCAACAGGAACCCGCTTCTCAACAGCAAGAAACTTTACAACCTTGTTCTTTTCGGACTCAACCAAACGGACAAATGAATCGTTCAATGGGGAGGACATAGGTTCATCATTCAAACTGATATTATCATTTAAGTCTGGAACGCCCCGCGTACGGGGCGTGACATCTCGCGTACGAGAGGTCGCCGCAAGCGCACAAGCAGCTACCGCATCGACACCTCGCGTACGGGGTGTCGATGAGGACGGGTGAGCTCTCGCTAGATGCGATGAGGAGGCGGAAGGGTCTGCACCCATCTCTCCCCGAAAGAGTGGCGTAACAGATGAGGAGCCTCAGATTAAATTAGTACTCGATAGATAAAGTCAATTAAAAGTGGGAGTCGCACCTATTGACAGAACAGTTTCAGAGTTTGCCCCCAATCTTGATGGTAGGGGGTGTCGAACATCCAGTGAGCCAGAATTCAAGTGAACAATGATTTGAGGAGCCGCGGCGTGCACAAACTGGAACCAGTCCATGCCGAGGACAAGATCATGAGACAGAGAAGCAGCCACCGGGATACTATCCATGGTCATCGAAATGACGCCGTTGTCGCTGGGAAGGTTTAGAAGACCAGAAACCCGCGAGTCACAAGTGCGCAGTCCAGCATTCAAGATCCAAGCCAGAGAGATACACGAAGTCGCGGCATTGCTGTTGAATGCGGTGGACACGGCCACATTGCAGAATGTAGCAGGAACGGACATGGTGGTTAGAAGCAAAGGAAATTTTCTTTCGTACGTACTGTGTCCGAATCACGCACCATGGAAACCGGCGTATCACGGATCTGTCAATGTGCCAGATGGGCTTGCACTCAAGTCTTGGCAGCGATGTTCCGTGTTGTTCAAGACCTCACAAGTTAACTCTCAGAGTCTCAGTGCAGCGGTGAAATACAATGCCAAAAGGCAGCGGTGTTTCAGACTGTATATATCTTTGAATTCCGGAACGTAAAATAATCAACCTGTTGCCAAAAATGCCTCTTATTGACTTGACTAATATTCAATGACCAATCGTTGTTTGTGCATGTAGCAAAACTGGCCGAAATCCATCTACTCCTGGTAGCCAAACCTAAAGGTTCAGCAATAATATCGGAACAAAAGAGCCGACTGCTATGAAGTGATGTCAAATAGCCGCGGGGTTGCACCCGTACGGCTATAAGTCCGCGAAAGCAAACTGCCGAGGTCGACATTAGAGAAAGGACCGGATCGCCTCGCTTCGCAATACCGACTCAATTGGCTCTGCACTTCATACCCCAACCCCCAGGTATACTTAAGCACCCAAACACGGCGAACAATCAGTGGCTACCCAGCACATAAATCGCGGACTTTATTGAAAAGCCCCAGCAGTGGCGCCTGACCGGAAAGTGCCGCTTCAGAAGATATAAGGACCGCACGCACGTCGGAAAATCGGCCGAAGATATATTTCCAGTAATGAAGAATGCGTAATCCAAAGCTCCTTAAGGAAGGAGACCACGGGAAATTACCATAAGTAGAAACGTTTCCAACACGAAGCCTCTACGTCACTCGACACAAAACACCCTCACTTTGGCGGACAAACGGAGATAAAACCGAGTTTAAAAATAAATTTTTAAAACTCGGAATCAGCAGGGACAATAGTGCACTTCATCGCATCAGATGGCGTTGGGTACTACACGTCTGGATTTTTACCGTCCTCCCGTCTGGTACGTCTAATAACGATTTCCACTTCGTACGGGAAATGAGGCATGTAATGTTGCTCGTCTCCTATAGGGGACAGCAGCCTGTCAGCAGGTGCCTCAACACGTAAGATTCTTTTGGGCAAGAGCGCACGGACGAACCCTTTTTGTTGCCTGTGTGGATTTCACCAATGCCTTTCCCTCCACGGATCAACCGACTCTTTGGTTGAAATTATTCAGGCTGGGCATGGGAGGCAAAATCTTCGACTGGCTTCGAATGCTATACGAAAGAATGGCATACTACGTGAAGCACGGAGATGAAATGTCACCAGAATTCAAAGCGTTCATCGGCTTACTCACCGGGGACCCGGCGTCGCCCATTCTGTGGAATCTGTTCCTGTCTGATCTGTCAATGTTGCCAGATCTTGAGGATGTATTCTTGGCAGGTGTCAGAATTTCGATGCTGGCACAAGCAGATGATCTCCTCATGGTCTCCCTGACTGCTCGTGGACTCAATGTCAAGCTGGCTACCTTGGAGCGCTGGTGTGCTACGAACTTTATTCTCGTCAACTTGGTCAAAACAATCATCTTGATCTTTGGTTCTACACTCTCGCCACCTCCTACCTTCCATCTTGGCAACACACAGCTCACAGTGAAAGCTGAGGAGAAATATGTCGGAGTCAACCTGCGGACAGACACTCGGAATACGTTCTCGGATCACTACATAGCCAAAGCACGCACCGCCCGCTATTGTGGACACCGGATTATGGCGATTGAAGATATGACCGGAAGGCTGACTCCCAAAGAACTAAAGCAATTATATATGGCTCGAGTTGACTGCCATCTGATCCATGGATGCGAAATCTCGCCGGACAGTGAAGATGTACACGTCAAGCCGTTATGCAAAGTTCAAGTTACCTTTATTCGTCAAATGCTCAATCTCCACCGACGTTCCATGATCGCACCATTATTCACAGAAACCGGGATAATGCCTTTGCGAGTCCGCCGTCTCATCCTCGTTCTGGGACACTTGTGTTATTTCCTTGCCCTAAGTGACGATCACTATGCCCGCGCTGCCCAGAACAGTTCAATTGAACTTAGCAGCAATGGGAAAAAGTCGTGGGTTCAAGATTTAATCAAGGCCGCAACGAGGCTACCGTTCCACTGTCCAGAGCTGGTTCTAACACGTCAAACAACTGTTAATGACGTCGAGGAATACGCGAAACTGGTGCATAAACTTATGCTGGAATGGTTGCAGAGCGAAATAGACTCATCTGACAAGCTCTACTTGTTACACGGACGACGTGAACCTCAAAAGGACAAGGGACTGTCTCAAGTCACTTCCTGTATGTGGCACTATTTGACATTGGTGAAGACGCAGAAACACCGGGAGGCAATTACCTCCGTGTTACTCTCTACACATTTGCTTGCCGTGGAAGTCTTGCGCTACGTCGATCACGCACATCAACCAGTTCCTCGCTCGGAAAGGTTGTGCAGGTTCTGTAGAAGGGAAGTAGAAACGCCGGAACATGCCCTAATCACTTGTAAGTCTTCGGACGCACTCGTGGACTTACGGGCTATCTTCCTAGCGAAACTATTCACCAATCTTCCAGACCTACGCTTCCAGATGATGGTACTCTTGAATACTGATTTCATTGAAAGCCATGATTTACCCGAGAGCGACTATCCCGCTGGTTGCAAAATTTGTGTTTGATGTCCTGGAGATATTTTATGCCGTTCCTGTGTTTCGTTTAAATGCTTGATTCAGAGGGCTAACTGTGTTGATGTGCTGACTGTTTTTTGCTTTTCTGGGTTCTTTTAGTTCTACCGCGGCGAGGATTGAAAGTTTCGACTGACAGTCGCGTTCGTGAGCTCGGCTATGGGGATTCAGAGGGGCCCAGGGACGACGATGTAGCTTTATAATGCGTGTACATCTGGATACTTCCTGGAACCGGTGTTCATGAGCGGGACCGTGCCGTGTAATGCTACCTACCTACCTACCTACCTTTTCCTGGCCACTTGATCTATTTACTGAAAGGTGTTTTACTTTACTGCTGTAAGATGTTCTCTAACGCCAGGAAATTTGAACTCGCGCCCGGAACTTTTGTCACAAAGTAGGCACATGATGAAACGCATACCTGACATCATTGACGCGCCGTCGCGCTCAACCGCGCTCGCCTCCGTATCCGTCGTTCTTCATCGTCTCGTGCGATGGTGGGCCACATCCTTAGACCCCAATTCTATTCGTCTGACAATCCTGAAACAAGCCATAGCCCAAGTTCCCGCCTTGACGAAGGAAAAAGTCGACCCCAACACAATTCTCTACAAGCTTCGCCTGTTTGACAATGCGCTAAAGGCCGCCAGAAAGCATGTAGCATCAGTGGAGTCCGCGCCATTCTCGTCACTTCGTTACTTCGCTTAGGTTCGCGAAACCTCGTAACTTTGATGGGAATTCGCGAAAGTTCGTGATTCTGATAGATTTCTATGAAAGTTCGTGAGTTCACATCCTAGGCTTGTTCAGCGGTGACTATTCGGCACATCACGGAGTGATGGGCATCGACAGCGTGCCGCGAGTGGCCGGTTAGGTTCGGGTTAGGCGGTTAGAGGTTAGCGGTGAGTGGTTTGGGTTCGCTGGTTTGGGTTAGTGGTTAGTGGTTAGTGGTTAGTGGTTAGTGGTTAGTGGTTGGTTAGTGGTTAGAGGTTAGAGATTAGTGTTAGTGTTAGGCCAAGGTATCTACATGAAAAAAACGGGGGAGGAGGAAGTGATGGCCGAATTGATGCTTTTGATTTGCGTGAATTGCACAACTCACGAACTTTCCTGAAAGCTGACCAAAGTGACGAAGTTTCATAGCTTTCCATCAAAGTCACGAAACTTCGCAAGATTAAGCGAAGTAACGAAGTGACGAAGGTCACTACTACTCGCATCAGTGGGAGTAGACTCTGTGAGATTTCCAAATAGCTATAAGGACCCAAGTAAGTAACCGGACACCGTGAGATGGACCAATTGACGAATGATATCTTTAGCGGATGCTTTCCAGATTTTCACTGATTTAGGTGTACATTTTCCAACGGAAGTGACTCGATGCATGTTCAAAGCTCGTTACTGTCTCAAGTACCATGGTTGCAGCAAAGGCCAAGGAATGTTCACCTGATCTCGTGCATTATTCCAGTGTCAAGGATTTTCGGGCATTACTATCCAGTTGTCCACTTTTCCATGCTTTCCAGTTATAGGCTCAGGACGATTCCAGCGAGCGTAGCTAGGATTGGCACTGACTCGTCTCAAATCCGTGCGTTTATACGAGCTGAACATCATGTCGCGACAGAGCTTCGTCCTTGATCCAAAATTCCGAGGTCCCTCCTGGTCCCTCCAATGGCATCCTGGGAGGACAGCCGTTTGGCCGCCAGGCGGCCCGGCGGTTGCCAACAAACAGGCAATAGACGGCATCACCAGAACTTTACAAAGGCATAAAAAGCTTTGCAAGCAGGCATAGTAGGCTTGACCGCTTGCCAAAAAATTCGCACAGCGTTGGATAAGATCTCATGGGTTTGCAAGTAAGGATGTGGTATGAGAGCCCTGATATGGGATGATATGAATTGAACTGAAGCGTGTCGCCGAGATCCAGAATGCGAACGAGCGGTTTTAGAGAGCTGGTTTCTTTTCCCTTTAGTCGTCAACAATTTTGAGCTCCAAATTCCGGCTCTTGTTGACCAGGAGCCACCGTGTTTTCTGAGATGGACTTATTAAAAAGATGACCTGCACACCGTTGGCGCGCCAAATACCTGAGCTAGACTGGAAACGAGCCTGCCATTTTTTCCAAGAAGAGGGGCGGAAACAATCTTCGGGGTCCGGTCCTCCTGTGTCATATACACCAGTTCAAAATGATGGCTTGTCATTGTTCCCGTTCGCTTACCTCTTCATCTTCGCGGGTTGGTTGCTAGAAAAAATAGCTTTATCTCCGCATTTGAGTGAGCATAGTAGTTAGGCCCGTACGCAGAAGTCAAACCCATTCGATATATCATAGAGGCCTGGCAAAATCTGTCGTTCTAAAAGTGATATGTATCAATTAGGGTACCCGATATACAGAATAGGGGCACACCTCGCATATTTTGCGTAATATATGCATTAATCATGAAATCTTTGCATTGGGGAGCAATGCAGAAGTTGCCATTTCTAGAAGAATTTAGAAGGTTACGAGAGTTATAGTCTGACCTACAGGACATCCCGAATCACCAGAAGTGGGGAGAAATAATCTTCTGCTGTATTTCTTTTGGTGTGGTGTGTGCCTAGTGGTCGCAATCCGATATCTGACTGGGGGTACGTAAAGGCACAAATACCTAGAGCAAAGTCTACGGGGTAACAAGCCTCATTAGTTGCCAATACGAGTTCCCCCAACCTAGGGTCGATCTTCGCAGATTTCCAAGATCCCATACTGGTCCTTGTGACGAGGGTCCCAGGCTATGTGCATCGTCAACTGAAAGAACACGATAAAAGATAAAACAAATAATCCTACGTCAGCCAAACAGAACGAACCATTGCCAAGTATTCCTTGTTCGTTGTTCACGTCTCCAAACCCAAGGCTATGAATGTTGCTATGAATCGACTTGCGTTATACACAGGGAGCCGGACTTACTGTGTTGGTAAATGGACAATGATCCCATCTTTTCCCGTCGCTGTAAAGCAGCGGGTAAGCAAATTACTCGGCAATACCAATGCCCTTACAAAGTTTAATGACCTGAACCTGTCAAAAAAAAAAAAGAATGCTACAGATTGTCATGAGTATCCTTACCTTCCAGGCGACCAGTTCGTGAGCCGTCGACTCATTGGGGAAAGAATTTGGATTAGGTGTTTCAGTCTGCAGGGCCAAACCAACGGGCCGCATTACGATTGTAATCTGCATTGATCGCTCAATATAAAAGTATATGTCCCAGGGAGCACTCACCTCGTAATCTTTCAACTCTAGAAAACCACCAGTCGGCTGATTCGTCGTATCTTGAGAGGATTGCGCGGTGTCTGCGATCATTGAAATTACGCCGGTCTCAAAAAAGAAGTTACTCGCCATTGGGCGCAGTGAAGTTGGTATGCAGACGCACGGCTCGCGAGAGATCACGGGCGGGGAGGTTCATCTGGTCACTCGGCCCAATGTTGAGGTATAATTGCTGGATATCCATTTTGATATATTCGAAACGTGGTCCCTCCGCCCTACCCCCTCACCGCCTGATTGGCCGCCGCTGCCTCCATCGCCCCCGGCCCCCCCTAGAGAGATCTGTGAGAGAGCACGAAATATCGGATACATTGTGAAAATCTCACCACTTATGGATATCATCGCCATCTCTCCGGTCATCGAGAGTTCAGGCGCGAGACGGTACCGTGCAAGTAGTAGATGGGAGGGGTACGGATCAGCCTCGTGGCATGCTCATAACCTTGGATTTTGTGTATTTGTAGCATATCTGCTGATTGATTGATTGATTGATGTTTTCAGTTTACAGTTGCCACACGTCCGATCTTGGAAAATCGATCATGGAACAATCATGGAAACGGCGGGTGAAGCGGTCGCTCGGCCGCTTGGCGGCCTCGCACCCTTCTTGTTTTAAATATTGAGCCTTGAGCTGAAGTTAATACTCAGGGGTAAATTGAGAAGCTGCGGAGATTTGCGAGTATGTCTGACAGAGAAGTGATGGAGATGATTGTGCGGAGCAACGGCATGCGTCCCGATTCATGCCCGAAGCAGTGGGCACTGAGAGCCGGCTTTGCGGATCAAGCCGGCAGCTGTCATCAAAAGATGCGTCGGAGTTTAAAGGCTTCAGGGACAGGCGTAATTTGATAATCAGGGTAACTAGGTCGAAGGGCTGACAGCCAAAAAGTATTGGAAAAGATCTTTCAACCTCGAGCCGACCCCCTCTCTCATATACGAAAGGAACTTCACATCTCTGACTCCGGGCCGGTTCTTCCGACTCGACCGCCACTTCTTAATTTGGTTTCTGACGCCATGAACTACGCATATTTATTTGTTTTAAATCTAAGAATCCATGCCACTTCTTCGCAGTCTGGCCGAACAAAGGAGAATATACAACGACGATACTCGCTGACACTTCGACACGCACAAACCGAGAAATGGTGAATAATGAGAGATGAGAGGCGATGATACCGTATTTGCCGTTGTTTTCAAACATTGGCTGAACAATATTAACGAACCACTTCTCAACGTGCACAGAAACGATTTCTCATAGAACAAAGGTACGATGGTACAACTTCCTCAAAGTGGGGCGGTACTAGTCTTGGTTCACTGTCATTTCCAGCGCAATTTCGCCATTGTGGTGGGAATAAACTTGAAACGCGCATTTCTGTTCCCAGACGACGGTTGAGCTTTCTGATGAACGTATCACAAAATTTTGGACGTGCCCTCTTAATGTCAGCCAGAAGCTTTGCTTTGGGTTTGCCTGTGGAATCCCGCAAGAGAAACATTTCTTCAACAACAGAGCGTGCCAGACGCTGTCCGCCTTTCAGAGTAGATCAGCTAGTGCTAAACCTTGGAACTAGACGTAAATGGATTCTCACGCCTATGGTTCACTGTGGTGTAGGCTTGAAGGTATACTGGCTTCGTGGAGTGAAATTCGCATCCTCTGATAAGATCGTCTGAAAAAGAGCTGGTAGAGTCAAAAGAAGCTCACGGGTTCAGCGGGCCTAAGAAAACGACTGGAATGTACGGTTGCTGTGCGTCTTGTTCTCCTGGACTGTAGGAACCTGACAGCGCGATACGATTAGTCAATGAAATGTTGAGCAATGAAGCATTCACCTAAAATGATTTCGACTGGTTTCGCAGCATCGCTCTGAATAGCGAAATACCCGAGTGGTGGGCCAGGGGTATATAGAGTGTCCGCCGACCAAACCCTGCCAGTGTACTTGACAAGTTTACCGGTCTATTGGAAAGTGAGACCTCTCTGAAGTTAACCCTTGCTTTGAAATGCGTACCTCAACCTCGGGGCTTGAACTGCACCCAGGTTGATACACGCCGTTTATTGTCGATTCGACCTCCATGGCGGCAAATCTGGAATTCTCGGTCAGAGATCGAATGACAGAACGATCGGCGGTGGCATACGCTTCCCCGTAATCAACAGATAGGCTTTGAGATGACGACGCTAAATCATGGCCAGTTAGATGCATAAATTATCGATATGACGCGGGACGACCGACGGAGATCAAACTGCAACACCTATGGCAAGAGGGAGAACTCAACGATGCTCTCTACCCATTTTCAGAGATGAAATATACCTGCCATGCGATGGGAAGCTGGGATTCTACCGTCTCTTCGGCGTGCGGTTCCTTGGTGTTTCTACGTACCACCGGCTTCAAGGGATCAAGAGACAACGTCAACACGATCTTCAGATTCGGTGTAGTCAGTATGCTGTACAAGGAGCCGAGGTTTGAAGTTCACCTGGATTGGTGATCTAAGGCGCTTGGTTGCGGAACTGAGACTCGTGTAGAATGTAAGCGTTTTCGAACTCATGACAAAAGTTGTTGGGTACAGCCTCAGGCGATGAGATGCCAGACCTTTATAACTGCCTCAGAATTAGCTATTTTCGGAAGGCTGAAACGCTTCCGTGTGGCGTCCTAAACTTTGGCTTTCCTACGCACACGATCTCCATCAACCTCTCCGGCCACAGTTGTACCGCCAACAAGTTCCCATGCCTTACTCAACCGCACAGGTATGACATTTGCTTTCTCAGCTGACCCCAATATCAAAGATTATCGATTATCCGGGCTCTGAATATATTTTCGACCGCCATCAACACTCGCTCATAAGGTGGGCTCTTGTTAATCGATATTAACCACGCCACACGCATGGCTAGGTCGCAAGGGTGCGAAGGAGGTCTAAATAAATGCCAGTCTAAAAGGGGGAATTCGTAATTGATGGTGGGTATCTGGAGGAGCGGGTATCCAGTAGAGGCCGCTGGATCCAGAGATGCGAGAACAACTGGATTGATTTCGAACCTTGGCTGCCTATCCTAATGGTATCCCTCACCGTTACTCCCGAGCCCAGTACTTGCTCGCTCCCCATTGGTCGGAATCGATAAGCAGGATTCCGTCATTGAATGAGATGATACGCATTGTGCGGAAATCCTTTGGGATGCCAAAGATTCCGAAGAACATTACGAGGCAGGTGTAAATTTTATGAAAGCACGATCACCCGCCTGATCATTGCATCTGTCATTTCGCCGCCCTGGCGCCACCGCTCTGCCATCCTAAATTGACGGCCACCTCGTTTACGAAAAGGTGGGCACCCCTGATTGGTGCCAGTGCCAGCATGGCATTCACAAAATGATTTATCTCAAGCGGAATGAAAATAAACACAACAAACCCCCCTGGGACCAAATCACGATGTTCTGCCGGGTAGTGGCAGGTAGTGGGAAGAGATGACTGGTACTTGATGCATTTATGCCTACCGAATGGAGGACCGTGTTGCGACTCCGCGTGGCGAACTGCGAAAGCGATCGTTTGATGTCATTTGGCGGTTTATGGTTGATTCAATGTGAGCCTGAAAACGTTGGACAGGTCTTGGATAAGCCTGAATTCAAGGATGCAACAGCACTGGCTTGAACTCCAGCACCGAAGCTTGAAACTACACAAAACTGACCCCGAATTGCGGGTGAAAATGAATACCTGATTCAGACATCTACGCAACATCAGCAGCTGCCGAACTAACGTGGGATGGACAAAATTTGCCAAATGTTTCGACCTCAGGCGCATGGTGAATGGTCCCTACGCCATCATCGGTGCCACCCTCACGCCCCCGACGAGCGTTTACTCCGCAGCCAAATCAGTCAAGGAGAGGCGCTGTTTACCAAATTATTCAGACGCCGTAGTGACAAGCGCGGTCCCTGCATCGATACAGGCCTGTTCCTATTCTCAAGACATAGATGCGGTCGCGCTCGACGTGGGGTGGATACCATCCAACGACTTGCCCTTCAGCTTCACCGCATCGCATTCCGATCGGGTGGGAGGTCACACTTGTTTGCTAGTCAGACATGTAATCCGTAATATTATAAGCGATTCCTGGGTCGCTTCGTGACTCAGGACCCCCTTCTGCATCGGTGTTGATTTTCAACAGACTTGACAGTTAGTTACAGCTGCCCGGAAGTGACAGATGATTCGAAATTGTTAGGAAAAGGCTTCAGACAGCCATACTGTACATTATTTCATAAAGACATAAAGAGAGAGATGGATTGAGTTTGATATTCAGTGAAAGGATCCGTTCGTTGGCAGACTTCAATTGACAACGTATACCGAAATCTATGTCGAAGTATGATGCATTCTTTGGCCGGTCGGAAAATCGGACTTGAAGTAAACAGCTGAGCTGCAGTCAATTGATCCTCGTGAAAGATTGCTTGAGGTGAGCGGAAAGCTGACAACGATTCGCCGTAACGAGCCAAAATACACCCTCGGACGACTGAGCATCATGGATTTTTAATGATTGATTCCTTGAGTTGCAGAGTTCAGTTGACAATATCGATGTGTGACGCCGCTAAAATGAATCAAGCAAGCAGAACGCTCGCCATCGGTCCACGCCTGCCGTGAGAATGGATCTAGTTTATCTGAGAAATGGCCGCTCAACAGACGAAATGCTGTAAGATTGGCGCCTGTGGTGTACGGGATGCCGAAGGCGGCAAGGGGATGTGAGCGCTTGCCATGGGAGCATCCAGAAATGGGGTGGCTTGCAGTTCTTGTGGCGTGCGAGGGCCCACAGTCTCGGTTACAAAAAGACTATATGAAGGGCGTCAAAGGCTTCGGACAGACACCCGTTATTTTACAAAGAGAGAGATAAGCTTTTCTTAGTCTCGGACCAGACCCTCATGACATCCCAAATGGAACCCTGTCATACGTGATTGGCTTACATCCAGACCATGACAGGATTCCCTTTGGGATGTCATGAGGGTCGGGTCCGAGACTAAGCTTTTCTCTATCTTTAATGTCTTTGTGCCATCTTTGAGTTGTCTTCACATCATCCTTTGAGTTGTCTTCGCATCATCTTCCCCAAGACATGTATCTTTGAGGGCTTTCCTAAGACAAAAGTCTTGCCCAAGACTTTTGACCCTGCTTAGTGACAGACGCGTACCTTTGGAGCGGATACGTATTTGGCGTCTCAAAAGACGCCAAAGACGAACATGCTGTTTCACTGACGCAATTGGCTCCGAACTGACAGATTTTTGACTGTTCGGGTTAAGGCAAATTACTGCCGTTTATCAACGTTAGTTTTTTAACCATTTTGTTTCCATTTAGTTTGGTCCAGAGCTTCAAACATTGGCAGTTTGTAAATCAGTTATTTATAACGAGGCACCATTCTGTTCACCATTGATTTAAAATCCTGCTCCTGCATCGGGAGCTGTACTTCAGACGTGATGCAGTCAGCGTCAGCGACAAAAGTTTCTAACCATTTCCATCGATGGTTTCAATTTCCGAAAAGCGAGCGCCAACACATTTGAACCGACTTCGCCATGCGGTGCATAATTAATATCGATTCGTATGGGCGCTTGCAGAATGTGGTGTGGAACGTGAAGATAGCGATCTCCAGACATGCTCTCAGTTCCCCCTGTTGCCGCGATGCCCGTGGTAGGAAAACATCAATTTTTCCGACCTACCATGATCCATAATCTCCCTCCCCCAACGGCTGCTTCAAACGATCATAAATTTTGTGTCACGTAAATTTCATGAACCGAAATTGGCTTTGCTTGTCGCCGTGCGGCCTGTCATCTACAATGGCGGAAAAGCCCTCGCACGCAATGCTTGAAATCCATGGCCACTTTCATGTTCTAGACTCGAGCTCCCGACTTACTGCAGCCGCAAGCCGGGTACCGGCGTACAAAATTCATATTCAGGGAGCGCACGCGCTCGCTGAGAGAGCAGATGTGGTGCGCTTACTTCGCCAATCCCGCCCTTTTCTCTGATTTCTCTTGATACATGCAGCTCATTTCATTATTTCAAGTCGAAAGTTGGCTTCGCGATATATCTCTGAAACATGGCGCTTTTTGTGTGAATCGCAATGATTTCATCGTAAGTGCCGCCCTCGGCATAGCCCGCTGTTTCGGATTGATCGGCGTTTTACTGATCGACTATGTACGCAATGGTTACAAAAGTGCCCTGGATCTGACATTTCGTCCATGCCGTTGTCATAGCTCGGTGACCGGCGAACACCAGAATGCCAGTCCTAATTCGGACTGAACGGCATTAGCCTCGTTTTAAATAGTCTTGATTTTTCAAACCGAGGCTGCCATGCTCCTCTCGTATTTTCCCCTGTTCCTACTCTTTGCATCCCTCTCGGACGCGCAGGTGGTTTTCAGTCCCAATTTTCAAGGCGACTGGTCCAACGGCGACGAGACGGCACTGACCAATGTGCAAGCGTGTAGCTCTGTGACACAGACACCCGGTTCCAGTGTAACTTTCGAGCCCCAAGGTCAACCTTTATTCACAAAGGAAGAGCATCGAATTGACCGAGATTTATAGGTGTAACCTCGTTCGCTCTTCATGGCCATTTCCCTCCCGACCCAACCACCATTTCTGCTGAGTTGGATGGCGTGAAAATCGCACTTGCTCCGCTCACCACTGCGAACACCGCAGATTGCAATGAAGTTCTGTACAACATTGCGCTCCCCCCAACATTACACAACCTGACCTTCACATTTACCGGACCTGCCTCAAATAACAATTTCTTCGCGTGAGTTTTTCTAACTTATCCGTATGAGCGGTGCACGACGCAGTACTATAGACTTCATGCGGCAGCCGCAAGACCATCGACAACTACTACCGTAACCAGCTCGACCACAGCCAATGCTACCAGCGCCAGCTCAGCATCTGTTATTCCGTCGAGCGCTAGCTCAGCGTCTCTGATTCCGTCGAGCGCAAGCTCAGCATCTGTTATTCCATCAAGCACAAGTTCAGCCCTACCTGTAATCGATACAGAGCCTCAATCTTCACATTCTAAAACCAGAGCAAAATTGGGTGGTGCTATAGGCAGTACCGTTAGCCTTGTTGCGATTCTCGCAGCCGTGGCCGCCTACCTGAGCCTTAAAGTTTAACTCTTTCCTCGTCTCGACGATCGCTTGTTGACACTCACCCAGGCTCCCGCCCCTGGTGCTTCTCCAGATCATGAATTTGTATTCCTACCCCTATTCGCGCCGATTACTTTCCGAGGGAAAAAGCTACAAAATGTCCAGGTGGGTGATCCCTCTGTGACACATGTTATTCCATTTAACGAGCTATATAGATTACCATCGTGTTGGAGGCTGCCAATTTGGCCGTAACAGATAACATACCTCGAGCACCTTCTACCTATGAGTTGACTCCGACTCGGAGTCGTCACGACGTTCAAGTTGCTTGGAAGGTAAGGGCGCTCATGGTCATCTATTCTAAGCTTTACCGACGGCATTGGTTCAGGTTATTACACTGTGCGAGGGGAAATTAGTATTGACAGTGTCGTCTTCTTACTTGTTGCTTGATAGCCGTGGGAAAGGATCCGACCCTGATTCGCTTACCGAAAGAGTAAGTCCGGCTAGCTCTGTATTACGAAATTTGACTGATAACAGCACCCTCAGTCTCGGGTTTGGGGGGCTCAAAGACTCTAAAGGAATACTTGACGATGACCTTTTCTGTTTCGCTCCCGTAGGTTTACTTCTATCTTATGCTTTATGTCAGCTGAGGAAACGCATAGCTTAGGACTGTCGTCACAAAGACAATCCAATATTGGAAACCTGCGAAGCTTAGGGACCGTAAATTGGCGGCCACGGTATTGGCAAAGAATGCGGCTGGTATACCTCAAGCATTTGCTCTGGGTATTTGCCTTTTTGCATACCTCATACTTCCAGATATTGAACTACGACTATCAGGCACATACCACGTCAAACCATCACACAGTTTCTCCCCATTTTTGGTGATTCGTGAAGTCCAGTACGTCAAAATGTAACTACAGAACGCTTCTAAATTCAGGTACAGAGATGGCCAGTTATGCACGGCTCCCCAGTGTGGAGATCTTCGGATTAATGCATATATTACGGAGAATATCCAAGGTATGCTCATACTCTACATATCGAATAACCTGAAATATTAATATACTGTTAGAACGGCAAATCCTCTATGATGAATTTTATGATTCTGAACCCAGCGTATGTGCTTATCTGCTACAATCATTCATATTTGGAAACTTTTTCTAGTGTCCCATCGTTTCTGCCGAACCTCCAAGTACTGCGGGAGAAGAGGAAGAATCTGACTTGGCTCCTGGGCCAACCGATGAAGAGGATGTGGTAAGCCCATGGGAACAGCGACTAGTTCATCTTTCCAACCTGGTGACATAGGATGAGAGTCGTAAGATTTTTACCCCGGTCCTTCTGGGAGAATCAGGGAAGCTCGTTTCCACCCTACAGCAGGTATGTAGCTGTCTGGTAGGCATATTCATCCGTCTAAAAAGTTCATGTTTAGAGAACGCAGTGGCACCTTGTAGAGGAACGCGGAGAATTGAGGCTCATTGTAGGAAATGAGGAGGTTTAGGACTGGTTTCACTAATAGGGTTGATGCATGGACAATCTTTCTCCTCCGGTCATTGCTCGTCCTTTACGTCGGTTGCGTAGTCATTCTTTCCCCTTTATTTGCATTACTTGTATGGACAATCTTTCCTAATAACCCGTTCTTTACGTATTACAGCTTTGTCGAACATATCAATGGGAACGACCCGTTTTTTTTTTTTTTTTGATTGATTTGATTTCTCATTTTTTCGACCAGATAGCCCAGTGTCTGTTCGTATTGTAACCGTCTAAGACACATCTGCATGGAATCCAAGTTCAATAAATGCATCGCATGACTTGGTGTAGTTGAGGTGAGGCAAGTGATACGCCAAATATTCAGTAGAACTTGCGAACTAGCTTCTTGGGTTCTATCGGACTCGGACTCGGGGTTTTCTCCTCCTTCCTCTTCGCAATCAGGTCCCCCGGGTAACAGTTCTACTCTAATCCCACCTCCAAACTAAAATAATCATTTAGGCGCTCTGTTCGAGCACCATCCGGAATTATTTAAATTCGAACTTGAAATGGTGGAGTCACTATCACAATTTACGCCCCGCGGGCCGGGTTGGTAAGAGTGAGATTGTTGGATGGGAAAGAAGGAGAATCACTGAGTCGATCCTCAGAAAATTTCTATGTATTATATGCACCGTATTTCAGTTGCCTCGTCATGTAATGCGTCTGCGTCTTCAATGAATTCCAGGAAATCTGTTCTGCTCTCGAGTTGGTAAATACACGTGGTCCGCAGCCCTCCGTTCTTTCTCCTTTACTTTGCTTGACCGCCTCCAGGTCAGTGCCTAGCATCAGAATAAACCACTGTCATTGTCAATCTGAAGGCAGCAGCCCCGAAAGAAAAAGAAAAAGATTCCGAGTTCGAGTCGAATTAGAATTACAACAATCCAGAAAGCACAGTGACTTTATGCCCTCGTCCCCGCAATCCTTCCAAACACCACCGCCTCCAACGAAGACAAGCCCACGAGTCTGTTCCTTCCATGCACATCGCCGATGAATTCGCCTGCGGGGCACAGGCCTGCGATTGGCTCACCACTGGAAGTGAGATGGCGAGGTTGCCCATTTTCTGCTTGTGTTTGTACTGTTAGTAATTGGGGAGAGAAGGAGGGTAGGAGGGGTAAGCAAGAAGAGCAGGACACACATAATACTGCGATTATCGGACGGCTTTATCTAAGCATCCTTGGTGCCTATTGACTCAACAGTCAAGACTAAGGTTGATAACTCACTAAAGGTTCAGCTACTGCCTCAGAGAGGCCTAATCAAAGTCATTTGCGTGTTATCATTTTGCAGACATATTTCTGCATGATATTGGAGACAAATAACATCCCAGTGGCGTTTGATCACGATGTGAAGTGGAATTCCACAATATCCCTAGAGTGTGACACTGCAACAGTGTGACATTGCTGCGTCAGTCAAACCGCCGATCCGCGTCAACTGAAAACGGAGCCCTAGTTCCACCAAAGGCGGTAAATCCAGAATCGGAATGTGTGTCCACATTTCGGGTGAGAAAGATACATCAAAAACCCCTGGTTCACGATCACCCATGGCCAGTGAAGTAGGGCTCTGTTTATAATTCCCAGCACAATTATAAACAGATTTTAATTTTGCATTTGTAAACAGGGTGTTTATAAACACTCACTCAAAGTGGCCTGAAAATCGAGTTTTTGGTAAGTTTCCACCGTTTTTGCATCCAAATTTCGCGCTCTGCGCCTCTGAGGAGGTCCCATGTCCTCTATTTTCCTCTTCAATTTAAAGGTGAGATAACACGCCAGAGGAATCATAGTGACAACAGACACCATTCCTGGGGTAAGTTAGCCATATTTCTCTGTCATTCATCTCAGCTTTTTGGGCCAGAGTCAGAGGAAATTCAGCGGAAATACTCTTTCAGATTCTGGATTGATTTCTGTCAAATTTTGAGGCCAATTGGACCTCTTATTGGCCTGCCAGACACTGTCACAGTGAGTTAAAAACCAAATGGTCTGGCTCGACCAATAAAAACCGGGTTAATAAACACCTCTTTATAATCATGTTTACAAACCGACATAAAAAACAGGGCCCTACAGTGAAGTACAAGGGTTTTAATTCATTGATTTTTTCCTTTGACTCCGGTTTCACGCGAGAGCTACTTACAGTTTCGCGTCGCACGGTTGCAATTGGCGAAGGAAGCTAATGTGGTTACTGAAGTGATGAATTTCATTCCTTTGATGACGCTTCAAGTTGTCCCATATCAAAGTCTCTTCAGCAGTCTGGACTCGATAAGGAAAATCGATTTGGTTTCTGCCAGTGTCTCTAATCCATGCATTTCATTCAGCTATACTTCTGTTGAACTCTCTGACTTTACCACGGCCCATCAAGGTCTACATTTGAGTTAATTTGTCCCAAAAGCGTGAGTTACATACAGGAAGAAATGCGATACCCAAAACACCAAATCTGCCCTCGTGTGATATTTCTATCTTCACAGCCCGACCGCAGTCCTGAGCGCCGCATAGTTGGGCGTGCCCAGGCCCGTGATTGGATCCCAGCCGACTGATGCAGAGAAGCCGCTAGAATATTCGTAAGCCCAAGACTCACAAGTGAAAGACAAAACGAATAAAGAATAACACGTACTTGGTGCCGCAACCGGGGTTGGTACCAGAGGTGACGTCGTTGAGCGCTGCACGGCCGAGGGGACTGTAAAGGAGAGGGTTCAGGAAGCCCAGAGTGGGCTTTCCGGCCGCCACGAGCTGAAGGAATACAATAAAGGTTAGAAGTCGAGTTTTCCCGTAATGCAGCAGAGAGGCTTACCTCGTCGTTCAGGAGGGCGATTATGGAGGCGAAAGTGGGGGTAGAGCAGGAGGTTCCGTCGACGGTGCCGAATTCGTTATCTGCCCAGATATTATTAGTTCCCGCAGATATATGGTGGCACAAAGAAAGAAGGGAAGCAGGGGACGCACCCCACGCGATCTCAAAGTTCTCGCCCTGCGCAGAGACGTCGGGGAAGCCACGGCCGCTGGCGTTGTACTTGCCGGCGTAGGTTGTGCCGAGGGACGTGACGTAGGCTGCGACGTCTCCAGCCTGGTAGTCGGGGGTGGGGAAGTAGTTTGAGAACCCTGACTACGCGTTAGGGAATGAAAGCACAGATATAATAAACCAACGACTGACCTCCAGAGGAGAAGAACGACCCGACTTCGGTGATTCCGCCGGTGGAGCCGACCGATGTGATGCTGTAGAGAGTGAACGTATCAGAGAATGGAAAGGGATGAGAAGGGGACGAATTTTACGCACAATGGGCAGCCGGCGGGGAAAGGGGTGACAAAATTCGTGCTACGTGCGAGTCGATGTTCAGTGAGAAATGTTCAGCAAAGGCGCGAGTGGAGTTTGCTTACCAGCCAGCGGCCTGACCGCCTGCAACACCGCCTGCGAGTCAAGTATGTAAGCACGCGATGAAAGACGGATTCGAACCAGGACTAACCATCGCCTGAGGAGAAGAGTAGTGAGGTACCAAGAGCGCTCAACTGCAGGTACGTGTTGCACAGGTTGCTAAAGAAAGACATCCGTCGTCAAAAGTCTGCGCCTAGGGGCCACACGAAAGGCCCTGACCTGGCGACTGATACTGGGAGGTCGGTCTCGTCCTGGAAGGCGTAGCTGGTGGTCAAGACACTGGGGCGGCTGGTGTCGTTGATCAGGAGGGTGATCATGTCGCTGTTTTGGAAGTCTCAGAAGCAGGCACGTGCACAGAAGCGTTAACAAGACTTGCAGGAACCCGTCAAGGCCATCAGGACCAGTCTCACCCGCCGAGATAAAGATGACTGGGACACCGGTGGCGATGCCGATGGTGTACTTCAAAGTCAATTCAGTACAGAGAAATATTTCTGATGCAAGGAGTGCACAAGATCCGTACCTGCGTATCAAGGTTCTAGGAGCGAGAAGAGAATGAGCAATGGGTCAAAATAAATGCGGACCACCAACCGCTTCGATACCGGCCTCAGATCTGATTTGTGGGTTCGAGCCACCGTCGAGGGTTTCAAGAGCGAAGATGGTGGACGAGTTCATATCGGTACGGAAGTTGGTGAGGAAGGCCTGTGGCCGCAGTCAGAACGCATGAACCAACACGTCAGCCGGAAGTAACCTTAAGATCTGCCTGGTTCGCCCATTCCTAGAAGTAACGAGCGCAATAAATCTAGTATCAAAAGCAAATGAAGATGATCAACGCACGTCAATGAAGCCAGCGACACCGAGCGTGTTGGACGTCTGAGTTGCGGGGGCGGTTGGGATGCCGTAGAGCGCCTGATGGTTGGATGAGTCAAAATAGTTGCGCCGCAGGCGAAATGACCTACTTGAAGGCACGTGGGGGTGATAATCGAGGCGCACGATGCGGGAACAGCATCCGAGCCGGAGATGGCTCGCTTCGCTGGGTTGGCGGCAACAAACTTGGGCATCGAGTCAAGGGGAGGGGTGAAGATGGTCGTCGGGTGGAAAAAATCGACGTGAGGGGTCAGCGACGCGGGGAGCGAGTACTGGAGTGTGCGAATGCTGGTCTTGCCCGTCTCGACATGGGTAAAGACGGAGAATTCGGCAGAAAGGAGGTCATTTGCCTGGGAGACAGGGATCCTGATCTCGAGCATGTCACCGGCGGGCGTAACGGGCTTGGTATCGATATTGTTCTCTGAGAACCAGCTGGACACAACGGCAAGAGTCTCATCCGTCGGCTTGACGAACTCAGCAACCTGGCAGCGACAAGAGACGTCAAACATATTCGCGCTGCAAAGTCGTTGAAATCATACCTCTTCTAGGGTCAAATGCTGCCCGTAGACTGCGGAACGGTCAGAGAAGACGGGAGCGAGAAGCTCGGAACGTACACTCAGACGCCGGGTCGCTGATTTTATACAGTTCAGTCTGCAGTCCAGCAATGTTGTTCTGCTTCAACGCGATGCGGAGGGTAATTTCATGCTCTGCTGGCGCTGCGGCAGACTGGACGAATCCTTTGGTAGGCGCGACACGCGACTCATGGACAACCATGGTGCGAGGGGTCAGGGGCTTGGCCACTGCGAGAAGAATGAGGGACGCGAACAGGCTAGTTGCTAAAACCATCTTTGGGTATTGAACCGGGAGAGGTTCACGTATCTCGAACTATGTACTGATATATAAGGTGCCCACTGCCTTGTCGGCAAGCTGTGTACTATCGTGAAGACGAGTACATGGAAGCTACTCGTGTGCTTCGAGCATCTTGGCGGGAAGAGATAACATCTTGGCCGGAAGAGATAACGGGCGGTTGACAGGCTAGGAAGCATGACAATAGAATCGGTCTGATCGGAGCCGCGCGATATGCGGTGAGTGCTGGCCATGGTGGGCCGGAGCAGTCCAAATATTCAGAAGATCAGCCTAGATTAGCTGTTTGCAGCACAGTGTGCTGATGGGTCATCATCGCATCGGCTTCTCACCGCGCTGTAACATCTGTGCTAATATTTTAGCCCAACGGACGAGTCTGATTTGAGTCTGATAGAGCCATATCAAGCCTGATTTAGGTCATGCAGTGGTTAAACGTTATGGAAACTGATAAGCACCTACGACTGCGAAATTGTCGGTTGACGTTCGGCAAAGGCAGAATTCTGAAGCTAAACAAGCGGCTAGAGAGACCACTGGCAGGCGGTGCTTTCCCACTTCCAAACGAACGGCCCAGAGCAGGAGGGATGAGAGAGCAGAGGGTGCTGCCAAGAGCCGACGAACGTCACAGGTCTTTTGCCCGCATGATTTATTTGATCGAAGTTGAATTCGCGTTTATATTTAGGTTACACAAGAACGCGCGGCCCACCACTTCCGTTAAAAGTCCCTAGCGCCCAAAAGCTTAACGCTACTATACCAAAGAACCGGAGCTGATTCCCAAATGCGGAGTTGAAAAGGCCATTTCGGCACTTCGCGTCGTCCTCGAATAGACTCCTGAGCCCTCGTCGCTGTTACTCGCTAAGCCCAAGAGGTCCCCTGGCGCACAAGACAAGTGATTTAGGCTTTAGACAGACACCGGTGATTTTACAAAGAGCTCGAGTAAAGTAACTTGAAATACTTCGGGGGCGCTTACGGCGTGTGCGGTCCGTGATCCTGCCAATCATCTTCCCATGCTCCCTCGACACCCCAAACGACTCCCCACTCCGGCATCCCCACCGTCCAACGCGATTCACGCCCTCGACGCACGTCGGCGGCGCGCACTGTCTCATCAGATGACCGTGCTATCACGATATATACTCCGGCAACGCGTTCGCACCGGCGTCGGCCGCCGCGCTCGGCAGCATGACTGCCAGCATCCAGACGCTTCGCTTCGGGTGCAATTCGGGTGCCGCAGCCGTACATTCTAATTCGAAACCTGCCACCCCGAAGCTGGATTCTCACCATCTACGATGCCGACCCGTCTCGAGACGCACTCATTATCGACACTGCCGCCCGGAAGCGGATCATCGCGCTCGCCGCCTCCGGACATCTCCGCATCGATGGGATAGGATGGGATCCGCACGAACCCCTCGACGCCCTCGCACGCATTTGTATGCAGCCGCCGCAAACAACGAGCGAGCGTGTTCACGCCTCAACCTACTCCATCCCGTCGCCCACCCCCCCACCGTAGTGAGCGGTCGACGTCGTGCATAAACTTCTCGGCGGCATGGCAGATCTCCGCGTATCCAACGCACGCGCCTACCCAGACGCGTGCCACCCGCGCACACCGTCCACGATTCCAGACGAAGGCGCGTACCCGCGGATGCCGTCGACCAACCGCCACTCGGAGTAAGCGGCGATGCGCCGCGCGTCCGTTCCTCTTGCTGCCCGCGACCTTGCGGTGATCCTGCGTGTCGACAACGCTCCCCTCCCTCGTCACCCCCACATCTACCGCGCCGTTGTCCTTCGCCCCCGCCGCGCTACCAAGTTCCCCGTACCCAAGCCCACGCACACGCTCCGCCTCACATCTCGGCGTATTGCACTTTTTTGTCGGTTGCGCATCTCCCTCCCTCGTCCTCCACAGCATGTCCCACGCCGCACATACCCTACGCATGACAGGGTAGCGACCGCATTCATTTGCGTTCGCACGGGAATGCCAGCAAGCTGTGCCCACCGGCCCTGCACCACCATTGACACTACTTCCGCTAGCTCCCCAGTGTGCTGTCTGTTTCAACCATTTTTCCACACACTACCAATATTTTACCGGTTGCACTGGCACTCGTGTCCTCCTGTGAATCGCCCTCTACCATTCTTCTGTTGGATACTGTCTTCAGTGAATAGACGCCGGCCTTTTCTGTCACTCTCCTGCAAGTTTTTTTTCTCTTTAAAATAAGGTGGGTCAGGCGGAAATTTGCCATAGGCCGAAAGTCGGCTTAGTCGGTCGACCGACCATTGTCTTCAACCATCTTGTCGTTCAAGGCACTTGCTGCACACATCTTTGGGAACTTGAATTCCAATTCCTTCACTAGGGAGTGGGTGCATATTTGTTCAAGATTTCGAGCGTTAGCGACATGCTAGATTAATTTCAAGATCGTTGGTTGACTCGGTGCGTCTCACCCTTTTCTGAAGCAATGCCTACGTGTTGTTCGGACTTTGAAATTTGCCACAAGTTTCAGCTGCAGGATATTACGATTCAATATCGGACATGCACAAAGACGTAACTACAGTAACTAATAATTGGTCATAGGAAGCCTCCTTCCACTTCACAGCGCTCTGTCGGGCTTTCTTTCTTTTTCGATTGGAGTGACCTTTTTTCTTCAGATACTGGCCCTTTAGGTTAGGTTCGTTGACCTTGGTCTTTCTGTTCAGGTGCGCCTTCCCTTTACTTCTACACAAGACCGGAATTATTGATCAAATCCGTGAGTCTTTGTGTTTCGATAAGATTTTGCATGACCCTTTCCTTCTCCTTCTTCAAGTCCTACGCAAGTATGCCCGTTGGGAACTTAAGGTGATAGATGGCTCTTTGGCCGCACCCCTTCATCAACGCTTATCTCATCCTGCATTGACTCGCTCGTTCTAATTATAGTCGTAGCGGGTGTTCTATAACTTGTGTGTATCACTGCCATTCCTCTCTCTCTTTACCTCCCAACTTCAAATGGCCATAGATCTTCTTTCTCAAGTCTTGGCATATCGCAGGTGCGTTAATTTCGGAATTAATTTCTATATATTAATTTGCTGCTCTGTGCGACCATACGATCTGAAACGTTCCGAGTCTTCAAATAACGAGGTCCATAGGTTAAACGGATTAAGGCTGATTCATCGTGTATGGATTAATCACATTGACCGCGGCGCCCACCACTATTTCTCTAATAGGGAAGTCAAAGATCATTTCTGGGACCAATTTTCACGACGATTCTTGGTTGATTCTCGTTCGATTCTCCAAACATAATCAAACACAAATTGATGAATCCCACTACAACCGAATCGAGTACAAGGTGGGAATTGGGTTAAGGTGATTCTATACCAATTCTTTGATTTGTGCGGCTCCAGAGTCGCTTTGCCGATTTGGCCGATTCTTGAGAATCAGTGATTCTCGACCCCAAATCGAAATAATCGACCCAGAATCGACGTGAGAATCGGTCACAGAATCGGTCTTTGACTTACCCTAATACTACACCACCTAGAACCTTGAAACATGTTGAGATTAAGTCTCAACACAAATTGATTAAACAAAGCTCGTGGTGTTTCTTAGTTTGCTGGGTCGCCTTATTTCTATTTCCCCACTCCAATCGCAAACGGTCTTTTATGCCTCCTATGTTTTTTTGGGAGGGGAGAGAAATAAATCGCGCAATGCAGATACAACCTCACATGTAGAATGCAATGGGCCCCCGGATACTTTTGAATTCACCACAGCGCAATTTGGCCCACGACCCACGAACCACCGGCTTTGACCTTTCCGACGAGTTCCAACTACTTTGCACGTACACCGGGACTTTCTCGACTTCTTTGCATTCTGCTCTTTCTCGTATCATGACTTACAGAAACGTCTTGAATCCCAATGTGAGTTGCGAGAGTGTTTTCAGCCTGTAAAACCACCAAATGTTTGGTTACACTCGGTGAGGCCGTGGCCTACTCCGTCACCCTTGAGATCCTCCCTAACAGCTCCATTCGTTATACCAATACCACCTGCTGATTCCGGCCATTTCAAGATTGCCCCAAAGTCACGAAATAGCGGCGTATACTGACCTTCCGGAGGAGGCTACTGAACGCATCTCCCCTTTTCCGTGCTAAATCAAATCTCACG
The DNA here is from genome assembly GCA_029204075.1 of Mycena capillaripes. Classification (NCBI taxonomy): domain Eukaryota; kingdom Fungi; phylum Basidiomycota; class Agaricomycetes; order Agaricales; family Mycenaceae; genus Mycena; species Mycena capillaripes. The sequence goes on from JARHKZ010000046.1 coordinate 159,938, forward strand.
CACTTGGCAACATGGTATCGAGCAACTGATCCTCCAGGACCTTATCAAGACGTCGCCTGACGAGATCGAGTGGACCGTGCCGTCCCACGTTCTTTACGGAGGTATGGACTTCTTTTTTCAAGCCTTCGAATCTACTCAGAGTCCCCAAGAGAAAAGCGGCAAACAAGCACATTCGAACAAGCAACTACAAATGGTTAATCAGGTTTAAACCTTTGTAGTCGAATCGTTTCCTTCTTGCTCTGTAAATTTTTAACCACAATTCAATGTTCAACTCCCTTTTATTGTGAGAAATCATTTTCCCAAACAGTGCGCGCAACGTACTATTTTTGACCCCTTACCTGGCCACCTAAGTATTCATGCCTCAATCTCAATCTGTCTGCTGACCATACGTGCGCCAAACTGTACGAAGGCACGCTTACCAGGAACGACAGCATGAGAGTCGGTCAAAATACCCTTCAGACCCACTTATGGGTGTCTTAAGGTTCCAATTAATACTTACAATGACCACCCAAAAATTAGAACGGGCTGTATTGGCTTCGCCCAAATCTCAATCTCGCTCCCTATTTTGGGAAACAAGATAGCTGGCACACTTTCGCAAATGAATATCTTTGCGTACCGGTGAAATCTAGGTTAACTAGGTCAGTAACACTCAAAAATCGGTTGAAATAGACCCAACTGTTGGGTTTTCAGGTTCGGCGTTCGAACGCCACCCATCCAGCGTGAACGACGAACCGAACTTCGCGCTCAGGTTCAGGCAATCACTGAAACTTGAACCTAAACGCGACATTTGGTTCGGTACGATTCAGGTTCGAACCGACTTTCGAATCGGACCTTGCCACCACCGATTCTCAATGTAGAAGAATTTCAAATTTGTTCTGATTAATGACCGACCACGGGCGGTTTGAACACTATAGTGACACATCAGTAAATATCAATGTTGCAATCCGTCTTCATTTATTAGATACATATCCACGCGATAATGAGATACGTTCCCATAAGTTTTTCGCAACCATGACCTACATCGATAAAATCAAAGATACGGGGACGATCAAGGTGACATTGATATTCCCTGCGCTTCACGACACACCTCCTCCGCCTCGGGGTCTGGGGTGTCTTCACTCCCTCTCTGACGACCTTCGAGAGTTAGATCGACTTCCCGAAGCACTCCCTGTTGCAGAGGAGAGGGTTCAAATCAGCCGCGAAATTTCCCAATCGGAGCCCCATGTATTCACTTCTTCGCTCGCAGAGTCCCTCTGTTACCTTTCCTATGTGCTTCGGGACTTGGGGCGAGACAAGGACTCATTTAGTGCGATAGAAGAAGCCGTCTCTCTCCAACGAAACATGTCAGAAAATGACCCCACTGTCCTCGCGGACCTAGCATTTTCCATCCACCATATGTCATTCGTTCTGCGAGATTCAGGGAAACTCGCAGAATCTCTTGCGTCGGCCGAAAATGCGCTCAGTATTCGACGACGACTTGCAGTATCCAATCCCTCCAAATTCAACCCGCTGCTTGCACAATCGCTAAACGGCCTCTCACTAGCTCTCAGAGCAGGCGGTCGACACGACGACGCCCTGGTCCAAGCCCAGGAAGCTGTCGCAATTCAGCAGCAGCTTGTGCAAGAAGATTCAAAAACATTCAAGCCGGATCTCGTAGGATTGCTTAACACAGTATCCTATCATCTCTCCGCCGTCCACAAACTAGATGATGCACTGCGTACAGTTGAGCAAGCGATCGAGATGCAGCGCGAACTGGTTGAAGCTGATCCGAGCCACTACGGCGGACTTGCCAACATTCTCGACACACGTGCCAACGTTCTGTGTTCATTGGGCCGTCACGACGAGGCACTACGCACAGTGTCTGAGGCGGAGGACATCAACGGCAGAAATTCAACCGATCCAGAACGGCTGGTTCGGGAGCGAAGTGCGGTGTACTTGGGCACTCGTTGTAAATGCCTTGTAGGATGCCGTCAGCCCGCAGAATCGCTTAATGCGATCTCGGCGGCCTTGGAATCATTTCGCACCGTCGCAAAACAAACACCATCTGTTATCAGCCCAGTATTTTCCGAGTCCATTGATGCAATATTGGGTGCTCTTCTCGAGCTCAATTCGACATCTACGGCACTGGATTCAATGGTGGAAGTGGTCGATTTGTGTCGTATTTTATACAAGGACTCCCCGGGCAGATTCGGGCGCACTCTGAGAAAGGCGCTACTCTGAACCAATCAAAAACGATGCCCGTCTGGCCAAACCATTTACGGCCGACCAAGTCGAGTTTCCCCCATCCACGTACTCTGGCAGGAATTTGACTCGGCGCTCGTCGAGAGCGAGCGCATGTCGGAAGATGCAGATGTGTTCGGCCGAAGATGTGAGTGGGAGAGGTTTCTGCCGCACCAGACCAACTGATGATACCGTGTCCCTGGAGATAAATTGAATCACTGCTCTTGGAGTACTGGTAGAAATGATCAGGCGCCGACGAAATGAATTTTGACAGTTCTGGAAAATGTCTCCTTGAATCTAGGCGCCATGATTGGCGCCTCTTCGTTCGCTGTGGGGCGTCAATCACTCAGCTGCGGGTTAGCCGAGATGTACATGCCCTTTCCCTTCAACCGTTCTGAATATATCTCGTATGCGCTGCAGTCTATATCAATCACATGTTTGCTGTGAATTTGGCACACTTACAACGGAATCAATTCCTGGTTTCCGGCATTCACAAGACCTACCTGATAAAATATTCAGCAGGTGTCGAGGTGCAAATCGAGATGGGCCTGCTTTCTCGATCATGGCAGCCAATGTTCGTATCTGATACGCGCCCCGAGAAAACCCTAGAGCAGGCCTTAATCATCTTGTCAGCTCCAGATTGATGGTCGTACCGAAGAGAAATATTTTATCTCCTGGGTGATACTCATTGCAGAGCCATCGGTATGCCTTGATGATGATGGTCTCAAAATTCCTGAATTTCTGGATTCAGGACTCAACACGAGAAGCCAGTGTTCGCCGTACCATGCTATGGCCAAGTCAACAATATTGTCGAAGCGCTGGCGCCAATATTTAAATGTTTTCGTGCGTCTCGGAACGTAAGTTCCAATCCCACAATTATAATACGTGAGTTGCTCGGCGGAGGGGTCATCAAGGATCCGGCTGTGGAGCTCCACTACTTTTGTGTTCTCGGAGATGAAGAAATGAGCCTTATTCTGGGTGAAAATTGGCGATGGCTCACGTGGTCCCCAAACTGGTTGGACGTCCCATCAATGGATACGACTAGATTGCGGGAAGTCCGCAGTCCGCAAAGACCCTCGCACGGATCAAGGCACACGCAGTGGTCCGGGCACGCGCATGTACAGCTGCAATTGCAGTTGGGTTTGCAGGCACATCTGCACTTGCGAATTGGACGGTGGTTGAGTTTTCTCGCATTTGACGGTGCGGCGTAAGGGGCATTGAGACTCTGTTTTCGGGACATGTAGGCGCGGAAATGGACGGCACTAGGATGTAAGGAGGGTAGGACGTTTGGTGAGCTTATTAGTGTAGAAACGAGTACCGCATTAGAGGGGTTGTGCCAAAGCGGCATGCCGCTTTTTGATTGTGCCAAAAGCGGCATGCCGTTTTTATTCTTCTTCCTCTGAAGGCCATTACGACTGTGTAATAGCATTGAGGTGTTGAAATTTGAGACTTTTTAAAAAGCGGCTTGCTGCTTTTGCACAATGCACAAAAGCGGCATGCCGCTTGTAGGGATCCCCACCGTACAGTATACGGTTACGACCGTAAACTTTACGGCCGTAAATGTGGTCCAACCGGCCGTAACCGTAACCGTGAAGAGTTCTCAGAGGCTCTTACGGTTACGGTACGTCATTTTTACGGTCCGTAACCGTATGTACGGCCGTAAATCGGTGAATGAATTCAGCTCAGTCCCGACAGCTCTCAATCAGACAGCTAAGAAAGAAAGTTTAAATACAGGTTGGTTCAGCCATGTTTTGATCCATTGGGAGACACTGTGTGGCCAATTTCAAGGCCCAGGTCAGTTGAGCCCAAAATTCAACCGACTATCCATGCGGTGTTTGAGCCCCCTCTTGTTGAAAATTGCCTAGCCCAATAGTCTCCACAGTCGGTGCCACTTTATCATAGATTCTCCCCCAGAGAGAGAGGGACATTCTGACCTCACCCTCCTTCAAAACCGCAAAATTTGGGTGCTAAATTTACGGCCGTAAAGTTACCGTATACGGCCGTATTCTTACGGATTTTTACGGTTACGGCCGGTGAAGACCGTAACCGTAAAATGTCGACCAGAGGGCCTTACGGGACGGATACGGTGTCCGTCAGACCGTAACCGTACACCGTAATTACGGTTACGGTGGGGATCCCTAGCCGCTTGGCACAACCCCTCTATTGTGTCGGTCCCACTCCACCTAGGCTGTACCGTTGTGACAGGTGTGGAGCAGGGGAGTAATCCACCCTGAGAAGCGCGGTAATAATCAGCATGGCGGGTAGCCACACGCTTCGTCAGAAATAGCATATAATTCGAAGTCAGTAGACCTGGAAGTTCAGGAATCCCACATTTTTTTTGCTACTCGTGACACTAATTGTTGAAATGGCAGAGGAACCATCCGCAGAAACAGGGCGTCGAGCAGCGTCGGACGAGGTGCGATCGGGAAATCAGAGGCGGAGAAGCGTCGAAGAGTCGAGGGGTGTGATGCGGAGTTATCTGGAACATGTCGTAAGTCGAGGGCCTCTTTTGCTGACAAACACCCGCTAGGCTATTCGAGGTTGGGGCGTTCGGTGGAGTAAGTCAGCGAACACGACCTAATTTATCCTGATTTGGGCGTCAGTGTTACCATCCCCAGTCTAAGATTCCAATTATTTTCATTTGTGAACGTTTTAAACCGAGGAACCCATTATATTTCGCTTAGTTTACGCCTCCCTACATCGCTTCATTTCATTTCATTCTCTTTATAAGATTAAAGCCTGTCCGTCTGAAGCCGTATCTCCATTTGTAAACCTCAGGCTCTCGCACATGTCTGCTGACAGGCATCGCTTCTCTATATAGTGGGAGCCGGCGGGCACTTGTACAGTTGAAAAATTGGGTTTTCAATGGTTAAACAGTAAACCTATTTGCGTACAAGCCATTCGAGCCATCCAATCGGTTGCGAGCGGCGCGCAAAAAAATGGCAGGCGAATGACTCCACAATTTGCGGCATATTCTGGCCGTGGAGCCCTCTACTTGAACACGGCCAAATGCCATCATATAGCTCCACTGCTTGCAATCGAGCTGGATTAGGTTGACACTTAAGTCCCCTTCACTCCACCGCTGATGAAATATGTCTGTTTTCGAATTCCCGTTCTTATTGCATGCACTGTTTCCGTGTTCACCTCCGTATTCGCCGCGGCAACATGTGTTGCGGGGTGGTGGGAGCGATCTAAACTTGTTAGCAGGGTGACGTCAAATGCCACCACTGCCGAAGGATTACTTGGTGTTGTGCCAGCGGGATAAAGTACTCCGAAACTCGGCGGCCAGATGCCGTGGTGGCTGAAAAGGCTTCGGACAGAAAAACGGACAGACAGAAGCAATTTTATAAATTGGGTGATTTTTTGTAGTTTGCGTAGAAGGCATTGCCAAATAATTTTGAAATGTTGTCTTCCTCCCAATCTCTCACCAGTTTATCTAGTTACAAAAAATGAGGGAATGGGAGTCTGCGAAGCGGCCGGCCGGTCCCTTGTAGTACCTAGAAATAATTTCCTGTGCCCTTAGGGACGCTATGTGGGTGTCCAAGCCCTATAATGATAATTCGTCTAACTGTGCCGTGCACAGGTGACACTGTACCGTACGTGGTCGTAACTGTTCCAGCCGTATCCGTATTCTTCGTAGCTTCTGTCGTACCGTATATGGTACGGTGTCGGCCCTTATTTTAACAAAGCGCGGCGGGCTGCTTTGCGGCCCAAAGCAGCCCACCACTTTGGTGAAATTGTGAGCGCTTGCATAGATGCCTTCCCCAGAACTTAAACTGAGATGCCAAAGCCTCGGGACTGATCGAGCGCAGTTTAAAAAGCCTCAGAAAGACAGGGATAATTTTATAAAGAGTAATGTAGGATAAATTATATGCCCATAACTTCAATATGTTTCTACGTCGGCACATCAGTCAACGGAATCGGACCTTTCCTTCCCCTTCCCGCTCCCCGGACTTGACACCTAAGCTCGACGGTCGACCTACGCTGTCATTCGTATACTTTCGCACACAATCCTCGCCTAGCGTCTCCCAATCGTCTCTGCAATCCCAGCGCTTTCCGGTACAGCAGTGAGCTTACATCTTCCTACTGTACTATTAAGACCATTTATTCCGGGAAATGAATAAATTTGCACCCGATGACGGTGACATTGAACTTTCTGGGGCTGAAAAACATCAATTTGCGCTGCGGCATTCGCCGGGTTACCATTTATAGTAATTTTGGCCTGATTGCCGAGAGATGAAGACCTTACTGTAGTGTTACAATCAATTCGTCAGTCACGCGTCACGCGGGCCCTTGACGTGACGAATTTTGGGACTTGGTCACGCGTCGCGGAGGGTCTTGACGAATACATTTTTCGTCATGCCGGATTCAAAATTTGGTTGAAATCATGTAAAATTCAGATTTTTCAGCACTGCAGACACAATTCAACCATCTGAGGTCTATTCTCGACAGCAAAGCTGCTATAAAGCCAAAATTCCATTCTCTGTACATGAAAGAAGGTAATTCCAGCACTAAAGTCATGGTTGCCTCAGCTTTGATGCTTTATAATCTATAGAGGTGTTTGTTTAGTTCTGTTCACTTCTGAAAAAACCAAATCTACATGCCCTCCACCCCAGCGAGACTTCCAAGACTTGACGAATTTTTCGGGTCTGTCACGCGGCCCGGGACCTCTTGACGAAGTGACGAAATGGTATTTTCGGTCACGCATCACACCCCTTGACGAATTGATTGTGATAGTACAGTATCCAGTGAACTTATGCTGTGAACGACTGGTCGTAAGAATCCTACACATCGTGATCACTCACATCACATCACGTGACTGCCAGAGTGGGCGTTTCAGCGTTATTGCAGCGTTATAGCCACCGCACCGATGGTGGGTAAAAAAATGAGAAACAGCAAAGGGACGATTCTAGAAGAGTACACTAGAGAAATTAAGGCACAAGGCTCACGGATTCAAGCCAGTTGCGCGGTAGATCCAGATGATGTGCGGGTGTTTGGCTGGCTCCTCGCTCGGTTAGTCGGGCCGATGACGTTGCTTTTTCGCCTCTTGACGAGGTCCGTTCCAAGTAACCTCCCTGCACCCAACCATCGCGCGAAAAAGTCTGGCCGCCCCACCACCCTCATCTCCGCACTCGTGCAACGCCACCATCGCATCGCTGACCGTGTTATCGCGATATGCTCCGGCACTGCGTTCGCACCGTCGTCCGGCAGCATGCAGACCCATCACTTTGCGTGCTGCAGCCGTACATTCCAACCGAAGCCTGAAGCTAGATCCGCACCATCTCCGACGCCGTCAACCAACCCTCACTCGGAGTAAGCGGCGATGCGCCGCGCGTCCGTTCCTCCTACTGCCCGCGACCCTGCGGCGATCCTGCGTATCAACGACGCTCCCCTCCCTCGTCTACCGCCGCCCTCGTCTATCGCGCCCGCCACGCTACCACGTTTCTCGCGCCCAAGCCCATCGTCACACACGCGTTCCGCCCCACATCTCGGCGCATGGCTGTCGCGCATCTCCCTCGTCCTCCGCAGCATGTCTCGCCCCGTACATACCCTACGCACGACTCGGTGGCGACTAAATTTGCGTTCGCAAGCCCTGCACCACCACCACTTCCGCTAGCTCTCCAGCGTGCAGCACCCTCCCTCTGTTTCGATCATTTTTCACTCTACTGCCCATACTACCGGTTCCATTGATATTCCTGTCCTCCTGTGAATCATCCTCTACCTTCTTCCGTTGGATATTGTCTTCAATGAATAAATGCCGGCCATTTTGGCGTGTTCCTGCAAGTTTTTTTTTAAAAAAAACAAGCTGGTTCAGGCGGAAATTTGCCAAAGAAGACCAAGGCCGGGTCCTTCTCGGCTTCTCTAAATCCTGCTCTTTCTCGTCTGACTCGCGTGATTGTTTTCAGCCAGCAAAACAACCAAATTTTTTCGAGGCCGTGGCCCTGCTCCGTCATCCTTAAAATTCTCCACGGAAATGTAACAGCTCCATTCGTTATCCAGTACCAACTGCTGATTCCGATTATTCCAAGGTTGCCCACACGTCACGGAATAATGGAGCTTACTGCCAAATCTCACGCAATCGGCAGCATGTTATCCTCCAAGTCAACCACAATTTAAATCTTTTAAGTTCCTTTCATTGCAAGAAATCGTTTTCCCAAGCAGTACTCCTGGGCTTACGCTTCTGCCGCCAGTAGTTCAGAACATTTCAAGCACCGTCATAATCCGCAAACCGGGTCAATCAGCCGCAAACAGAAAATCGGCCCATCATCGCTTCCACTTCCACGGCGTCCAGCAAGATCTTCACGGGCCAATGTACACCACCTATTCTATCCATCTAAACGTTCATTAATTTAATTCTCAGATACCGTGTTTAGCCACCTCGTTCCCAAACCGTACTTGCACCACTATGGTTGGCCGAATTCTGTCTTCACAAATCCGCTTGGCACCTTGGACTTTTTTCAGTTTCCCTTAGCGGATAAATAGCGACAACGCCCGAAGGAATAGAGAGGGTCACGCTCTGTGTATGCCAGGACCGGTTTGAAACGAAGTCTATATCTATGTGCGAGATTTTGTTCGTTTCTGGCATTTGTGTTCACTTACGATGCCGGACATGTAGGTGGTGGAACAACACATATCTCTGCGTACGAGCAATTTGTTATCTTACCAGCCACTCAGGTTGTTAACCGTCGGTTTATTTTTGAATGCGCTTCCAAGCGCCGACGGGCCTCTGATGGACGTATCATACCTACAATCAATTTCTCACTCATCTTATGCTGACAACACACAGTTGACATCGCCAAGGAGTTCGAGATAGTCTGAACCTGGACTATCTCGGGGCCCATGCTGTCCAAGAAAGCCAACGCAGGGGAGAAGCGAGGCATACGCTGGCTCCTGCGGCGGGAGAGGCTCGCGCGGAGACTATCGGGACACCCAGGGAGACGGAGTGATGTCGTACGCGAAGCCCTCGGGCGGATGGAGCGTGCGGGTGGCTCGCGCTGGGACTGGAGATGAGCAGATCGAGGAGGTTGGTGCAGGGGGTGGTAGCGCTCGGAAAAAAATGGCCACTTTCATTCGAGCCGTAGCTGCTGTGTTGGATGTGAGTTTCCCTTCCCACTTCCATCGTCCCTCCTCTCCCTCCCCCCTGCTGACATCTATTCCTCAAGGCTCAGGAGATTTGATTCTGCGAAGCCGCCTTGGATATCTAGCTATCTGGATTGGCTCTGAAGGAGACGCCTCAGAACGACGCGATCAGAGTCTACACGGGATTTGCTGACCGCTTCTCTTTCTCTCCCTTGGCTTCGTTTACTCCTCGCTTCTTTTTATACCGTGAAGCCCGGCCTTGAGATCGTCAGCGCTTGGGCACTCGGTCTCATTGGTTTGCCCTCGACCTGGACGGTCGACTTAACGGCCGCAGTGCGACGTGCGTATGGTGGCGGCGAAGCTTTCCTCGCGCAACGACCCGCCTGTGAGTAGTCCGGTCTACAGACTCCGAGAGACGAGGTGAGTGAGTGGATCTTTTTGTCTGCATGTAAACTCTTCTCTCACTATCTTCGGCCGCCGCCGCAGAGATCAGGATGACCGTGGGTGATCTCCGTCATGATCCGTGGGAACTGACGTCGCTCGTACTCTTCTTTGGGCCTGTCACAAGAGTTGTCAGCCCAGGGCAGGAGAGGGTAGGGGCGTGGTACCCGCCCACGTTTGTATACTACTTGGGTGCCAGAAAATTAGGTCCTCTCCTTTTGGCCTGTCTGCAGGTCTCAATTGTCAGCGACGTCGCGAAAGTAACCTTTGTGAAACCCGCATGACGGCCATCTTGGCAGGTTTGATGTTAAGGCTTATCTTTGAATTCCGCTATTCATAAAAGTTCGCACAGGCCGACTTCCGACCAGTCACCGGTGATTGATGTCATGAAACATAGGTCGATGTGGGATCCTTGCCGTACTTTTAGCATATGTTGCGCATGCCATGGAGAACGGCCAGATAGAACGTGCAATCCTTCTACGATAAGTAATTTTCTACTCCGGTAGGCCTTGAGCCGGCGGCTTCCCAATTTCGTAGGTCAAAAGCGCGGGTACGTCTTGGTGCTAGTTCCCTCCCATTAACTCGCCATTCCCAGCCAAGTTACATCCTTGACAGAGCTCAATGAGCAACGCGTCAGCCGCCCAAGCAATGTATTTATTCTCCTTGAGTCCGACTCCACACCACGCTTACGACGTTTCACAGATTTTTCCAAAATTACTGCCATCTCTTCGGTGTTTGTGAGCACTGCCTTATCGCCTATACCAGAGCTGATGTCCCGCCCAAGCGTTTCTCATCTGGGACTATATTATCACAATAGGTATCCCTTGACTTCGCCCAGCTCCTGTGCACTCCATAGCTCATTTTGTGATAGACGTGGAGAGCCAATATCTCTGGAAGCGGGCAAAATCGGCAAGCGCGTACTCGTTCTTTGCCATCCGTTACGGGGCATTAGCAACCAATATCCCGGTGGTCGTATTCTCGTTAGTTACCCTACCCAACAAGGTGAGCATCCTCGAAATTTATGTAACTACAACTCAAAATTTTCCAGCCGTTCGTGATTACGCTCAGTGATCTTCCTTTGACGATAAAAAGATGACAGATGTGTCCAATACGACCTCGCTCACCAATTGTTCCTGCTGGCAACACAACTCCTCGTCTCAGGTTTTATTCTTTCCCACCGCCTTCGACTCACCTCTCATTGCATTCGTGGAAACAGCTGTCATGATCCTCCGCATATGGGCTCTCTACAGCCGCCGTACAAGAGTGCTGTGGTGGTTGATTGGAATTGCAAGCTCCTTTATCGCAATTGCCGTAGTGAGTGCCACCCCCTCGTAATTTGCTCCGATCCCAACCGAATTTAGTGGAGCATGCATCAGGGGCAACACGGCTTCCCGCTCACCGTCCTGCCAGGATGTCACCTTGCAGTCGACGAATCCGCGTACGCCTCACTGGCTTTGTGGTTGTGTCCGTCCTAAGCTTAACTTTCATTTAGTTCATATCGTTTGTGCTGACAATTCAATCCGCCTTTCTGCTCCATTCAAAATCTTTCCTTCCGTTCTAGATCTCGCCGGCCCGTGGGAATGTCTCTTCGCATTCGACACGATGATATTCGGAATGACGGCTTACAAGGGGTACGTAATGCGCCGCGACGCCGGCGGCGCGAATATGCCTATTCACCACATCTTGGTCCGGGACGGTGAGTCGTGCGGCTTCGATATTTTAACCTGTGTTCTGACAGAGAGAAAGGCGCCATGTACTTTGCGTGAGCGACGGCCTTTTTTCCAAGGGCTGCGAAGACTGATGCGTGCAGCGCTATGGCCTTGGCAAATCTAGCCAACATCGTGACGTTCTTCGTGAGCACACACATTGATTCCGAACGCAACGAAAAACCTCACCTCACTCTAGATCGGCGGAGTACGCATGTGTCTTTCCCTCTGGTGTCGTACGCAGACTGATCACCGCAGCCCCTCGTCCCGGGCTCGCTCGCGACCTTCGCGACCTGGTGCGCCTTCTACACTTCTAATCTGGCCCAGGATGCTGAGCGCGGGCTATGCTGTCCCCAGCATGTCCGTGGGGATGATGTCGCGCCTCATGCTGAACCTACACGAGCGGACGGATGTCGGGGTCCTCACGGAACTGCGCATGTCCGGCATCAATGGCGAGCTGGCGTTTGCTGAGACGGAGAGTCTGCCGCTCACGGAGGCGGAGGGCAGCAGACGCGGTTCAGGCTGAGCAGGGTGCTGGAGACTTAGATGGCTTCCGTAACGATGGAACAGTGTATTATGGGCTCGCCGTACCTATACGCAGATGGCTTTTGCCGAATCAATCTTGAGCTGAGGCGATGTACCTCGAATTGCCCTGGTGGAGCAGACCCGAGAACATATGTATTTCCGTTCGATGTGCCCACGTTCCTGGACGAGACATAAGTGATGTACATAGAATGTCTGGCAGCGAACAAGTACGCCTTCTGCACTGAATTTGGTACATTATCAATGAGAGGCTGCCTACCGAGGAAGAATAGGGTAGAATCTCTATAGTTACCCTGGATGATACGGCCAAAGTTTCAGTACTGTACAATTACATTCAATTCGGCAGGAGGTGTGATGCGTGACACTTTGAACATATTCGTCAGTTCGTCAACCCCGGAGGTTGACCGTGACAAGCGCAAAATTCGTCAGGCACGGATACTTCAGACAAAATTCAACACACACACAAAAACTCAACTTTAGGCCTAGGAAGTGAGAATTCAAAGGCTGAACAAGATCTGCAATCACCCTCTTTATAAAATTAAGCATCTCTGTCCATTTGAAGCCTTTTAAACTCTGCTTATCTCCGCTACTCTAGTGCTTTATCACTGCGGCAACTGGGCACCCAGTTTCGGAGTGCTCTTTCCTGCTGGCACAACAGCAAGCAATCTGTCGGCATTGGCGGCATTTGACGTCACCCTTCTAATAAACTTTGCCCTGGCGCCAACATTGATAGATGGCTCCCACCACCCACAACAAAGGTTGCTGCGACGAACAAGTAGGCGATCGTGAACACAGTGCATAAATTAAGAACATAATTCCAAACACAAACATATTTCATCACCAGTGGAGTGAAGGGGAATCCAGTGTCAGGTCAACTCCATCAGGAAAAACCTCCTTCGGAAAATTACCTCCAATCTGGGCAAATTTCCTTCCTGCTTTCCAAAGAGGGCTAATTGGAGGAAATCAGGCCAAATATCCCCAAATTTCAGTGGTTGGCAATATATCCTCGATTTCCTAGCTTGCCTATGTAGACATGGGGATGTTAACACTCAAATAAATGAGGACCATAACCGACGCTGCTCAAAACTGCTGCCGAGTTGGAAAATTTCAAAGGTCATGAGATTTATGATCAAGCCCTGTCTATGAATTATCATGTTCTGATGAGGTTACTTATATTTCTTGGAAAGCACCACAAGGTCACTACTGTACACCGGTGGTTGCGGACAGGGATGTGAACTCAAGTCTCAAAGACTCGAGGTGTGTTGGCATACCTTGCGCATACCTCAGGCCGACACTGCAGAGAACCCCAGATGAATTGAACCAAGTTCAACCCAAAGTCCGAAAGAACGAACGAGAAATGTAGAAGTACGACGTGCCTCCCAATCCCGCGGGTGCCTGGCGCAATTCTGTGAGCTCGAGTCGTTCAAAATTGACAAGTCCCTAGCCGAGCGGGCCGCCAATCCGCCCGTCGGATCAGACGATGAAACTATCACGTGAACTGATAGGAGGTTGGTTCCTGATTGTTGATCTTGCTATCAACGCGTCTTTCTTTCCTCCCACCACCATCTCCTTAAGCCTCCTTGCCCCAGCTCCTTCCCCTCGCTCGCGCTAACCCCTCTTTGAGCAAGCACTTTCATATCCACTCAACGAGATACTCTCAAGCCATCCAACGCGCGTCCCTTGTGTTTGCACTGCCATGACTTACTTGCGACAACGTAGTTCCCTCTCGAGCCCACCACAGTTTGGGCGCCTTTTTTTCTGTATTCTGATCCTAGGCTGTCTTCCATTTCACCCACTTTGTTGTTCCCCCACCTTCATCTGTGTCTGCTCTTACCCCATCTCGAGTCAGTCATTGGCCCACAGAACTGCGACGACGGTCGTTTATCACCCGAATGGTGCGTTCTTCATTCACATTCCCTCACCATTTGCCCACTTGTATTCGTCTGAGCCTTCCGTTGCCCTCAGTCCACGCCCGTGTAGCCCGATCAGCGGGAAGAAGGGAGAAGTATGGTGGATTCGAACGGAACTTGGTATGCCCGTTCTTTTTTTGTCCGTCTGAGTCTCTCGTCGTGACTGTCTTTAGATTTATCATGCCCAGGCTCTTCGGCCTTCTAGTGCTGCGGGGGATGCGCGTTCCAGGTTGCGCCGGCTTCGTTCCCCTCCCATTGCACGTTCCAGGTTGTGCCGGCTTCGTTCCCCTCCCATGGACATACAAGGTGTGTATAGTAACCTCAGCTCTTGCCTGTGTCTTTGGTATGTGTTGACCCTAGCACTTCCCATATCTAACTCCGTGTTCCAGAACCTTGGTTGAAGCGTGCGTATGTTGCGATGTCATCCGGTGACACTCTGACATGTTCACAGATGCCACAAAGTTTGAGGTTCGAGGGCAACTGTCTAAGCAGCCAGTGAGTATAGTATCCTTCATTATTTCCTTTCCTTCTGTCTCATATTCCTTATGTCATAGATGACACCTCGCGAACCCGTCGTGCACGGATCGCTCACTGTTCTCACCGTGGTACGTTTCAACTCAGATCTGCCTTATTCCGTATGTTCATTCGTCCTCCAGCCTTTGGTAAACAAGTCCTGTGTCAATTCCTGTACTCGAGTAAAGACATACATACTATTTGTAGCCATGTAGATATGGATGAATATATGTTTTGCGACGTCTATTTGTGAATGAATCGGAGCATCCATAAGACCCAAACCCTAGGGTAATGGAGACAAACTCGAGGTAATTTACCTCCAACTTGGAGGTAACTAGATAACAACGTTACTAGGAAGGAAATGGAGGTCATTGAGGATATTCGACCAAATTTGCCCCAAATTGGAGGCAATCCCGGGATATTGCCAAGGGAGGCTTTTCCTGATGTCAATTCAATTCACTGGAGTGTGAGATGATTTTGAATGTTTTCCTTGCTCCTAATTACCCACCACTTTATTCAGTTGCAAAAAGCAAGGGAATGGGCAAAATTTAGCACTTTCTTTCACATATTTCACTCATGGACAGCAGAATTCTGCACTTCATACCAGAAATCTGCAAAAATGGGAATAAACTGCACCAGAAGGCGCCTTCGGTGATAGAAAATTAAGAGGTATGGCTCCTGGATGAGAATTTAAAAATACCGTGACGCCCCGAGATATTTGTCAACCGCTGCCGTGACCCGTGACACCGACCAAAGTTCGGCGCCGTCAACCTCCTCCGTGACACGTGACTGCTGAATTAAACATAATTCTACAGTACTCCCGCTGGGCATAGTCTCCCCACCCGGATTGAATTGGATCTACCAAGGGGGTACCACTTTGTGAAAAGTGGAACCAGACCCAGTTTTTGGGAATAAGGAGCTCTCGCTGAACCAACCAACCACGTGACGTTCCAATCAAATGAGAGATGCACCGGGGGCAAAGGACGATGCACTGGGACATTGAGTGCTTCCAACGCATTCAGTTGGCATGCAGGAATCCCGAGGAACAAAGGTACCAATCACCTTTATGGCACCTTTGTTTTTCCGTGACTCACTCCTCAGAAACAAAGGTGCCATAAAGCTGATTGGCACCTTTCTTTCATAATCTGCCCAAATGCTGACTGAATGCGTTGGAAGCAGTCAATTTCCAAGTACGTCGTCCTTTGCCCCCAGTGATGGTTGAAGTTGTGACTGGAAACCCATGGGCCACATTTTTAAGTCATTGAAATCACGAGAGTACTCAGTCTTGATGAGAGATGCCAGAAACCCCCGATTAAACACTGTTGAACGCGCTCAACAATGTTCAAATCTGTTGAGACATGAACGAGATCCGGCCTCGGGAAGCAGCCGGATCAAATGTTGTTCTTTGCTTATTTTTACAGCTCTTTGCAGTACAACAGGCGCAGTTTTTGGTGATTTTTCACAAAAACAGCTGTCCTGAGCTCAATTCTCAACTGTTTCCCCTCGAAATAGGCTCATTCGATTCGCATTAAAAATCCTCAGCGAATAGAATACTGGTATTTTTAATTTCTTCCCGAAAAACTTGGTTTTGAGTAGGACACCTGTAACAATTGGAATACTGCCCCGATTGGCCTAGTGTTTGGATATGCTGTACATATGATGTGACCCTAGCAAATGTGAGTGTTTCCAGAGCTTAATGTTCTCAAACCTATATGGACAGCTCTACTTATGGTAGTGTGTGGATGTCTCCTTCACTCACATTCGGTAGGGCTACATCAGATGTATAGCATATCCAAAACTAGGCCCATTGGGGCAGTATGAGTGCATATGTCTTGATCTCACAGCTGTTTGCAAACTTGATGACAGTCGGTTTACAGCTCTTTGCGGTACAACAGGTGTGGTCTGTTTTTTTGTTTTGGCAATTTTTCACAAGAACAGCTGTCCTGAGCTCAATTCTCAACCGTTCCCCTCAAAATAGGCTCATTCTATTCACATTGAAAATCCTCAGCAAATGTAATACCGGTATTTTTTATCCTTTTACGCAATGTAATTTCTTCCCGAAAAACTTGATTTTGAGTAGGACACCTGTAACACTTGGAATATAGTATTCCTATTCAACACAGTGGTCATTCTAACGAAGTTATAAAATACTGCCCTCAACTTCGCCGACTCAAGTCGACTTAAAGTCACTCCAAGTGACTTCTCTAAACAAAGTCGAGTCAGGCTTAGTCGGCCTTCAAACCAAATCAACTTGGCAAGTTTCGACTCAAATTTTTGAGTCTTGACAATATTACAGTGCTGTCAGTAACATCGATGACCTGCTTTGAGATTCAACCACTTCCATCTACTAACTGGGCAAGATTTTGCCATAGGCCTAAGTCTGGTTTCCATGGCTTCCTTCAGCTTACATTTAGTATTACCACACCCACTATTACTAATTTCCACGCATTCCACAACAATCTAATCAAGAGTCACAAAACTCATTCATTGCATATACTTCAAAAGAAAAAAAGAAAAGAACAAAATGCCTTGCGTGTTTGTATCTGGATCTGCTGTAGTGAACAAAACAAAACAAAGACCTCCCGCAGCCCGAACGTCCCAGGACTCAAGTGTGAATCATCACCCTCATGATATGAGTTGGAGTCGGTGTCATTAAGCTCGGTGAAGGTCTTGGTCCGCAATGACTGACTCCAGCATCTTCCCTAAGCCTTCCTCCTCCGCAGTAGGGGACTAAGCGCCGGCGGCAGTGAAACGCACAGCTTCAGGTCGCATAATATTATTGGGTAATGCCCAGTTTCTCCTCCTTCTGACCATTCGCACAACCCAAACCCTTGACCAGATAATGTTGTCACAATAATATTCGGGGCCTGAAGACTTGGGCTCGGCCCAGAATCTGGTGGACTTACGGAAGCCCTACACTCTAGGGAGGAATCATATTTAGAGGCTTAGAGTCTCGAACATTGTTGACTGCCTATTTTGATGAGTGAGATGTAGCCCCAAAGCACGCAAGTCAGCAACTTAGGTAAAATATAGGTGGGGGAATACTGCAGGTACCCTCAGTGTATAAATCGACCGCAGGGGACGGACCGCATTTGCAAACAAAACAATGTAATTTGAAACTATCCTAGAAGGTCGGAGTTTTGTTTCAACACTCTTGGAACTCCTCCGAAGATTTCGTTGCCTGAGCTTGGAGTTCCATTGGCGCGTCAGCTCCTCTCTGATTTTCAATGTCTTGATGCATGGTGGCAGCCCGGCTAACCAAGACACATTTCTCCACGTCATCGGTGCTCACACCCAATCCGACGCGTACTATAATCAGCGTCGGCGCGATTCCCTTTCGGAAACAATGAGTATGCAGGATCTGTGAACAGGGTATTGAATGCGTACGGCGAGATGGTAGGAAGCAGCTATACATATTAAAACCATAACTTTCGGCATTGGAGAAACGAACACAATTATGCCCATGAACAATACGGCGGGATATATCAGCCCGCTTTCGAGACTTGAAAGAACCGATGATATTAACAGAAGTCATTTACATGCGGAGATCGAAACTTACAGAATAGCCGGCAAGTCCATGTATTTCTTTCGCGAGTTTTCACCTAGAAAGTTAGCAGCTCGTCGAGAAATCCACCAAATCCGCCAGGCTACGTATGAATGACATAAGTCCTGTGAGCTATGCTCACATACTTGCTCACCCGCTAGTGCTGTAGCAAGCACATTTGTCAAGAACACCGTCAAGATACAAACTGCCGCAGCGGCACGTTCAGCAGTTCCAGAGAGTGAGAGTAAACCCAGGATAGCTCCGACTGATATCAACCAGTTAGTGACGGTGGTCAATACACTACAAGCGGACGCTCACCAAGCATGCAACCATAGGCGAAAATGAGAAAGGCGACTGGGCTCCACCTGAAGCCATAAATGACGCAGCACCGATAAATCTGACAGAAATGGCTCGCTAATTGCGCAATTCCAAATTACATGCATGACTCACCATGATAGCATCCGCAATCGCGCTTTGACCGGGCTCAATCTTCGCCTCTGCATGAATTTAGGTGACTCACTTTGCCAGAGAATAACAAGCTTTGAGGATTATGCCAAGTCGATGCACGGCGATGGGATCGTCAGGGCTGTACAAAACCGGCAAGGGATTCCGCAGGGAGAATAGTTCATACCATGCATATGCCAGCGTGATGTGAATGGTTGAGAGAAGAAAGAGGCTGATCATGCAGCCCAGATGAAATTTGAAATTGGGTCTACGCTGTGCCCACAGCACTCGGCAAGACTGGAAGAAGAGGACCGAGTAAATGCCTGGTGTATTAATTCAATGATGATTCTAAAGTAAAGCCTTGGGAAGGGGACAGACCGTATATCATGGAATCTATCTGCAAGTCCTTATCAGGCACCCAACACAAGTACAGCACAGAACTCGTACCGCCAACGGGAAAAACGACAAAAAAAGATTAGGTGACTGAAATTTCATTCAAAAAACGGTCAGGTGATAACTAAGAGCAGCCCTTACCTGGACCATGCTTGAGTGGGATGAAATCATCCGTGTCAAGCCTTACTTTAAGGAGCCTGCCAAGATTAGCGGGACTGATGGGACGTAAGTATTAGATACGGTTGCTAGAAGCCATTACATCAGTAAAACAGCACAATTGTCTTTGGCGTCTTTCATCTTTGGGGGACATCTTTCATCTTTAGATCACATCTTTGAGTAGTTTTTTGTCTTTTACATGATCTGGAGTCTTTGATGAGAGTCCTAGCAGACTGGATATCTTTGCATCTGTAAATGGGGATTGTCGTCATGAATTTAATTAAATTATGATTTAGGTGAATTAGAAAATCCTCTCTGGCTCCAGACAACGGCGCGAGGTGGTTTGGGAGCAGGCCTCAAGTTGCAGAATTAGGCAAAGAAGAAGAAGAAAAAGGTGTATGGTCTGCGCATATGTGGACCAATTGGAATGATCCAGAGCACTGCTGCTATTTGGAGGTCTGTTTCAGCGGCCGCGCAAATATTTGTAGGGCGAATGTGGTAGACTTGTAGTATGTTGACAGATGACAACGGATGACGTGTTCCATCAAATGGTTCGTTGCTCTGTTGTTCTTTCCTCCTGTTCTCTGTCTGTACCTGCCCACCTGACTTGTCGCGATTCGCATCTTTTGACAGCATATCACGCCTGTTTCTTATCGCTCTGCGCCCGGCGTCTTGCGATTCTCAAGCTGATCCCAAGTTCTTCAAGACATCTTGAAGTTGGCTGTCTTTTTTGTCTAGTCTCTGTCTATACCAGGATCGCTCAAGAAACATAAATTTTTGACCTAACCCAGCGAAAGAGGGCCGTGCGCGCAATCGCATAAGCGGATGATTTGTCACGTCGCTTTTTTTCCACATCCACTTCGATCGACCTCCACCACTCCCACTCCCTCCGCGCGCAAGTCGCACGGCTCATTTCCCCGTTCGGCGACACTGTGCACTGTAACGCACGAACCATCGGACTTGTTCTTGAAACCGCGCTCTTTGTCTAGGAACCCCCATCTGTGCTATTTGGGCCCATGATCATCAGCATTGATACCCAACGTCAGCACCTGAGGCCTGGTGGAAATCCATCTGTCAAAGTTTCACTGCTATTCATCTTGATAGATCCCTTTTTTGAGAGGTGGCGATGGTGTTGGTGTTATTTAGTAAAAAATCAATGACTCGGAGTTGCGTAAGTAATGCTTGACTTCCATGATGAATACAATCCCAATTGAGGTCCCTCCCGTTTATCCGACCGTTCCAAAGTTCCCGGTGGATCATTTGGATCCCACCGTGATACTGTAGCAGTGGCCTTGGGCCATGCTACCCGGACACTTGGGGTTCTAAGTAGATCATGTGTAGCATCACTGTCCTTAGCCACCTCTATCTGTACGACCACGACCCCTTCCATCCCGACCAGCCCATCTGGACTGGTCCAATCCTCCCTGTAGCTCTAAAGGATAAGTATCCATGATCCTTCTCGAAGATAGTGCACTGCCTTGTGCTGACCGTTGCTAGCGAGGTAGATCCATGCTATCCTTCCCTCTTATCATCATCACGCACAGATTCAATCCCAACGTTCTGCACATCGAGTCTCCTGGAAAGATGGCCCGCATTTAGCCTTCATTGTCGCGGGATATGCCGGCCGAGAGCGACTATCCCTTGACAATTCTCCAAACCTATCCAAAGATACCTTTCTCGTGAAAACTGGTCAATGGGAGTCTGGAGCTCACCTGATCCAGCGAGGGATTCCAAGCAGGTGTACCTCATGCGGGAGTTGGCCATACGGCAGTGCTACTCATCATCACAGAAAGTAACCGGGAATTGATTTATTACATAATAACGTGGGAGTCAAAACAAACATCCTGCCATTAGTAGCTGCCCACAGATATTGTGAGCTGACCACATATTTTACGTTGCATAAATTGGTTTATTTGCGCAGCCAACAGACCAAAAAAGATCTGTTGTGCCAGCAAATATTACGCCATGTTGTCATCCTACACTAAGAAACATCTGAAAACATACCCAAAATATTAGACCAACTCCAGATATGTGCCAGAGTGATTACTTCCCCATCTTCTGTGACTCTTACTAGACTCAGACCGAGGTCCGCATATCACAGCGAGAGGAATAATGATGAATTGTTTAAGACTGTCTTTTCTGGGTATCAACCATTTCTGCGGAAATGCAGCTGGATGATGGCCCAAGGAATCTATTAGAGAGGAGTACAGGGTGCCTATATACATTTGAATGAAGACACGGGGTGCTAAATGCTTAATTCCAGTTGCAGCCGGTCATTTCAACAATGCGGTGTGCAAAGCTAACACAGGAATCGGATCCCTGAACAAGAGCTGCTCTGTTTTTGTTCATCCACAGCTATTTCTCAATCTTCTTTGCATAGAACATGTTCCAAGGATCCTTAAACCTCATTTGGGTCATCACCAGCCAGAGCTAATCATATTGGGAGAGTTGTCCAAAAAGATTTTGGCCATTTTAAGCAAGATCATGTGCAATAAAAGTAATTATTCTCTCAAGCTCATACTGACCACTAGTCACGCTGCTCTTGGATGGAGAGAGATCTGCAGTATCTCAAATCTCTGTCGGTTTTTATCTTTATCTTGGCAGGCAGCCAAAGTCTCTACGCAGCATATCCTCAGTTCATAATGCATATGGTTGTCAATAAAGCCAGCAAGGCCGACACACGGCAGAGCCCGCTACCAAAATTTGACCAAGTTCATTCAATGAAGCATGCTCATCGGCGTCAGTGATCGCAACATTTTCGAAAGCAGCTTCCTCAGATTTATCATCTGTCTATGGCACTGGCGTGACTCTTACCGTACAGTAGACGCTTCAATCGCAGCATCTGGATGAGTGTATTCAATAGAAAAAGGTAGGACAATGTTTTCTTCTCAATCGAGCTGTTGGAGTCATTAGCCTGTTTGCGCAACAGCCATTGGAGCCATTTGATGGCTTTCGGGCCGTGCGCAAATTTGGCAATTGAATGGCTCCACAGAGCCATTCAGAGCCATTGACGTCATTTTTTTTGGCTGTGGAGCCATTCGCTGCGCACGTAAAAAATGCCATCAGATGGCTCGAATGGCTGCTGCGCAAACTCTCTATTCCTCATTACACAAATGTCGTTGTACAAATTGCTGTGTGGTGTGAGCCAGGCATATGGAAGTGCGACCAGAAAATGGTTAGCATTTACAGCCAGGGGCTTTGGATGACCTCGGAGCCATTCGGGTGTTGGTGGAGACGCGCCGACAAACGGCTGTGAAACATCATCCCTTCTACGGAGGGGGCAAAATATCCGGGATTTTGGAGGGCTACTCAGGATATATAATAATGTGGCCCTTCATTCTGCACTGAGTGCTTGCAAGAACCAAATCCTGATTCCCTTCGGAGCTGAATAATATTGGCTCTTTAATAACTGTCAGCTTCTTGAGCTCATCTGGAACCAGACCGAGAAATAACTATGACAATGGGGAGAGTTTGTTGTCTTTCAGAGAGGACTGACAGGCAGAGAGAACAGATGGATCATCAGAATACAAAGAAGCACCATTGGATTCCAAAAGCTGATCTTTCAAATCACAGTCATAGAAGGAAATTGGTGGTGAGACACAGTCAGGGTAAAACCATTTGAAACCATCCAAAAGCAGGCCTTGACACCAGGGGCAAAGACCACCACATTTGAATTCAAATGCAGTGGACACATTCCATTTGCCTGCAGTGTGACAGTTGACAATGGGGGTCAAAGGCGGTTTGTAGGGACAAAGGATACACAAAGGAAGGACAAAGGAAAGATAAAGGTTTCCTGGGACGCCGTTGGCGCTCCCAGGACCCCCAGAGTGTCCCAGGAAACCTTTGTGCTTCCTTTATCCCTCCTTTGTGTGCCCCTTGTGCATAGCGTTCTGTGAGTGGTCACTCTGTGACACCAAATGCGTCCACCGTATTCGAAATCGAATGCCTCGGTCTTTGCCCCCAGTGTCATCACATGCAACGATAGGACACTTGAGAATTAGGGAGTCAAATTCATTTTTTTTTTGTCGACAGCGAGCAATGGGAGCGAAAAGGCACCGCTTCTGCACCTGATTCATATGTAAAGTTAGCCAATGCCTCACAGAAGGTCATCTCGCAGTTGCGATATAATTTTATCCTTTAGTGACTGAGCAATAAGCTGAGGCCACCTTGCGCGGATTTTTGAAGATCCTCATTATACCGAGCAAGATGGTCAAATCTCACCTTTTTTCACCTTCAACTTGTTTGCCTTTGTGCCAAGTAAGAAAATAGTCCCGAAGTTGCAATCAATAGGTTTTGACGGATTCGGAAGGTCATGTTGAATGTTCAACATGTCCAGTATACAACAAACGACATTGAGAGATGTCTTGCTTCTGTGTATTGCTGTCCGAACGTGGACTTGAAGGTCGGGATTTCATTATTGGCTTCTCATTTGGTAGGGACATACGTGCAATCAGGTAAGGATACCACAGCCGGCAAAGCGTACCGCTTGTAAAAAAAATAAGCGGTACCCGCTTCAACGCGGCTTAATCACCGCTGGTTCCCCGCTTGACTGCGGCTTTGTATCTCATCGCCTCGGACTTACTGTCAATCTGCTGTCCGCAAGCTGTCCGGCCGAGTTTGCCGGTGAGAAAACTGTCAAGCATGTGAGGAGCGATGGTAAAGCACTAGGAAAGCGGTGGTCAAGCCGGGTACAAGCGGGTACCGCTTATTTTTCATAAGCGGTACACTTTGCCGCCGGTGTACGTCCGTGGAAAGAGTAGATGGCAGATGAGAGTGAGAAAATTCGGTACAATGGCCCGAGAGAATATGTTTCATAATTTCGGTCCGAATAGTGTCGGGAGTAGATTTTGAAGGCAAATAAATCAGATGTAAAGCAACATGGACAGGGACAGGCCTCCCAAGAGTTGAAAATGTTAGAAATGGAGGCTGAAGAGCGACTACTAACAGGATTTAAAGTAGACGGAAAGCCGTGTGAGTGCTTGCGCATTGCGGCCCTCAATTTGATGGGATTTCTAATGCAGCTGCAACATGCGAAAAATGCTCAGTAGTCAATTTTATGACCTGCAACGATAATTGGGGAGCTTGCTCCCCGATTCTATTAGGCGATCCGATTTGCGTGTCACGTGGAAATCCACGTCTTTGGTGTTGTTTGCTAAATCACGTGTTCATTCCCACACTGGCGCCGCCGCGCAGCGGCTGTTCGTTTCGGCATTCCACGGCATTTCCGTGATTGATTGAAATCTCATGAAATCCTTGAGGCAGACATGCACAACTCACATTCCTCTTTGCTTCCCCCCACCATCCTTACTGTGAAGCTTCAGGTACCTTCCCCCTTCTCAATTTTCTTTTATTCCTTCAAGCTGATACTATTTTACTGTAGCAGCTTTGATGTATTTGGTGATTAGCCCCTATCTTCTCCTTTTGCTCTTATCTTGGACACTGTGTGTACTTTCTTTAGTCTTGATCTCACTTTCTCAGTTTTTGTAGTTTTGTTGGAATGCATGTTTCCTTTGCCTTCTGACTCCCTTTTACAAATTGACTTTAAATAGGGATCAAACTCCACCCAATACTCCTCAAAGAGCTCGGATTGCATCTCAAAGGAATGAGCGGGATAATCGTGTTCTAGAGAGCCCCCAGCACCACCGTGTGCCTCAGAATCTGCCTCGCATTGCTCCCTCTTTTCAGCTGGCTCAGAATGATGTCTTTGGTGGTGGTCCAATTCCGGACAGAGCACAGGCCTTTCTAGCAAATCTAAATTTTCAGCCTGGAAATGCAGCACCACAGTTGACTCCAAACAGTGTAACCTTAGCACAGGAACGTATAGCTCAGCTGCAGCGCCCCCTGGAGTTTAATCCTGTACCTGCACCTGCAGGCAGACGTAATCGTCCTGCAGAGCCTTCACAACAGCAGCATTCAGATATTCTAGTACAGGGGCAGCAACATTCAGCTCAGGTTCCGCAATTCAATTCTGACAATAGAGTGAATGCTGTAGCTGGACCCTCAAATTGGCAGAATCCACAGCCACTTATAGCTACTCCAAACACTATTCTACAGCCACCTCCTGCTCTACCAAACCTCCAGCCTATACTACAAAACATTCCACAAGTACGACCAAGGGCCAGAGATCCAAAGCCAGGGTTTCCTGATTTACTTTGGTGCACCAATGGCAGGCACTATACACCCCAAAGACTGTTTGGACAGATGCTTACCTGTTCTGAATGCCGCGAAAAAGATCGGAGAAAGGCACAAACTGCAGCTGAAAGGCTTGCAGAGGAACAAAGACAGGCACAACTGGCACAGCAGATTCCACCAGATGAGGAAATGCCTGGACTCAATCTACCATTGATACCAGCAGTTCAACTACCACCTGTTGATCCTATGGCTGAGCCTGCCATTTCAGCTGCCGAAAAAACCCTAATGGATCATGTCAGACAGGAGTGGATGAAAATTGAGATGCAGACTTGCAATGCATGTAACGAGCGGTGGTTTGATCTTGATGTCAAAGACGGAAAATGTGACAAATGCCAAAAGAAATCCAAGTTTCAGGCTAGTAATCAAATGGATCCAGGTCCTGCTCCAGATCTCCCAGCTTTGACGCAGATTGAAGAAATGATGATTTCTCCGGTGCATGCTCTGGTCTCCCTGTATCAGATCAGAGGTGGGCAGTTCAAATATTCAGGTCACTGCTGTAATTTTTCCCGTGACACTGCAATTTTCCGGAACAAAGTACCCCTTCTGCCAGAAGAGTGTGATATCATTATCATGCGTCGCACTGGTCTTAATCCTGCAACTGAGGAGGAGATACATCAGGATTTCCGAGTTCGAAGACCTGTGATAGAGCAATGGTTGAAACATTTGGAGGCTCACCATCCCACCTTTCGTTCCCAACGGGTCAATATAGAATGGGAGCGTCTCAATCAATTGCCTTTGGATGCTTCTGTGCATGCACGTCTACGCACCATAGAAACTCAGAATATGCCAGAGCCCAACCAAGATGTTGGCCCACCGCAGGAAGGACAGAACCCAGCTGACAATACACCACTGTTTACACGAGGGTTTGTGCCAAATGTCAGCACCAGGCAAACAGAAATAGAACAACTTCACGCAGCTGCATTTCACAATGAGACTCCAATGATCCTCACAATGCCGGCTGTCCACGGCACTCCTCTCAATGAGCATGCTGGCCATACAATTGCAATTGATGCCTTTCCCTCTTTGTTTCCAACTGGAAAAGCAGATTTCAATACTCCACGAGACAATGTGGTAACTATGGCTGAATGGGCAGCTCATCTGATGCGCTTTAAGGATGGCAGATTTGCACGCCATCCTCGCTTTCGCTATTGGGCTCTGAACACAATTCTACGGCATGATGCTAAAAAGGCTTCCAAGTGGTACACAACTACCCATCGCGAAGATAAGGAGTTGACAGTGGCAGATATCCAGCAAATGCTGAATGATAATGATGCCAAAAGTCTAGCGGATCGTGTTGCTCATGCTGCTGTTAAACTCCCAGGGTCGCGGCCTTTCTGGCAAAAGTCTCAACGTGATCTTATTGCACAAATTCGTTCCCCGGAGTGTGGATCCCCTCATCTGTTTGTCACCTTTTCTTCAGCAGATGTCCAGTGGCCAGATATGCATCAACACATGCCTAATTTTGATCCCAATGCTGAAGAAGATGCTCACTCATACCGTGTTCGGTTGAAAGATCTCAATGAAAATCCAGCCATTGCTTCTTACTACTTCCAGAAGCGATTTGAAGTGTACTTTGAACATTATATCAAAATCAAGTTCAAGGTCAAGGATTTTTGGTGGCGATATGAATGGCAGCATCGTGGCAGCAGTCATGTGCATGGATTTCTCTGGATTGCAGATGCACCCTCTATAGACAGCCTTGACACTTCAAATCCAATCCAGTTGCAGCAGTTCATTGACTTTTGGGACCAGCATGTCTCGACCTGGCATCCACAGTTGAACACTCCACCTGCAACAGTTCATCCTTCTGCCCGTTCGTTTAACACTCTTGATGACACCAAATTGGAGCTGGCTCAAATGTTGAACCGCCTCCAACGTCACACAAAATGCACTGCAGGATACTGTGAACGGAAGAAGAAGGGTACTGGAGAAATATTCTGTCGCTTTGGTTTTCCAAAGGAGTGTCGCGAGGCTTCTGCATATGCAAAAAATGCTGATCGGGAGTTTCCTGAACTTCACACACGTCGTAATGATGAACTTTTGAATTCTTATCACCCCGGTACCATCCTCTCCTGGCGGGCCAACATTGATTTTCGACCAGTGATCAATCGGGAGGCGGTCATTGCTTATGTAGCAAAATATGCTAGCAAAGCAGACAGCCAATCATCGACGTACCAGGAGGTCCTCAGTACTTCTATTTCTCGTCTACAGGACACAGATGCAGCAGGGATTGCATACCAGAAAATGCTTTCGACTTTTGCAGCTGAACGCAATGTTTCTGCCCAAGAGACTTGTCATATCTTGCTTGGCTGTCAACTTACACGCAGTTCTCGTCAACCACCACGCAGCCTTTGTGTTGATCCCAGTGGTGAATCTGGTACAGTGGACTTTGAAAACCAAGTTATCCAGCGGCTAGGCATAATCGAGAGATATCAAAAGCGCACTGGGGCACCTGAGTTGCACTTGAATAATGTGTCCTTGCTGGAATTTGCCACACACTACAACTGGAACAAGGACAGTGTCTGCACAAAGCGGGGAAGAAATGGTGCATTGGCCTATATTGTCAATGTTTGGCCACGTTACAGACCCAATCACGACAATGAAGAGCTCTATGAGAAGTACTGCTATGCCAGAATGATTCTTCATCATCCTTTTGGAAAGAATCCAGCAGAATTGCTCTGTGGAGCTGATCTACCACCTGATGTCAACAGTCAGCCTGGAAAATATGTCAGCTGGGCGGTCGCATATCAGATTGAATGCCTTGACAAGGGTCATCAACATCCCGATGATACACTTCCCACAATTGCAGAAACTCCAGCCGACCCAGAGGACAGTGACTCAGAATCAGTTCACGGTGATGATCCTGATGTCTACAACTACCAAGCAGAATGGATGCAAGAGGCAGGCCGTGCACCTCATATATCTGTTGAGTCCAACCTGGGCAATCTTGGAAAACGGGACATGGACCTTGAGTACAACTGGATTGAAAACTCGCTAGACCAAGCCACACTGAAAGCTGCTGCACCGTGGGTAGAGGACTTGGTCAAAGAATCACCCAATGATGAAATCCAGGCTTTGCCTGAGCATGACTATAAAAAGCTGAAAGGCAAGCAACGAGAAGTTTTTCTTCAAGTGATGGCCTACTTCAAACGGATCAACTCAGATCATCCTGGACCAAAACCTCCTCCACTTCGCATTAATATTGATGGTACTGCAGGTACTGGAAAATCATTTCTTATCTGGTGCATCACTGCTGCACTTAGGGACCTGTTTGAAGTGGATGAGCACAATATTAGTGCAAAAGATCCGACTGTTCGTTTGGCACCCACAGGAATATCTGCCTTCGGCATCCGGGGATGGACTGTGAATTTTGGATTAGGGATTCCGGCCAAAGAGAAAAAGGACTTTACTCAACTGTCTGGTGCTGGTCTTACACGGCTTCAGACTCGGTGGAAGCAGGTGAAGCTCCTCATCAAAGATGAGAAATCGATGATAGGGAGAGTTCAGATGGGCCGCTGTGACCGCCGTCTTCGCCAGACATTCCCAGCTGCTGCAGATGAAATTTTGGGCGGTCTTCCAGTACTTGTGTTTGGCGACTTTTTTCAGCTCCCTCCTATTGGTGACACACCACTGTACTCAGACAAACCAACAGCAGGAAGACGAGCTGGATTAGCAGCTGAAGGACGTGCAGTCTTTGAATCTTTCACTCAGTCGGTGACCTTGGAAAAGGTCTATCGCCAACAAGGGGACACCCTCGAACAGGTCCAATTTCGAGATGCACTTATGCGGCTCAGAGAGTACAAGGTCACAGAGGCTGATCATTCCCTCTTTTCAACACGGTTTTGGGAAAACCTTTCACCTGAAGAACGAACCAGCTTTTCAGACACACTCCATCTGCTTCCTACCCGAGAGGCTGTTGAAACTCTTAACACTCTCCGGCTCAGCATGCTCGGAAAGCCTGTTGTTAGATGTCTGGCTAAACACAATAGTCCTGATGCAAAAAAGGCTTCAGATGAGGATGCAGAAGGCTTGCAAAAGGAGATTCTTCTTGCTGAAGGGGCAAAAATTATGATTACTCGCAATGTGTGGACTTCAAAAGGTATGTGAAGCTTATTTTATTTCTCTAGTTCATTCTCATGAATCTCTTAGGCTTGGTAAACGGCTGTCAGGGAATCGTGAAGAAGATTTGTTACCTCCCTGGATCTGATGTGCGGATCAATCTTCCATCAGTTGTGTTTGTACAGTGCGATGGATATTCAGGTATTCATTAACTCTCGTATTGCTTGGGGTCATCGCTCAAAAAAATTAAACAGGTCCTCCCACACCAGGCTGGGAGGGAATTGATCCTTCCTGGGTTCCAATAGTTCCCGTAACCACAAGATGGGATGACAGAAATGGGAAGTCACTATCAAGAACACAACCACCACTTACTCTTGCATGGGCTATTACAATCCACAAGAGTCAAGGGATCACTCTTGATAAAGCAACAATTGATATTGGCAACAAGGATTTTTCCTCAGGTCTTTCATTTGTTGCAATTTCTCGAGTCAAAACATTGCGTGGAATCGCTTTCCGGAAATCCTTCGGGTGGGCCCGGCTGCAAAAACCCGTTACAGAATCAATGAAAATGCTGGAGGATGACACTGCCCGTAGGGCTGCAATTGGCTTCAAATTGGATACTTATGGTATGGATCTTAGAGAGTACGTATTTTATGAGGATTAGTTGTAAAATATTTTGAATCTCCAATTGTAAAAACAAGACTCTGTATTAGCGAGCTCCCCTTACGTATCCGGGCACCGGAATACAAAACATATTAATGTTTAATATAGCTTTAGTCATGGAAGCTGGGGACTCGAACTCTTCAGTGATCAGTGCACGTTGAACGTTGAGCAATTGAGCTTTGAAATGGGAACATAAGCACCGGTGATGAGGTGGTGAATTACAGCCTTTTGCGGAACATAGGGTGGGCGCTGTTTTTTTCTTTTCTTTTTTTTTCAACAGTTTTCACCAGGACACCTGCCACGGGGTCAATTTTGATTGGATTGCCCCGTGAGTAGGTGCGTTGGATTCGCATTATAAATCCGCAGTCAACCTAATACCAGTATTTTGATGCCATCAGAAAATGAAATTTCTGTTGAAAATTTTCGGGTTTCAGCAAGTCACCTGTAGCACTTGGAATACTCCTTGGATTGACCTAGTTTTTAAAATTTCCGTTCGCGCCTTAGGTACCGTGAATGGCTGTAAACACCGGATATTCGTGGTCTGGACAATGTATTAGCAATATTTAACAGATTAGGCAAGGGCTGTGGAACGAAATATAGCCTGCACTGCGCAGCAAAATCTAGCCACCGCCGCGTCAATGCGCAGCAATGCCGCGTCAGTCCGCAGCAGCAAATAAATTCCATACCGGAGCGGGATTCGCCGCGGCGAATACAGCAGCGAAGGCAAGTGCGGTAAGGGTGAATTTGGTGGAGAACTTCTTGGGTGAGAGAGCTGAAGTTTCTGACGAAATGAGGCAACACGAGCCAGCTTTCACAGACCAGGGGCTGCAGAGAGAATCATTTGAGCTATCGCGGGTAGGTCAGTCACTACACCATAGGACCTTAATAAATCACACATTTCATCCTAAAGACGCAAAATGTCGAGCGGAGATCAGCTGAATGCTACAGACAGCGGGGATAGCAAAAAAGCCTTAAATACGAGATGTCACCTCAAAGCAATTCAAGGCCTAAAGTGTGAAATTAGGATTGAATGTAGTCTCTTATAAACAGACGCTACAACGGGAAGCTCGTGCCTCACTGCGTTCCAACCCCCCGTACACTCACCTAACCGTACCTAATCCTACATGCACTTGCATGTGGCGAGGTTCGTCTACATGCGGCTACCTATGTGTACGCAGGTATGTAGACTCACCTTCGGCTATCTAATCCTAGCTCCACTTACGTGCTTCTACGTCGCGTAGACACAGCCTTGGCTACCTTTGGCTACGTGCGTCTACGTAGATCTACGTACGTCGGCAAAGGAGGTTGACGTGTTCCGACAACGGCCGATCACCTACTGACTTGTGCCGACATCAGTCAACTGATGTCCCTGATCAGCCGTTGTCAGTCCATGTCGACCCACGCTGTCGAACGCGGCCGACGGCACCACGCAACGCAGTGTCTACGTGCGTCTACATCCGTCTACGGCATGAACCGACGTAGAGTAACGTAGACATACGTTGTCTACATGGGTAGACGAACTTCTTCGTCTACCCATCATCTACGGGGGTAGAAATACCCTCTGTCTACGAGGGGTCGGAACGCAGTGCCTCGCTTGTTGTAGATTGAATGGGGCCAAAACCAAAGCCGAAATTTTTTGAAACGGCGCACTTGAAACCGACTTCGATATTTTCCTTTTGAATCAAATTTTAGGTGAACTTATATATAGCAATCTTGCTCCTGTTCAGGGGCAAATTACCTTAAACACACAGGATTTCCAGATATAAGGACGCCCGAAATACGATTCGAAACTCGGAAATTAGAATGGGGTTTGGCTCACATCAAGGCTGAAATTATTTGAATCGGTTTTGGTTTCAGCGCACCCAATCCGATACTTTGGGTTTCGAGTTGAATTCGGAAGGGCCCATATTTTGGAATCCTGAGGGGACTGCGGAAATCTGAGGTGAAGATTTATCACCTTGGCAGTACTCAATGGAGGATACCGGAGTCTCTACTGAGCAGTTTCACATCACAGAAATGCGCCTTGAGTCAGAGGAGTACGGCGTTGTGTGCATAATCAAACTTTCTCCTCGCCCGCCATCATGCCATGTGACATATTAAGCAATGCAGTTAATAGTTTCCCTCGCGAGCAGTTGGACTCAAGACAGACCGGTTTATCCGTCATACCCAAAGAAAAGAAAATACAGCCGATACGATCACGAGAAGCGCTCAGCAACCCGCAGGGACAGCAGTCCCATCAACGTGATTCGCCGCATTCGTCCCAAGCCCCCGACTCGCAAACGCATCCCACAAAAGGCACGCATTAGCGCCCTCGTAACGATTCACGTCGGCCTGGATCCACGCGTCACGGGCAGTGAGGACTATAAAAGGGATATTATTAGCATATCTGCCATGAGCACGGATGCCCGCGACGCACATGTCGGGTTGCACGGCTGCAACGGAAGCGCATCGATGAATAGATGCAAGAAAACGATGTTCCCCTCCGTGCCGCTCGGGTCCGTGCGCGCGGTCGCCGACCAGCCGTGCGCGCCCACGAGCGCCGCGTAGACGTTGTGTAGCATGTTCGCCCAGACCTCGCCGATGGCTTTGATTGCGTGTTAGCCAAAGGGACGTCGAGTTGGATTTCAGAGGACAAAGCGTACCGTGCACCTCAGTAAGCCCCACCAGGGACGAGTACCGCAGCGGATTGGTGGTACTGCAGGCAGACAGGTAAGAGACAAGGTATACTGATGATCCACGCAGGTAGGTACTCACGCGTTCGTCGAATATGGGTGCGAGCGGATGCCTGCGGTGTCGTTGATCACGTACTGGCCAAGTACAAAATCTGGCACCGCCGCGCTAGTCTTTTCATTCCAACTGGAACACATGAGTATCTAGGCTAAACATCGGAGGTGTCGCGCACTTTGCCATAGTGTCAGACCATCCTGCCGTGCCCAAAAGGACATTTGAGCGATTAATAACTTGCGGAAATGCGGCGAGACTCACCCTCGCCCATACCGCCGGCCTCGGTCGTCTGCAGACACCTGCCCGTCCCGCCACCGGTCATGCGGTTAGTGATTCCATGGGTGTTCTGATACTCGCAAAGTAAGCAAACGACTCATTCAAGCGGTTTGAACCGAGCGTACTTCGTGAGTGACGATATCGTTCTCCAGCGCGCCGTCCCGCTCGGGCTGGAATGTCATGGAGTTATTTTCGCAAGGTGAAAATCTGTACGACGAACGGTGGTCAGGTCCCATAGAAACATTCCTTTTTAACAATCGTCAGCCGACACCTCTATAGAAATTGCCCACGTACGCATAGCCCCCGATTGCCCACTACACGACGACATCAGCGACGGGTGCATAAAAAGAACATAAAGAAACACACTCCGGAGGCGTCGAAAAGTCTGCATTATCAATGCCTGCCGTACTCTGCACAGAAATCGTAACGCGGTCATTTCCCAGGCCGCTTTTGTTAAAGTTGTTGTTCTGGAAATTGAACGATGCCTGTAATAACTCACGCCCATCGAATTTCGACGCGAAGACCAAACAACCAGATGCGCACCTCCGTGAACCCATAGCGGTAGCTCACATCATGAATCGTGTTAACGAGGTAGAACGCATTGACGCGCGCGGCGTCGACGTTGCCTTGCGTAGTTGGCACGGCCGTCACGTCCTGTGGGAAGTCAAACACCAAGTCCGGCGCAGACTCGGTCGTCAGGTTGGTCTGCGTGCCCTTGAACGCGATTGCATTATTTCCGCTGTCGGCACACCAGAGTCAGCCACAACATCCGCGCACAAGCCACACAAGCGTACGCCGTAGTGGTGGTGTTGGTGGTCCCGTCCGAGTGCCAACCGTCGGGGCTGCATTGACTTCAGTCAAGGGGTTTTCAGCAGGGACAGCGTACCTTGCTGGGAAATTGCCAAATCGTCAGCAAAGGCTATTTATTCGTTCGCATATTACGACGCACCAAGCGGATCCTGCGGGTCGACAAGAGTCTCAAATCCTTCCGTTAGGATCTCTTTTTGGATCGGGAGGACGAGGTACTGAGGCGCGCTCATCAGCATATTCCCCACGGGCTCGCGACCCACGCACCTGCGCCTTGGTCACAAAGTCCGTTATGCTGAGCAGCTCCCCGCTATGCGCGTCCACAAACGCTTCGACCCACAGGCCCGTCTCCTCGTTCTGGATCTGCATCACATGCGTCAGCACGAGACTGCCGTCCTCCTGCGCGAGGAACTCGAGCGTCGCCGGGTGTCCGTTGAAGGTCCCTTCGAGGGCGGCCTCAGCGGTGGAGATGGCGTCCTCGAGCGAGATGGCGGGGGTGGAAGGCGCGACGTTGCTTGGCTTGACGAAGGACGAGCCGATGGCGACGACCTACATGCGTGTACGAATCAATCCAGCACCTCGGGATGAGAAGAGACAACTTACTTTGTCGTCCTTGTTGAACGCGACATTCGCGACGGCATTGGCAACAGGGATCCCATCCTACACGTACAAGTCAGCTAAACAACCGCAGAAAAACGCATAAGACACGTACGATCATCTGCCGCAGGAACGCATGGTCGGAAACCTCGCCCGCAAAGCCGCTGCGGAATGCCACAGCGTTCGCCGCGACACCGAAGTGCGCCTGCACGAACCCGAGCGCACGTTCCTCGAGTGACGCGTCCGCCCGCTTGCTTATCCCGTGGTCGATCCCCGCGCCAAACGTCTCGTACGTCGAAGCGGGGTGGAAAGTGTCTAGCTCCAGCCCGCGCCCGACAACGCGCAGGTGGTTCGTCGCGTGCTTAAAGGACGCCGGGGCAGGCCGTGGCGCGGCGAGGGCACCAGCCGCGGCGCACACGACAGCGAGCACCACCGAGGCGAAGAACTTGTCAAGGGCGACCATGAGTTGCTGACTCGGATTGCGGTACTCCTGCAGCTGGATGCCAGGTTCGCGGGAGGCAAGGGGCTTTTATGATGTGCGGCGTCAAATGGACCATATGGCCAGATGATAAGGTGGGAGAGGATAGTCCTCCAGGAGCGAGCCGCATGCAAAGGCCTCGCACGGGGCCAGGGTTCCTGCGCGATAGGTGAGCGAGGACAGGGTTAAAATAGACAGAAGGCGCACCGTGCGAAGCCGACCTACGAATAGTTCACTCTAAATCAATCCAGTTGGGTGGAAAAGGGCGAGTTTTCGTCGTTGCAGAGCAAGATGGTCGGTGCAGGGCTAGATACATATCTGCATTGTAATGAGGGGGCCAAATCAAATGCGCGACGTCCGAGTGAGGTGAGGACGTGGCGGACGAGGGGCTACGAGAGAAGCGGTGCAACGAGGGTGCACGACTGGGGAAACGGCAGACGATCGTCGCGTATGCGTGGGGTGGGGATAGGATGAAAGGCGGGAGGAAAAGGAATCCAAAGTGCGAAAATGCATCTTGAGCACACACTGTGAGCGAGCAGGTTCGCTAGCCCTCATGTAGCAGCTAATATGGCGGAGGCGGTGCGAGGATCGTGAACGCGGGGGCGCGGTGCAGAGCGGCGGCAAGAACAAACGGCAGGCGGGAGAGGGGGCGGGCAGCATAGAAAAGTTGGGGCTTAGATAACAAGGGCGTGGGAGGGACCGCAAATGGGGGATTGACCTATGTGAAGGAAGAGTTTATGGATTAGCCGTGGCGGTTGGATTAAGGCATGGGGTTTGAGGAGAATTAGTGATTGACAGTGATGAGCGGATGGATGTCCCGCGGCGTGGGTATTGTGCAGAGAGCGTAGGAAGTGTGCCGGTGCCCCGGCGTGTAGAAGGGCTAAGGGCTGGGAGCAGGCGAGCGGACAGCGACAGCGCAGCGGTAGCGTGACGAGTGACGGAGGAGAACGGATTGATCTGCGGGAGAGGGTGAAGGCAGACATGTGCAAACAAACGCGTCGCGTGTGCTGTGTGTGCGGGCGGTATGCCAGAAATGCAAGTGCTCAGAAAGAAAACGCGAACATTTCAAAACAAAACAGCAAATTGAAATCAACTCCACAGCAGAGGATGGGAGGCCACAAGGCGGCCTACCAGCCCCTTGTTAATGAGTACAATGAACAAATGAATAGGCCCGGGGTTGAGCTCCCGAAAGGCGATGCCTAGTCGCATCGCCATTGCCGACTAAGGTAATGGTTTAGCCGGTAATTCCCCGCATAGGTCAAATTCAACAATCCTCGCAAAAATAAATGGTCTGAGTCTCAGACTGCGTCGGAGCACTCGCGCTACCATAGGTGACCATACAGCATAGAACTGAATAAATATTTCGCCCCATTGTCAGCAAGCTCAGCATATCCAAAAATCTTTGCAAGCAGTTTACACATAAATCATATCAGCCTTCTAGTGGCACGTTAACTCTACGATCTTGACGAAACGTCACATAATGCCCCTAAGACCACTGATCCGGATCCGCATCGGCAAATGTGGTTCCCATCCCGATCTGGTCATACCACACCTGCCTGAACGGTTGGGTCCCCAGCATGCCCCCATCGTCGTGCCACCCGTTAGCATAAAGCCCAACGCGGAACTCGAACTCATCGGTCTGTGCGATAGTCGTGGCAATGTTGTACTTCTCCAGCACCTTCACCCCGTCAAGCCAAAGCTTGTAGTACCCGGTGCCGTCATTCTGCCAGTTGGCCTGGATGACAACCTTGTGCCAAACGCCGGCAGAGACGGTGGCGAGGTTCTTGAACTCGGTGGTCACCTGGCTGCAGACGGAGCCCGTTTTCACACGGCTGGCCAGCTGGTCGCCGATGATCCACACCATACTGGAGGGCATCCAGTCGTCGCAACCGGTGTAAGTGAAATCAGCGATAAACTGAGCTAGATTATAACTTTGGGCCGGCGAAAACTGCCAATCCTGCGACAACCGGAAGGCAAAGCCGTAGAAGCCCTGCTCGCCGAGGTGGTACCCTTGAGTATGGTGCAACTCGGAGTGGTAGCGGCCGGTGTAAGCCGCGTCGTACGTCTGCGTCACCTTGATGGCGGTACCGCCGGTGCCGTAGACGACGTTGGTCACTTGTTGCGCCGTGCCTTCGTGCTCTGTTTGAATCGAGTCCCAGCCTGCCGGGGTGGTACCCGTGTTGGCGAACGTTTGCGTGGCCGAGGCCGCGGCGGAGAGGGTGGCAAGGACGCCAATGAGGATGGGTGTGAGCTGCATGATGAGGACTGGTTGATTGGGCTCTTTCCACACGAAGAAGAAAGTTAAAGATTGCTGCTGAGCGCAGGAGGTTTAAATGGGCTGAGGGGAGAGCATTAAGACCACCTATGTCCGAGTCTCGGATACATAGTCAACCAATTTAGATCCCGCGCGGAGGAAGCACATGCTGCAGATCTCGGGCATTATGTCTTTTAACCGGGTCTGGCGACGGCGTCCCGGGATTATCCTAACGAGAACGCCGGTCTCAAGGAATCCCGACGCATCAGAGGAAATTTGGAAGATTCTAATGGGCAACCCCCGGCCAGCGATGTCGGACCTTCAATACTCGATGTGTGTTCCGGCCGGCGTCTCCTTCACCAACGGAAAAAAATCGCAGGCCGCAACAGATTTGCACTCTTTCAAAAATGACTGTGACCAAGCCAGGGTGATATAAGTCTTCCCAAAAGCTTACGCCCGAGTGTTATTAGTATAAATTGGGGAAGCGCAGTAATCTGAAAGGTTTCTTAATGAGGACCCGGCTGCCTGATACTTGAGACTTGCCGGCTTCTCAAAGAGGCCCAGTTTCTCATTAGAATAAGCCCACGTCCAAAGGACCAAGGCTGGCCGCCGAACGGCAAAATTTGAACCTTCAACAAGGGGCTGGTTGGCCGCTTCGCGGCCTCCCATCCCCTTCCATGCAATTTATTCATACCAAAGATTTATTTTATTACAACCAGTGGGAGTCTTTGTTTGCCTTGGGATAAGGAGGAGAGAAAAATGACATTGTGGCGCGGGCAGTGCCTGTCCGATTGCCATCAGAGGTGACGGCAAGTTGCCGTCAATGGCGGTGGGCGGCAATGGTACGGAATGGTTTGGCTGGTTGTTTAGCACAGTTGCAGATCAAGCCTGCCAGTTGAACATTATCGCGGCACTGATAGGCATCAGCGTAAATGACACTGACTACACTGCATCAGAAGGAGCCTGTTCGCCGCGGCCACCTTTGTTTCAGTGTGGTGGGAGAGATCTGTCAAGGTTAACGCTGGGGCAGTGTCTGTCAAAGCATGCTGGAAGGGTGACGTCAAGTGCCAAGATGCCGACTGATTGATTGCCAATGGGCCGGCGGGAAAGAGAGAGCGCGATCAAGGGCGGCGGGCTGCCATGGCGGATGACATCAGCGGAGATTAAAAAGGCTTCGGACGGACAGAAGTGCTTAATTTTATAAAGAGGGTGAAGCCACTGGTAATTCAAGTATGAGGGCCTCAATCTCGTAATATCGCTGGGGCCAAGGACCGAGCACGGGGCAAGGGCTCTCCGACGTCACTGAATCAGAGTCAAGTGAGTTGACGGATGGTGTGGTTCTCGTAAATACGGTGTAGACGGAGTCGTAGTTCCATTGGTCTAATTAGATCTCGGTCCAACAAATTCCACCACAAGGCTGGCGATGAGCGTAGAACATTGAGTGCTTTGTAGAGTGGCAATCGAATCCAGAGTAAGAAGCTCGATATCCATAGCCTCAAGCAGCATGGATGGCGGAGGGTCATTTTGATATTTTCTAAGCTGGACTTACGGCATAGAGCGCCTCAGTCGGAGGTTGCGCCGATGTGAATGAGGCAGGTGATAAGCAAAGACACCGGAACGCAGATTGGAAGTACACCTAAGATCCGGCTCGGCTCGGGGATTATCCTGACCAATGCTGTAGATGATGTGCTGTCGGGGTATCCCAACGAAGTCTTGCAATTCAGCCTCTTTTGGCGCTAGAGAAGGCAGGCATGTAGCAGATAGGGCTGCATAAATCACAGATGTGGTCCGTTTAATATGACCTGGCTCAGTGCGTCAGCGGGGATTAACGGGCCGACAATCGGAACGAGGGAACTAAAGTTCGGCCTTGTAAAAGCGCTGGGATCATCAGCCGGAAAGAGCCAGACGATGGAGGCGCTTCCACTTGAACCCCCGCTATGTGGGATCTAAGCGATACCAGAGTGGGTGCGCGGGTTTAAAGAGTGTTGCCCACGTCGAACATCATACGTCGTGAAGCTGATGCGCAGGACTTTGTGGCAATAAATTCGGTCATTGCGCAGAATGACCTGCGCGCGTTCCTCGGGACTAAATTTCTCGGTGATGTCACTACTCAAGTCGGGGTAAGCAGCCGTCCGAGGAATGATCTTGGAGCTTTGCAAAGAAATCCTAGTAGGTTGCGTCGCTCAGGACCACAGAACAGGTGGCTCCAACCGTTTTGTGGAACAAAATGGAGCAGCAAACTACTAGTACTATCATCTCGCGGCCCATCCCCCTTTCACGCGCCTACTCGGATTGCCGCTCTCACATGTAACTTACAG
The DNA here is from genome assembly GCA_029204075.1 of Mycena capillaripes. NCBI lineage: Eukaryota > Fungi > Basidiomycota > Agaricomycetes > Agaricales > Mycenaceae > Mycena > Mycena capillaripes. The sequence continues at coordinate 199,256 of JARHKZ010000046.1, forward strand.
CTCTAGAATGGAATAGTCTGTACTCATTGTCAATGAATGATTTCCCTGGCATTGCGAGGAACTTCTGCTACATTTTCCATCTGACGTTGAGGAAACCGGTATTCTACCACGTTCACCGAGCCTTCAAAGCCTCATGATGACATTCATTCATTCATGGCAGGCTCATTTATATAATTCGTAAAAGGACACGATGAGGAGGAGGGAAGAGGAACAGTTCCATTTCGAAGTGGTAGCTTGATCACTGTAAGCAGGGAATACGGGAGGATTTAAACCGGGATGCGGACCTTTCGAGTGTACTGGTATCGATGGGATGCCTATACTCCGTGAGGGGGACAGTACTGCACGTCGCTCGGTACTGTCGCCGATCCACTCACGAACGGCCCTGGGCCTGGCCCCCGCTGAGCAATGCCGTCAGTGAATGCTCAGGACTGACACGGAGCCATGGCTGAAGGAGGGATAGTGGTTGGGAAGAAAATGGCAAATCGAGGTGATGGAAAACATGCGCACACTGATAGAGGCATCTGCTTAATATACGAGGTATTACTTGCATGCTTGTCACCATTAATACCTTCACACAATAACGGCTCGACACGAGCGTAGCTAAGTCCGTACTTGTGTTTGCACATTTCTCACATTCTCAAAAGCGGAAAAAAAGGCCGTTTGGTTCGGGAGTCTGAGTCCGTGCATCATCCCACCGAGTTTTGGTCACCACCACCCATTCCCTGTCCATCCCAAGAGAGGTGAGCCTTTGACCAATGTCACGCACTTGGTATGCTGTTTAAATTTTGACTTTGGGCATACGCAAAACATGTGTTTGGCTCGAGGTCTGTATTTTCGTTGATCCATATTTATATAGGGAGATAAATAGACAAAAACTTGTTTGAACCCCGCATCAGTGTTTTTTTTTTTTTGTCCGGGAATTCCCGGGTAAATTACGGAAACTATCAATTAGCCGAAACGTTACGTAGCTAGGAACTCTCTGGCAAGTAGGGGCAAAAATCGGTGTTTTGGGGTCCGGGATATAGAACGAAACTAAGTCTGAACGACTTGGTTCCCCCCATAGAGTAAATCGGGCGGAGTCGTGAGCAAGGAATCTTGGCAGCACACCTCATCTCAATCTACTTACCATTAGGTTCCTGATGTTTTCTACCCAGCAGAGTGTTCTGTTTAGACAATGATTCTTAACCCCCCTCATATGACTGTTTCAACTTCGAGCCCACACAGTCTCAATGTATCGGCATCAGCGAACATAAATGACTAATGCCGAACATAAGCCACGGCAAGTGACGCACCACGCAGTGAGCCAAGCGGCGAGCATCGAGGGGGATCCACGGAGATCTAGTCCATGGGGATCCATACAGCTGGATGGGTAAAAGCACATAAATTAGGAAGAAACAAACATGTACAATCTGATTCAAGGGATCTCTTTAATATACGAAGTATCACTTTTCTACAGCAAAAAAATGCACGGACCACATCCCAGATTAAACCCCAACATGGATAAATGGCGCTCAATGAAAAAATGATTTCTTTCCACCAGAACCCTCACGGAGGTTCCTATTGAGTTTCCTAATGGCCAGATGCAATACTTCCACTGCCTGAGTCATATCAGGTGGTTAAGTCTTGAATAGATGGTCATAAACATCTGCAGCCACTTGTGATGCGTCACTGTCCATGATTGACCACATTGTTGCAATCACCCATCGGTACCCTGCCAACAGTATGCACTCCGGAAATTTTCATGTTGCGGGGCACCCAAAAACGTAGCCAAAATGTTTAGTTTCAGGAGCAATATCAGTGTGCCTCAAATTGCTCCTGAAACTAAAGGTATCAGGTGCCAGACCGCTCCGGTACACTCCGTACCGCCCCGCCCCGCCCTGCCCGGCATGTCCCGATCTGGCGCCCGATACCTTTAGTTTCGGCTATGTTTTTGGGTGCCCCTAAACATGACATTTTCTGGAGTGATGCCAGTAGCAAGATGGACCGACTCATTCAGTAGTTCCTTATCTCCAGTGGCAGTTTGACAGGCAGAAAGGAATGCGAGAATGGCATGTGAGAGAGATAGCCTGGTAATTCTTTCAAGTGTCAATCGCAAACTCCCATTGAAGAGTAGGGCACTCTTGGTTGGAGTGCGTCTTTCCTGTACACCGCGACATGCAAAGTGGACCCAGCTGGATTGCATCATCCCCTCCTCCACACTCGCTACAGTTGTTTCCTTTCTACCAAGGTTGGAAGGCTGCCATATTGTGGAGGCAGTCAACACTAGAGGGGTCGGCCATACAGAACTAAGAGGAGCCAAGAGTGACAGAACAAGAGCAGCCACTAGGGAAGGTACATGGTGGTCAAGACCAAGAAGAGAAGATACTGTAAGTAATCTACGTCCCAATCAATGTACAATCAGATATGTAACAGAACAGAATGTCTCTCTCTTTATAAAATTACGGGTGTCTGTCTGAAGCTTTTAAACTCCACTTATGGACCATCGGGCCCGAGGCTTTGGAAGCGCTCGGTCCTGACTTTTGGAAGCGCTCAATAAACAGCATTTTTTCGGGGCTTTTGGCCCCATGATCAATTTTAAGCGCGCGCGCGCCTATAAAAGTGTCCACAATGCCAAACTCCGCTTTGGCCGGGGTATCAGCATTTAAACTTTGCTTGAGCGCCAACACGGCGCTAATGCCAATTATCAGTCCACTTTGGAGTATTGGAAAATTAGAAGTTTGCAATGGTGAAGTAAAGTTGAAACCAATTTTAATTATGGGTGTCTACAAAAATTGAGGAGGGATATAGGTGAGTCAATGATAAGGAATATCTGAAGGTCAAATGAGGATCAGTCAATCAGTCAATAGACGATGAGATCGAGACCTGATGATTAATCAATGGTAGTGGTGAAGGTACAATGCAGGATTGCAAGGAGCAATGAGGACTGAGGCACTGGTGTGCTAAACCAAGGCTGAAAGGAGACAGTGTCGGTATGATGAGGACTGCATAGTCGGCAGTGGTGTAGTGCAGATAGCACAGAACAGTGGCAGTACAATGCAGACAGCAAAGGCTGAATCAATCCGGGAAGGGAGAGGTTGGACGGTGCAGAGAAAAGTAGTAAGGTTGGAGCCGCAGCCTTACAAAGGTGCAAACTCCAACCTTGCCTCTGGCACATTCCTGAATTCAATTTATTTCATTCTTGGTCCCAGGAAGGTAACTCTTTCCAGCTGCTGATGCTTGGGTATACTAAGAAATCACAAAATCAGACAGCTTTGAACCCAAAGTGACATCCTCCCCATATATGCCAGCTGCAGGAATAGGTAGAGATGTGAGAGGGCCTATTGGATACCACCAGCTGAGCTGCAAATTGTCTTTCAGTGGAGTTTACAACATGGTCATATCAATATTGTGTATTTGATGGACAAAACTTACTGTGATAGCAAGTGCATCTAGAACAGGTTGAATCAGTTGCACCCAGAGCTCTGAAGGAATATATGCAAATTCACACTCCAGATCTAAAGAACTTCCTTCAAGGTGGGCAAGCAATCTATCAATGTCACCACGTCACATATAGGGCATGAGCTTTCCAAAGGACTGTGTCAGGGGGTGTATTCAGGAAATGGTCAATGCATGTCTTCATCTTTCAGGAGAATGAGACCATCACAGGATGTTATACCAACCTTTAAGAATACAACAAGTCCCTTTTGGACAGCTGGGAAAAGCTCAGAAATGGTCTTTGGCAACAAGAACTGCTCAAATCCAGCCAGATGTCGAATCTTCTGTAGAAGGACAACTATTTTGTGAGCACTTCCATGTGCCTGGTGTGTAATAGACCTGAGTCACTGTTGGGCTGCAGAATTGGCCAAATGTATATCATTATTTCGGATTGTGGCTCCTTCACTTTGGGCAGAGAGGAAGATGAGCTCATTGGCAAGCTCAGGATATTTCTGCTTCAGAGTATCCACTGGTGTTCGTAGACTGAGCACCGACCCCATGTTATTGATCGACCCTGGTGACGGTCACTGATGCATAATCGAAGCCAGGCCACTTCTAGAAGAAGGTTGATGGCCGCCTGATAAGCTTCTAGGAGGGAAGGCTCTTTGGCCATTCCAGCACATTGTGCCCACACTCCTTATGCCCGAACATCGTAGTATAATTATGCTATTGACTCAAACCGTGGATACTGCTGGAATCTCTCGGAACTAGGGAATTTTTTCCAGGGTAGCATTTCGCTTTAGTACAAAGAAATCGTCGGACACTGGTGTATAAATCAATCGGGAGGAATCCTTAGCAAACGTCGTCTTATCAATATGCGCCGGGTTTGATTGAGAGCATCTTGTGCCATTCCATCATCCTATTCCGAAAGTCCGAACGGTCCACCTGATCGCTTAGAGAACGTCACTCTCGCTCCCGAATTCACCTCGCGCAACCGGGAAGTCAGCCGCGACTCGAAATCCGGCAGCTCTATTATCTCGGCATCTCTTTGAACGAGGCGCCATCGGAAGATGACACTGTGGAGCGCGGGCGGGACGGTGAGTATGTACACCAACTGGTCGCATACACGCTGCGGATGAAATGCAATTCCCTCAATTGACACAAGCAGTGGAGTCAAGAGTGATGGCGTACGCACCGCTGGGTTGAGTGGTTCATATAACGTGGATCCGCCCGCCTCGATTTTGTCGGATGAAACATGGAGCGCAAGGCGAGTGAGGGATGGGAGTAATGCGAGCAGTGCCATCAGGGCGAGACTTTGGCGGACGTCCGCAAGTGTGACGCGTATCGCGGACGCCGTGATGGAGTTGGCGCTATATGTGGTCAAGTGCAGTGTTCGGAGGACCTCCGCGATGGTCCCTTCCTTCACAGCTAACTGGACGAGTTGCGATCCGTGGAGGATAAGTGGGAGGAGTATTGCGGGACCATTGTAGCAGCGCAGAAGCGAGGCCATGGGAGTCGGTGGGACGATATTCTGACCGAGGCATGAACCTGTGATATCCAGGATCAAATTTTCGATGGATGGGAAGGGGGAAATAGTCGCGTGGACATCGGCGAAATTGGTCCATGCAAACGATATGGACAGCGTTCGTAAATTGTAGAACGAAGCCATGGTGATTCTGTCTAGCACGAATTCACCGAGGCCCGCACGGTGGCGCCGGGCGTCTGTGCAGCTGGGGCAGTGACATCCTCGCAGCGTAATTTCGTGATCGTCCCCAGTGGCGAGCTCAAGAGAGCACAGTGTTTCTGGATTGAGCATCGACAGGTACGAGCGGGAAGATGCCTGGGGTCCATCACCCATGATGAGGAGAGACACATTCGTATAGCTGAAGTGATGCAAGTTGAGCTTGAAGGGTGTCGGCTCCATTGGACGGCACAACAGCCCACCGTGGACGTAGAGTTCCTGTAAATGAGTCATACTCGCAAGCTGAAGAGCCGGAAGTTCCATCCGGTAACCGTTAAAATCGCAGGACAGGACACCGAGATTAGCGAAGCGGGAGATCGTGTGAAATACTGCATTCCCGAGGGCCGGATAGTATTTCATGATGAACCCAGAGTGGGAAACGTATGCCGTGCGAACGTGTGAGCACACTTTGTCCGACGACCAGAACGCGAGACGTTCCATCTCTCGTCCAACGAGACTATCGGTCCCTTCGGGCACACCCTGATTCGCGAGAACATAGGTGCTGCTCCGATAGTAGAACTCTCTGTACAGCAATGTGGAGGAGAGGCGGTAGAAGGCGGAAGAGACGGTGCGAGTAATCAGGAGTGACCTTCGAGGAACGTATTCCAAGATTGCGACGCAAATCTCTGGCGCAATGTCGACGGGCATTGCGGCGGAAGTAGCCAGATCAGTGGGCGCAGGTGGAAGAAGGTGGAAGAGTGAGAAGAGTTCCGAGTTTTAAAAATTTATTTTTAAACTCGGTTTTATCTCCGTTTGTCCGCCAAAGTGAGGGTGTTTTGTGTCGAGTGACGTAGAGGCTTCGTGTTGGAAATGTTTCTACTTATAGTAATTTCTCGTGGTCTCCTTCCTTAAGGAGCTTTGGATTACGCATGCTTCATTACTGAAAATATATCTTCGTGTGCGGTCCTTATATCTTTCTGAAGCGGCACTTTCCGGTCAGGCTCGCCACTGTTGGGGCTTTTCAATAAAGTACGCGATTTATGTGTTGGGTAGCCACTGATTGTTCACCGCGTTTGAGTGCTTAAGTATACTTGGAGGTTGGGTTAGCGCGTGTATGGAGCGCAGAGCCAATTTAGTCGGTATGGTGAAGCGAGGCGATCCGGTTCTTTCTCCGATGTCGACCTTGGCAATTTGCTTCCGTGGACGTATGGCCGCATGGGTGCGACCGGCTATTTGACATAACGTCATGACAATCGGCTCTTTTGTTCCGGTAAGTATTATCAATTGTTTCTCGTACGTTTAAGTCCGATATACAGGTATTCAAGGTTTAGGATGCGTGTCGGAAAGTGTAGTGTTACCGTGTACTAGTTCTACCAGGACGGTCGAGTTTTTGTTGATATTGTCCGTGAAGGAGAACACGAGCATCATGAAGTTGTCATGGCACTGGATTGATGTCCGCATGTCCCGCAGTGAAACACCTTTGCTTCTCCTCTCGCTAAGTACCTCTACCTCTGCTGGTGCTCTTGAGGTTATATCAATACTCTCGCCCTCAAACACTGCCGATCCTGTACTAGGGATGATGTTGTCTTACCTTGTTCTGGTTGGTCAATTCCTGGTGTCTGGTGCCTTCTTATGTCTTTTGAATTTCTCCTTCATTTCAACTGGTTCAGCTGGTTGTGAGGCATGGAAATTATGTATCTGAAGCCCCCAAATCCGAATCTCAGAAAAACTACCTCAAAAGACGAGGTCTAGGGTATCCTTTTGCGAGTCTAGTTTGAGCTCGGCACATGCCGAGCCGCGTCAAATAACGTAACAATAACGCGTGATACTGGACGGGGTGAGGTCGACGCGAAGTAGACACATTTTGAGTGGTCTTGCATGGTAAGAGCGCCGTGACAGATGCTTCATTCAATTCAAATGCTTACACTGTGTAGTGGACATTTTTTCGCCTTCCATCGACGCTATAACTGGCTTGATTACCGTCTTACTGCTTGTGTTCATGGCTTTGCTGTGGAAAAAAATCAGAACAATTATGTGTAAATAGATTCCCGTGCATTTACCAGCTCTTGAAGGTGTAGGACGCAACTACATGCCTTCATTCCCAGTTTGTTAGTAAACTTCTTGGAATGCTTTCCGCATTTGGGAACGGATCTGCCGGACTGAGTGATTGCCGACTGGTGGTGGTCGTTCAGGTTCCCGGGGTAGGTTTTGATAGTCGTGGTCCAAAATTTTTGTGCTCGCCACCTCTTGCTTGCTACTGGACATACTATTATTCATACAGGTCCCTCTTGAGTGCCTCTTCAGGGCATCTAAATGAGACGGCTACCCTCTGGGGCCGCCGCTCGGGTCTTGTGACCTGCGATAATTATAATAGTTTGTCGTTGAGCAGTTATTACTCCGAAAATTTGGACTTAACTAGTCACTAGCAAGCTGGTAGCCAAATGAAAGCCGATGCCAGTCCTTCTCCATCCACTGTTCCATATTTCGACTATGAATCCTCAACGGAGATCGCTGTTTCGATATCGGAATTATGGGGTGGTGGAACCAGACTGTAAGCGGACGCCTCCTGGCACCTTACATCATAAATGATAATAATATTTCCGCATGGGTTCACATGAAATATGCATATGAGTTCCAGTGCAAACACTAAAATCTATCCATGGACCTCGAGCGACACAAAAAAATTGTGTGGCCGTTGACATGCCTGTCTCGAAACTCCTAGACGTTCTAACCAAGAACGATATTATAGCCTGTCTAAATTACATGATGTCTGGATACCGACCAAACTCAAGATCAGCGAATGTCGCGATCGATTCAAAGACCACGGTTGCTCCAGATGTTCTGAAGTCGTTTCGGTTTTCAGCAACATCTGTGCTGATGGAAAAGGTCGTTCTGACCCAGACAACAAGCCTCTGGCTGAGAACGGCCGCTTCAAAAGACCTAAAATATGCCACGAGGAAAGCATACTGGAAGGCTGCCGTATTGTGGAGGCAGTCAACACTAGAGAGGCGGAGTCAGACAACACGTAGCAAGGAGGATGATTCTGGAAGATCAATACAACTCCAAGAGGCCAAGCCCAGAACAACAGTGTGTCAGGAAACCACAGGGGACAGCAAGGAGTACAGCAGTGATCTGACTCCAATGAGGGCGGTATCATAATAGCGTGATGTGGAATGACCATGCTATAATGGAGAGGGAGGATGGGAAGACCTGATATGAAGGATCAGCCATACAACTCCAGTGGGGACAATGGAAGAGGAGGTTGAGGTATGTGAGCCTCAGAAGGTGGTGTCAATGAGATGCTGATTCAAGGACAGGGACTGAACTGATGTTGCCATCATCAGTACAGGGAGGCAGTAGAGGAAGAGGTCAATGGGTTGCTAGGCCAGAGACAGGGACTATACCGATGTTGCCATCATCAGTACAGGGAGGCAGTAGAGGAAGAGGTCAATGGGTTGCTAAGCCAGAGACAGGGACTATACCGATGTTGCCATCATCAGTACAGGGAGCTGGAATGGGGGATCATGCCGGTGATGCAGAGGATCAGAATGGATCATGCCGGTGATGCAGAGGATCATAGGGAAAGGCGGCAGCAGAGGAAGGGGAATGTGAACACAACTGAAGCTTCGGTGATAAGCTGTACAAGTCAGAAGTGTGCAGTGGTGACCAAAGGTCCGGCAGTGAGGTCCAATGACTGGAGAGTCATGGAAGGCGTCCAGGGGCATGGCGGCAGAAGGAGGCTGACAATCACAAGAGGGAGATCTCACGTCCCTGAGTGATAGGAGGATAAGGTAATGTAAGGGCAGCATTATAGGTAGGAGCAGTAGTGCAGCAGCAGAGTAAGCAAGATAGCGGTAATAATGATGTGTGGATGTCGGTGTGTCTGTCTGGATGTAGTGAGGATGGAGCATCATCCTTACACCCTTCCCAACTTGAAAAGATTGTATCGTTTCCAGTTCAGACATCTGTCTACTCAAGCCATGGTGGAATGCCAAGCGAGAGAGCAGGAACAGACCTCCTAGTGTGGGAGAGTTAAATTGTCCAAGCAGAGGATGGTAAGAGATAGGTGGACCAAAACCAAAGGTTGAGTAACAAGAGACAGCAGAGGGATAATAGGTATGGAGTGATTGGTCATTTAATTATAAAGCCAAAAGCGGATGGCAAGGGGATAGCAGCACTGGAAGAAATTTAACTGTAAAGTATAGTGTGCAAATATGGGGAAATGGCAACAGTATGTGAAGACAGTACAAAAAATTGAAGCCAGTGGACAGAATCATCATTTCAGGAGGAGGGGAAATTTAGGCAGGAATCCGCGGCAATCGGAATATCTGCGAAAAAAACCTAGAAGGAGACCTGCAACATCTAGAAGAGCCTGCAGAAAAACCTATCAAGAATACATCTAGAACCCGCGGCGATCGGGGAGATGTGTGCAAGTGCAGAAGGTATGAGCATGCCAAAGTGGTCAGCGCTTCTGGAAGAGCGATGCAGCTGCTGTGGAATAAGCAGTCTGATGCTTGTGGGAGGAACGGCAGGAGTGGAACATGATTCCCAGGATCTATTCCTGATTGGCAGATTGACAGCTGTGCAAACTGCAGAGGCAGTGTGGGTGCTGATGGAAGAGCAACCCAGTGACAGCAGCAACAAGGTGACAGTAAGTGCTGATGGAAGAGTAACCTGATGACAGTGGCAACCTGTGACAGCAGCAACAAAGAGGCAGTGGGTGCTGATGGAAGAGCAACCCAGATCTCGGCATGGACTACAGTGGGGCAGATGTTGATGTGATCTGATTCCCAAGGAAAAAGCAACCAGTTGTCAAGGAATGAGTGCTTATGGAGGGGCAACTCAGGCAGAGACAGTAGTGGTGAGGCTAGGGCAGAAACTTCAAAAGAAGCACTGAGGAAGTCCAGAAGAGTGATTGATATCACTGATCAACTGCAGAGAAGAGCCAAGGCTGTGAAAGAAGCAGATTGACACTGACAGATGGTTGACAGTGAAGCTGTGTGATACTGATCAACTGTAGATGGCTGTCAATGCAATGCAGTGTTGGTGACAGAGTGTGAGACAGATCTGCAGAGCTGGCGGCAATGAGCTGGCAACAATGTGGGGATGAGCAGAGGAAGGCCAGTGAGGAGACTGGTGGCAGACAGAGAAAGCAGCAAGGGAGAAGCAGTAGGGTGAGAGCTGAAGGAGCAGGATGTCCAGAGATGACGAGGTCCTGAATGACAACAATACTGCTGGTGTCAAAAAAAAAGTGGAAGGCTGCCGTATTGTGGAGGCAGTCAACACTAGAGAGGTCGGCCAGACAGAACTAAGAGGAGCCAAGAATGACAGAACAATAGTGTGGTCATTCAAGAGCAGCCACTAGGAAAGGTACATGGTGGTCAAGACCAAGAAGAGAAGATACTGTAAGTAATCTACGTCACAATCAATGTGCGATCAGATATGTAACAGAACAGATGTAACATAAGATATAAATCAGAATGTAAGATAAGAACTCAACAACGGCAATACAAAAGGTAGGATATCGAAGAGTGGTATAGGTGATCATTGAGGAGGGATATAGGCGAGTCAATGATAAGGAATATCTGAAGGTCCAATGAGGATAAGTCAAAAGACAATGAGATTGAGGCCAATGATGATCAGTCAATGGTAGTGGTGAAGGTACAATGCGGGATTGCAAGGAGCAATGAGGACTGAGACGCTGGTGTGCTAAATCAGGGCTGAAGGGAATAATGCAGACAGCAAAGGCTGGACCAGTCCTGGAAGGGAGAGGATGGACAGTGCAGACAAAAGTAGTAAGGTTGGAGCAGCAGCCTTACACATACGAGATGTTAACCAAAAAGAACTGAAAGTCGTATACGCGTGGAAAACGCAGCGTATGAAGAAAAAAGGTATCTTGAAAAACGCGTCGTTTCCACCCCAGCGAATATCTGTCAAAGACGCTCACCGTATAATTTTTACTCGCTGTAGAACGGTCAGCCCTAATGCTTCCAGGGAAGACACGGATGCGCGGTCTGCGGTGTTCTACATCCATTAAAGCAGCTGAACCCTCTGGACAAGGGGCACGGTGGTGTAGTGGTCCACCGTGCAACGTTCAACACGTTACTGCGGTTATGTAACAGGCTTTTTGGGGCCGCAGGTTCGAATCCCCCACCCTCCGGGAAGACACACTTTAGACACTTCTCGGCTTCTCACTGCCGACTTCCAATTTGGTGTTGTTGTTGTCTTCAGCTTTGGCACCACTTGCCCAATCCCTTCTGCCCTCACACCATCATCCGACATCACCATTTTATCTTCGGATCACAGCCGGCAATCACCCGGCGGCCAGCACATTCAACTCCGCAGTATTGCGGTCATACTCCCAAATTCCCGCCGGCTTCGTCCACCGGCCAGGAGTTTGCCCAGGAGAGAGTCTGGGTTACAAAGAGGGCCACCAAAAAGAGCCGGAAACATCACTGCACGGTGCCGAGAAAAGGGAATTCCATCAGTCTGGGTTTGAAATAGGATCATGAAGGAGGATGATAGGAGCCGGCTGGAGGTATTGGCAGTGGGAAGCTGGACCAGAGCGTCAAAACGTGGGAATGATTGTTGTGGCCATTATACCACCAAAGTCCGGCGGGCTTATCCGCTTGGCAGCCGTCACGTCACGGCTGCAAAAGCTTCGAGTAGAACGATCAAATTATGGAAATTATGCGAATTAGATAATAAAATAGCGTAGTTTATCTCTAACATATGCCTTCGGCACAAAGGAGAATAAACATGAATTAAAAAAAAAAAAACCCCTCTGGACAAATACCCCAGAAGTCTGCCCTATTGATAAGACCTTGCATCACTCGGAAGGAGAGGTACGCCTCGTCTGATCCTATTAAGAGGTCCCATGCCCAGTTCTTGCTGAAGACTGCATCCATATTTGCGTAGACTGTGAAACGTGCTTGAACAACGGGTTAATGCCGAAAGCCGCACTGGCTCACCATAACTGGATAGGGCTGTACCAGAGCAGCTGAGAGACTTGACATATGCTGAGGGTATAATGATTGCGCGCGTTCGATGCAACAGATGTGTAATAAGAGTTAACTCTGGTCGCGTCCAGATGAGCGCTAATGCTATTATGTTCTCCCAACCTGTACTCTCTATCTTGAATAACCTGCCACCATCCAGGGCAGAGATAAACGAAATATTGGCCTTTGTATTTATGGGTTCATTTCCGCCTACGCAAGAGGACTTTGATCGCACGCCTTTGTTAGTACGAAGACAGAAGGTCTTAGATGCTTTGGAATGGCTGAAGTTGAACCACGAGGGGTACAAAGATTTGAAAATATCGCAGGAAAATATTGACTCTTATGTCAATAAGGATATACCAGTAGACAAAGAGGATGCGATTTCGGTCGGATCTTTGGCCGTGCATGAGACGGCTAAGACCCATGGTTCAAAGACAGGTAAATATAGTTTTGCTGTCCATGGCCTGAGAAGCACAGAGTATGCCACTGCCACAATGAAGATAATAAAATCTGTGGTGCTTACCCACCTAACACAAAATGCCGGTCAGCCTGTATGACAACGTAAATGCCTACCCTGGAATGTTCCCGTGGCTCTTTCCCTATGGAAAAGGAGGCATTGGCCATCCCAGTCACTTGAAGAAGCAAGGCGATATGTCGAGGAAGGTAAACCTGTGATTATACCACGACAAAAGATTCGAGGTGGACACGTACTTACCTATGATTGCGTTCAACCACGAGCAACTGAAGGCGGCATCTACTGGAAGCATTTTGGTGGCAAAGATCTAAATTCAGCGGTATAGCTTGCCGCCATGCTGCAGTGGATCCGAAGATTGCTGGTGACTCGGATATAGCTGACAGAATGGCAGCCGGTGATCACGTTAAACCAACCAATGCTGCGGAACAAATTTGCTTCGATTTAATTAAGGGTTTGGACGGAGTGGCGGGCCATGTCCAAGGTTCGGTGACTTCAAAAAAAAATACACGCAAAATGAAATTTGGTCGACTGTGGTTTATTTCAACGCCCCATCTTGGTTCATAACGCTGTCGTGGTCAGATTTGCATCATCCTCTGTATTATGCCCAGACCGACACTGTCTACAGTCGTTTGCATAATTCCGTGAACATGCGATTTTTTTTTCGCGCCATCACGTGCACAATGCCGAGCGTGCCGAAGCTTCGAGCCTGTACTCGAAATATTATGGGTCCCATTTTCGATCTCTTTTGATGCTCTGCTGCATTAATGGGAGCAAAGCCCAACCCAAACCAACTCACAGGGACTACGATTTTGGGCTTCCGAGGTCCCCGATCACCACGTGATGGTGCAAGAACAAAAATGCATGTTCACGGAATTATGCAAATGACTGTATCGTCCGGAAATTAAAAATTCGAAAGAAAAGGCCAAATTAATGTCTTCTAACCCTGTTTCCGCCGCCAGATTCTTTCGCTTCGTGGTAGAGGCTTTTTTCAGTGGCATGATTGGTTGGGATTCCCGTGACAGAGGTGTACTTGGACGACCAAAAGCTTATTATGCTGCCATGGAGCAGCAAGGTCGCCTCACTTTACACTTGCATTCTCTGATTTGGATCGACAGCACACTTTCATCTCAAGAAATACGGGACTGCCTCTTAGGACCACGTTTCCGATTCAGAGAAAGCCTGTGGAAAGAAACAGCATGGAACAGCCGGGAAGGGGAAGGCTCCAACAAAATCTTGAACCAGTTTGAGCAACCAATTTTTTAGAGCTGAAGCTAAAGATGCGAAACTTGCACGCTTCTGGTGGAATCTGCAGGAAAAACCTTGTGTGGGAGGAGATTGGATATTTCGGGTATTTTAGCGCCCAAAATTAGGTTTGACATAAGGTAAATCAACGACCTGAGGGCCGAAAATTGTAAGGTAAATTATCCGTGATTTGCAATTTTTGGCAGAGCTAGTTAGTAGGTAGTGATCCGGAGCATGGCCAACTCGTGTGAAAGACATTTTGATAAAGAACGGTCTACGACATATCCTGTCAAGTGTGTGACCTGACCGCGGCCAGGACGGAGCGAGTCTGGGGCGAGTGCCACCAGGTTGCCGTGATGGCAGGTGGCATTTCTATTGCCCCCTGTGGGACCATACCTCGCTCGGAAAAGGGGGACAGATCTGGTTATTGTATGACAATGTTGACCTTATTCAAGCCTTGGAGAACACCATGTGACCTCAAGGACACCATCTCGACCTGGGATCAAGCATTCAAACAACACAAGTTCGCAGAGTGCCAAAAGGACTTATAAGCAATTTTAACGTCTGATCTGAATGCGACGACACTAAATGATCATTCTGCCTTGACGAAGAAAAAGCTCGAAGATGCTAAGAAGAACGGTCAAAACCTATTGCCCTCCGGGCTTTTACCTCATACGGATAAGTTTGCTGATGATCTGAATGATTTCGACTACGGCTTCGACGATGATAATATGCCTAAACACGATTAGGACGATCAACGAGGTCCAAAAATGTTGAAAATGATGTCAGAAGCAAAGGATATGAGACAAATTATGCAAGCGAGCGGCGGATTGACCACCGCTAACAAAGATGAATTGATGCTGCCCTTTAAACCCAGATTGGAATAGGTGAGCTTGGTGAAAACTCAGAGCAAGGAACATACAGCTAATAAACTAGCAAACTTGCCCCCCGCATCTGAAAAAAAAAAAAAGGTCCGAAACGGTACAACTATCTTACCACATGATTATTTCAACCACAGATCAGACGTAAGTTCCGCAACCAACGCCGATATCATTTCGGCTATGACCATGGATTTTGAGTTAAACACGGAACAAACGAGAGCAATTTAAATTGTTGCTGACCGTGCCTCTGGGCCCCAGTTGCTGCCATTGCGAATGCACATGGATGGTATGGGCGGAAGCGTAAAATCAGAGGTGCTTAAAGCAATCATGGAGTTTTTCAGACGTCGCAAGGAAGAACACCGATATATAGTCCTAGGTCCAACAGGTTCCACTGCAGCTCTTCTTAACGGCTCTACTAACCACTGTCTTCAAGATCCCTAGAGAATCTAAGAGCAAAAACCACGACGACGTAGAGGGGATCGGAAATGAAGGGTCAGCATTGGCTGCTGTGAAAGAATGGTTACAAGGAGTCGATTACATCTTTCTGGATAGAATTTCGATGGTTTCTTGTACCAAAGCTCCAAACATTCACGATGATTCGTTCGGATCTTTAAATATGGTTGTAGCAGCGGATTTTTTCAGTTCCCACCGATGACAGGTCCGTCTTTGTACAGCGAATAGATAGCTCTTCAGGTATCTGACCCCATGAATCAGCGAAGCCAGAACGCAGTGTTGGGTAAATTTTTGTGGCACCGGTTCAGTATCGTAGTCATCCTGCGGGAGAACATGTGTCAGCAGAAGCAACCCTGGAAGATGATAAGTTGCAGAGAGCACTGAAGAACATGCGTTACGCGGCATGTACATATCAAGACATCGAGTTTCTAGAATCAAGGATAGCTGGGTTTCGTCCGGAAAATCATAAAATGAATAACAAAGAATTCAGAAACGTATCCATTATAACTGCAAGAAACAGTCAAAAAGATGCTCTGAACAAAATGGGTGCTGACAGGTTTGCGCAAGACACAAGTCAAACTTTGATCGACTTCTGCTCGATAGCCAGAATCAGCGCTGGTGCAATCAGAATTAATAATAAAATGTCGTTGTCTCTAAAAAATAATTTACGGGACACGCCTCCATCCACTAAATACCAGCGAATTCATAACAGGTAAACTGCCATTGTACTTGAGCATGCATGCCAATAATGCTGCGCGCCAACGATGCCACTGAATTATGCATGCCAAAAGGCCAGGAAGCAGTGGTATGTGAATGGCACGCGACCGAAGGTCCTGCAGGTCAGCAGGTCTTAGATACGTTGTTCGTCAGACTCGTAAATCCGCCCAAAAAATTCAAATACCAGACTTCCCAGAAAATGTTGTTTCGCTTGTAAGAACAATAAACCATATAATGTGTTTGCTTTCCGACGATATGCTGAAAGCTTCCCATACGGTCTAAATTTTACCTCAATCGATCGTATCGCTAGTGCACTTCTCCCATCCAGACACTACGGACAAGGGCGTCAACACTGCGGGTATTTGGTTACATAGATGGACGAACATATGGCATGTTAGAATCCTCCATGTCCGCTGGATTGAACAGCCGCCAAACCTACCCTGTTGGAGTGCATTTGTAAGACTGGTTTACGAGCTATTTGAGCAGAGGAAGACAAAGTTGTCCGAAGTGCGCGTTTGTTGGTCGTAAAACCAGGTTAGGTACGAGGGTTACTTTAAGAGAATCACCGCCCATCATCGTTATAGACCTGAACAGCGACAAGCTGATAATCGACGAAGAGCTTGTTTTTGACGAAGAAAGCGAAACCAACAAACTGAAACTGAGGGGAATACTGAGGTGTAAATCACACAGCCACTTAATACCCAGCAGTAGTCAAAACCACTTGCAGATTTATAGGACGCGACGGCAGGATGTGATTCGATGACGGGATATAAACCGGGTCCAACTGCATACCGGATGTGAGCATCATGACGCTGACCGATCGCTTGATGCTCCACAAATGCGGTGAAAGGAAAGCAGTGACAGTGGTGTATGCGAGGGAGTGATTGATACACTTAATCATATAGGATTTCATGGTAGATTTAAATTTAAAGTGCACATTACAAAAGAAACAACTCGGATACGCCATGCGAAGCAATGGCCCTCAAGCCCAAGTAGCAGCAGATGACTGTCAAGTGCGAGTAATATACCCGCCGCTGGAAAGTTCATTGGCGGCCGCCGGCGGCCACCGATGGTTACCGGTGGCCATTGGTGGCCGCTGTTTTGCGGTGTGTATTGATATGTTCCATGATAAGATATTGACATCCACCGGAGATCGCCGGACCCCTATCTCATAAGGATCTCTTTTGAATTTTGACGGTCTTCATGCTATCGTACGGCCATTAATTAATTGGATAAGAGCCATATCATACTCTTCAACAGGACTCCACACTCTAATTATTTATCAGGCCGTTTTACAAAGAAGTCCAGTAAGACTTGCCCCCGGAAATGTCATTTCTGGCGGTATACAGGCAGGCAATCAATTGAAATCGTCGAGCTGAAGGTCAACTCATACGGGGGAAACTGCTTACTTGTGGGCCTGAGGCCATTTAAGTCTTGTCTATATGTCTGTCATCTAACGGGTACCACTGAAATCCACCACAAATCAGTGGAATCCAGTGCAGAAGGAAACGAAAAAGTCCCAGCTCAAATTGTTCTTGCTTTCAACGTAATGTCATGATGAAATTGCGAAAAGTACAAAGATAATGGTTGATACAAGAGGAAACACATACGTGTCAGGTATGACCTGCCAGCCACTTAGGTTTCGACCCATGGGAAGCTCGTGTGTAGTGAATAGCATCGGAATAGCATCGTATTCCGGGCCACTTTCGGTGGTTAAAACTACGAAATGGAGATCGATAGGAAACATGTCTCGAAGGGACGAAAAGTTGTCAGAGAAAAATGATTGATGACCCAATGGATTCCAGTGAGTTCCAATAGCCACGGAGCGTCACTGTGGGCCAGTGGCTTCCATTGGCGTCCAATGGGCCACCAACAGGCCGCCGATGGATTCCACCATCAAACGATGCCGATCAATGCCGATCAGCCGGTTGCCAGCTCCGCGTATATTACTTTCAAGTGCCATGACAGCCGGGGCGGGAACTGGTGCCGAGTAATTGCCATACCAAATGATGGCGGCAGGACATGCCGCGATACCCATCTACCGTTTCTTTAAGTTTAACGAAATGACCGGCTTTTGTGTATGCATGCTTGTTGTATCTCCTTATGTATATCTCCTTTTGCGTTTCTCTTCTCTGCTTCCACTTGCATCTGAGCGCCGTTCTCAAGTTTTGCCTTCTGCGCTGTGCTTTGATTTCCCGATTGGCTGTGTTTGATCTCAATCTATCTTCATCCACTGCATCTCTTTCTCGTCCTCCTTCAGATCTTCATTTGCAAGATCAGGCAAGATCTGTCTAACCTGCTTAAGACAGAAGTTCTGCATCACCTCCAACAGCTTCTCTGCCGGCCACGCATTCAATCGGCCGCTGATTAATTAACCGTCCTTTAATGAAATCCCTCGAAGCCTGTGCTAAAGCACTATAAAGCGTTGCTCGTTCGCTCTTCCTCTGACTTCCTGCCATTTTTAACTGCTTGGTTTTGTCGTGATTTCCCGCACGGCCCGAAGATATTCAACTCAGGAAAACCTACGCTATTAAATCCCTCAACTGCGCAGCGACTGTGAACTGTCCACCACAACCTGAATTGGGACCATGAAGCAGTAGAGACGAGTCTCATGCATCAGCCCACCAGAAAACACTCATTATTAACTGTTCTTTAAGACAATGGTGCTCTTCGGATGTGATATATCAGACCACCTCTGGCATTTCGTCTGCTCTTCCTCCTGGGTCAAGCTCCTTTCGTCATTGACATTCTGTGCTGTTCAACACAGCCTTTTAATTTTTGGTAGAACTGCTGACCTGCACGCAATTCTTTCTTGACAGGACGCAGCGGATCGCAGTCGCTGCGGCTTACAGCCCAGCTTGATTCGATTTTTATCAGGCCGTGAGGCCACGCAATCCTTGCCGACGAATCTGGACATAAAAGGGTGGCGCCTCTGAATCGGTGGCCAAAACTTTTCCCGTTTCGTCGTCCTCAACTCACTGGAATCGCAAAACTCTTTCACGGATTATATGTGACTCTAGATCTCATGTCGGACCGTTTCTGTCTGTGGCTGCCAGAGACCAGGCTCAACCAATTCTGGGGGATTTTCCTTACTGCCCTTACCGTCCTCAAACATTCGTTCTTCAAATAACAATTTCATGAACAATGCTTTTTTCTGCCGTGGTTCTCGCTCCGAGTGGCTCTCAATTATTTTGACCTGTCCAGTGTGGATCTTTGCAGATATAATTTTCCCTTTATTTTTCAATCCATTGGTTCAGCATGCTGATGGGCCGAGGGTCATCGTTCCTTTCAGGCTGGGTCGTCACTTGCCCCATGTCGGGCCCTTCTACCAATTATAAAAATCTTCGGTATCGCTTTGCCATGTCTTCTTCATCTCTGGCGCGCCTGCATTTTGCCCCTCACCATTTCAAATTTATGCTGGCCTAGCGAACCAATTCCACTCGCTGGTCTGTTTTCCGGTGCCATCCAACCAAGGGCTCAACATATTTCTCTATCCTCGAAAACTATTGTGTTTTTTTTTTTTTTTTTTCAGATCTCGTGTGATGCAGAACAGACAGCGGCGGCCCAAAACTGCGAATCATGCGATGTTACATCTACATTATTCCACTGTGTCTTCAATAATTTATCGACTTCTGTGTCTTGAAATTGAAGTTTCGAAATTGTTTACAATGCGCAAAATTCTTAAAACTAATTGCCGGAGCGGAGCGAAGGCACATCTTGTAGTGAGTAAGTAATATCCCCGCCGGTGGAAAGTTCGCTGGTGGCTACCAGTAGTCGCTGGTGTGCCTTGGTGGCCGTTGGGTGATAGTTTCTAGGACACGCCAAGTTAAGATGGTGATTCCCACCACGTTGGTATATGTACATCGACTTCCAACGAATACCACTGAGATCTGCTGAAGGTCATAACAATTCGTCGGGATGGTAAGGTATTTATTGACTCCTTATCGTCTCATAAAGAAAAAGGAATGTCAAAAGGAGGCAAAAATGAATGAAAAAGGCGACCGTTGTGGTAGGGTCGGATGGCCCGGGTGTGGAAATCCTTCAACATCTTTTCGTCGTGAAATTCCGGGGCACTTCCTCCCTTTCTGGCCTTTATCTTGTCCATTTTTGTGGAAGGGAAGAGACTTTCTTTGCCGTTCCACATGCACAAGATCGACCACTTGAGACTTTGATCAAAATAAACATAGTAACGGCCAAAGCCTGCAGGGCCCGCACGCGAAACAACGAAGGGTAAGTACTCAATGTGATTCTCTGTTGCCAATTATTCAGCCAATGCGCCTCTTGATGGCACCGCATCCTTCGTCTTCACCGTCCCGTCGCGCACATCATCATGTGGGATCCATCCTTCGTGCTTTTTTGGTTTGTTCTGATCATCGTTGTCTGGAACCAATAGAGGGGTTGTGCCAAGCGGCATGCCGCTTTTGTGCATTGTGCAAAAGCAGCAAGCCGCTTTTTAAAAAGTCTCAAATTTCAACACCTCAATGCTATTACACAGTCGTAATGGCCTTCAGAGGAAGAAGAATAAAAACGGCATGCCGCTTTTGGCACAATCAAAAAGCGGCATGCCGCTTTGGCACAACCCCTCTAATCTAGGTGTCTAGTATTACTTCCTCCCACAAGAGCAGTTCAGCTTACTCTTTTTGCCCCACTGGTTTCTAACTTTCTCAACCTCTAGGCTAGGATTAGCAGCAAGACGACCGGGATTGGATCGTAGCTCCTACTATACTGTATATTGACCAATACATCCCATTTGACCCAAAGAAGCGAGTGAACCTGCTGGAAACCAGTGCCCGGAAGCTGCATAAATTAGTGCTTCGACCTTTGACGTTGCAAGGGGGTAGAGGGTATCCTTCCATGAGGAATGATCTTAGTTCGGACATTGGTTGCCAATAAAAAATGCCTGATTCGATGGGTAGTTTGTAATGAGACTAGTTTTGTCCGGCTAATAATTACACATAGCAAGTACTGATGTTCCAACGAGGTCAGGAATAGGGATTACCCCAGGAATCATATCACGCTGGTAGAAGACTCTCCGGAATCGGGTTACAAATGGTTTGAACAAGATCGATGAGAATCCCGGTGCTGTGCGTTGACTCACGCTGCGTACGGAAACGGAACGGGAACGGAGATAGCTTCCCTCACAACGCACACACAATACTGGGTGGTACCAAATTACTATATAATCCCTGGTTTGTATCATGCATGGTAGAGAGCTGCACCTCCTGCAATACACCTCAATTTCTCCTTGGATATTGTATCGCCCTCCGCAGCCCATCTGCACTCATCCTAACATTAGTATGGCCCTCGATCACTGTCATTCCCGTCCAGCAGCCAAGTACAAGTCCAGTATATTCCAGTTCAGCATCATACAGACCGGATGAGAGTATTCCTGTCGTCCCGCATCATCGCTCACACCACGTGAATCTCTCAACCAGAAGATTCACGCTCACCCACCGCCGCTTTTACGCCCGGCTAACCTTATAAACCTTACACCAACCATCATCACTACCATGATTACGCCATCCATACCGTCCCGCGGAGACAGGAACGCTCCCACGTGCGAGTCGACGAAGCCACGAGAGCTTCCCCGTTACTTTTCCGACCTGGAATACCGGTTCACCCGGTGCAACCTCAATGACGATGCTGAGAAGAACTCTCATGCGACTCGGTTCTTCAACATTCTGTAGGAATTCGTAGTTGGGTTCGCACAGGGGAATGCAATAAATAGGTGATATATTCAAGAAATCTCGAGGATGGTACAAAAAAGCTACTATAAACAAAGCACATAGTACAATGAGCTGAAACTACGCAACGCGATGCTACGCGTCTCATCGCGCTGTGTGTCTCTGTGCACAGCGTGGTGGCGTACATGCTGCGGACGTGTCGGCTTGCTGAATATTCCAACACATTCAAGATGCCGACGCTTGGGAGTCGCTTGTCGAAATTTCCACGGCCACGAACATCTACGAGTAATTTAAAGACGCCGTGTTGAGCCTTTACCCTGGCACGGCTCCCGGCAAGAAGTATTCGATCGCAGATCTAGACACGTTGGTTGGCGCACACGCTCTAACGGGAATACGTTCGCGAGGAGATTTCAGCGAGTTCTATCGCTATTTTTCCACAATTTCCACATACCTGATCACGCAGGGCGAGCTGTCTCGGAAGGAATCACACCCGCGCGTTTCGTCGCACCATGCAGCCCGATTCGCTGAGGGACGGCGTCAATCTCCAGCTCAGAATCATCAAGCCGAAGGTCGGCTTGACAGCGGCGCACGAGTTGGCCGATTTGAAAGCAGCAGCAGAATTAGTTCTCGAGGACACCTCCACCTCGTTTACTTCCTCGACGTCGTCCACTACGCCACTCAAACAAGAGTCCGAATGGCCTCAGGGTGATTGGTTACAAGCAGGGACGTCAATGGGGACCCTTCCGACACAACAGGCAGCGGGATTGCAGTAAAACACAGTGCAGGATGCATTGACGAGAACGGGAAATAGATGGATGTACAACAATTTTCAAGTTCATGATTTTGCACAGACTTTCCCTGGAGATTCACTAACCCTGACGGTCACTGAGTTCGAGCAGGGACGTCAACCCGACACAACACGCAACGGGACAAACTGCGAGCACCTCCCCAAGAACGGTCTCGTGGGAATACTCCGCAGACCAACCGCGGACTGCAACCTCGCCGTCGCCCCTCGTTTCGTCGGTATTCCAATCAGCATCAGCGAACATAGTTGAATGATGGCGAACATGTGTCAGTTTCGGAATACGCTGCAAGATTACTTCACTATTCGTGAAACTCAAGTAACTGGGTGTAATAACAGTCCGAATCAGTTCTGACTGCAACGGCAGTAGTTCAACAGATACGCAAATTCCACACACAATTTCCGAGTTTATAGCTTGCTGGAGATCTCCTGTAGCGCGGGGTATATAGGCGTGCCAAATCCGGTGACCTGGATGGAGCAAAATAGTCAGAAACGAAATGAGTACGCCAGGTCACTGACTGGATCCCAGGCGGCTGTCGAATTAAAGACGACTTCAAAGCATGCGGCGTTATTTCCTGGAGGAGAATCGATGTGTTCAGTACTATCTAAACCTCCGCCCTCCAACGAGCCGCTTACCGGTTTTTATGTCAGTGAATGCCTGGGGATTCTGATAGATGAGGGGGTTAAGAAATCCCAGTCCAGGTTTTCCCGCAGCGATTCGCTCGTTGGTGAGTAGAGCGACGATAGAGGCAAAGATTTCGGCGCACAATCCATTCAGGAAATTAATAACCTGTCCTTCCCAAACAAAATCAACCAGGCCGATGGCTGCCACATCAGGGACTCGGAAATTCGACATGATTCAGTTCTCGCCAAAAATGTGATAGGGGAGAACATACCTGCGCGACCGGTCACATTGAACGCGGTGCTATTTGTGTTGCCCGTGGATTCAAGATACCCATTGACAGCGGCGTCTTGATACTCAGGTCGTTGGAAAACGTCCGAGAAGCCTCCCTGGCTTGCGCTATCTACGGTCTCCTCCGTGTCTGCAGGCCCGAAATCGGTGGCGCCAACGGCGGTCACACTGATGTGGGCTCCGGATTATCGGTAAGAGGATTGATACATTGGAATAACTCACAAGGGGCATGTCGCCGGGAAGGGAGGATTCACAGTGGGGGTGCAGCCTTCGCCAACATTGACAATATACGAGACTCCACGAGCGGCAAGCTGGGCATACGCATTGCAAAGGGAGCTGAAAGAAATTAGCGAGGTACCATCGTTGGATGTTGATACAGACGCACATCGCAAATTGAGACGAGATCTGGGTTTCGAGAGCGCCTTGGTTACCATTGACGATGGTATGAGGTGGACTTTCCATCGAAACTAAGAACTGAGCTTGGTCTAACATTTCTGTAAAGACATCGTTCGGCAGGGTGCCTGTGGAAATAAACGTGACGGCAACTCCCGTCGTAAGTCCGATAGCGTATTGGATATCAGCCCCCTGACATATTGAGCAGGCGACATATGATTAAGACCTCACATAAGTACCTCGAAGATACCAACATCGGCAGGAAGTTGATTGTTGATACCACCGTCAAGGGTGATGAGATCAAACGTTGTGTTGGGATTCATATCAGGGCGGTATGTTTCCAGGAATTGCTGATACATGTTTCAGCGCGGCTGCACGAGTCAATGAGGGGCAAAAACCTTACCTTGAGGTCGCGCTTGTTTGCAAAACCATTCTGGAAGCCAGATACCCCGAATGAGTTTGCGGCAGGTTGGGGAGGGGTGGAGGGAATTCCGTAGAGCTCTTGGAGACACGCAGGCGTCCAGCTCGCGCTTGCCCGACAATCGGCAGATACCGAGGTGTTGGTAGAAGCCCTTTTACTGACCTCTTTAGACGTCAGGTTCAGGACCGAGGGTGTCTTGACCAGTGGGAAACTAATTTTGCCGCTGTCAGCCCGCATCTTAGATCCAAGGAACCGAGCTACGAACTTGACGGTGGGATGGACCCAGCGAATCCTAGCTTCGAGAGCGGTGGGGACAGAGTAGGATAGCGTCCGCACAACAGTCTGATTTGTATCTTGATTCTGGAAGGTCCAAAACTCCGCCGCCAACATCTCGTTGGCCAGCGAAACCGACATATTGACAGAGATCCAGTCGCCAGCCGGCGTGAGGGGGGAGGGTGCGATACCGTGAGCTGCAAGCCACGAGTTGACTTGCGAGAGAGTCTCCCCCGACGGCGTAACAAATTTGTTGACCTGAAAAACATCAACCATGCGGCATATTTAAGGCGTGGAACCGTATCATACCTCGTCTTGAGTCAAATACTGTCCATAACGAACGTTTCCTGGAGTGCTGATATCGTACACGGTGTCTTGGAGACCCGCGATATTGTTTTGTGTCAAAGCCAGCCGTAAGTGGAGAGTATGTTCAAGCGGGGTCGGTCCAACGCGCAAGAAGCCAGAAGGAGGACCGCCCCGCTTCTCTAACACGACGAAATTGGCGTGGACGCCGGCGAGGAGGAGAAAGAGGAACGCAATAGGTTTTTGCATCTCGAATCCAGCTGGTTTTAGGAGGCTGAGGAGGCGAGCTTGAGAACTTCACCTTTTATCCGCCTGGACGCGTCGCTGCCATGCACACGGAGGCGTTCCATTGCCGCGTACGTATCACGGCAGGGTCCGCGTTACCCCTTCTAGTATGTCGGGTTTATTTTATTTTTAGCCGCCGACCGTGCCCGGTCTTGCAATCCGGCAAGGCCCAGAGTCCTATATGAGTTGATGCTAAGTTGAGACGCGTCTTTAATAATAGCTTCTGCCAAGAGCCACGCCTTATCAATTCAACCTATTTTGATTACGAATTTCAAATATGTGGGAGTCGGAGGCTCCCAAAACCATACTCTGGGATAGTAGACCATCCTGGATGCAGAGACAACCGAGGGATGCCTTGCACATAAGTCCTGGTCTTGAACTGCAAAACAGTCTTGAAATCGCAATATCAATATTTCCATGGTTCCCCAATGGTTCCCGGCATCACTTCTTAAACGGCGATGCAAGCCGATGGAAGCTGTGACTCGCGCTTCCCTCGCTTTTTTGCCGGAGCATCTCCCCGAGGGAAGTCAGGCGAGGTCATGCGATGTCCAGAATGCTGCTAATCCGCGGGGATCAATGGCCGTTTTCAGAACGTCTGTATTCCGAAGACGCAGGAGCCCTTGATGGACCCAGTGGAGTACCCTATAATCTCCCCAGAAACGCAGATTCTATTTGGAACCCTATGATTCGTAATATGCGATAGCTGATTTGGCTGATGGCGGGTGACGGAGGGGGCAGGATATCTTCAGAGTGTCTGAGCGGCAGAGGTCTGCATTCCCGATACTGTACCATTTCGACCGAAGGTTCAGGTGACGGGTGACTGAGGGCCGTGAACTGAACAATTTTGGCCTAGGTGGCGGTGACAGAAAAATTTTGCGTCCTGAAAAGGCTAAAAAACAGCCAAAATTTCCGGTCCGGCATCAGCCGGACGTCCATATATGGGAATTTTGCGTGATTGCCGAGAAATGAACATCAAGTTCAGTGAACAGTTGAGGTGACGGTGACATAGCGTGAACCTTTGGTCGAAATGGTACAGTAACTCGGCCGGCGCACTCATGAGTTGACCGATGAGCTCCTTGCGTCTTTCAGTGCAGACATTCTCTGAGACTCGTATGAAGTTGACGTGGACATTGTCGTGAATTCCAATCCTTCCGACCTTGTATCAATTTGACCCTTGGTTGCCTCATCAGCCATCTACGCGTGATTTTCCTCGTGCCGACATTCACGAGATGCTCTTCCTCGGACCTGCTTCACCAGGTCATCAAGGGATAATTCAAAGATCATCGTCACTTTGGTGGGCGATTACCTGACCCTTGAACATTCCAAGGCCGACGCAGACGCTATTATGAACGAGAGTGGACGAGATTGATCGCCGGTACCATTTTTCTATTACATTTATGTCATTCATCGCTGATCTTTTCGCACTCAAAGCATTGCCACTGCCCCAGCTTTCCCGTATTTACGACGTTTGAAGCAAGGGCAACGATTCAAGCAATGGACTGAGGACGAGCGCTTTTGAAGGTATTTATCTCTTTTGCCAAGGCCCCTGCGACTCGCTGTACTAATATTCAGCTTGGCCGGGTGTATCTCCCCGCAATGAAGGGGCTTGTTCTCAACGAGATCGTACAGGCCATTGCTGCCTTTCCAGACTTCTGTTACCTAGTACGACGCGATGATTTTGACGAAGACACACTTGACGCAGTTGACGCCGCCGTCCGCAATTTCCATCACCACCGCGAAATATTGAGAATTCTGAATGCGCAGGGACACTCCGGGCAGTTCGACGGCTTTTATCCTCCCTCTGCAGCATTCAATTGTCCACTACCGCCATGGAATCCAAGAATTTAAGGTGCTTCAGGCGGAGCCTGTTCCTCGATTACCGAGTCGCGCCACATCACCGCTGTCAAGAAGCCATGGCGTCGCTCCAGTCGCTACGAGGCTCTGTCCCAGATGCTACGAACTAACCAGCGGTTCGATAAACCTGTCGCGGCCCGTGCAGATTTTGTTGAGCGCGGGATGCTACCTCCGACCCATGGTCCACCAGTTGTCGACCCGGATGATGATGATGGAGGTCCTGTCGACACCGTTCGCGTAGAAGGCAATGTCGTCCTTGCTCGTACACGAGGTGAGTACCTATGGGTGATTGTCATCCGCGGTTCCTACTCTTCTTTCAGAACGCCGCTACCCACGGTTTGCCTCGGTCCTCGCTAAACACATCAATGTACTCGCATTTCCCGTGCTCCTTGCCCATTCGCTCAGATTAGCTTTATTCTGAATCTTACGCGGACGCTGGTATCGACATCGACCCATCTGATATCAGTACCACACCTCTATCGGTTTTCCGTTCTGCCGGCGCCACCTTTTACGCGCCGAGTGATTCCTCCGGCACACACGGAATTCAATCGAAGCCGTCTTGGAGGAAGCACGGAGCTAGGCGGGATGCGCGTTTGCTGTCGAAGATCAGGATAAGCCTGGTTTTCGTGTCATGAGCGTCGTTCGCATCAAGCGCTTCTTCTCTTTTGTCCACGATGGTGTCGAATACCATTGCGCACTCGTTGAGTGTTTCAAGAAGGTCGGCAGATCGTCTGATGCCTGCACGGGGATGTGGGTCGTCGAGCCGGAGCTTCGGGGTAAGCGTCTGGTGACAATTTTGCACCTAGATTCTCTTTTGAGCGAAGCACATTTAATCCCCGTGTTTGGAAGCTCAAACATTCCCGTTGGGTTCCTTTTTAGTCATTCCTTGGTGCGTTCAATGCTTTCCATGTTAAAAGTTACCTAGATCATCATGCCAATGAGATAACGTTTTAAATTCCGATGCTTTGGATGGGGAACTGACAAAAGAACTACAGCTACGTCTGAGCAGAACCGTGCAATAGGATTAATCTAAAAGCCCACCGGATGTAACGGGGAAAAGGAAGCACTGACATTAACCACTCTACCCGATTATACTGTTTTCTGGCGCATCGATACAATATGTAAGTTTGTTGAAAAATGCCCGAGAAGTAAAACCTGGCACATTATGAACATCTGGCTCGTATGGCTGCCATATGAGCCATACTCATCTCAGCCAAGCCGCCAGAGATTTTCTATTAGAGGGGTTGTGCCAAAGCGGCATGCCGCTTTTTGATTGTGCCAAAAGCGGCATGCCGTTTTTATTCTTCTTCCTCTGAAGGCCATTACGACTGTGTAATAGCATTGAGGTGTTGAAATTTGAGACTTTTTAAAAAGCGGCTTGCTGCTTTTGCACAATGCACAAAAGCGGCATGCCGCTTGGCACAACCCCTCTATTTTGCTGATGCAAGGTGTCAGGTGAGCTCAGATAAAGGTGTTCTGTGACTCGTTGAATGGCCCCGCCAAGAAAATTTATAATGCGTCGATTTCTCAATCCCCCCCCAAATCGCCGTTCCAGGTATTATGACTTGAACGCGAATCTCGCATCGCTGATGGAGCTGTAGATGTAAGAGAGGATGTCCAGATTTTTTTGGAGACAGGAAACTTTTATTTTTTCGTACAAGTACTAATTGATACAGTTACATATCATTGTCCAACACGGTTGCGAGTTGCTGTAACTCGTTATTTCGTGACCATGCCCATCAACCCTTTGTAGATCTTGTCCAGCCCAGTCGCACCGAGGATGCCCTTGAACAGACTATCAAGACCCAGGCCACTGAGCAGATTACCGACGAGGTTGAGCACGCCAGTGAGCAATAGCCCGACACCGCCGATGATTTGCGTCAAGGGTTCTGTTGCACGACGAGTCAGTGAACAAAAATCCTGCAACTGGACATTGGAAACGCACGGCCGAGGGCATCAAGGAGAGGACCCAAGTCCCGTTTCGCCTTGGGGAACGAATCGAGTTTGTCTTTGGCCCACTCAATCGTGCCGCCTACATCTTCAACCATCTACGATAAGCAAGAAATCGTTAGCCTTAATACCAAGTAGATGAGAATAATACAGAGGCTCACCACTTTCAACGCCTCCGCGAGCCGTTGCTCCTCCGGAGTCGCCTTGTGGTCCTGCAAATTCCGTGTCGCCTTGTGGCTGAGGCGGTTGTCTGGATCGGCGCCGCGGATTGCCCCGTTAGTCTCATTGAGGATCTTCTCTGCTTGTTCGAGGAGGGGCTTGACGTTCTTGACGAGCTCGGCCTCGTCGCGATCGTCATCCTTGCGCGCCTCCATTTGCTCAATGTGCTGAGATTAAAAGGCGTTCGTCAGCTAATAGAGACACACAGCGGGCGACACTTGCCTTGCGGATCATGTTGCACAGAGGGGAGGTCTTTCTGTTAGCCTCTTCGATCATAGTAGAGAGCCGTTCTGCAAGCTTGCGATCGGTCTCTTGTTCCTGCTCGTTGCGATCGTTGTCGTGCGTGTCGGACATGGTGTTTATGGTGTGCGGAATTTTGAGGCCTTGATTTCCAGACCTCTGCTTTTATAGAACTTTGAGAGAGCGGCTCCGCATGACGGCTCTGGGAGTCGCGTCGTCACTATTGCTTCTTTAATCTCTCTCCTGAAGACTACATTACCAGGCACCGGCATCATCAACAGGACCCGCACCACATTTGACGGCCTGCACTGCATTTTGTGGTGCTCGTGGAGTTCCTCCTCCCCCATGTGTTTCAACGTTCCCACGCTATGTCCACAGGCGGGGACAAAGATAAGAATAGTCGACATCAGGTGCCTGAATAACACTTTTGTAAGCAAATGATTTTCTCAGTCAGTTCAGGTATCCGAGACCATTCAGAACGTATTTAACCCTCCAATTTAACCCACAGATCCGGCGGTAGCAAAACTGGGCGAGGAAATCGTTATTTTGCCTGTGTTTGTGACATGCAATCACAAGTTGCTGTCCGTGCACAAACCTAATGTTTTTGTTCAATCATCTGAAATTCGATTGAAAAGGCCAAGACAATTACATTTACGAGTATCTGCCACGCGCCGCGATGGCCACAACCTCCAAGTTAATCTTGCGTCGACCCAAATTGCAAGCATGTTGCAACTGTCGAAATCACCGCCGCTCCAAGCGTCAATGAATCCGGATGCTCGGGACAAATTATGGCGTCACTTTCCGCTCAGGTTCAATCTTGGTTCAAACGAGTCATTCGGTTCCTGTGACTTGGAAATAGGGCTTCAATTCAAAGAAAATGCAAATAGTCAGCAATATGGCGAACAAGTTCGTTGATTTTTGTCGGACATCTCAACAAAAAAAAAAAAAGTATGAAAACAACTTTATGTGAAGGGAATTTTAGCCATCGTATGGCTAGGGAGTAATTCCGATGCCCGGTATAGACTTCCTTTGTAGTGTTTAGGGCATTCGATTCCTTTCTCATTCTCTGATAATCGTTCAAGTGTATTATTTTGCCATCAACAAACATCATCACTTAATGCAGTACAGCTTAAAGCTGCAACCCGCGCCCACAAAGTTTGGGATGCAAGCCTTTGCCGTCACATGGACGACGGCCATTTTGAATGGAGGGAAATGGTACCTAAATCTGTCTCGTCTCCCTCGCGTCATGGAGGTTGTCAATTTCTACGGGACGGGTCCATGGGCGACAGGAAGGCCGTGACTAGGAGGTGTCGGACTTGTTTCCTGAGCACAATTTACGAGTAGTTACAACTGACATCTATGACGTACTTTGAGAACGATAGAGGCGAAACATGGTAGGCTGACCTTTGGTAGAGTCAACGTCGGTTTCGGAACTACTGATATTGATCAACACTTTGGCGCCTTTCTCGTAACCTTACATTACCTCGTAATGCAGCCTGCTCGTCACATCGTGAAGTTAGGGAACTCTTTTGTCACCATTTCGAACCTGTGACCTTCCAAACGATATCTCTTCAGAGGAAGAAATCATCTTAGGGCTTAATAGTCAGTGGGTTTCCCAATGACATCGCTAATGACGTCAAGGCGTTACGAAAATAAATGTTCTCCGCTCTTCCTCCGCCTCAGGATGATTCTTTGCAAGTTCAACGTCTTCCTCTTTCAGCGCCCCCGATTTCACGGCATACAGGTTGGACCAGGGCCATGAAATTGGTTGGCCCTTGTCGGCGAACTCGACTGTCCAACTGGATACTTTGATGCCTTGGCAGTCTTGAGGACCTAAGTAACTCGGATAATAACTATCGTCCTAAACCAAACCAAATCTTTCAGTCACTGCTGGCCAAAACGCCTTCCAGGGCAGGCTTTTTTCAGCGCTCTCCCTCCGCGGAACAGTGCGATCTGCATTCACTTCCTCAAGACAGCAACCTCGTTCTTGCAAGCTTGCGCAAGACTCACAACGAGTTGAATGCCATCGCAGACAAAGAAACAGGATCCAACACCCTTCACGAGACACTCATCCGTCGTGGTGGCGGTTTGACTGATCTGGCATGAGAACTTCAACAGGCGCGGTTGTACATCATTCCAGAGCTGTCACATGGCTTAACCGCTATACAACCCGCTTAACCACTCTACGTCCCATGGCTAATTGCAGCTAAGTGTGTTCCAATGGCGGCATTCAAGCCACACTTAAACCCACACCGTGACCAAAGAATGAAGTCAACCAACTCATAGAGTTCCCTGCCACGGCAGTTTGTCGATGATCTCAGGTTCCCTGGTCATGGATCGTCATCCACTGGCAGTCGCGTGAAATGTGGTTGGACATTGGGTCGGACAGATATATTTAGGTCACAGCTGCAATTTTCTCATGACATCTTAGGGCAAAGTGGGGATGACCCCCACGCGCAAAATCTTTGCCCGGCTCATAGACATTCTGTCTTAAAACTTCGACGAATTTCCCACCAGAGCTACTCCAAAAAAAACTCGGGCGTGGGGATGAATTCCGATATTGCCGATATGCACGGATGGATCCGATGTCTTGTAAACTTACAAGCGGCTGCTCGGCCGTTTCGGCTAGGTTCATGGAGAGAAATTAGTATGCACTCTACTTTTGAGCGCTAAAATGCCGGCCAGTTAGTAGACCACCGAGTGTGCTAAAACACGGGCGCCTCCAAAGTTTGGGGCCCAAATGTCCCAGGGCGGAGTTTAAAAGCTTCCGACAGACATCGGTAATTTCATAAAGAGAGAGGTGAGTTGAGATAACGGCCATAGAACGTAGTTCTTGCGGGCCTCAGCTGATAAGCTTACGGTAGGTATTTATCTCATTGCACGTCGCCCATTCTCTTGCACCACAACCCATCTTCTTCCCTCACATACCGCCATGAGCTCTGCACCCGTTCTCATCGCTTCTGCGTTCGTCATCGTGGCGTCGTATCTGGTCCTCCATCGCAAAAGCGGCATCGAGAATATCCCAGGTCCACCCTCACCGTCGTGGATATTCGGTCGGCGAAGCGTCCTATTCCAATGGTACCGGCCTAATGGAACCACTTATCTAGGCAATATGCTGCAGCTGCTCCTGCCCCCAAGTTACGGCGACTACGAATTCACCTGGCTGAAACTGTACGGACCGATCTATCGCCTCAGAGAATGCTTCGGGGTGAGCTCGTTCCAGCGATATGGTTCATCACTTCACGCCCCTCCCCAGCAAGACCGCTTGATGGTCTCTGACCCGCTTGCGTTTCAATACATCTTGAACAGCGCGCAGTTTGTGCATGGGCCAATCTCAGAAAATTTCGTACATTTGCTCTATGGGAAAAGAAGCGTCTCAGCGGTGAGAGGTACGTATTCGTGCTCCACGTACACGTTCACTTAATAGTACTGTGATGCTGACCGTGATAACACCATAGGAGACACCCACAAACGGCTCCGCGCTGCACTGAATACTGGGTTTACCGCTGCCGCTGTGAAGAATTACCAGCCCATTTTCCAAAAGATGGCACAGGCGGTGACGATTTTTGACTACCCATTTGCTCCAACTCCCTCATCACGCCTTCTGCATCTCTAGCTGACGGAGCAGTTGGAACAATCCTCTGCGTCGTCGATCAACATCTCCCCTCTGCTCAGCACCGCAACTCTGGGTGCAATTAGCGAAGGTATGACATACGTATGCTATAACTACAGTCTACATTTGTTCTGATTATACAGCCGTCCTCGGCTGTTCGACCCAAGATTTAGGAGATGAATTCGTGGCGAATAACAGCCAGATAGTGTGAGGGATATTTTGGGTCCAACGGGTTCTTTCATAACGGCCGTCCTTCCAGGGTGCTTGCCTCCAGTCAATCTGCAGCACAGATTCTAGCCAACGCCCTCGGCGCACTCTTGCCTACTTCGGTCTTCAACGCAGCGGTTTATATTCCGACCAGTGCATTCAAGGCTGTCCGCAGGGCGAAATATCTTGCGGACGATCTTGGGCGTCGGGTCGTACGGGAGAAGATGGATGCGGCGCGGCAGGGCTTGGAGATTGACGGCGACGTTTATGGCCAGCTTCGTGAGTCTCTGTTCGTTCTTCGCCCGTCCGATTGACAGGAATTTCTCAGTCAATCCCGTCCAGTCAGAAAGCACGAAGAAAGAGATGACCGAGGAGGCGATCGTGGCTCAGACTTCGATCATTCTCGTTGCGGGCCAAGATACCACGGTGACAAATTCACATCCTGCTTTCGTCGTACTGTTTCCTAAACGCCGTTCCGTATTTGGGCCAACACGCTGGCGTTCGGACTGCTGGAGCTCGCCAGGGATCCCCATTTCCAGGATCAACTGCGTGCCGAAATCCAGTCCAATCTTGGAGCCAATCCCCACAACGTCGCATATGATGGCATGCCCCTGCTCAATGCATTCATCAAGGTGCGGGAGCCGCCTTTTGGCCGCGAGAGTCGGTGATGTAAGCTGACCTGTGGTCACGATGCGTAGGAGACGCTCCGACTCTATCCGGCGGCGGCTCTTGAGGAGCGTGTCGCCCTCGCAGACGCGGTCATTCCAATAACGGAGGGCATCAGAACCTCGATGGAACAAGTCATTACGCAGATCCCAGTTCGTAAGGGCCAGCTTGTGACATTAGCGATTGCTTCATTTCAAAGGTGCATCCCTGCTCTGCATTAGACTCCTCCTTCATGTTCCCCGCATTGATTTATATGTCTTAGACTTGAGTCCTTCTGGGGCGCTGATTCACATGAGTTTAAGCCCCGGCGATGGCTTGAAGGGTCACCCTACAAGGGCGAAACCAGTGTAGGGCCATACGCTAACCTGTCCGTGGATTTCCTTGTTTCCGATGGGAGATGATAGTTGAGCCGATTAATTCAGGTTGAGCTTTCTAGGCGGCCCGCGCACCTGTCTGGGGTGAGATTTCTGGGAAGCCCAGCTCAATCTACTAACAGTCAGTCTGTTGGACGCAGCTGGCGTTTTGCGTGAGTCGTTCGTTCATTAACGGTATTACTTTGATTTACCTCGAGGTATGCAGGATATTGGAGATGCAGGTGCTCACATGCGAGCTTGTTGGCAAATTCTCTTTCACTCTGCCCAAGGATGACCCCGTCCGGGTGCGGTCTGCCACCGTTCTCTCGCCCGTCATGTCCAATGGGGAGAAAGGGGCCTCACTTTGCGTTACGCGAATCTTGTAGGGGGTCCAGGAGTGGAAAAGATGATCGCGACCTCTACGTCGTTTCACATACTTTTGCGTTCACATTCTGCTAGCAAGATTTTGTACAGACGTGTGTTGATCATGCACCTCACTTTTTCTTAATCTCTGTTCGGTCCTGAGAAAGAAAGATGACTTCAGCTTTTTGTCTGCGGCGGTGGCGGGCGGGATGCATAATGGTATTTGGGTGCCGGGAGGAATGGGTGGACTTGGGAAATCAAGTTGAATATTTGGTGCGGGTAGCGCACAAAGTGCGCGATAATCGTTGTTTGCAGTAATGCAATCGAGAGTTGTCTTTGCGGAAGGGGGACTCCCGTGTATTCGATTTATTGCTGCTGTGTAGCACGTTTTCTCTGTTAGGATCAGGACCTTGGCGTGCTCGAGTAGCTGTATCCACTTTACGCTGAGATTTTATTACGATGGCGGGCACACTGGAGGATAAAGCGACAGCAGAGGGACCTAAACCTTTGTGAATCAGTTATATCGCTGAGATGCGAAACATAGGCCCACCTGCTTTTCAGCGACGGCGAGTGGCCTCGGCTGAAACAGATCTATTCCGCGAGTGGAGGTCTCGGGATCCCCTTCCAACGCGTCCATTCTCCTGCCCAAGCTGATCCACAGTATCCGGGAACCCTATTGAGATGATGTCGAGCAACGTTTTCACGTTGAGTCCGTTCGAGAAGGCGACCGTCGGGATTGATTAAAGGGGGCGAGGAGAACGAAGAAGCCATACCAGGGAAGATGTGATTACAGAGACACCTGGCGAGACTGCATTCGATCTAGGGCTCCCATCCGTCCGTCCCGTCGAACGGAACGGGCGATCTACGGCCGTTTTTGACACCATCCGTCCCGTCAACGTCCCGTTGGCCTGACTCTCAGCAAGCCAAAACGGACGGGTACATCCGTTCGACGGGTTACGGCCGTCGAAGACGGGTGATAGGTGCGCAGCGTCAGTTTTGTGCCAAGAATAATCGAGGTCATGTTTAAATGGGGCTGCTGGACAGCCCCAAGTCTATTACTGAGTCGCGGGCCATTGGTTTTGGCTCCAGGATGCTCATAGTCGAAATTGCACACAAGCAATTGAAGTCGTGAGTCCAGAAATAATGACGTACGTCCCTACTACGTCCCTTTTTACGTAGCCGCACTTGAGATTGAGTAAGATTGGGCCGCCGCCGACTTTTTGACACTTGATTGTAAGGTTGTTCACCGCTAGCGAGCATCGTGGGACCCTAGCACCAGTGTTTTTGGCTCGCCGAATTGGCCGGATTATGCAACCTGTTGGACCCGTTGATCGACGGTCGACGGACGGGTACGGGTGCTCCGTATACGGGCCAACCCGTCCCGTATCCGTCCCGTAGCTGCGAAGCCTCCAAGGCTCTCACGGACGGGTCCGTACCCGTACCGTCCGTACGTCGACTCCGTCATCGACGGGCACGGGTCGGAGCCCTAATTCGATCTAACACCACACAGCCGGCTCCGCAGCGATAAGTTAAGTACTGCCGGGATGTGAAAGGACGGGGGACATTAGGCTCGCATGCATAAGTCTCGGTGGAAAACGTGATCCTGAGACGCGCCGAAGAATACGGGCGCAGAGAGTTTCTGAGCAGATGTAATAAAAGGCAGTGGTGATAAGTGCACAGTTTTAGTCTAAAAGAATGAGGATGTGAGCAGCCGGGATCCTCGAATAGTAATCGGCCAAGGGAACCGAAGTTGCGAAGCTGGGTCTTGTGGGAGGGCTGCGGAAGTGTTTGAGCGAAATGAAAAGACTAATCAGGGCCATGTTTTGAGGTCTTGCTGCACGCACGGCCATTTCAGGCCAACGCGGGACACGTTGCGTGCAGGGAGGTTACATATTTGAAGAGCTGGTCAAGAAGCAGATGAAAGGCGGATACTGTAGCATTTCGTTCAATTCTCCTGGTCTCTGACCTGTGACCGGGAGATTCGAACTTGAAAGTTCGAAAATGGGTCGGGATTTGAAAAATTCGTAAATTCGTCGCACCACGGCCATGGTATTCCCGGCTCTCAGACACCTTTAACAGAGCTGCTCAGTGCTACAGAGTCAAGGAGGGTGGTACGCTCAAAACCTGGCATGCAATGTGAAAACTTCAGCAAAACTCACCTCCGGCGGCTCGGTGGGCGAAAAAATGAATTTTTAACGTGTTTTTTGCCATTTGTGACTTGTTTGGGAGATTCGAAAATTTCCTCGGTGATCTGTGACAGATCAGAAAATATTCGCTGGGGCCTGTTACGCGTGACCGACGAATTGAATGAAATGGTACAGTAAGCAACGTCACCGGACCGACTAACCGATCGAAGAGCCAGCCAAACACTTGTACATCATAGCGTCTCTTCGTAGCCAACTTTTGCGACTGGCTTGAATCCGCGAGTCTTGACTTGAACTCTTCTATACTCGCCTCTACGCTGTTTCTGATTAATTCTGTTCGCCGTCTGGGGGATGGTCATAACGCTGCCGATCATCATCGACACAAGATGCCTCTGCATCTGCGTCTTCCAAGCCGCAGCTAGTCTCTCTAAGACAGACGCTGTAATTGAATCTGGCTCGTTACTCGGTGGCTATGCGCCAGTCTGCGTCTGCCCGCCGCCTCGGCCACGCCGACCACGACACCCACCATTGCGCTGCCAGTCGCCCCGACTGCGACACCCGCCAGTAGCCCATCCGCACCCACACCGGTATCCCCAAGCGTACCCTCAAAGCTCCCGCGATTTATGCAATCCCCCGCCCAGTCCGACCGCTCTGGGTCACTCTGGGTCGACCCCCGCCCTCCGATGCCTCTTCGTCTGCATCGCACGCCGCCAGCACCTCTAACACCTCCAATTCTACCTCGACTTCATGCGCAGGAGGCAGACGTAGCGCTGGCCGATTCCTCGGGCTCGGCACGGACAAGGACAAGGACAAAGAACTCCTTCAACCTCATCAAGGCCGACTCCTGCTTCCTCCTCCCCAGCGCGACGCACAGCGTCGTGGAGCGGATGCGTAGAGAGACGCCTAATGAGAGGTTTTTGGTGCGTTTCCTCTCTCTCCTGCCTCGTTCGTACATGACTAACGCCCCTTTTGTCCTGAATCTGTGGAGACCCTCGCCTCGATGCGGCCCTCCGCCGGCCCAGCAAGGTTGTGATCGTTAGCTCGAGGTCTGTTGGCCTTCCTCCCTTCGTTTCCATGGCTTCTCATCCTTGGCATGTTCTGCCATTATGTGCGTAGAGAACCGCGGTGCCGTCCAGGCACTTAGTGCTGGGCGAGATCGACGGACGTGATGGACGTCGGTAAACGTGTGCGCGGGTGCGCAGGTGCGCATGCCGGTGTGCATGTACAGAGAGTGTGGTTCGCACTCGCCGCGGCCTGCTGCACGTCGCAGACATTTCCTATCCTTCGGTTTTCATTCCTGTTTCTTTCCATTGATGAAGACCGTTCGCTGACCCTTCTCTTGTCTTTCCCCTATAGCGTCGCAACAGTCAACGCTGCCCGCCGCCACCGCGTCAGGGATGCAAAAGGGTTAAGCAGGGTGCGTCCCTAGTCCTTCGTCTTCGTCTTCTTTTCGTGCTGTCCGTTTTTCGTTCGGGGAGTCTGTCTTACATTTTTCCCTCACCACTCCCCACCCACCATTCCTCTATTTTCTTTGCTTACTCTCTCTGCATTTCGTCCGCGCTGCGCCTGCCAGCGCACGATTCCCTTTTTTGGTCATCGGATGACGTCACTCCTTGGATGCCCGCGATGAGGATTCCGATGCAGATGCAGAAGTGTACGCCTGAGGGCGGGTACCTCGGCGGGGGGTGGGGGTGCGCGTGCGGGTGTAGGCGCAGGTGCAGGCGCGGCGTACGATTTGGGCCCGGATTCGACGGGGAGGAGTCTCCTCCTCAGCGGCGGCGGCGCGGGGATGAACGCGACATCCCCGCGATGGGAATAGAAGGCAGGATGGTACTGGGACTGGGATGGGTGGGTCTGAATCCGTCGCACCCTGCATTCCATGTCCATCAGCCGCAAGCGCTTCGGCTGAGGGTGTATGGGCAGCAGTAGGCGATGTTGATGGGGTGTGGCGCTGAGCAGCGGGAGCGCGGCGGGGATGGGGATGCAGAGGGGGGGTATGGGCATGAGAGTGCCGATATGGACGGGGGTGCGCATGGACGCGGGTGCGAGCGTGCGCGGCCTACCTTTGGCATCGGCGCTGCGCAGTATCTGCACCAGCCTGCGCGGTTCGCGTGAGCGGGAGCGTCTGCCTTGTCTTCCTATCCCTTCCTCTCTCCTCCGTCTCCGTTCCATTCCATCTTGTGTCCGTCTCGACTCGACTTCTTGCCGCGCTTTGCGCCTATAGACTACATCGCCCTGCCTGCTCCCCTCTGCCCCCAGCCCTACTGTGCTGTTCGCCCTGTTCCGGGCTCGATACCCCATCTCATTTCATGTCTCTGTTATATCCCGCTTCCCCGCTCTCCGTCTCTCTTTCTTGCCTTCCCCAATATCCTTATTGTCTTGATCGACATAGCCTTCTCGTTGTTCTCGTCCAACCATCGGCCTTTTGGTTTTGTCTGCCAGCGTGCGCGACATCCACGTCGAGTTCGCATCGACCCTGCACCTCCTCTCTTCCACCTTTCCTGGCCCGCCCTCGCACGCCCGCCGCGCCTTACCCTTCTCTCCATCCTCGCACCCGCCATCTTCTGCACCCACCTGTTACGACCCCGTCGGTCCGACCCACGCTTCCGACCGTATCCTTGTCGTCACTTACCGTTCTCACCCTCCGTCCATATCGACTGCTATTATTCCCAGAAACCCACCCTCGTTTATCTTTTAACTCGCTACTTTGTTTCATCTTCTTATTTTCGGACATAAGGACACGTCTGCCTATGTTGCCGCGACTCAACAACCTGAGTCGATGAGTGGGATATTTTTTATAAAATGTTCCCTGTGAGTTTACGATGCAAAAGAAGGATTTTGTCCTACGCACCTTCCAAAGTTCTTAATGAAGCTCTTTTTTTATAGATACGAATTTCGATCAATATGAGGCGCTCAGATTTGTTTCGTGGATTTTACCGCAAGTAATGAGGGAGCTCCGAGTCTGAGCATTTCTTTTCGAGGTTTTTGGGCGAGCTGATCGTTTAGCGGTTGCCAAGGCGTTTCAAAATCAAACTCCGAGGCGACTCGTGTTCGCCTGTACTCGTTAACTCCTATACATGATCTTCACATTTCACGCCCGGTAGACTAGAGAGGCTGAAACCAGCCTATAGCCAAGCTTGTATCTCCAACAGAGCCGCCGAGTCGATCGCGTAATTCCCAAATTATTCCACAACCAGGGGTCGGGTTGCAAAGTGGTCAGAGTATTAGCCTTCTTTAGTGTTCATAAGATATTCGACTTTTCTCATGACCCTGCGCTTTTACGAGAGATGTTTGCCCTTGGAGATTCAAACGATACGCAAGGGGTACCCGCTGAAGAAATATCCTACACTGGGTACAAAAACTGAATTAAGAGCTCGGAGACCCCCACTAGGGCTCCCAACCGTCCGTACCGTCGAACGGGACGGGCGATCTACGGCCGTTGATGGAACAATCCGTCCCGTCCCCGTCTCGTAGGCCTGACTCTCAGGAGGTCAAAACGGACGGGTGCATCCGTTCGACGGGTTACGGCCGTCGATAGACGGGTGATTGGCGCACAATATCAGTTTTTTGCCGAAGACTGCTTGGGCGGACGTTTAAATGCTGCTGTTGGACCGCCCTGAGCTTATGTTTGAGTCCGGGGCCATTAGTTTGAGTTGCAAGATGCTCGTAGTCGAATTTGAGAAAAACAATCGAGGCAGTGAGTCCCGAAGTAATGACGTACATCCATTTGAAGTCGCGAGATTGACGCACTGACCATTATTAATTTTTTTTTACACCTGATTATAAGGCTGTTCGCCGCTAACGAGGCTCATGGGTACGCACCACCGGCTGTTTGGGCTCTCCGAATTGGCCGGAGTATGCAACCCGTTGGACCCGTAGACGGACGGGTACGGGTGCCCCGTCGACGGGGTCAACCCGTCCCGTATCCGTCCCGTGGCTGCCAAGCCCTCAAGGGTCTCACGGACGGGTCCGTACCCGTACCGTCCGTCCGTCGACTCCGTCACCTACGGGTACGGGTTGGAGCCCTAACCCCCACCCCCCCTACGTAACGATTATGTAACATTCCAAATTTGATAATTCCGATCAATCTTGATGTCCGTTTGCTTGCCGCTCGCTTCACGCTTTGTTCACCCTTGTTCTCTCCGGCATACGGCCGCGTTCAATTCAACACTGAGTGGAAAGTGTTCGCATTTTCAGCTGTATTCCGGTATATATCTCATATACCTCAACATTCTGACTATGTGCGCTGTTTCTTGCGAATCCGGCCACCTGCATTTGCGCGGCATTTGTCATCGCGAAACCAATGAATACCGGAGCTTTGAGTAGGTCAATACAGCAGAGGTGAAACTGCAAAAATTGTGAGCAAGAGCCATTGTTTGATCAATAGGACCTACTTTTGAACCACAAGCCGGCCCCGCGCAAGCAACCATTTCCAGATCTCCGGTCTCATTGCAATGTGGATCAGCACAAAAAATATCTTCTTCATCCGATGACTCCTTGTGTTTTTTTCTCTGGACGTGTTCCTCCCAATTGGCACCCTGGTTCTTATTGCCTCGCGCTCCATAGCCAACCCATTTCTTGCTGGGCCCACAATGTTTGGCGTCGTCTCTCTAAATACCGTGTACCGTTGATTTGACGAAAGGGAATGTCGCACAAATTTAAGACATTGGTTGATCTTAGGTTGATCACAAGGATAGCTGGCGGAAGAGATCGAGGTGTGGACACGTTCCCGTCATTTGATCGGCAACCTTCAGCAGGGAATATCGCACAGCAAATTTAAGACATTGGTTGATCTTGGGTTGATCACAAGGAGTAGCTGGCGGAAGAGATTGACGTGCGGACACGTTCCCGTCATTTGATCGGCAACCTTCAGCATGTTAGAAACCCTGACCACTGAAATTGAATAGAAAAAAATATCAACAAACCTTCAGATGGAGGGGAACAGTAGGGTCTACGCACTGATCGCGGAACCGCAGCGAAATGGAAGACAGTTATTGCCGCATCTCCGAAGAGCGCGAGATATCGATTCAGGAAAAATTGGTACGTGCTCTAGTCTCTTCTAAACGGATGCTACAACAATTCTCACTCGTACCTCGTGTGTTTTATACGTGCTCCGCATCCACAGGTAGCGTACGTCTTCGTCCAGTCCGGGGCCAGACCTTGAATTATGCCAAAAGGATCGACAACAGGTGACGGACGCACCGAATGTTAAGTAATGGTCGAGGTAAAAAACCTGGCGCCTGACGCGAGCGTATCGAATGGCAGCAGTCGGAATAATTGCGTACTTATGGAAATGAGATGTAGCTCATCCTGTAGGCGACTTGGCATTGGGCAAGAGAATCAGATAGGGCAAATGCAATGAGCACTATGGAAGACTAACAGTGCTCGCGCAGTGGAGATGCCTTCGTCGTTCATGGCATCAATGCGCGCTGAAGGGGTGAAGGGAAGAGAGCACGTCAGAGATTCTCATACGAAAAGGATTCTACGCTCGACGTGATGACATCTGTACATTCAATTAATTGCCACTATCATTATCAACGTGGGACAGGTACAGTTAGGACAAGGACTCAGAAAACACACGTCGAATATTGTGGCGCGATCTGATTCCAGCACGAAGCAGCAGCCGGGCCATATCTTGAATCGTCTAACAATGCCTTCGTCAAACGGGAGCATTCGAACCGAATAAGGATCTAACTTCGGAGGACGTCCAATACTAAAGCCTGATGAGTCCTTTTCACTCATTTTTCATGTCAGGACGATGCCGAGACGGAAGAGTAGCGATGGGAAAAAGTTACGCACAGCAAGGCTATTAGTAGCTATTAGTGCGAAACACTGGCAGCGGCAACGGAAATTATCTGTCAGATCAACGTGTGCGAGCGTCCGGGAAATGACTTTGGCATTATTGGCACGTTGTTGTCATATGACATGTCCATGATAGCACTGGGTACATTTAGTCTAGATCTGGTAGTTCAACTTGAATCAGGATTGTTCGAAGGGCCAGGGAGTGATATCTCTCCGAGTGAAATTTCAGAGGAAGAAGCGAGTGTGGTGAGGGGTATCAGGGCGAGCCGAACGTTTATCATCAACCGACTGCCCATTACGGATGGCGGGGCGATGGCGAGCGCGGTGAGAACCTCGAGAGAGGTTCTCTGAAACAGAGACTCCATTTCAACGATGATTTAAGGAAGAAGAGAGATCCGCGGCGTACGGCATCGTTGACCCAGTAGATCAAGTTCAATATATAAACGCATTGAATCCTAAGGAGTAGCGGTGAGAGGCATGCAACTGACTGACTGAAAGACGACCTACGCGAGGTAATAAATGATCGAATCGCGCACGAGAATATCGTGAAGCACTTGGTGACCGATGCTGCGGAAGCGCTGGTATCCCTTGTATACAGCTAACACGCACAGAAGCAGTTCGAAACTGCACAGGCTTTTCGTGAGGTTCTGTGGTTAAAATGCGAGCCGAATCTGGCATACCTAGTTGCCGGAATCCAGAGCAACCAGAGCCAAGACGGAACGACAGTAGCTTTACAGCGTACCATGTTGCCTACAGCCTCAGCAACGGCTAAAATCGGTAAATTCGATGAGCATGAAATATTGGCGCAGAGTTGTCTGACCTTCAATGTGATTGGATCCGACCGCGAACATTCCGATGACTGCCAGGATCTCCACTGCAAAGGCGCCGATGACGAGAGCGGCTATTCTGGGAGAGGCGTCGTACAAGGCGTATATTCTCAGCTGTAAGATGACTACCTGGCAAAGTTAGCTTAGCGAGTACCAGAAATAAATCTTGACATGCCTTGAATTGCCGATGAAATTGACACCCCGACAACCGCTTCGACGCGGATCCAGGAATTGCCTGTTCAGTCGTGGGGTGAAGTTAGCGGAGAGTGTTGCAAGGTATTTGTAGCGCACATCTGTGAAAGAGTGAGGTTGTAAAACAAAGCAGTCGATGAAAATTGCCAACAGCTGAGGGGAGGTTTTTAAATTTGTTAGTATAAAACTGAGTAGGTGTACATGGACGACGCACGGAGTCGGTCAAATCGGGTGATACCGCAACTTTTCTTTCTCAATTGGGCGGATTCCAGCGGACAGAACACGTACCAAAAACCCCAAACCTAGGGCCGCATCAGACCAGAATTTCTTGTGCGTAGATCAACTCACGCGGTGAGGAGAATACCGACGTATCGAATCTGAGTGCGCTCAATAACTCGGAAGGCAATAGAATGAGCACGAGCGTACCCACAAAAAGAGACATGTAGCAAATGTCCATGGTCTCCGCTTTTGCCAGTAGCTGTGAGTCAATTTAAATTCTAGCAGCCTGAGTGATCACAACGCACCCAAAATAACTCCCGCTGAGACATAAATAGTAAGGACTCGTCAAAGCGAAGGACAGCGAATCTTCACCTCGTCCTCGAGCGTAATGACTGGCCCAGAGATGATAAGGCGGTATTCAGTGTCTGAGCGGAAATCCACGCACTATAGTCCCACACCATGACGGTCAGTGCCAAAACTTTCGAGGTCGTCAAATAGTGATTAAAAGGGAGTGCCCTCAAAACACACTCCGATTTCGATGCCCTTGAAGGGCGACTTGCCAGTCATGCACTTCGTGGGCGTCCATTCTATCCACTCCAAGTCATATCAAGCAGAGGAAGAAAAGGGACGATGTGGCGTCTGTAAGGCCTCAGACGCATTAGTGGTGTCTGTCTGGTGAGAATACAATCCTCTATGTTACGAGAACGTCAAGGCGCCGACGGCCGAGCGATTTTGAATGGGGTACGTACTGGATATGATCCCCGTCATACAATGTCACGGTTGACGGGGTCCGCGCGGTCGGAGCTTCGTCAACTACGCAGCTCCGTTCAGTCACTAGTTCAAAAGGGGTTGCGAGAAGAAAGTAATGTCCGGGTTGAAAGATGCTTCATCGGTCTTCGCCAGTTTATCGTTTACTATTACTGAAAACAGGCGTGCAAATCAAAATATCGCCGGTCGAAAGGGGCCACGACAACCCTAGTATGTATTATAGGCGTTCGTGAACGCCTACTGATGGCAATAAATGCTTATTGATCGTGTTCAACGCCTATGGGGACTAATTAGTTTTCGTTTACGGAATCCCGCAACTAAACGGAAACGGTTACTAAATGGTTTACAGACACCGGTATTTTTCCCGGAAAAAACAAGAGAAATTGCAGTGAAGGTCACTAGAAACATACCGGGTTAATTCCTGACCTACTTCATGAGCTTAACATCGGTTGAAAGTCTCCAGACAGCCGTAAAGGTTCACGGAGACAAGTTGTCGTGTTGCCGCAATCGAGCCGAGTGGCATCAAACATACAGAAGATTTCCCCTTTGGAAAGACTTTGATCCAAGATGTGCGCCCCTGATCAAAATTCTTTATTTATGTCTATTCCTGCCACCTGGGCACTC
Organism: Mycena capillaripes; assembly: GCA_029204075.1. Taxonomy (NCBI): domain Eukaryota; kingdom Fungi; phylum Basidiomycota; class Agaricomycetes; order Agaricales; family Mycenaceae; genus Mycena; species Mycena capillaripes. The sequence goes on from JARHKZ010000046.1 coordinate 244,232, forward strand.
TCGGAAGCCATGCTGACCGCTAAAAATACCCAGAACTCCACCGGGAGATCCTCGGTAAGTGGTTGAATTTTTCAATCGTTTAAACCGTTTATAAACGTTTTTTTTACCGTTTGTAAGGGGATATTTATATTTGGCAGGCCCCTCTTTGGCAGCCGAGGGCTTCTCACCCTTCAAATTCCGCCGCAGGTGCCAAACCTAAATCAGGTAATTTGATGGCGGCATCTGCGATTACTTATGTCCGGCCTGCTTGCAGTTACCACAGCGGTTCCGAGTGGAAACTTGGGCCTGGGAAGCAGTGGATGCCGAAATGTTCGCATCTTCCCCCCCTGGCGCGCCCTTGGGTTCGCCCAGTCAGCCTTCGAGTGTAGGGTCTGCTCTTCCGAATACTGTTACAGTACCATTTCGACCGAAGGTTCAGGTGACGGCTGCCAAATAGAACTTTACTATTTTGCAGCCCCAAACATGCCGAGAAGGGGGCTGCCAATTAGAATTATCCTTTGTAAGGGTCTGTAAATATAAACGGTTTAACTGTTTCTGAACGTTTGTAAACGAAAAACGGTTGGAGCCTTAGAATGGAGTACCGGGTAACCGGGGTTAGGCTCGGAGGAAGCATGATAAAGTTGAGTTGCTGCAGGGTGAGAAGTAGCAGGGTGGAGTATAAATGGAAGATCATTTTCTTTCAAAAGACCTGAAGAAGCAGATGATGAAAGTTGAAAATGGGAAAAGCACACGTCATCAACCGATCGATGAGGCAGCCAAACACCCGCACATCATATAGAGTCCTGATCATCTCTTCGCAGACAACTTTTGCGACTGGCTTGAATCCGCAAGTTTTGACTTTAACTCTTCTATAGTCTTCACTAGGCTGTTCCTGATTAATCTTGTTCGCCGTCTGTGGGATGGCCATAACGCTGACGATCATCATCGACACAAGATGCCTTTGCGGCTGCGTCTTCCCAGCTGCAGCGCCAGTCTGCGTCTGCCCACTATAGCGCCTCGACCACGCCCCCCACGGCATCCTAACCAATCCGACGCCGCGGCTCGCCCCGACCCTAGCTGAGATAACGACACCACCCACACCGCCATCCTCAAGCGCACCCTCCAAGCTCCCGCACTTCCTGCAATCCCGCGCCCAGCGCGACCGCTCCAAGGCCCTCTCCGTTGACCGCTGGCCGTCTGGTGTCTCCTCGTCTGCATCGCACAAATCCACTTCGAAACATCGACTTCATCCATAGGCCGAGTATCCCACTCCCCGCGCGACGTACAGCGCCATGGAGAGGATGCATAGAGAGGCGCTCAATGGGAGGTTTTTGGTGCATTTCCTCACTCCTCCCTCGTTTGTTCACAAATAACATGCTTTTTTTCCCTCCTGCGTCCATGTAGAGCCTCGTCTGGATGCTCCCGCCCTTTGCGGCCCTCCGTCGGCCCAGAAAGGCTGCGATTCTTGGCTCGAGGTTCGTTGGCGTTCCTCCCTTCATTCCCTTCTCGTCCTTGGCACTTTCTGCCATCATGCCTAGAGAATCGCTGCGCAGCTGAAGTGCTGGGCAAGATCGACGGACGGGGATTTGACGTCGGCAAACGCGCGCGGGTGCGGCTGCCGATGGGCATGTGCAGAGAGTGTTCTTCACACTCGCGCTGCTCTCCCCGCGTCCCGCTGCACATCGCCGAATTTCATTTTCTTTCCCTCTTTTTCCATTGACGAAGAGCGTTCGCTGACCCTTCTCTTGTCTTTCCCGTGCAGCATCGCGACCGTCCACGTCGCCCGCCGGCCCTGCGTCCTCGCTGCGCAGATGCTGCGCGCGCTTGCCAGGACAGATAAGGAGGGTGCGTTGTCCTTCGACGTTACGGCTTCATGCTTCCTTCGTTTTTGTCTTTTCGTGGTGTCCGTTTTTCGTTCTGGGATTCTTTCTTACACTTTTCCCTCACCACTCCCCAACCCACCATTCCTTTGTTCTCTTTGGTTACTCTCTCTGCATTTCGTTCGCGCTGCGCCTACCAGCGCACGATTCCCTTTTTTGGTTATCGGATGACGTCACTCTTTTGCATGCTTGCGATGAGGATGCAGAAGTGTACGCCGCTGAGGGCGGGTACCTCGGCGGTGCGCGTGCGGCTGTAGGCGCTGGTGCAGGCGCGGCGTACGATCTGGGACCCGGATTCGACGGGGAAGAGTCTCCTCCTCAGCGGCGGCGGCGCAGGGATGAACGCGATGAGAATAGGAGGCCGGATGGGACTGAGACTGGGATGGGCGCGTGTGAATCCGTCGCACCCTGCGCTCCACCTCCATCAGCCGCAGGTGATTCAGCTGAGGGAGGTGTATGAGCAGCAGTAGGCGATGTTGATGAGGTATGGCGCTGAGCAGCGGGGGCGGGGCGGGGATTGGGATGCAGATGGGTGTGGGTATGGGCGTGAGCGTGCCGATACGGACGGGCTGCAACTGGACGCAGGTGCGAGCGTGCGCGGCCTACCTCTGGCATCGGCGCTGCGCAGAGGCAGTATCTGCACCAGCCCGCGCGGTTCGCCCGAGCGGGAGCGTCTGTCTTGTCTTCCTATCCCTTCCTTGCGCTCAGCTCCGTCTCAATTTCCTTTTCGTTCCATTCCGTCTCGATTCGGCTTCTTGCCCCGCTTCGTGCCTGCGCCTGCCTATAGACTGCGTTACATCACCCCGTCTGCTCTCTTATGCGCCAAGCCCCACTATGCTGCCCCGCCTGTTCCGGGCGCGATACCCCACCTCGTCTTGCCTGTCTGTTCTATCTTGCTCCCTGCTCCCCTTCTCTGTTCCTTACTTCATTTTCCAATATCCGACTCTGCATTCTTGTCTTGATCGCCTTCGCATTTCCCGGTTTTTCCCGCGGCGCCTGTCTGGCTGTTTGCCTTGCCTACCGCCACCTCTGAGGAAGGTCACTTCTTATTTGCCTACCCACTTGCTCGACCTGCGCGTCGGCTTCCCACCCTACTCAACCCCATCTTGGCACCCCACACGACCTCCCCGTCGACCTTGGGACGCTGCACCTTTCACATCCATCCTCCTTGACTCTTCCCCGCATGCCTGCCGTGCTCCTACCACTTACACCCCCACACCCCACTGGTTACGACCACCGACCCACGCTTTTTACCTTACTCTGTACCTCTACTTGACTCCGTGCTGTACTTGACTAGTAGTATTCCCGGAAATCTGCACTCATTTATCTCTTGTGCCGTTGCTTTGTTTTTCATCTTTTTATTCGGAATCGCGGCGTCCTTGGACTCGCGAGCGCACTCGTTTGTCATTTGCTTGTTTCGGCATTGGTTGTAGTTGGATGGTGTAAGTAGTAGTTGGTATTGGGTTTTCTGTAAGTAGGAACGAGGAGGAGGAGGAGGACGAGGGAGTAGTCAAAATGAGGTGATTTTATATTAGCTGCGCTCGTTGGAAATTTGGTAGCGGAACGTCCTGAGACTTGCTTGTTCAATAATACTCGGTGTCAGCGCAGTTGAATTGTTCTCACTTCGCATATATATATCTATTCCTGCAGACTTCCACAAAGCTTCCGGAATCCCGAAGTCTGTAGAAGTCCACTGTTGCACGAGTGAGATCGGCAACGGCTCGCATAGAATTTTCCTTCGCCTCGAGCACTCCCGGTCCCATCTTGTCTCCGCGTGCGGCGAAAGCTGCAGCGACATATGAAATGCGGGACCATGAACGCGGCCACGCACTCTGGGATTCTGGGATGCAGGAACCCGAGTCTACTTCAGTTTCCCGAGGATCACACTCCCTGGGGACGGATGTTGAGAATTACCACGTCTCAATGAAACTTTATACATACCGCAATCGAATTTTGGTTCATTGCGGGGGGTCAAATTTGACGGCGGTAGCTTGAGTCAGGTTGAATGATCAGAGACACTTGGCGACTGGCGGCCCGAAGTGACTGTCCGCTGTGATGACCGAGAACCCGAACACACCTCCCGCTCATACCACCTTCCCGCTATCACAAATCACATCACGAATACTAGAGAATTATCACTTTTTTTCGGCCAAGCCCTAACCGCCTCCAAGATGTTTGTCAATAAGAACCCCAATATCAGAGAAAATGGCGCAGTAGCGCAAAAATATACGTACCACGCCTGCGAAATCGGAGATACTTGTACGAGATTGTACTTCCTTGGGTGGTATTCACCTCTCTGAGCATCTCCCGCTCATCTCGCCCATCCTGCTATCACAAGAAACATTATGACAACTCGGGGTACCAAATGGAATTATCCCATTTTAGTTGTTGAGTTATTTTAACTTCTAGCTTCAACGAATAAATTAAGTAAAACTGTAATATTCACTCAAGTTGGTATGAAACCCTCGCCGAGATCTCATCCGTTAGCAAATGGTATAAATTGTCAGTCAACCTCTAGGGTTGACGAACTAACGAATATGTTTAAAGTGTCATGCATCACGAATTGAATGTACAGTGTCAAAACCCGAATGCGAAAAAAAAAAAAGTTGACCCAGAATTGTACCATCATGACATCATGAGAGCGAATTTCATTATAAGATTGAACCAAGGTAAATTAGAGAACTTGAAATTCATGCATAAACATTTTCAAAGATTTTTGGCATCGTTGTTGTGTCACACAGCACCGTCACATATTTGCCTAGTTTTTGGGGTTTGACGCGAATCCGAAAATTTTGATCAGAAAAACTGGGGGCAAAAACCGACGTATGCGACAGCCGCATGCGTTAAATGCATGTGCTTCACAGGTAACAATTGACCCAACAAAAGGTGTGTCACAATTCATCAATCATTCTTTACTAGACAAAGGCAGGACAAGGAGTAGACAAAGGGGAGGAGAGGTTTCCCAAGTGCAGGGAATCCTGTCCTGCCTTTTGTCTATTCTTTGTCTGTCGTTTGCCTGGGAAAGAACCATTGGCAAACTGTGACATGGGCTTAGTTTGGCCTGTGACCACATGCATTTAACGCACTCGTGCTCCGCATGTGTCGGTCCTGCCCCTGGTGAAATGTCCTGTCACTCACTCTCTCTGCATTCTCTTGCCCCCATACACCCTCACACGCCCAGAGACACCTCCCACAGGCAATCCTCTGGGCTGTTCTTATGGGACAGATCCCCAGAGGGACAGATGGACTGAACAACTCAGATCTATCTACAATCGTCAGGCCAGAGAAGACGTGCACTCATTCCTGTCACCTACCCGCACTGAGAATGGTAAAAAATGTCTGAATATACCCCAACATACAATACTCACTCTGTAAAACATCGTAGCTGTGAATGAGCTACTACCATTCTCAAAATTCACAATTCTCAGCTGCCAACAGTGAGATTTGGCCATTTTTGGCCATTCCTTCATTTTTTGCTTGCGCCAAACAGGTCCAATGCAGATTTTTAGTGCATTACATTACTCATAGGTCTTGTGCTTATTTCACAAAAAAAGAATCAACCTGAATGCCCTTGGGGTTCCAGCTCAAAATGTGATTTATTTTTGGATCTGGGCATTTTCAATTGGATCTGGGTTTTGACACTATAATTGTACAGTGTCGGAAAATCCTAATTTAGCTGACCAGAATATATACACCCATGTATGCCCTTATAATCAGGCTCCAGGGGTTTTGCTCAGATTGAGTGGGGACCAATAAAGGTCTGTCAGGTATGGTCAGCTTGATACAGCCTGACCAGCCTGACTGTGGCTGATCAGTCATGAGAAGTGATTATCACACCTGTTCAGGGAAAATAAAAAATCTTCCCCCTTCTTTTGTGAAGGGCATATATTTCTGCTCAAGTCAGTAGGTCAGTGATCCTCTCTCTTCATAAAATAACCTATGTCTGTCCGAAAATTTTTCAACTCCGCTTTTGGGAGATCAGGCCTGAGGCTTTGGAAGCGCTGGGTCCAGACCTTTGGAAGCACTTCATAAACAGCACTTCTTTGGGGCTTTTGGCTCACTTTAGGTGCAGGCATGTAAAAGTGTACACAATGCCAAACTGTGACAGGTGTCGTTTATTCAGAAAGTGGGAGCCAGCGCAAAGCGCCGGCGAGCACTTGTATATCTGATATTTTATCAAGCCAGGAAAATCTCTAATGAAATCTATAGTTAAGTGCGTCAGTTATCAATGTGGGCACGATGGAAGATCAGTGCTCGGGCTACCGGTTCTGTGCCCAGACCTTTGGCTTTGAGCCAGTTTTGCTGTTCTAACCCATTCTTAGTTGGATGTGTCTAGATATCTGTAAACTGTATTCATCCACAAAATGGCCTTTCAGACCAATTTCACTGAATATATACTATTTTTACAAGTCTCTCTCTATCACTAATTCTGCACAAAATAGTCGAGTATTTCTATATAAGTTTCATGTGAATCAGTGCAGAACTTGCTGAGATATTGAGAATTTGAAATCATCCCACAACAGAAAAAAGAAAATTGATCTGCACCTTCGGTGCTGCCAATGGCTGTAAAACGGGCAATAAATATTACACCTTTTGACCTCTCAGAGAAACTCTACTAGGATCCCAATCACCCAGCCTAATTTTGGGAGGAACAGTTGTCCCATCCCAGTGTCCTATTCTGAATGATTTTGGTGGACAATGCAAAAATGCCAAAAAACAGATCAAAGACGGCGATCAAAAGGCTGATGTCTGTCTGTCCGTACAAAGCTTTTTGAAAATCCCCTGTCGGAACTCAATCTCCGATATCACTGATAGTCTCGGAGTTTCGGCATCTCCCCGTCTCTATCACGTTAAATTTGTGTGTCTATGTGCCTATCCGAATCTGTGATATGACTGATAGATTTGGGCTGTTTCCCGCATTTTTTTGCGTTGTTAGGTGTTGTACAACACCACAATCAAGATGCCAAAAGTCTGATGGACAGACCACGTAATTTTATAAATAGGGTGATATCACATACTGTTAAGTTGTTAAATCATGATAATCTGTCATATTAAACCCAGGCCTGTCGCAGTCACACATTCAGGTTCTATTGGTAGTCCTCAATGTATAGGTAGAGTGCTTCCAAGACTGTTGAATTAGATCTATTGTCAATCTCCACAGCTGGACTGAGTGTGATAGTATTGGATCTGAGCCACCAACTACTCCCAGGTTTTGATGCTGAGCATGCACTTGGAGTTTTGGCAGTTAGCTACACACACGAGGTCAATGTGCCATAGTCAAGATAGTCGCTGGAGAAAGTTAATTAAACTTTTCTATCATGATACAACATATTGGATTGCAGTCTGATAATCAGAGCAGTCTGCCAAACCAATGAACACTGGGAAAGCCATAAAAATAACAGCACTGCCCTGACAGCAGACATATAAGCCAACATCCCATAGCCATTGCCATCCCATAATGCCTCACCGGCCCACAGCAGAATGTCGCCTCAATATTATCACAGCTTATTTAACTCCAGCGGTCACCCTCCTGGATGCGCTCAATGATGCCTTTGGCTACCAGTGCTCTTTCATACACCAAATTTCCAAGATAACCCTCTCTTTAATTACTGCAGTGCAAGTAAGTATTTCATGTAGCAGTTCGTGGCAATGGTTCACCTGGTATTCAGAAGGTAAAGAGGAATAGGGATGAATGCATTCGGCTTCTGGAGAACATTCATCAAGTGCTTTATGCAATTGTTGATCTTCACATTAGCTCTGAGACTGTCGGGTCTCTTCATCCATCATTGACAGATGATATCGGGAAATTCACAGAGTACATCATCGAACTTGATATGTGGAAATGGATATGACTGATAGGATTCCACAGAACTCTACAAAAAGTGCACAGATTTGTTGAAGCACAACAGGATGGAAACAATATCAAGTACTTCTTCTGTCAGAGTGAAAAAAATGTGCTACTTAAGGACTGCCATCGTGGATTGGATCGGGCCCTGGATGCATTCAAAGTGGGTGCTATACAACAGTTCAATGCTACTCTGACTGATTTGGTGTAGATCAATATCGGAGCCATGAATTTCAATAGCATTCATGAAATACAACAAAAGACAGATGATATGCACAGTAAACTCCTGGAGTTAATTGAAACACTGTCTGATGGTACATTCACTGACGCACTGTCCTCGGTATGTAAATATTGTGCTTGCTGCCTGGCATTAACTATAATTCCCGACTAGGTATACCAGGTGGGCAACCTGTCGCAAAACAGGTAATTCAATCAGTGTCATCCATAACCCTGTGCTAATGTGTTCAAGCTCAAATTATTTCTCCATGTTGCCGCCACAACCCAAAATATTTCACGGACGTGAAGCTGAACTCCAAAACATCATTGAAACACTTTCCAATCAATCACCTCGGATAGCCATTCTCGGTGGAGGGGGTATGGGTAAAACATATATGGCAAGAGCTACTTTGCACCACCCCAATATTTCCACGAAATTTGAACACCGGTATTTTGTCTCAGCTGAATCTGCAGACAACAGTGTTGAGCTGGCTGCACTAATTGGCTTGCACCTGGGTACGGTCGGCGGCATGGTCGCGGTTGGTTTTAGATTTTGACATCTGACATTTGACATTTGATTTCGGACGTTCGGACGTTCGGACCTCATCCAGTTTGGCTTCGACCCAATATGTCAGGGACGTAGACAGGCAATTGTATATTATTGATGAATGTAGTAAGCTTTGTACTCATAGTTCATCCTCTTCAACACCATTCAAGGGCTCAAGCTCCATCTGGATACATCTCTGGCCGCACCGGTGTTGATCGACAAAAGACTTGATACCCGCTTCTCCGTGATCTCCGGCTCCCGTATCGCTGGGAAAGGATGAGACGGAATACAGCACAGACGAGTTGTGCACACCCAGTAGTTGTGTGAGACATGAGATCAAAGAGGATGGTTGCTTTATTGGAGGGATCATAATGTTCAGACCCTAGATATAACAGTTTGATTAACGAATGTTGAACTGTGACCAAGTCCCGAGTTACTTACCTTGAATATCTGCCAAAACAAGTGTCTTGTTCGATTCAAAGTAGCTGAAATGTTGGAAGACATTGATTGTGGCTCCTTGCTTGTCATTGTGACGCGGATGGTCAAGAGTCCCAGAATATTTCCGGAATTGTACGTTGCCACGTTCACGCTCGAGAAGCCAAGTGACCGAAGATATCATACAGTCACTTGCAACGATCTCCCCCTTATCCTCGTCTGAGAGTTGTGAATACTGTTGTTTCATACCAGAGGCTGGAGATGGGGCAAAGACTGGTGTCTCTGACCCTTCCTTCAAAAGAATACCCTCGCGGGCAAGGATAAAATCTGTAACTTCGAAATCTAAAATGAATCAGCTCAGGCTCCAAATAAAATAAGCAGACTTACCGCATATGTCAATTGCTGATTCCTCACATTCTTCTTTGAACCTGTCAAGGAAATACTTGGTGCGTCCCAGTGTAGTCCCTTCCTTGATGAGTTCATCATGATTGATAGCAACGGTGACAGGTATGCCGCCACCGACAGCATAGCACCGCTTGGCTACGTATTTGAAACCATTGTAGATGGCCTGTGAACCTTAAATAAGCAAAATCGTCAAACTCGGAGCTATTCCCACCTTGAACACAAGCTTCGACCGTCCCCTACTGCTGGGAGTATTTTCCAGCGTCGCGGAATGCGCCATTGGAGTGAGAGCACTCCACTGGAAGGTCTGAACACCCGTGGTATCATCGGCAGAGTGATTTGCAAAGAAGAGGGTCACTGCAGTTGATTTACTTGCCGGTCCATCCAGCATGAAAGATGATTTCACAGGACGGGCCCCACCAACTGGGTATTAGTTCAGTTTTGGTTCAGTTTAGGAAAACTGGCAAGCATACCGAGCTTTGTCCGCTTGAGTGTAGACAGAGTGGTAGTGATACTGGTATTCTCATCCCACACACATTTTTTTGGTTTGATCAGGGCTCGGGGTGGGGAAACTCCAGTGCGAGTGTGAAACTTCAAGTTTGGGGGGACACTAATGAGTTAATTCACCGGAATATATTTCGATTGTGACATACCTTCTCTAGATCAATATGAGCTTCGACGTACACGGTCGGAAGTCGACGGGTCCGAAATTTGGTGGGAACGGTTTTTTCGAGATTCTGCCCGCACTCTTTGACAATTAGCTGCATTACATCTCGGAGGCTAAAGTGCGGTTCAATATCAAGGTGAACATTGCTCAACCTTGAAAGACGCATGTCAGAACTATTCCATTTGTATCAGTCAACATTGATCCAGCCAGTTGTAAACCAGGAACTTGCCGAATGAGACTTGCTTCCGAGTCCTGTTCCCAACTCGAATTGAAACTGCTGATCCCAGTGGCAACAACGTCTGTGCAATATATCAGTGTATGAAATAGAGACTTGATATTGATATCCATCCATACCGAAAAATTTAACAGCACCTTCTCTCGTCACTTCAAAAGTGGACAAGAATGCACAAGCCTTCAAATTCACCAGAGGTTCCAAAATGAATATGCAACTTTCGGCATTCGCAAAGTTGTTGGTGCGGAGAGTTCCCAGATTTGCACTGGTGATTGAGACCGTGGACTGTTGTGCTCTGATATTGGAATCATTGATGTTGGCTGCCGCTCTCCAGTCATTGCGGTGGAATTGGCCGAGATTTCGGACTGTATTCGGAGCATTTAAGTGGTTAGTTGTCGTGACTGATCAAAGAGAGAGAAACTAAGCACCTTGTGAATTGACGGCCGGAATCGGTTGAGAAAGGGCTTGGTTACCACGGCACCTGTGTGCGAGAATTGAGAAGCTGCGTTGAATCTGAGATCAAAAGACGGGAATCTCACCGTTTTTTCTCTCGCAAAGACCACAGAAAGCTGTGTGGAGGTTTGCAGACGTAATTCCACAGCCTTTACATTGCGGAGTAGCCTGAGTAAAATTTTCAAGTTCAGCTTATAGGAAAGAACTCGGAAAAGAAAAAGAAGACTAGCCAAGATCCTCTCATGCTCGGTCGCCGCGGCGTTCGAAAGAAGGACACACTTGTGACAGCGTCCCGCACTGGCTTTGTATTCGAAAACAAGCAGGCAAGTGTCTTCACCCGAACAAAGTGTATCCGGGTTGTCTTCATCCGCCATATCGAAAAGAGTGGGTGTCTTTCTCCAACTTTGTGATTTCCTTTTAAATACGCCAACGTCCTTGAGCCGTTTGCGTTCTGAGCTCCACAGAAAGTACTTACCTCCGAAACTGCATCAACAAGTTCCGGTCGCGCGTGTTTTTTCGCGATTGCGAGCTCCGCAAAACCGGCTATGCACCTAGCTTGGAAATCACAACAATAATCCACCACCAAGTCCACAACATTTGGAATGGAGGATGACCTTGGTGATTTACCTCGGATCTTCAGTTTCTGACATTGCGGAACTTGGAAGCGGCAACTAGGCGATCAAATGACGATCCTCTATTTCTGATGCCACGTAACTCGGAATTCGGAACTAGGTGCATGACTAGGCGACCGGGAAAATTGACATTCCGATGCACAAGAACAATAGTTTGCAGTGCAATGCTCCGAGTGACTTTCCAGCTTTGGCCGTGAATCACAGGACCGTTTGCAACAGTGAGGCCTTGATCGCCGAACACTACTCTGATCCGCTCGTTTCTGACAGCTGTGGCTGTCCGCGAACCTTCTCCAACGCTCGTATCCATTCCTTCACCTCCCCGACTCACCGCAACCCCCACCGCCACGCTTACTGCGCCGCTTCACTACATATTCCCCATTTCTTTTAATCCGGGTCTTACCAACGCTCGCCAGCCCCTCAATTCATTTCGGGACATCATTTCAACATTTCAACACAAACCTTACCCTGGCCTTGACTCGTTCTCGGGCACCCCTCTCCGGTCGCTTCAAGCTCCGGAGTGTTTCAATCTATTTGCTTACTACTTTATTTATTTATTCCAGTGCTCTTACCTGTATAAAAGCCTAGGTAGATTGCACAATAAATGCGAGCTCGAACCTACCTTGTTTGGAAACCCTCACACACACATCTCCCGCAGCCGCTTCGAGCGACGTCCCGACACCCATTCTCAGACCATATTCTGTTTTAGCTCCGCTTTAGGCGCGCCGCAGGCGTATCAGAGTGAACAGAAATTGTTCCACCATTCCCTAGCCATGGTCAATCCAAAGGGACACAATGGAACAGAGAACGGAGTCTGTAAGTGCCCGGTCCATGAATGAAGATTGACTGACCTGAATTTGAAAACAGTTCCACCCGATGAAGAGCTTGCAAAAATCCTGTGGGATTATCAGCGCCGCGAGCTCTCCCACGCCATACGACTTCGTTATCTAGAGGAGGAACATCACATAAAAATTGGGTACGTGTTAGTGATCCTGGTGACACAATTTTCACTTTGCCAATTAGCAAGACCAAGCTCAAGGAGCTCAACAAGAAGTTCAATGTGCCTTCCGCAAAGAAGTTCACTGCAGTTGAGGAGGCCACCAGTGCCATCGCTGAGATTGTTTCGCGTGATGTCCATCAAGGACAAGGCCCTGATACCGTGAAGAAGCTAGCTTCGTTGCGCTTGAACCTGGCAATTCCTCGGTAAGTGCATCGCATTTCTGATTGATCTACTCTTCACATTACAACAGCGCACTGCTCTCAATGCTCTTGGTATTTTCCAAGAGATCCACGTTGACGGCCATGAGAAGCTCGGTGAGAAGGCTCTCCGGATGGGTCCGGGAATCGGAATAGATACATATGGCATGCGTGATCATGTGGGGAAGGTACTCTGGCTTACAGTCCTTCCAAACTCTCGCTTGAGTGACACGGTTGGGCATGTATTCCTAGATATGGTGTCAGCCTACAAAGGTGCGTATTCACTACTAACAATTTGTCCATACTCTGAGCCTTGACTTCAAGCAATTCCGGTCCAGGTTACATTCGATGGTGGCAGTGAACTAGGGTGGTTATCAGCATTTCAGACGACCCTGAGGTTTGTTTTCCTTAAAGCAGTGATGACTTCCAAAGCACTTACACCACAGTCTAGAGAAGTATTTGCCCCTGATCTTTCCGTCGAGGATTGGAAACCAGTTGTTGCTGTTAAAAGCACCAGCAACATCCCTATCGAGTCTACCTGGGCCTATGATCGTCAGTTCAATGGCCGATCCTTGCGCGAAACTTTGGAAGAAGGCCGGATTTATCTAGTTCCTGGAGACACGGTGCACAGGTACTTGATTTTTGATTGCCCGTCCTGAGAGTCATTGTATTTTAATGTCTTCTATTCACCAGAGATCTTTTTCGATGGCTCTGGCCCAAGATCATCCAGATTGGGCATGACGAATTCGTCGACTATTTCAACAACAAAAAAACCCGGAAGCAGCGCAACCGGATTCTGCCCTCCGGTGTTGCTCCAAATGTTGTTTTTGACATGCCCAGTAACTATGGCCTCCAAAATCTTGCCATTCCGGTCACGCAAGAAGCCATCGAGGAGCTCCGTGCCTTGATTCCCACCTCGCGACAGAAAGCCTTACGCTGGGTGTCCGATGAGTTTGATGCACTTGCCTACAACATTTACACAAGCTTGGGATCGCCTAAGCTCGATGCTTTGTCGGGATGGGGTATTTTCAATGCAATGGTTCCACTGGTCCGTCAAGAAATTGGTACTATGGTGGCTTAGAATTATCCTTTGTTTGTTCAAACAGCTGGAATGAATTGCGGCCACTTGGATTCAAATCAAATACCTGATGTTGAAGGCTTTGTCGTCTCTCATCGACTCGATTGAAAAATCCATCCAGTGACAAAAGATGATCACCGTGACAATCCTGACACCCACGCGGCCGTTCTTTTTGGCCTCGAGTCAGTCCAGCTTGGCCCTTGATGCAGCTAAGCCAGTTCTCATTCGTCAATACTAAGGCTCTCATGTTTGTCCTATTTTTACTAAGTATCCCTTCTTCTGAGCAGCGTTAAGAGGTGTGAGCTTGGTCCCAAAATGGTAAGTATCTCACGCTGCTTCAAGTTCGATGATGGTTTGATTTGAACATTCAGAATTGAACGACATGGCGGCAACGTGGTGACATGTGGCTCGCAATCTCTATAAGCCATACAGCTGCAATGCATACATTGTGAGCAGTACTGCTGCTCATGTACTTGTCTGAATAATATCTGTAACGGTGAGCTACATGCCGCTACAACTGTGAGGTCCGAATGTCCGAAAGTCCGAAATCAAATGTCAGATGTCAGATGTCAAGATCCAAAACCAACCGCGGCCATGCCGCCGACCGTAACCTGGGTTTAGACCCAGGAAAAGACCTTACCAGACCTGTTATCCAGTATCTTTTCAGGATGCCACCTTGTCTTCTGATTTTGGACAACCTGGAAACTCCGTGGGAACCAGTCAAATCCCGTGCCGGAGTCGAAGAGTTCCTTTCCCTGCTTACTGATGTTTCTCACCTTGCATTAATGGTGTGTGATCAAGTATTTTTTGATTTAAGTTGCTCACAAATCAAAGATCACAATGCGAGGTGCTGAACAACCAGCAAAAGTGAGATGGACTAGGCCATTTCTACCGCCGCTAAAGCCTTTGTCGGATGATGCTGCCAGGCAAACTTTCATGGATATCACAGATCATTTAATGAATGATAGAGACATGAACCAACTTCTCCAATTAACAGATAACATGCCCCTCGCTGTAGATCTCATTGCCCATTTGGCAGACTATGAAGGTTGTGCTAATGTTTTGGCTCGCTGGGAGACAGAGAAAACTTCAATGGTCTCTGCTGGGAATGACAGGAAATCTGATTTGGATGCATCCATCAGGCTTTCACTCTCCAGTCCACGCATTACATCTGGTGCTCAGGACCTACTGAGCCTACTTTCGATTCTGCCAGATGGACTTTCTGATCCCGAACTTCTCCATAGTGATCTTCCTCTTCAGGACATTCGGACTTGCAAAGCTACCTTGCTTGCTACTTCCTTGGCCTATATTGACAACAAGCAACGACTTCGGTCACTATTGCCTATTAGAGAACACATCCAGCAGTTCTCTCCTCCCTCTCAGTCTCTTACACATCCACTTCGGAGGTACTTCCATTCAGTTTTAGATCTATACAAGAAATATGATGGACCGGAGCTGAGGGGAATTATCAACCAGATAACAATGAATCTTGGTAATTTGCAGAAGGTTCTGGACCAAGGGTTGCATGAAGATAGTTCTGGTCTTTCAGAGACCATATACTGCATCGTTAATCTGAATGCTTTCTGTCGGGTTACTGGGCGCAGTTCTACTCTACTACTGGATCGTATCCCTGCATTTTTGTCCTACCTTCCGGACCACAGGCTTGCAGTGCACTTTATTGCAGAAGTCCTTTTTTCACCTCAAAGCTGTCATCTATCAAATCGAGAATCCCTGATTGCTCAAGGAATATCTCATTGTAATCACTTGAATGATTTTGGACTTGAGTGTGGGTCTTTTATTAATTTCAACGTGCCATTTCATGAAATATTTCACAGCCAGATTCTACATGGCCGCTGGATTTTACTATTTTTATAAGGCCACCAATAGGACCGACGACATGCTTAAGGCCATAACCCTGTCCGAGAAGGCACTCATATTGTCAAGATCCGGTGATACTGACCAACAATGTAGCATATTAATCACCATTGCTACTATGAGGCTGTATATGGGAGACACGGGGACTGCTCAGGTGCACTTGAATGAGGCAAGGGAGCTGACTAATATATCAGCCAATCTGTTTCAAGAGGCAAGGGTGCTACGTCTGGCAGGTCATTGTGCAACACACCTGGGTGACTACCGAAATAGCATCCATTTTTTCAATAGAGCAAAAGAGCTTGTGGACATTTGTGGGATCTCAGGTGGCCGTATCGATCACCGTATTGAAATTGGCAGGGCAGATGTACATTTACTAAAATCGGAATATAAAGAAGCCAGAGGCATTTACACTCAAAGACTACACTATACGGAGCAAGATCCCAATATGTATGCGTGGACGCTGGTCAATATTGCTCTGATTGATGGGATGATTGGAGCGAATGACGAGGATGTGTCCCAGAATGTGGAGAAAGCAAAAACAATATTCATTGGCACCAAATCCATTCAGGGATTTACTTGTTGTGACCTGCTGTTGGCAGACGTAAAACTCAGAGAGGGTGATGTGGCATTAGCAAAGATACTCTTCGAGGAATCTCTCAAAGTAAATCTGGGAATGTATAGTGATGCTGTGTCCCTAGCTCTGGAGAGACTGGCTGACAGAAACCGCTGGCATGCTCTGGAGTACACATTCACATGGCCGGTAGTATACCTTGCTCATGCACACAAATCTAAAGAGAAATTATCAGTCCACAAGGCACTCCTCTTTCTTGGAGATATATTCATTGCCCAGAGAGATGATGATACAGCCCACAGCCTCTTTACAGTGGCACTGGAAGGCTTTACTCATATGGATGTTCATTGTAGCAGGGCTCAATGCTTATTGCGTCTAGGAGATCTTTCCCACAAGAAGGGAAATTTTTCACTTGCCATTGTGCTTTGGAAGGCAGCTCATCCGCTTTTTGAAAAATCATCACAAGCCACATATGTTGGGCAGCCCGAAGGCAGGTTGGCGGAGCTTGAACACATTCAGAAGGCACTGGTGGCACCAGTGCATCAGACTTTGGAGGAGCTTGTCTGAGAGTGAAGGTGAGCTAATCATGTCTTCTGCAAAGTGAGGTTCTGTTATTTATCTCTGCATTACTGGTATCCTGAGTCGAATATATTATTTATTCATCCTTGAGATCTCGTTCGAAATTTATAGGCATATTTTGAGAGAGACAGATTTGAATTGATTTCACTGATTGAGCATATCGAGCTTTTTGGTGGAAAAATTGGTGAAAAAGTCCCTAATTTTTTGGGAATGGCATCAAGAACATATTTCACACAAGATGCTCAAATTCTTAATCAGAGATCGCTCTTAGGCTGGATGACTTACAGCCCTTTGCAGAACTTAGGGCACTGCCTATTTTTTTCTTCTTCTTTGGGTCTGTTTTCAGCAAAATCATTGGTGTGAGCTCAAATCTCACCTGATTCTCTTGAAAAAATAACCAATTGATTTGCATGGTGATTCCAGTGGGCATCTCGTTCCAGTGTTTTTGATGGCATGATCTAAGTTACCATATATGGAAATTTCAGTGTTTTCATGCAGAACCGCTGTAGCACTGGTTTTCAGATTCCCATCCAGCATACTTCCCCTACATTCGAGGACCATGTGAGTTCCTCTGGGTTCAATTAATACCACTTAAACCTGACTGGCATTGCTCGGCATCAGCCATGTGACCCAAACATCTTTCTCCCCATGTTTACGACTGCGGCTTTTGTGCATTGTGCAAAGCCACACATTTTTCTTCGTTGTTTTCTTGGCTCCTGTCTTACTAAGTATCATTCAATGTATCTTAAATCCTATATTCCACTCCCGTGAGTATTGTGTGTTGCATCTGCAACTCTGGGAGGCCACATTTTTCATGCATCATTAAGGCATCACTCGAGCTCCACTTCCTTTTCCCATCAGCTCACGTCTGACATGCAGTAGAGGATCTTCTTGCGTCCCACATCACCTCACCTTCACCTCAGCTAAGCTTACATTGAATAGTTCAGTAATTACCTCTGAGATTTTAAATATGCCCTGCGGCTTTGCACAGAATGGACCAGACAGAGGTAAGTAAACAATATTTCAACCCTGGTACATCCAGGTTGTTCTGAGAATGTCTAATAGCTCGAGGCGCCCCGCAATTTCCTACGGGATTTACGAACTTTTTTTTTCGTGTCACGGCTGGTCCGGCAGATTTATGAAAACCCAAATTCGAATCAGCGGGTCACAGGTCACAGCCAGGGAGAATTGAGCGAAACTGTACAGTAGGTATTTCTTCATTCTCATCAATCCAACGGCAGCGCTGCCCCGCAAAAGCAACCTCGCATGAATGTGGTCCTCCATATATGATTCAACCACAACTTGATGCCTTTGGGACACCTTCTGGAGTTCCTTCGTTTTCTTTGGGCTATGTATTAGGTTCGTTCCGATCCGCAAAGCCAATATGCATACCGGATACCTCTTACTTTGCGTGCAGAGATTTGAGAGTATTTATTACTTCTTCCACGAGTGACGAGAGATCTTTACAAAGAAGATTTGTGGTGGACAGCTTTGTTTTGTATTCGGTGAGAGCGCCCTCATTGATTTGACGGGCACCAGGATCATCGAGCCATGCAACGAGCTGAAGGCCAGGACGGCGAATGATGAGATGTGGGATGTATACATACAGTGCGTGCTTGATCACCATGTCTACCAATGCTAGGCCGAGATCACCCAAGGATGCGCTGAGCAATTCTCGTAGGCTTTCTGCGAAACTGATTTGATGAACTGCATGGATGGCTGTCTGGCACATGGCGTAAGAAGATATCGACAGTGTTTTGAGTGCCTCGTATGGGACAGAACCTGAAATGCACCATTCAAGGAACTCGGATGTGAAAACAATCCGAGCCTCTTGCGCTCGGTGGATCATCACCCGCCTGAATTGCTGTACCTGACCTTGGTCCAACTGCTCACGTATCCGGTCAACCGGAACGTCAATTAAGGTCTCTGTGGGCAAAATGAGGTGGCATAACCGGAGGATGCGGCCCCCTGTCGTTCCGTCCGGAGTGAGCACGTGAAGTCGATTCAAGATTCTAAACTTGAGCACCGTGATGATGGATGTGGTCTCCGAGGACTTGGGGAGTGTAAGCACCGCATTCAAGATGTTCGTGCAGGCTCACAACCTCGGAACGAATGGCTCATCTTCATGTTCACCGAGATACACCGAAGTATGCAGCATATTCCAAAGAGCCTTCAAGGTCTGCGTGCGATCTGTATCCTCTAAAGCCCGGGAGGAATGTGGGTCTGTTAGTGATGGACCTGCAAGTAATGTCTTGGGAACGCAGTTCCAACACTTGTCATTGAATCTTTGCAAAAATTGCCACAATGCACCCTGAGAATTTCGTGTGTTCAGATAATGAACTATGCCACGCGGAAGCGCAATTGCCTCCCCTGGATCGGGCTCTGGCCGCCAACACGAGAACAACGTGTAAATGATATTGTCGAGCCAGTGAACATCAGTCCCAAGCCGGTTAAATTTATCCATATGAGTATAGATGATTTGATCGAGAGTTGATTCAACACCTTTTCGTGTCGTAGACGAGATTATGATGGTCTTCGGTGCAATAGAGCTTAGGGTCTCCTCGAATCGATACGGAGGAGAGTCTGGGGAAGAGGCCCTGTGAAGGTAATGCGTCAGACCGTCCAGAGGAGCACCTGCATGGCGGACTTGAATTTGCCGCAGCCATTGCGGAATTAACTGGGATGCCGATACCATATCAGGACCGCGGCTATATTGATCCATTTCGTTGGCTATCTGGGTGAACCTCCAGTCTAGTAGCGAGGTCGAAATTGAGTGGACGTCGGGAACCTTTCCCATGTGTATGTCCCGCTCGCACCTCTGCAGCTCCTCAATAACCCCCAAGATATGCGTATTGTTTTCCCAATGGTTGTGCCAATGGAGGAGGGCCAATGCGGAACATCTGTAAGGCTCAACCGTGGAGTCCGCGGAGGCCATCCAGTATTTGTCTTCATTATAGAAGTGAGGGGGTGGTTTTGAAGAATCGGTGGCATCATAGACACTCAGAATTGCCCAGAGTGTCTTGTAAAACATCTTGTGGAGCCATATCCTCTCTTCTGGATCCAGCGTTGCCCGCCTGGAATTGTCGAAGAATGAAGACAGGCGACCCACGAGCAGAGTGTCGGGTGCTCGAATAAGGCAATCGATGTGATCGTCATAGACGTGACGGCGCGAATATGGGCCCCATAAAACATCAGGGATCGCTTCGATGAATGGTATAAGTTCCTCGTCGCTAGTCAAGGACTTCATGGTCCACATCAGTGCCTGTTTGTCTCGAGCAGCTCGTTCATCGGAGAATTCTGTCGCAGCGCGCAACATCGATTCAACCATGGTCTGAGACGCTTGTGATGGTTCTCCCGAGGTAGGGTTCGAGTTATGGGCGGTGGATGATGGAACGATATTCCAAAGGACCCCGGAGAGAGGTGTTCGATATGGACAATCCAGAGAAACCAAGGGGAGGATCGTGAGCACGGTGTATAGCGCTGTCAACAGGGCCAGAAGGGCTGTTGCTACAATGGTGATTGCGATATTGATAGGAATGAGGAATGCGATGAGACCGGCGAAGAAGAACAGAAGCGATGTGTGTAGAAGGAGAGGTACGGGCTCCGCCGCTACATGCATGTTGAAACGCTTCAATCCGTAATATAGATATGAGAATATACGCGCGCGGGTAGCTGGTGCTGATCGCATGTCTGCTCTATGTAAAAAATCGCGGGCCCATTGTTCGAGCAGAGTCGCCACAAGTGCACAGGTCAAACTGAGCCCGAGGGCGAAGAACCAGAATGCATTGCACACAAGGGAGGTCACGGGTGGGGCAAAGGGGGTGGATAATGGTAGGACAACACTGCTACCATTGGCTGTGGCAGCCAGCTGTTCCGAGATCTGCGTTAGCAGTCGAATCGTCGTAGTCCCGGAGTCTGGGGTGAGTGTCTTGTAACTTTCGATAATGAACGCGGTCAGGCTTGCAGAGAAGAGACCAGCCTGTTGTGGCCGTTTTCAGCGTATCCACGTGGTTGTAGAGTCAGACTACGCACGAAGATAAGCATCCCCTCCATGTCACTCTTCCAGCTCTCCACAAGCGCTCTGTCGTATTTTTCAGCTTCTGCGACATACACTGACCAAAGCTTGGCCGCTGCGGTGTCATGGCTTGGATCTCGCTCCGATGCGGTTCCAATTAATAGCGCAGAGAGCACGCCCATCTTGTGTGTGAGTGTAAAGAAGGTGAAGCACTGCCCGTCTTGATGGTTGTCAGCTGTTGTTGGGCGGCAATCATGGGCGTTCATCGTACCTCCGCGCTAACAAGGCGCGAATGACTCGGAAAGTAGGTCTCACTCCAAAAAATGTCATGTTTCGGGGCACCCTGAAACTTAACTGAAACTTTTAGTTTTAGGGGCAAGATCAGTGCGCCTGAAATTGCTCCTGAAATTAAAGATCTCAGGCACCGGACCGCTAAGGTACGCTCCGTACCGTCCCGCCCCGCCCGGCACGTCCCGATCCAGTGCTTGATACCTTTCGTTTCAGGAGCAATTTCAGGCGCACTGATACTAAAAGTTTGGGCTATGTTTTCGGGTGCTTCGAAACATGACATTTTATGGGGTGTCTTGTGGATTCAGGAGCGCAGATGCTGAGATTTTCCAGAAGCATATGTACTTGCAAATAGACGACTGCGCGGTCAAGATAGGATTACGGTTGTTCACAGTAGCCCTTTTGGGGCTCCTTTTTATGTCCTTTTTGCTTCCTTTTTGCCATTCCCTGCGATTTGAGCAGAGAGGGAACAAAAAGGAGCCGAAAAGGAAGGCCACTGTAAACATCCAGATTGCGAAAAAGGGCAGAAAAAGGAGACCAATCTGGTCTGCATTTCTCAACTGGAGTAGATATGGTTAATAAGGTACTCTAGACTCTATTACAGCTGTATTAGACAGCATGATTGCTATCCATTGCTGCAAAGACCAAGCAGAACATTCAAGACAGTCAGAAGAAGGGAAAATCCAAAAAGGCCCCCTTTGGTTTACTTTTTGCATTTGAGAGAGGCAAGAAAAAGGGTTACCCTTAGGGCTGCACACCATGCCCGTCATGGGCACGGCCGTTGTTTCGACGGGTATACTACGGGAACGGCCCGTCAGTCAACGGTCCGTCGTGTGGGCTAACATAATGTCCACGGCACGGACGGGTGACGGGACGCTCGTCGACGGTGAACGGGAGTTGCCGGTCCAGCCGGGAGCGAAATTAGTCTCCGCCGACATCCAATAGAGCCTCAAGGACCATCTTACTATTCTATTCAGAGACAATACACAAACCTGGCCATTCTCATTGGAGAATATGGGGTATTTTATCCTCTCGACATACCTTTTGGGGCACTGAAACACACCTTCAAAGACATCGGTGAGCACTCCTGCACTTGATTGTGAGATAGATAAGACTTCTTCAAGCTGGCAAGGTGCTTCTCTATTATCTTGTTGAGGGAAGAATTGCATTCTGACCAGGAAAATGTGTTGACAGGATACGGGGAAAGATATGGAATCAAGACTTGGGTTAACTTGAGAAGTAGGAATGCCGTCGTGCGTGATGCATATCTGTAGAAAGTCAATTTAAGTGTATCACCCAATATAAATACTCGAAATATGTTGGAAATATGCGACATTCGTCGGTTTGCTGTGCAAAAATCCGTCGCCCGTCGCCTTGAGAAGCCGTCCCGTCGAAAAACTTCCAGAACACGGGTCGGCTACCCGTCGTACGGTACCCATAGAACCGGCGCGACGGGCACGGCGTGCAGCCCTAGTTACCGTGAACAACACTACTGTACTATTTCGACCAATTGTTCAGGTGACGGTGACACCTCAGTTTTTTTGATGTGTGCAAAAATCGCCGTTAATCAAAAGGAAATTTATCGGCCATCCTGGACATCGAAAAATTCGAAATTTGTGAACAATTGGTCGAAATAGTACAGTATTATAGCCCAGCAGGAGTCCCGCAATAAAAATCCGAATGGGAGCGACGTTTTAAGGTCCTGCTGCGCGGCCGGCCGGCTAGTGCTGGCGAAAAAGCAAAGGAGAGGCAAAGAAGCGCCCAACGTCACGGGACCGACTAACCGATTGATGAGGCAGCCAAACACTAGCACATTCTATGGCGTCTCCTGTCCCACAGCTTTGGGACCCTTTCATGACTCCCTCCATGTCTTTCGCCACTATGGTTCTCTTTCTCATTTTTTTGGCGCTGCGCACCGCGGCGCAGGCGGCTTCTCCTCAGTGGCGGGTATGGACATCGTATCCGCGTCCCATCCATCCGTATTAACGATGAGAAATCCCACAAAGAAGCCGAACATCACAACGTCTACCGCCGACCGCGCCCAACTCGCTGGCGCAGCAATCGACGAGGGCATCGCGATGCTGAACACAGCGGGTCAGTTCGATGGTCAGTCTTTTTCATTTTCGATCGCGGCCGCCTGTCCGCCCGTTTCACACTTGTGATTCATAAGAACACAGGCGACCCGTATTACGATACCGCAGCCACACTGTATTCGCAGATGGCGGAATTCGATCTCGCGACGAAGCAGACGAAATATCAAGCGAAGCTGGAGCAATCATTCCCGTTGGCTCAGGCCGGTGGCCATGCCAACTTCTCGGACCCATAGTGAGCCTTTTTCTCGTCTTCCACTTTGTGCGAAAAAGAACCTTACCACTTGACATATAGTGTCAGTGCCTCTTCTCTTGGATTTAACTCTTGAGTTGACTGATGACATTGACAGCTCAACTACGCCCTGTGAGAAGCATACCTATCCAAATATTCTCTCAGCATCCTGAGATCCAGGAAAGAGCCTACGGTCGGGCAGCGGCGCGAGCATACGCTGCATATCGAAACCAAACCTTCCTCGGCTGCGCCGTCCAATCGTGGTGGTTCGGCCGATCCTACACCATCTCGTCCAGCGATGTCTCCTCCAGCGCGATACAGTCGAAGGTGTTTCCTCTCTCGAAGGATTGCAGCGACAGTGAGCATGTTTAGGTCGTCGGGACCGTTATGAACAAAAGTTGATCTCGTTTGGACAGTATCAATGGCCGGGGTACGTTTTGGGTGCGTCGTTTCCGGCATTGCCACAAAAAAACTGCATTTGAACAGCGAGAGAGCAGACCACGGACGCTGCCATCCCTGATATCGACGCGCTGGGAACTGGGTGCGTCATACAAGTTTCTCATTTACGAGTCTCGCACCGCTTACTATAGGCCATCCAGTTCTTTCCTCGTGTACGTCGCCTCGTAGCCACTCCCCCCACTCCCCCACCTTACGGACATGTATCCTCCAGTCTGTCTGCTCTGCTAGCGGAAGCTACATCCGACCATATGTATCTCGACGCCGCCACCGAATCCGCGGACTTCGTCCAAGCGCACCTCTACAACAGACACAACCTCGTGCAGGACTCCATCTCTTCGCGCGCAAACGACTCCTGCGCAGTCAACGAGGTGGTGGGGCCGTACAACTCGGGGCTAATGATCCACGAGCTGGGTATTCTGGCGGACATTACGGGCAATGCTACGATGCGAGATTTGTGAGCACACAGCGGTTTTGGTTCTGGTCTTCGGGGAGTTTAATCTGATATGTGCATACGCTTATTGTAGGTTTAGCGACATTCTGTTAGCTACGATTCCCAACGCCACGTGGCAGAAGCCGGATGGCATCGTTGGAGGCAAGTATTCGAAGTTTCCAATGAAACCCAGGACTACTCACACACAGTGCATTCACAGATCTCGAGCTAGTCCAGGGCCTTGGAGTCGTGTACTCCCGAAATTCCACAACAGCCGCCTTGCGGGCCTACATCGAGAGCTATCTCGCAGTCCAAGTAAGTTTAATATCCAGTATCTTGCTTTGATGCTAGAGCTGCGTCAGTCTGACCCATTTATTCTCTTGAATCATTCTTCCAGTTCAACGCCGTTACTGAGCTGGCCACTTCACCCGGCACGAACATTTACGCCCTCTCCTGGCCTGGGCCCCCAAGCGCGGCGTTCTCGGGCGTCAACCAGACCGTGGCTCTCAGCTCGTTGATTAGCGCGATGAATCTCGGGCAGAACGACTCGACACTCACTGGCACTTCCTCACTGCAATCCCCGCTATCCCAAACTCCTAATCCTACTCATACTCCTACATCTTCTGAGTCGGCGGGACCGTCGAAGGAGAGCACAAGTAGAGGAATAATCATCGGCGTTGCAGTGGGAGTGGGCGGAAGTGCGGTTATAGTTACGGGCCTTGTCCTCTGGCTCCTCCACAGGCGCCGGCGGGCGCGCCGCATAGGAGCGTCCGTACGCGTAGCGCTCCAAACTCGAACCCGAATGTGGCGAGCCGGAATCAGACATCGCGCCGAGCCACACACCAGGCCCAAGCTCAGATCGTCCCAAATCCTTCTGATGCACTGCCGACGGAGGAACTGGTGAGGTTGTTGAACGAGCGACTGCAAGTCCAAAATCACGAGTGGAATGAGCAAGAGATGCCGCCGGAGTACCGCCCACGGAGCGTGGGACGTTGTTATTACTCGTATATTAAGCAGATGGTGCGAATCAGATTGTCCATGTTTGCATGATCCTACTCCTCCCTATTTTCTCATGGACTCCCAAATCAGTCGTTCAATTTCCTGTTTTTCCGACATGTCAAAGTTTGATTTATTTTGGCCTCTCCGATCACCCGCCTAACACCCGCTCGAAAGGCAAGCTCCCCGTCGCCGCTTCTTTCTCTCCCACCCCCCACCATAGCCCACCCGTGGCGCCGTCCGTTGTCATCCCCTGTGCCCGAACTCCTTCTTGGACACCCTGGCGCATTATCAATTTAAGCCTGCCGATTAGTCTCTCAATCTCCGCTCAAAAGGCAGGCGATCCATTCCAACTGCTTCGATATCCGTTGTCTCGGTTGCCTCAAGGTTTTTCTCTCACGTTTATTTTCGACATCGCAAATTAACTACGACCTTACCTTTTCTGTGCTGGTGTTATTGCATGCAATCAAACCGCATGCTGGGATGCTCCACCGCTCAAAGACCACACAAGAGGCGCTCCGCTTCTTTCCTTCGTTCTCCCATTATCTCCTGCCATATCTACTACCAGTGGTCCATGCCCGAGTCCCGGAGCTCGATTTTGCATACGCCAATCGCAGCGGGTATGTTTGAGTCACAAATGAACTACAAGAGCATTCACTTTGAACAGATCCAGTGCAGCACGAAACCTCCTCCGAAAACCCGGTGAGGTATTAAATTTCATTTTGCCAACACCGAAATTCATTCGTATAGATGTCCTCTGTCACCCATCCAGTGATCCATGCGTACGAGATGCATTCCTATCCACCGATAGAGGTAAGGCACGCGGGCGTCTACATTATCTGTTTCCCGATGTGACTAGCTCATATGTCTGCCGAGCGTCTGGAACATTGGACGTTAGAAATATCGGTAGGCAGGTTCTTGGTGCATTGCTTCCATTCGCTGACAACGGATCCAGTTGCTCTCCATGGAACGAGAGTCGAGGCGTCAAAACACGATTGCCGCCTGCGAGCCACTATAGTACCGTCCATATTATGCATCGACTGACTGACAATGTCCTACTGCTCTACTTCAAAAACAGCCACTGCGACCACAACACCTTTTCTTCTCTGGTACGTGATTTTAACATTTTATTCTTCCACGCACTTACCAGCCTAGATAATCAGGCGGCATTCGAGGAGCAAATTCGGAGCTACCATTACTTTCCCGGTAAGTTGCTCTTTTAACACTATTCGTTAGCCGGATGTTCAGGTCGCATTCAGCAAGGAAATTTTCTTTGACCACTGCCTTCCGCCCTCCCCTACTGCAGCCAACGAGCTGACCTGTCCACGATCGCTTCCCACCAGTCAGTACCAAATTTGGACCTTTATTCGTTTGCTGACTGCCTTCGCTAATGTATTCGAAATTGAAAGTTAGATCCCCAGCACGAACCGCCACCACCTCGAACCCGGGTAGTATCCCCAACGGTACGTAACGCCGGCCTTTTCTTCGACTTAAACTATATCATATCTCACTTCGATTTAATTGCGGAACAGGAATTGACCCGACCCGCGACTCCGCGTCCATCGCCCAGAATTCCAATCCACTTTTAGGTGAGTAGCTATATTTCCCGTAGTTTTTTTCTCTGCGTTTGACTATGGCATCTCTATTCAGCGTCCGCGCATCACGACCCATTCAATTTCTCTTTCACCATGTCAGTGGCCACCAACCCTCATCAATCACGCCGTCATGAATTCCCCACGCGTTGCTGCCCTCAATATTTATTTTCCCTTCGACCAGCTGATATACAAGTACGTTCTCATGCCATGATATTACATTGGAATTTGTGCTACATAATTGTCCCCTGCCCGCTGCACGACGGGAACGCATGTCGAGCAAATCACTATGTTTTCTATTCGTGTCAATGTGTCGTTTCCCTGCATGTCTCTTTATTGATCATATGTATTACCTTACCCTCTTTATAAAATTACGTGTGTCTGTCCGTCTGAAGCCTTTTTAAACTCCGCTGATGTTTTGATGTGCCGCTCTGATGTTCAGAGCCCACGGTGTGCCAAACGAGCGCTCCAATCATTCCGTACTAATGCCGCTTTGCGCTGTTCACGGCAGCTTGCCGTCACCACCTGATAACAATCTGACAGGTACTGCCCTGGCGCCACAGTGACATATGATTCCAGCATTTTCTCCCACCCGCAACGGAAACAAAGAGCCTCCGCGCCTATAAAAGTGTATACAACACCAAACAATGAATGTGTAGGTGAGGGCGCATGAAAAGGGCGAGAGGATTCTAATGAATTCGGACGATAGCTAGCTAATTTATAGTAGCGGTGCCGTATTTCTGCCATTGAATCAGGAAGTATTAAGCTAAATAAAGTGGTCGAATCATGGGAATGAGTCGAAATAATGGAAAGATACTATAAATGGTAGATACGAATCATACCAAGAGTCATAAGAACGAAACCCTTGCCTTATTATTCTTGAGCACAGAACAACTGAGACTTTTGGCTGGAAGTAGCGAGGTGGCGGTGTGAGGTCGGGCCGGTCGGGGACTGCCGAGGTGGTGATACAACATGCAGCCCCAACGGATGATCATCAATCAAGTGGAGAGCAGCCGGCGAAGCCGGCTGCGAACCGCTTGTATGTATTCCAAATACAATAGCTGCTTCAATTGTATGCATCTAACAGGAATTAAATATAGCGAGCCCCAAAAATCGACATTGCATAAAAGGGTGCCGGAGCGAAGCGAAGGCACATCTTGTAGCTATTATAGGTTGTTGTTTACCAGGGCTGCTTGTAATTATTGACGATATTATTATTATTCAAAGTTTCGGGTGTTCTGCGTCGCCTAAGAACACTTGTGTACCCCACTGAGAAAGTCGATGCAACTCGGTTGAGCTTCGTTGAACTTGAAGCCCGGTGAAGTGAACCAGAATAGAAGGTTAGAACCACGCTAAGTCTGTCCCATTAGTTCAGATCTACCGACGCGATTGAACACAGGGTATTTTGCGTGGACTTGAACTGCAAATTGTTGAGCCTGTGAGTGTCGCAGGAGCACTTTCGGGACCAAGTCAACTGAATTAAAAAAATCAGTGCCGTTGTTCCCCCGGTCTGATCTCCAGGATGCTTTTGTCAATCAAGCAATGGGTTCACTGGAAGCCGTTGACCATGATGATTCCATTCAACGTCTGGACATGCTTTTGAAAAATTTCCAAAAGACAGACAACCGAGTCGGACGGTGGGCTCGTGAAGGTCACGCGTAAATGCAGTTCGAACCGTTCCCTGAGATGACGCATTGTTGCTATAAATTCATTATTCAACTTACTGATCATATAAAATGCTAGCATGCTTCGCGTTCAGTCTCTCTCCTGATAAGGTCACGCATGCGTACTAAAGCCTTCAAAATCCGGTTACTGGAAATAAATAATACAGTATCGTAAACAACAGACTACGAAAAAACCGATCAAGTCAAGATCGAGTCCCTCCTCCCGTGTTTTGCCCTCTGCGCGCCGCCCCGCCAAACATGTCCGGTCCGAAATAGAACGTAATGACGGGCTCTCGGCTCTTCGTCAACTTGAGGCCGACCCACTGGTAGAACTCAGCCCCCGCGGCAGTCTCGTGGTGCCTCAGCGCATCCACGCACTTGCTGAACGTCCTGAACACCACCTCACGACTGTGTGGTGGCGTCGTCGTGGCGAGATACTCCTCTAGCCGTCTTCTGGCCTCAGCTGCTGTTGGTGCGTACTTTCCGATCGGAAAATGCACGGTGACCTCCGTCTGCAGTGCAGTGCCCTCGCCATTGGGACGAGTGAATGCAAAACATGTGATCAGCGACTTGGCATCATAAGGCCCGTCAGACCCACCGGCAAGGGTGGAGAAGAAGCGGTGAACCTCGGTTTCTGATGCTGTCCCTGACGAGCAGGGGACAACTAGTCCGGCTAGAGACGCGGCGCTGGAGTTTTGATGCTCGAGGTAGACCTTGACGCGGTCCTGAGGCCTGGCGTGCAGATCGAGCGAGACGTAGATGAAAGACGACCCGGAGTTGGGGTCTGACGAGAGGACAGTATCGAGCAGGCCATAAGCGTCGGGCATCCCAAGGCGGAATAAGGCTTCGCGCACGATACCCGAGGTATTGGCCGGGCCGCTGGCGCGAGGGTTGAGGTAGATCTTCCACTTGGGCATGGAGGTGTCCACGACCAGGCTGTGCCAGGCCGCCAAAGGGCCCTGGGCAGCTTCTGGAGGGAAGAAGAGGTCCGATACGTCATTGAAGCGGTCGAGGGTGATGTTCAAGCATTTGGCCTCGATTGCCTTGGTAAGGTCCAGAGCGCTGCGTTGGTATGCTTCGATGGAGTTCCCGGCTGCTTGGGCCTCGATCATGAAGCGGAGTTGAGACTTGCCTGGTTTCTGGTCAATGGCTACAGAATACTTAACAAGAGAGACTTGCCTGTGTTCTGCTCAATGGCGACAGAGTACTCAACGGGCGAGTGGTTGTAACTGCAATCAGACAACCAACCGCAGGTTGATTGGCGATGGATAGGGACTTGACCCCACGGCTTCATGGACAAGGCAAGACTCTCGGCAAGAATCTTTTCGGCAGCTTGATCCAGTTCCAGCGCGGAGGACAGGCGAGCAATGTCATCCTGCGCCTTGCCCAGGAAAGTCTGCACGGGCACAGGTTCAAGACCGCTCTGGAAGTGACGTATCCGGAGCTCTGCACCACGAGTGATCCGCGCACCAGGAATTGTATGCCGCCGCTTGTATAATTGACCGATCGCTGCGGCGGTGTACTCGAAATGTACATCTGTCATGACATTTCGCGGTACTGCAAGTCTCACCAGGTTTGGGATGAGGTCGCGCTCTTTGGCCAATGTTTTCTTGTCCCACTCCCAGCCAAAGGGGCCTGCCTCGACCGACCGGATCCCGTACTCGCGAAGTAGCTCCAGCGTGAAGCCCACCGAGGCGAACTCGGCATACGACCTCCCGCAGTCGGCGAAGAAACCGTCCATGTCCAGGAATACGGCCGAACCACCCGGCGGCAACAGCACTGGAACGCCTTTCTCGACAATCTGCTGGGCAAAACGCTGTACCTGCCCGATCCTGTTCCTCAGATACGCCTCCTGCGTGACCTGGTACAGACCCGCCGCCGCGGCCATCAAGTCTCGGCCGCTCATCGCGCCGTACGAGTCGTTTCCATAGCAGATTATCTGGCGCTCCTTGAGGTGGATGCCGATATCAGCTGTAAACCGAGACGCAAACACCCCCTCGTCGCGGAAGCATAACGCGCCGCCCATGTTAGCGAGCCCATCCTTCTTGAGTGAGATGGTGAAGCCGTCGGCGTGCGCAAACATGTTTACGATGATCTGTGGGATGGGCATATGCGAATAGTCTCGCTCGAATGTCTTGATGAAGGCTGCGTTCTCGGCGAACCGGCACGCGTCAAAGAACAGCGGGATACCGTGCTGGCACGCAAGCGCTGCGGTGGCCTTGATGTTGGCCATAGAGACGGGCTGCCCAGCGGCCCAATTGTTGGTGATGGTCAGGAGGATGAGAGCCGTGCGCTTGGCATTGTGGGGGTTGGAGAGAAACGCAGAGGCAGCGCCCACATCGAGGTTGCCCCGGAAGGGGTTCTCCACGCCGACCTTTTCAATGGGGAAGGGGTCGGTCAGACCGGGCTGCAGGAAGGTGTGCAGCTCGAAACCGGCGACGGAGGCATTGGCGTTGGTGGTGTCAAAGAAGCCGTTGCTGATAATGGCGGGGGGCCAGGCTAAGGCAGAACTTTCATCCTTGCCAGTGTCGGAGGACGTTGGCTTTATGTAGCCTAAGGTGGCTGAGGCACGGCTCGCATCGAGAATTTTGGCGAGGGTCGAGAAGAGCAGGAACTCGGCACAACGGCCTTGGGGGACGATGAAGAAGTTAGGGCGGCTGAGCTGGATTGGCCCGCCATTTACAAAGCCGCCGCTTTGTGGCTTGAGGAACTTATCCACGTGGAAGCGGCTGTCAATGGTGCCAGCAAGAACGTCACGGAAAAGGTACTCCTGCTTGTTACCTCGTTCAAACACGTCCCTAAAGGCGTCTAGCAAACAGTAGTAACCCGAATTGCGGCCATAGCCCTCGTCTCCTCGGAGCATAGCCGCCCATTGCACATCGGTCATTGCCGAGGTGCCCGAGTCGGAGAGGAAATCACAGCTGACGAGGGCGGCAGGGAAGGCAAAGACATTGTACTCGACGGAGCGGAGAACTACCTCCCGTTCCTCTGGGGTGATGGAGATGTGTGGGTGCACAACGAGCACATTATGAGCAGGTGGCGTTAGTGGCTCATCCATTGTACTGAGATGACTTGTGCGAGTGTTTCAAGCACGTCTATCACCGTGGCTGGTAACCGAACGGCGTGAGCAGGGGACGTTGGCGAAGGCGAAAAGCGAAAGTGCGGACAGGCGAGAGCAAGAGCGAGATAGTGTACACGGTTGCCGGGGCGAGAGCGAGTATGAGATGAACTTGAGAGGTGCACGATGTGGGCAGTCAAAAGTTGATGTGTTAGGAAAATGTGCACAGATTTTATATAAGTAACAGACAGGATGCACAGAGCGATAATCAAGACAAAAGAAGAGCTAGCATGGAACCACCGGAACACCGCAGCCAATAACTGAAATGCTCAGCAGTACGGCCTGATTAGTGATTTGCTTGGCTTGGCTTGGCTTGGATGCTCCGGCTTAAGCTTAGCTCAGGTAAGCTTTAGCTTCACTTGCCTCAAGCCCAAGCCCAAGCCGTCGGGTAGGCTTGGCTTTGGCCCAAGCCAGAATGTTGAGTAGTTTAATCAAGAACCGCGTGTTAATAAGTGCATACCGTGCATATTGAACATTAAACCTGTCTCCAAAATTCTGAAAGAGATTCGTGTGAGGTCGAAGAGTATGGGTTACCAGTACCAAAAATTTGGAATTGAACGATATAAGGATGATGGGAACGCGATGAACGGGGCAGAAGAGGCGAAATATCAGCCATGCTTCAACAGGTTGCCCCAGGTGATCTTGAGCGACTTGACGAATATTTCAACAATCAGCTCGCGGACCTTTCGCATCCGAACATTTGAAAGCCTTGCACCTCCCCATCTTTATCGAAGGCTACATCGTCTCGTCGTCAGTATTCAAGCATCCTCCGGCCACTTCAAGGCGTTCAAGTCTTATCACGGGTTGTTGCGTCCCGATCTTGAAAAGTCTTGCGCCGCCCCGGTTTCAAGCCAAGCATTCATCGTGATTTAAGGTTTGATGAGTGCCAAGAGTAGTCCCTGATCACAGCAATGCTACAGCATGAGAAAACTTAATGGGGAAGACAATAGGCCGAGCTGTGAAATTTCGAGCAGCAGAGGATGGGGAGTGAGAGGCGATAAACTTCCAGGGGATAAAACCAAACAACCCCGAACGAATTGGGTACTAAATCTTAATAGAACGGTTAGTGATCATGACCCCGGATGGCAATCGGAAGAAGAACGCAGCAAGGCAGCAAGAAAGACCGTCCAATTCAGTTACAGTAAAGCGCGATGCTGCTTCGGTACAAGGAAATGGAGCTTCGAGAATCGGAGGACGGCAAGCGATGCAAGCATTGACGTTGACTCGCGAATCAGTGGCGGACACAAAGAGACAGCGCGACGGGAAGGGAGATAGCAGGCTGAGATCCGGCTCCAAGCGTGATAACGTCCACAAATTAATTTTGCTGAGAATTGAGCACGTTGGGCGAGAGTGCGGAGGGAAGGGAAGGGATGTCGAAAACGGTATGTAGTGGGGTTGCGCTTGCAACCATGCGTCGCGGAGGATGACAAACGCTGGGAGGAAGAGATGTATCATACGAGATGTAGTCAGGTAAAACTTGAGAGAAGCACGGTCAAGCAAGGCTGTTGGAGTTACTAATATTAGGTGGCTTAAACGAGAGAAAGAAAACCAGTAGATACACCAGGGTCATGGGTGCAATTCGACGTTGAGAAAGTCATATTGTTATTACACAAGCGCTCACCGGACCGCTTCGCGGTCCGGCTCCCCCTTGGATGCACCAGAGAGCTCGACGAAAAAGGTTAGCGCTGATGGCGGAGTTTAAAAAGGCTTCAGACGGACAGGCTTAATTTTATAAAGAGAGTGATGCCAGACTCAAGTTCAAAGGCGCCGAGCCCAAGATCTGCGAATCTTTCCCTAGGTATCCTGTGGCCAGTGCTCGCACGAAACACATAACGCGCTTGACAGATAGTGGCGTGAATGTGTCTGTCTCCCGTGATTCGCTGATATCGATGCCGTTTTGAATAAAGATGGAACAGGCATAGCTTACTTGCGGGATACGCACCGGGCAATGCTGCTAATAGCGCCGTGGAAGGTAAATGCATGGACTTTATGCGCTATGCGCTGCGGCGTCTCCGTGTTGTATATGGATAAAACCGTTCAGCGGAATAGGTTGGCGTGGGGCATTGCTGCGATGATAGATTGTTGAGAGCACATGAAAACTGAGTTGGATGCCTGCGAGAGCCGTGAGATTGAGAGATCTGAGAACAGACGGTTGCTGCGTGATTCGACAAGACACGACTACTCGGTACGCCGGAATCCGCATAGCCAGCCCTGTATCCAAGCGCTTTAGGGCACGAAGATGAATCCAAGACTAGACAAAGCGGGACAAGTTCGTCCGAGTGGAGGCAAAACGGATCCAGGAACGAGGCAGCCACTACTTAGCCACGACCCCATTCGCTGGTGATCGAGGCCGCTTCATCGCAAGCGGGAATGTCCGGAGGCGTCAGGGCAGTGATTCCTTTTCTTTACCCCACTTAGTATACTGTACCATTTCGATCAAATGTTCATGTGACGGGTGACGGAAGCTCATGAACTGAACAATTTTGGCCCAGGTGGCGGTGACGGAGCGATTTTGAGGCCTAAATAGGCTGAAAAATGTTCAAAATTTCGGTCCGGCATCTGCCGGGCGTTCATTCATGGGAATTTTGGGTGATTGCCGAGAAATGAACATTGAGTTCAGTGAACAATTGAGTTCAGTGAATAATTGTAGTGACGGTGACATGGTGTGAATCTTTGGGCGAAATGGTACAGTGCTAGAAAATTACGCGACAACAAACCGTCATCCAATAACATCGTGAATTTGCTTTCAAGGGAAGGATCAGGTATGATCTACGGTAGATGAATGCCCAGGCTATGCAATCTGAGGCAGATTGAGCTCCAAAGGTGGAAAAACTCGTGTAGAAATCATTCACCTGACTAATTTTCCGGTTCAGCGTTCGAACGCGCCTGCTCTCCCCCGAACGTTGAACCGAACTTTCGGTTCAGGTTCCAGCATATGCTGGACCTGAACACCGAACGCGCATCCGGTTCAGGTTTGGTTCAGGTTCGGACTGATTTCCGAACCGAACCTTGCCACCACTAATGTTGCGTTTCGACCAAAGGTTCACGGGATGTCACCCGTCACTTCAATTATTCACTGGTTACGGTGTTCAAAGATCGACCGAGGCCGTCACTGGCTTGGCAATTGTTCATTTTGCCCAGTGACTGCCTGGACTGCGCCAATGCAGGCCCATGCTTCCTGAGAGTATTGGAGCTCACTAAAGGCGATCTGCGCACAGATGGGGTTCAAGAAGGCACTAAAAATTATCAAAGAAAGGATGAGCTGGCTCCTCTCCGTTACACGCGGTCGGCTCACCGCGACCTTGTGGAGGAAGCAACACAGCAGATCAAGGCGGGTAAGACTACGCATGAAATCAGGCTCGACGCTACCATACTGACCTTGCGCAACCGGTCTTGGCTGCGCTGGGTCGTCCAAGCCATCGAGGACGTCAGGCACTCAGCGATAATTAACTACCAGGCTACGTTGATTTATCTATATTTGTTCTGTTGGTCTAACAAAGCTACGCAGGCCTTTGAGATGTGCCGCGTCTGAAATTGGAACCTTTCTCATGCTTCACTCACGTTGCCCGAAGCTCTGGCCGGTATTCGCGACCTTCGAAAAACCAATCCAACGCTGCATACGGCACTCTCGCAGACAACCGAGACAGATCCCACTTCGGAGGCGCCCGACAACAGCGACGGTGATGATTCGTACCAGGGTGGGGATGTGTAGGACGACTGTGATGTCCCTCTGGCCGTTGCTTTACCACATTTTGTTCTGGCGTCGCGGCTAATTTATCTGTTGATGCCAACGGCGGAATCGCTCGGTCGGGAGGATGCTGAGCCTGAAGAATTGGATGAGCCGTCCTCGGGGGGCCAGCGCAGAAAAACTGTGGCGCTGTGTTATCAGGGACCTGCGTGGGAGAAGCACTGGTTTTTTTGTGTAAATTCTCGCGCCTTTTTCTCTCTCAAATCTAGAATAGCTCAACGATCGTTTTCGCGCCTTTTGAAAACGTCAAAAAAAGGCATCGTTCATTCACTCGGCGTCACCGTCACATGCACCAAAGTCGTTCAGCTCAGGGGTTCCTGTCACCAGTCACCTGAGCCTTTGGTCGAAATGCAACAGTAGTTCACCGTCGGGCAAAAGAACAGAACGTGTGATTGACTTGAGTCCCTGTGTTAAGACGCGTTTGAGCGAAATGAAAAGGCTAAAGAAAGCCACGTTTTGAGCCAAGCTGCGCAGACAGCTATTCTGGGGCAACGCGGGGAAGGTTACTTGTGAAGGAGCTGGTCAAGAAGCACAAGAAAGAATAAGCGCAGGTTCGGGCCGACTAACCGACTGAGGAGGCAGCCAAACACTCGCACATTGAAGGGTCATCTCGATCTGGTCTTGACTAGCAACTCGCGACTGGCTTGAATCAGTGAGTCTTGCCCCTCAACTTTTCTAGTCTATTCTTCCATAGTTGTCATTACGTGGGGTGGCCATAATGCTGATGATTATTGTAGGATTAGAACTAAGTCGGCACCGGGATTGTCTGCGACGAGTCACAACGACGTCCGCATCTGTGTCTTTCAAACCGCAGCGCCAGTTTGCGTCTGCCCGCCATAGCGCCTCGACCACTCCCACCACCACACCCATCATCAATGCAACGCTGCGAGTCGCCCCGACTGCGACACCCATCCGCACCCTCCAAGCTCCCGCACTTCCTGCAATCCCCCGCTCAGCGCGACCGCTCCGACTCGGAGTCATTGTTTGTCGACCGCCCGCCGTCGACCGCCCGCCGTCGACCGCCTCCTCGTCTGCGTCGTACGCCACCAACATCTCCGCCACCACATCGGCTTCATCCGCAGGAGGGAGACGCAGCGCGGTCCGGTTCCTCGGGCTCGGAAAGAACAAACACAAGGACTAGGAACTCCTTCGAGCCCCATCCAGGCCGAGTCTCCTGCTTCCTCCTCCCCCGCGCGACGCATAATGCCGTGGAGAGGATGCTTAGAGAGACGCTTAATGGGAAGTTTTTGGTGCGTTTCCTCTCTCCTCCCTTGTTTGTATATGGATAACATGCCTTTTTTTCTTGCGCCTATGTAGACCCTCGCCTCGATGCGGCCCCCCGCCGGCCCAGCAAGGCTGCGGATTGTTAGCTCGAGGTTCGTTGGCGTTCCTCCTTCATTCCCCTGGCGCCTCTCCTTGGCACGCTCTGCCATCGTGCGCGGATCGACGGACGTGGATTGATGTCGATAAACCTGTGCGCGGGTGCGGATGCGGATGTGCATGTGCAGAGAGTGTGGTTCACGCGCGCGCTTCTCCTCGCCGCGTCCCGCTGCACGTTGCAGACGTTTCCTGTCATTTCCTTTTCTTGCCTGCTTTCCATTGATGAAGAGCGTTCACTGACCCTTCTCTTGTCTTTCCCATCTAGCATCACAACCGTTCACGCCGCCCGCCGCCACTGCGTCCTCGCCGCACAGACGCTGCGCATGCTTGCCAAGCAGGCAGAAGGGTTGAGGAGGGTGCGTTGTCCTTCCTTCGTCCTTACAGCTTCATGCTTCCTTCCTTTTCGTGCTGTTCGTTTTCGCTCTGTGATTCTGGCGGTTCCTTCCCTTTCTTCTACACTTAACCCCTCACCGCTCCCTACTCCCCCTTGCTCTGTTTTCTTTGGTTATTCTCTGCACCGGGTTCGCCTGCCAGCGCACGATTCCCTTTTTTGGTCATCGGATGACGTCATTCTTTTGCATGCCTGCGATGAGGATTCCGATGCAGATGCAGAAGTGTACGCAAGTGAGGGCGGGTACCTCGGCTGGGGGTGTGGGTGCGGGTGCGGGTGCGGGTGTAGGTGCAGGCGCAGGCGCGGTGTACGATTTGGGACTCGGATTCGACGGGGAGGAGTCTCCTCCTCAGCGGCGTGGCGCGGGGATGAACGCGATGGGAATGGGGATGGGACAGGCGGGTGTGAATCCGTCGCACCCTCCGTTCCACTTCTACCAGCCGCAGGCGATTCGGCTGAGGGAGGTGCATGAGCAGCAGTAGGCGATGTTGATGGGGTGTGGCGTTGAGCAGCGGGGGCGGGGCGCGGATGGGGATGTAGATGGGTGTGGGTATGGGCATGAGCGTGCCGATACGGACGCGGGTGCACATGGACGCGGGTGCGAGCGTGCGCGGCCTGCCTTTCGGCATCGGCGCTGCGCAGGGACAGCATCTGCACCAGCCTGCGCGGTTCGCGCGAGCGGAAGCGTCTGCCTTCCTATTCCTTCCTTGCACTCTGCCTGCTCTTCCCCTTTGTCCGCCATCGCGTCCCTCCGTTTTTCCCGCGTCGCCTGCGCGGCCGTTCGCCTTGCCCGCCGCCGCTGACGAAGGCTACTTCTTGCTTGTATTGCCCCCCAACTTGCTCGACCTCCGCGTCGGCTTCGCACCCTACTCGGCCCCATCTTGGCACCCCAACCGACCTCCCCGTCGACCTTGGGATCCTACACCTCTCACATCCGTCCTCCTTGGCCCTTCCCCGCACGCCTGCCGTGCTCCTCCTACCGCTCACACCCCCCCACGCCCCACTTGTTACGACCACCGACCCACGCTCTTTACCTTACTCTGTACCCCTACTTGACACCGGACCGTACTTGACTAGAGGGAGTAGTCAAAATGAAGTGATTTTATATGGCCACGCTCGTTGGAAGTTTAGAAGTGGAACGTCGTGAGACTCGACGCTGCTCGATAACACTCGGTCTAAGCGCAGTTGAATCGTTGTCACTTCGCATATATACATCTCTTCCTGCAGACTTCCAATGTTGCATGAGTGAGATCGGTAAAGGCTCGCATATAACTTTCTGTCACCTCAAGCTGGAATGCCGGTCCCATCTTGGCTCCTCGTGCAGCGGAAGCTGCAGGGACATAACAAATGCGCGACCTTGAACGCGGCCACACTCTGGGATTCAGGGATGCAGGAACCCTAGTCTACTTTAATTTCTTGAGGATCAGGCTCCCTGCGGACGCATGCTGATTATTACCACGTCTCGATGAAACTTTACACTTGCCGGAAACAAACTTTACATTTTCCGGAAAATTCCTGGGGTATTAGGTAGCGAGATCAAGAGGCTTTTCCCGCATGTAAAGGTGTAAAGGTTTTTGAAAAACTCAAAAAACTCAAAAAACCTTGCGAACGCGTTTTTGAAGTGTTCCGCAACTTTTCCAAAAAGTGAATTACGGTGGCCCTGGACGCTCTCTCCGAGCCGGTGTCTCGGCATTATTTGATGGCTGCCTCTTGACATCTCGTAGACAGCCGGTACCTGGGGATGATTCCCCGAATGGCAAGCGTCCAGAACACGTTGTGACGTGGATCGTAACGCGGGCGCTTAACACCCGCATTACCGTACCACCGTGAACTGGAGGCATGGCCGACGCAAGGGACGCACACGAGCACACTGCTCTCCTCGCGAAATCAGAAGAGATTTTGGTCGCCTCTGCGTATCTTTATCCCCTCAAGGTCCAATTCCGCCCATGATATGTCGGTCCGTCGGAGTACTGATTTCTTTCAGGGATTCTACTTTTGCGTACGGCACAGATTCATGTGGCCCCTCTTTCGCACAAGATTCATCCCGTGCCTGGTTGTCTCTCTCATTGTGCTCCCAACGCTCTTTATCGTCGCCTATCTGCCGCAGGTGGCATTTCTTGCCATCTTCCAGGGAAATCTCGCCTGGTTTAACGCCGTTTTCCTTGTACTCGGTGAAAGTGCATCCATAATTGCCCTTCTCTTCGAAGCTTTCTTCGTAGATGAGGCCCTAGTCGAGATCTTCGATGCCGTGAGTCTCAGGCTCCCTGTCATCGCACCACAGCCTCAATCGCCACGTAGGTCCTGATCCATCAAGCCTTTCCGGAGCTCGTCGCCACTCGACGGGTCATAATTCCCACCGGCACCGACCCGGTCCAGCAACTCGGCCCTACCAAAAAATCCGCCATTTACTCCCCCTTCTCCTTCCGCCTCTCCATCGAATACATCCTCTTCCTCCCACTGACATTTGTCCCCCTCGCCGGCGGTCCGCTCTACTGCCTCGTCCTCGGCCGCCGCGCAGGTCCCTTCCACCACTGGCGCTACTTCAAGCTTCTAGGGCTTAGCAAGGCTGACCGCGCAGCGTTTGTCAAAAGGCGCCAGTGGAAATATACATGGTTCGGAATGGTCGCGCAGCTCTTGCAGCTTGTACCCATGTTTTGCATATTGTTCTTGCTAACTACGGCAGCGGGTGCGGCGCTGTGGGCGGCGGATTTGGAGAGGCAGGCGACGCGCGAGCGAGAGGGTGGGCCGACTGTGCCTGTGGAGGCGTGAGACGTGTTTCGCGGGACTATCTTGCTCACGTTGATGATCGATGTCTAATGCCTACCGAGGTGAGTTGTAATTCCCTCATCGCTGTTCGATTCCAGCTGATCTGACAGCTCAGATTATGATTCCTTTTCAACATTCACTTTGCATCTCTCTTGTTTCTATCCCGCGGACACTAGGCGGTAACTACATTCCCACCTTTCAACAGTGGTAGTTGCTACTTCGATTTGCCCCCCTGTTAGCGAAACCGGTTTGTACTGAGTGCGTGTTGAGCAATTTGTTCTTTGAGCAATCAAGTAACTTAGAAGGAAGAGTAAACGAACTTCTCTCAAGCAATCTTTTTTGGTTTTTTTTGGTTTTTTTTTTGCCGAACATTTTGGTATATTATCAAAGACTGCCTAGTCGGCCGAACTAGCTAGTCGGCCACTTGGGTCATATAAGAGTATCAGCATAAATTTTGGCCAAAGTCTTAGCCATATATTGGAAAGCATCTTCAGACGCACCCTCAAACCAAATTTGAGCCGGTTTGATGAAGTTGACGTGAGGCTGTGCCCGCTTTCGGACCGATGGGGGTTGCCGGTCACCACTTTTCTTATTTTGGCATGACAGCGCTTACGCGACATCGCCTCATTCTCCACGACCGCTGCATCTTTCGACGACGTCCGGTGCTCGTTCTGTTCAGTAGATGCCTGGCTAAATCTCAGTACTGTTTGCTAATCGCTGGCAATCATCTAAAAGCTATTACTATTGAAAAAGATTATGCCAAGCTGGCAAAATTCGACTCTATGGCCGTCCGGTCATCTCCGCTGTATCGGATTCCATCGTGGTACTATGACTGCGAAATTTGGCATGAGCAGTAAACATGGTCAACACCTTCCCTGGATCGTACTCATATGAATTTATCGATTTTATTGCTCCGTCATCGTTGCCCACCGTGCCGAACGGCCACTTTCCGCAATGGCAACACTTTGAAATTTTTTGAGGAGATGGAAAGGCCAGGCGGCGGAACTGGCGGTCAATGTACGTTTATAACACTCCTTCGAAGCGGATCCCAACTCATTTTGGATCTGTACCTCATATTGATGCTGTGCAGGCGTTTACAATGGGGCACTATTTTACAGTTTTCACTATATTGCTAACCATAACTCCTATCGATTCGCCCATCGCTCTATGTCGAATTCCTTCTCAATGTGATGTTTTTCTTCTTGGAATGCCGTGATCTGGCGCCTCGGGCCCTTTGTTGCAGCATATAACTGGTGTGCGGGGCTAATCTTCCATCGAATTTCTGTGTTTCACCTCTTGCTCAACGTATATTCATTATGCCCCCACATATGACACTCCCTTTTGGTGCCCCTGATCCACCCAACCAGCAAAAAAATATCGCTACGACACCCGCGGAACATCAGGAGTCGCCCGTCGACACTGGTCTCAATGACAACGACCTCACACTCCACCCTCAGAAGAAACACATCCAGCTCGTTCTTGCTGCTTATCAGGCAGGGCTCATGTCCCAGCGCAAGGCTGCGCTTTACTAAGGCGTTCCGCGCAGCACCGTGTGAGATCGCGCCAAAGGCTGTTTGATGCCCTATTATCCAAATATAAATTCTTTAAAAATACTAAGCTGTGCCCGAGTAACGAGTGGTTTTCAATGTCTTGGAGGCCTGTTGTATCCCTAGAACAACCTAACTGCATTTGCCATTGTGTGAAGAAGGCTGAGCGAGCGCAAAAAGACGATGAAACGTCAATGAAACGTGGCCGATTGAAAGATTCCCACGCCTGGCCGGGTTCCTAGTTTTGGCCGGTTTTGGACTTGCCGCGGCAAAATATTCGCCGAGGCATCAAAACCTCACCAAATGGGGCGCCGCTTGACATTTACCACTCATAGGATGCTAGACTACTTCTTACCACACGATAAGGCCCAGGGCTAACACCATTCTTTGCTGGCATACGAAAAACCCTTAAGGTGGCCGAATAGGCAGTTTCCGATAATAGGTTAGGTCAAGGAGCATATCTGCTCTGCTTTCGGACCGGCCTAGTCGTCTCAACCCCCAAAGTTGGGTTGGCCTTGGCCTAATAACCCTGCCTGACAGGATAAACCACTCGAGGAAATGTGCCTTCGCACTTGCATCCGAGAACTCGCGATGCGTCGTGTGGGGCTTCGGTTCCATCATTGACTCCAGCCTGGCATACCAGGCCATCCTTGTCTCTAGTTAACCAACACCCACCAAAACCCCGATCTCCCTAAACCAGTCAGCAGGGAGCCTGTCTTCGTCACGGAGGACTTTGGTGCATGTCTTAGGGACCAGGGATTTCTTCCGTTCCTCTGGAATCTACCTAAGCAGCCGATCAACAGGAGCTAATCTTTGTTGAGCAGGAACACGGGAAACGTCTCTGTGGTCTTAGGACTGCTGTACTAACATCTAGACAAGCGTAGTGCGTTGTTGAATAATTAGCCTTTGGGAAACACTTAATGGGCGTCGAGCTTCACTTAGGTTCACGCAGATTTAAGGGGCTACCAAATAGATTGAGGTAAAGATGTTGTGTCTACATCTGAGGGAACACTCCCTTTATATACATCTCTACTACCTTCGGGGATGAGACCGAAACTCCGCGACTGCCCGAATATGACAAAGTGAAGTTGTCTCATCATCACAACCCAGGTGTGGTAATGACATGAGATTGCTTACACTAGTCACGAAAATGATTGCATCGTGAATTAAGAGAGGTGAGAGAAAGAGAGGGCGACGAACCAAAATCAGAAGTCACGCCATTTGTTGCCACCTGTCAACGTTTTGTTGCGATCAAAGATGGCGGAGTTTCAAAGACTTCCGAGGATT
This sequence comes from Mycena capillaripes, assembly GCA_029204075.1. Taxonomy (NCBI): domain Eukaryota; kingdom Fungi; phylum Basidiomycota; class Agaricomycetes; order Agaricales; family Mycenaceae; genus Mycena; species Mycena capillaripes. The sequence continues at coordinate 286,820 of JARHKZ010000046.1, forward strand.
TTCTCTCAGAAGTCACAATTTCGTGTCCGGATGAAAGCAGGGAAGATGATGAGATATTGGCAGTGGACTCTAACTCAGCCAAGGAAGACTTACATAAATTTTCAGGCGATAACACAGGGGGCAAAAGAGTGCGCACCTGTCATAATGGCAACCTGCTCGCACTTGCTTTATCAAAGGTAGATTTTTTTTGATGGCAACTTTGGCAGTCTTGCCGTGGTCTCCAGTTGAGCCCCAACATTCAGCTACTTTGAGAGGAGAATTTCCCCATTACAAACACTACAGCAGCACCCAATGGCACAATGCTATGAATGTGGCCAGACACACAAAGTCATCATGACTGAGTTGGAACGGTGTATCAGGGTGCGTCTGGTATCACGGTAGATGTGTGATCTAGCAGGCAAGTCGAAAAGGTGGGGGCTGCAAAAGTGGAATATCTGCAGGTATACCAAGGAAAGATGCTGTGCTAGCAGACAACATAAGTGTTTGATGAGACCTATAAGGTCCTAAAGTTGAACCTGGAGGTATGTGGCATTGTATACAATGCATACTGGCCATTTAAAGTCGTTAGAGGCAGTGTGGGCGAAGCATGAGACAGAGAAATGAAGGTGTTGGTGCGCGGCGCCTCCGTGGGAAATGACTCGTGTCTTGTCACATGATTTATAAATAAATAAAATAAAAAAAGCTGTGTTTGTTATGTTTTCATGTATAGGAATCGCACCAAAATGCCATACCAGGCACCTACTAAATAGAGTAAATTGGTGGCCACAATGGACCAGCACTCTGGACTCAATGTTCCAGAAATCCAAGAGTACCGCATGCAGTTGCGGGCTTGGTTAAACCGTGGGAAATCTAACCGATGGATTGAACAAATTCCCTTTGGTCTCGAACATCACTTGCCACCCTCAAGCACTGATGGGTAATCACATAAAAATCACAGACACCTTTCTTGGATCCCAGGCATTGATCACACACCTTGCCACCACTTTCCCGAGATCTGCAGAAACTGGCCCACCATTGGACAATTCAAGTTTCAGAGCTATTCTGCTGGTTTTTCACAGGAGTAACACTTACCCTATGACATCAGGGATTTCCAAACCATGCTGGTTTCCATCACAATTGGCTGTTTTATTTCCACTATCTAAATTTGTATCTAACACACTAATATTTCGGACTTGTAAACCTATTTACAGCTAGTAACAGTACCGAGGGCGCGGCCAAAAAAATTTCCATCCGGGATGTTTTCGAAGAATTACCCATAGGTCGGTCAATTCTCAACAGATTTCCTTGAAAATAGGCTAGATTTGCCAGGCTAATTCATGCTGAATTAGTGATAGAAATAAACTTGTAAAAATATTGCATGGTAGGTGATCTCGGATTTTGGGTTATTTTGGGGTTGAATGGCATCTAGCAAGCTCAGGACCTGTTCAAACGACCTGGTTTTTTGAGAAGCAAGGCTTATATAGATTTAAAAAGAAGTCATAAAGCCAGAATTGCATAGAGTTCATGGCTACATTCAATTCTCACCAGTATTCCCAGTTCAGGCTGCTTGGCCACCGTCCCAAAGTGAGTATAAATACCATAGACTGAGTTATACGCAATTCTTGCTATATGAAAAGTTTTTGAGTCCATATGAGCCTTGGGTCTCACAAATCCAGGGTATTTGAACAGGTCCTGAGCTTGCTAGATGCTATTCGACCCCAAACAGTCTTACCCTCCAAACGATGCACCAATATTTCCGCTCTTTCAGAGAATATACTCTGTGACATAGACTGTCAGGGGAACCCCCATCCCGACCCCCATCCAACGCCCTTCCGACCCCTCCGATCCTTCCGGTCGCTCTCCCGGTCACCGGTCTACCGGGACCGGTACCGGAAACCGGCACGTGACCCGATGGCACCTTGCGTGTGATCAAGCCCGGGACATCTGCCGATCACTCCGGTCACATGGTCTTAGCTAGTAGCTTACTTATACCCACGGCTGACGTGGGAATCCTCAGAGTTTCTTCTCTTTGGATCCCCCACATCAGGTATGCTTCTCTGTATATTTAGCTACTGTCAATTAATCTTTGGATCCCCCACGTCAGTCCCTGAGTACCTCGGGCCTTCGTGGTTGCCCTTACAGCAGAAGAAACTCTCTAAGGGATTAACCGGTCAAGATTGCAGGCTTCGGTGTGAACGGCTCGGACTCCTCTGATAGCGTCCCAGCCTCCCCTACCCTGAATCTTGCCCCCTCCTCCTTGCCTGTAGAGCCCTCCATGGACGCCGCGAGTACCGCTGCCGCCGCTGCGCAAGCAGCCGCCGAGGCCGTCTCCGCCCGCATGGACAGGCTCGAAGGTATTCTCGAGAGCCTTGCACGAAAAATCGACCCCCCCCGCGCCGCTTCACCTGCCCCGTCCCTTGCCGGTCCGGCTCCGGACCCGGGTACAGGATTATTCCCCCCAGCCGTTCCCGGCTCAAAATCGGCCCTCCGGCCGAACCCCCCGTTCGTCTTCGACGGCGACCGGAAACAAGGCCGGGCGTTCCTCCACGCTGTCCGGTCGTACATCCGGTTGCTGCCGGAAGCGTTCCTCGAGGACGGCGCCCCCTCCGAGGAGAAAGCGGTCCGGTTCGCCATGTCCTTCATGGCCAAGGACTCCGCGTCGAAATGGGCCGAGCGGTACGCAGCCAAAACCCCGTTCCCCTTCTTGACCTGGGACGCGTTCGTCACGGAGTTCCGGCTCCGGTTCGTCGAGGAGAACGAACAGGACCACGCGCTCCGCACCCTTGAGTCCCGGTCGTATCACATGGGCACGCGGGACGTCTTCCGGTACACCGACGACTTCGAAGACCTGGTCGACCTCGCCGGCTTCGAAGACCCGATTATCAAAGTCACGAAGTACCGGACCGGTCTTAACCCGGCGATTAATCTCGCTATCACCGGGTCGAGCGACCCTCCGGACCTGCGAGACTACCCCGCCTGGCGCCTCCGTGCCTACCGGCAGTACGAGTCGCTGCTCCGCGCGCGCGAAGCCTCCCGCGAGACGACCGGTTCCGGTCGCCATCAACCGGCCGTACGCTCGGGAACCCTTCCGGTCGCGGTCGCTTCCGTTCCGGCGCGTTTTCCCGCGCCGCAACACAGAGCGGCTGCTACCCCCGCACTTCCGCCCGCGGTCCCGATGGACGTCGACCGGATGCGCGCCCGTAGCACCCCGCGCCGCGGTTGCTTCCGCTGCGGGGACCCGAACCACTTCGCCCGGGACTGTACCGCGCCGGTCGATGTCCGGTCAATCGACGTCTTGGACGAGGTGATCCGGCAACTCGGGAACGACTTGCTCGACGAGCTCGTCGCACGTCTGGCATCGACGGAGGCCGTCGCGGAACACGCCGCCGCCGCCGAGCCGGAGGATTTTCTCCCCCGCGCAGAGTGAGCGGTGCGCCCTCTGTCGCGTCCCCTAATCGTTTCGCTGTCCTATGTAACGAGTGTGACAATATATCTCTTGCATCCACCGAACCGATAGACGCACCCCCTAGACCGATCGAGACTCCGGTCGTTCCGGTCATTCCGGTCGTTCCGGTCCCTCCGGTCGGGCCGGAACCCCGGCCACCTCTCCCGCGGACGCCTCGCCCCCAAAAGAAAACCGCCTGGGAGCGCCGCCTCCCGAAACACTTTACCCTTGCCGCCACCTCGGAGAGCAGTAACTCCCTCCGGCTTCCTCTCGAGATCGAATCCACCACCGACGCTGTGAAGCTTTCGCTCAGCGGCTTGGTGGACTGCGGGGCTACTTCCGAGTTTATCGACACGGAGTACGCCGCCGAGCACAAGATTCCGGTCCGCCGGCTCTCACAGCCCATCCCGGTCTACAATGTGGACGGCTCTCCCAACGAGGCCAGCTTCATTCGGGAGGTCGCGGATGTGGTCCTTCGCTACAAAGGCCATAGTGAGCGTGCTCAGTTCGCTGTCACCCGCCTCGGGAAGGAGAAGCTCATCCTAGGCTACTCCTGGCTCCGGAAGCACAACCCGGAAATCGATTGGGCCCAGCGCGAGGTAAAAATGAGCCGCTGCCCTACTGGGTGCTGTGCTACCTGTGTCGCCGAGGCGCGCGCCGACCGGAAGCTTGCCAAGGTCTCCGCTCGGATCCTCCGGCAGCTCCGGTCCGGCCCGGTCCCCCGGATATGTGTCGTCGACACGGACGAACGCTCCGGCGAGGACGATGACGAAGAGTTCGACGAGGACCTACCGGAACTCGGACCGGACGACGGGGAAGATTCGGACGATGAGGATGACTCCGTTGAGGAGGGTGATCGGGTTTTCTACACCCGGTTCTCCCCTCCGGAGGACATCCGAGCGACCGGTACCGTCTCGCAACGGCTGGCCGAAGCGCATGCTAAGAACTCCGCGCCTGGTATGGAAGAAATTCCCGAGTGGGCCCGAGAATTCGAAGATGTCTTCAACCGGGAGTCGTTCGACTCGCTTCCGGAGCGCCGGTCGTGGGACCACGCCATCGAACTCGTTCCGGATTCGAAACCGGCCAACTGCAAGGTCTACCCCATCTCCCCCCTCGAGCAACGCGAGCTCGACGCGTTTATCGAGGAGGGGTTGACGACCGGCCGGATCCGGCCTTCGAAATCCCTGATGGCATCCCCGGTCTTCTTCGTCAAGAAGAAGGACGGAGCGCTCCGGTTCGTACAGGACTACCGGGCGCTTAACGCGATGACCGTGAAGAACCGGTACCCCCTCCCTCTCATCAACGACCTTATTAATCGTTTGAAGGGAGCCCGGTACTTCACAAAACTCGACGTTCGGTGGGGCTTCAACAACGTCCGCATCCGGGAAGGCGACGAGTGGAAGGCCGCGTTCCGGACGAACCGGGGACTCTTCGAGCCGCTGGTGATGTACTTCGGCCTGACCAACTCCCCCGCGACCTTCCAGACAATGATGAACGACATCTTCCAAGATCTCATCTTGTCCGGCGACGTCATGGTATACCTCGACGATATTCTCATCGCACACTCGGACCTCGCCCGGCATCGAGAAATCGTCCGGGAGGTTCTCCGGCGGCTCCGGGAGCATAAGCTCTACTTGCGACCGGAGAAGTGCGAGTTTGAGAAATCGTCGATCGAGTACCTCGGGGTGATCATCTCACACGACCACGTTGAGATGGATCCGGTCAAGGTCGCCGGCGTCGCCGCCTGGCCGGTGCCGGAGAACAAGAAGGACGTGCAGCAGTTCCTCGGCTTCACGAACTTCTACCGCCGGTTCATCCGGGGGTTCTCCGACGTCGCCCGGCCGCTCTTTGACCTCACGAAGAAGGGCTTGGTGTGGCTCTGGACCGAGAAGGAGGCCGCCGCGTTCCGGAACCTCAAGGATGCGGTGACCACCGACCCGGTCCTGATCCTTCCGGACGAGTCGCAACCTTACCGGGTGGAAGCAGACAGCTCGGACTTCGCATCCGGTGCCGTTCTCTCTCAGCCGGGCGCGGACCGGAAGTGGCATCCGGTCGCCTTCTTCTCCAAGAGCTTGAGTTCGGTCCAGCGCAATTACGAGATCCACGACAAGGAGATGCTTGCAATCGTCCGAGCCCTCGAGGAGTGGCGACACTTCCTCGAAGGGTCGCAGCACCCGGTCGAGATCTGGACCGATCACAAGAACCTGGAGTACTTCCGGAAGTCGCAGAACTTGAACCGGCGGCAGGCGCGGTGGTCCCTGTACTTGTCCCGGTTCGACTTCACCCTGCATCACAAGCCCGGCCGCGCGATGGGTCGACCGGACGCGCTCTCCCGGCGACCGGACCACGGTTCCAGTCGGGACAACGAGGATGTCACGCTCCTACGCCCCGATCTGTTCCACGTCCGCGCCCTGGAAGGTGTCGTCGTCGCCGGTCCGGAAGTCCCGATCCTCCGGGACATCCGTGACACGCTCTCGCACGAACCAGACCTGGAGGATCCCGTCGCCCTTGCGGCTCGCGAGCTCCTCAAGGTTCCGGGCCGCCGGTCCCGGTCTACCCGGTCGGACGAGTGGCACGTCGACGCCGGCCTGCTCTACTTCCGCGGCAAGATTGTTGTCCCCCGGGACAAGGACCTTCGCCGCCGGATCTTGGAGCAGCACCATGACACCCGGGTCGCTGGTCACGCCGGCCGCTTCAAGACGTTGGAGCTTGTCTCCCGGAACTACTGGTGGCCCCAGCTGTCCCGTCACGTCGGCCGGTACGTCGCCACCTGCGATCTGTGCTGCCGGACCAAGGCACTCCGGAAGCTTCCGGTCGGGGAGCTGCACCCGACCGAGGTTCCCGAAGATCGCTGGAGCACGGTCTCGGTCGACTTCGTCGTCGAGCTCCCGGAGGCCCACGGGTACGACGCGATCATGGTCGTGGTCGATGTCCTTGGTAAGCGCGCCCACTTCATGGAGTGTCACACCCAGATCGACGCGACCGGCGCCGCCCGGTTGTACTACCGGAACGTCTGGAAACTCCATGGTGCGCCGGAAAAGTACATCTCTGACCGGGGTCCGCAATTTATTGCGGAGTTCACCACCGAGCTCTGGCGCCTTATCGGCGTCAAGCCCGCGACCTCCACGGCTTACCACCCGCAGACTGACGGCCAGACTGAGCGCGTCAATCAAGAGATGGAACAGTTTATCCGCATCTTCACCAACTACATGCAGGATGACTGGGACGACCTCTTGCCGGCCGCCGAATTCGCCTACAACAACCACATCCACTCTTCCACGCAGCAAGTCCCGTTCATGACCGACACCGGCCGGCTCCCCCGGATGGGGTTCGAGCCGAACGGGCTGCGTTCGAAACTTGAGTCGGTAAACGAATTCCGCGACCGGATCGCCTCCGGCGTCTCCGAAGCCCGATCCGCGCTGGTCAAGGCCAAAGAGGAGTACAAGCGGTACTACGACCGCCGGCACACCCCCGCGCCGGAGATCAAGGTAGGCGACCGGGTCTGGCTCGACGCGTCGGACATCCAGACAACCCGGCCGTCCCCCGGTCTCTCGCACCGACAGCTTGGCCCCTTCAAGGTCATCAAAGTCGTCGGTCGTGGTGCGTACAAGCTGGAACTCCCGCCCCGGCTCTCCCGGCTCCACCCGGTCTTTCCGGTCGTGAAGTTGGAACTCGCGGAAGACGACCCTTTCGAGGGACGGCCCGGTTACGACGAGCCGGCCCCGGTCCTCCCGGACGCACCCGGTGATGCTCCGGAATGGGAAGTCGAAGAGATCCTTGATGCAAAGGTGCGCTGGAAGTCGCTCTACTTCATGGTGCGCTTCAAAGGGTACGACGACTCGCACAATCAATGGGTCAAGCACTCCGACCTCTTCGCCCTGGAAGCTGTCGACGAGTTCTACCGGAAATACCCAGCCAAACCACGCACCATTGCCGTTGCCGCCTTCGACTCCCTGCCCTTCCGGGATCCCTCCCTTCGCATCCGGTCTATGCGTCGGGGCGCCGCATTCCAAGGGGGGGTGATGTCAGGGGAACCCCCATCCCGACCCCCATCCAACGCCCTTCCGACCCCTCCGATCCTTCTGGTCGCTCTCCCGGTCACCGGTCTACCGGGACCGGTACCGGAAACCGGCACGTGACCCGATGGCACCTTGCGTGTGATCAAGCCCGGGACATCTGCCGATCACTCCGGTCACATGGTCTTAGCTAGTAGCTTACTTATACCCACGGCTGACGTGGGAATCCTCAGAGTTTCTTCTCTTTGGATCCCCCACGTCAGGTATGCTTCTCTGTATATTTAGCTACTGTCAATTAATCTTTGGATCCCCCACGTCAGTCCCTGAGTACCTCGGGCCTTCGTGGTTGCCCTTACATAGACTCTCTCTCCGAACCGGATCTCGAAGAAATACTACCAGATAACACCTCTTACTGCCTTCCCACCCTCTGGTCTTACCACGACCAAAACCTGCACACCAAAGCATTTTGCTGCCTTACATCGCTAACTTGCTGTTTCCTTGGGTTGCCTGCACGTACATGAGATTTCCCTATTTTACCTAGCATTGCTGAATAGTTCTCTCTCTCTAGCACGTTGAACCTGTCTTTCCAAGTTATTGGGAAGTTGCTCAGTTCAAACGGCAAAGGGAGCATAGTTGAACAAAGTGTTTTTCAGTGGAATACCGTGACTAAATGTCCAATCTCATCGATATTTCAGAGGAGTTAAACTACGTTGTCACAGTGAGCACCATGCTTGTGGCTTGCACTGATGGAGTGCGAATGGGTCATAAGGCACACAATAAAACTGATTTCAGATCGGAAATTGAAGTACCACTACCCCAGCATCTCCTGAATAGCGTTACGAGCGAGGCAGAGCTGCTGCTTAACGATCAGGAGGGTTCTGATTGAATCAGGCTTGAGGCTGGCGTGTCAGAGTGAAGTGGTGTCGTGGCCACCAGAGAAAATGCGCTCCACAGCAACGGCTAGTAAGCCTGAAAGTAATCAGACAAAGAGTGATATTCAAGATTCAAAACAACCCATAGATTGAACGCAGGATTGCAGAGAATAAAACACACACTTACCTTTTTGTTGTAGAGCAGCTCGAAGTCGGATTCACCCTCGTCATACTAATGTGTCACATCCTGGAGTTCAGGGAGGTCGTCGTAGTCCTTGGCTTCCTCACTGACCGACCGAAAAACAATGTACATCTAAAACAAAGTGTCCATACCCCTCGTAGCCGCGAGGAGAGGTATAAATTCTCCATGCCTCAATGGGGAGTCCCAGCGGAAACACCTACAATAGCCACGAAAGTTTTAAAGGGAGTGCGAATGCAATTTTTGCTCTCAAAAAGTCGCCTTTTCAAGTTTTTTTTTTTGACAGCCACAGGTGTTCATGGCCTCCGGTGACCTGTGATCTTTGAAAATTTGGTTCAGTTCACGAAGGTTTGGGACCCATGGACTGAACCTATGGTTGAAATACTACAATAGTTGTCATATTATTGTGTGACCTGTCAGAGGGTCAAGACTCCAATGCAAAGGTTCTCGGTCATGGCAAGCATCAAAAAGTCTAGCAACCTCAGGATCGTCCTCGAATCCTACGCTGCAGAATCGCTATCAAAAACCACAGGAAGCACTAAATTCTTCGATATGGTGGGATACTGGGTGTACGGTTTGATTTCATGCCACACTTATGCGTTGCTGAACACTTTATAGAAACTCGGCAGTACGCTGTGGCCAACAATTTTCCTCCTGTTTGCCGACTATGGTCCCATTCAGCCCACATCAGTTCCATCCGGAGGAGTGATCTCATTATCTGCAGAAACCTTCATGGCTGACCTGCTGGCACCAGCATTAGGAGATGATGAGAAGGATTTGCTTCGTTCTCTGGCAATTGCATCGGAGATGGATCGAAAAGTTGTGCGAAAGGGCCTTTTTGTTATTTGCGAAGAAGTGGAAACTGAATACACTGTGATGCCCAAGGATGAACTGAAGTAAATAACTATGCATATCCATCCACAAACTGTAAATGTCTTGTACCCATGGAGTCCTATTTATTATAATCTAAAAAACAAGGTCTGCACGGCACACATAGTATGGAGCTTTAAATGAGCACCAAAAAGTCGACTTGAGTCGACTTGAACGACTTGACTTGACTTGAACCATAAAAGTCAAGTTAAAGTCAAGTCAAAGTGCGACTTGTTGCGACTTTCCAGGTCGAAACTCGACCTTTCAAGTCGCCGCAGCATTAAACAGTAATCAGAGTTCGAGGATCGTTAAAGAGACCATCACGTCTCGCACCAAGATAAACAACTTCCTCTTCGTTTTCCTGTCCCTGTGGAATAATTATTGGCTGGGTCGCAAATTTCGTCTCGCTCATCGTTGGACAGTACCCTCTACCTGGTGCGTTCCCGCCATTTAATCGCGGCCTCCCATTCTAAGGTGAATATGTACTGCAAGGTGACCGTAGTGACAACTGGATGGATATTGGGATCTTAAGTAATCAAGGTCTCGCTGGGTAGTGCAGCCGTTATGGGCGAATCCCAACTTTGTTGTGAAGTGTCTCTCTCGCTGGGCCATCTCCGGCCGAAAATTAGCTGTGTTCTGCGCTGCGTTTCAGTCCCCGGGCCTCTGACTCTGGCGTGCGCGATCGGGCTGCTTTCAAACTAGTAGATTTGCCGCTCCGATGAGAGGGTCAAAACTGGAAACTGCACAGGAAATCGTCTCTGACGCGGAGTATTTGGCAGCCGAAGTCGCTGTTTGACTCCATTCTTTACCATATTTCAATGCTTGTGGGTTGTCTGCCTGGTCGAAGTTTGTTGAAGGTAGATGTGCAATCCGAATTACCCATCTTCCTTTGAGGATTTCGGACGGAGAGAGGGTTATTAATACCTTATTCTGGTCCAGATCCTGATCGCTCTTTTGCATATTATTGTGTAGTGTCTTTTGTGCAGTGTACCTAAAGAAGACGCTTTAAGAAAGGCACAAGTGCCGCAGTGTTGCCTCTACGCCGAAGTTGGCAGCAGACACCACAGTAGTGCCAGATACTGAGTCCATATTCCTCACATCTCATTGCCATACACCAGCAATAACCCTAAACCCAAGTGAAACTGAGGAGCGCCACGACTACGCCGCTGAGAACCGTCCATAGGCCCAGTGCAGAGGCTCGGGCACTAGCCCCACTCTGGCCGGGAGTCGGGCCGGGACCAGCACCTGAAACTGTCTGCGAAACGCTGCCGCCGGTCGAGGATACTTGCGATGCACCAGATGAACCCGACGACCCAGATGCACCGGCTCTGCAATTTCCCGTTCAGCGCCAAATCATATAAAAATAAGTAGCCCGGGCGCTCACTTGGTGAACACGGAGATGTACTTAATCTCCCAGTAGGCGTCGTGGTAGTTGGACGGATCCACGACGAGGTCCGTGCACTGTCTGCCCGTCGAGCTGCACGTCTGGCTAAACACGTCTCCGGCAAACTCGCCGCACAGGTTCGTTTCCTGGATATCAATATGGGTTGGCGCGTACGCTTCCGGGCAGAGGGAATGAGGGCTCACGAGGATGAGCGTCTGCTGCCCAAAGAACTGCGCGGTGTTGCAGGTCGACACGGGCCAGAAGGCGGTCGGCGGACCCCACGCGCTGGGGTTGGGGTTGGCGGTGGCCATGTCGGCGGGGACGAGGCTGCGCGTGAGGAACCAGATCCGAATCCCGTCCTCGTCCCACAGGGTCGCGAACGCGCCGCCCCCGTTCTGTGCGAACTTGGCGCCGTAGCTGAGATCGGTGTCCGCGACGAGGCAGCCCTCGTTGTGTGCTTGGCCCGTGGCGTTGATGAAGCAGTTCGTTGTGACGACGTTACCCGTCTGGTTTACTTGCCCCTGGGCGGGGTGGGAGCAGCCGTCGAGGGTGTGCAGCGAGTACTGGTTGTTGGTGGCGAGATTGACGTTCTCGATGATGTCGATCTCGCCTTTACTGGGCCAAGGGATGCCGAGGCCGAGCGTCCAGAATGCGGGCCATACCGAGCACTGGAACGTGGTTCGTCAGTCAATCCTGCATCGCCCTGTGAAAGTGGCTCACTCCGAACGGAATATGAACCGCGTCCATGATGACTAGGCTTCCAGAAGATATTGTATCTTTTGAGTACATGAGCACAGTGTTGCGGCCGTAGGTTCCATTCGGTGCAGCACTCGTAAAATCGTCGACCTTGATAACCACGTGGCCGGCTGCGTTCACGGAGGTCAGGTTTTGCTGCTGTGCAAAAGCCTGGTCGGTAAAGTTAACATTGCCTGCGTTGGGGTCAACTCGCTGCAAACGATGCCTCTTGGATCTTACCGCCGTTTCCTTTCTCTCCCTGTATGTCAAATGCGTCGTTGCCGACCTTATAGTTCCAGGGATCGAAACTGCGAACGCTCTGAGTCAGCGTCTAGACTCTACAATGCCGGAGGTGGAGGTCATACAAGCCTTGCCCGCTGTAATTCCGGGCGAGTTGGAACTGCTGGGCCATGGCAAGTGGGACAAGCGATGCGACAAGTAACGGCAGCATTGCGAAAAAGAGTGTGGTGTGCTCGTCGTGGTGGTAAGGGAAAAGGCGGACTGAGTACGGCCATCTGTCGCCGCTTCGCTCAAGCGCCGATCAAATGAATGATGAATTATGGCTAACAACCAGCAACCCAAGCGGATGACCTTGGAGTACTGCTGCAGACTAAGAATCATTATCCCAAACGCTCCAAACGAAAAAAAAAAAAAAAAGATGAATGATGAATCACCCTCGGTGGTTTAAGGTGGTTTATTCTTGTCTTGGACACATTTGGAACACATTCGAATTGGCGTTCAGCGGTCGGGCGCCGGCGATCTGCCCACCTGTATAGTGCATCGCCAGTCTCTTTGCTCTGTCACGGACTATAGGCAGGCCGCAGCAACCTTGTATAGCAACCTTGTATAGCCCTTGCGCTCACACGTCAATCAACGATCAGGCATATCAGCTGCAGGCTGTGCGCGGGATGCCGTGTATCAACATTTGTAGCGCACCGTCGCGGCAAAGCCGACTGCATTCCCAGGTCCGGGTTCCTCTTAGCATACCAACGTTGCAGTTGACTATGTTTAGAATCCAAGAAGAGAAAAAAAGGTACTCTGCACGCTGAAACGTCAATTAACCTCATTGCGGACATATTCCTATGCATAATGTCGGGAAATTGATTCAAAAGTTCGCGCTGAACATTGGCCGAACACCATATACCCAACGTACTGAAAGCAGTGGTAGCCTGGGGGACGACATACATATTAATACTTTCAGAGGGCATGCGAGGGGGTGACCCTGAGTACACAACGCAGGCACTGCGTTCAAGGTCCTCGTAAACTCCGACTATGCCGAGACGTCTCGCCACGGATAGCCACGGATCGCCGGCTAGCCGAGTCTAGCCGCTTAGTCACGCGGGAGTCTAGGCCCATCGAGACGCCTCGGCATGTCTCGCCGAAACTTAGCAGGACCCTGTTGAGGCATGCCGATCCGCCTAAACTCCCAAAGTTTCGTGCGCCTACCCAGGACATCGACGGGTCTCGGCTGTGCTGTGTCTCGCCTACCCTATATTGGCCCCCTCTAATTTTTTGGAATTGCAGCACTTATTGCCATTCTAAATAACCACTTAACCAAGAACTTGATTTGGGCCTCAAACTGACCTCAAACTGAACCCAGAGCCCCCCAGGTACACCACCCTATAACCTTCTCCCTCCCACATGTCAAAATCCTTGCGGCTCAAAGGTGCTATTTTTCCTCGGGCCACACTGCAACTTCACCTCCGTACTATGTTGCCCAGCCGTTTCGTACTACGAAATGGTGGCTGGGGTCGTGAACCAGCCACATGTGCCACAGCCATCATTTCGTGGAACGAAACGGCCGGGCAACGTAGTAGCAAAGCCAATGGCCGTCGCCCCTCTCCGAACCCCCAGATCAAAAATAGTTCGGAGCCGGCTGCGGCCGGCAACTGCAAGATGATTGATGGCCCTGTCAAGACAATCAATCATGCTGTCGGTCGGTTCCTGAAGCCGTCAAAGGTGATAGGATGTAACGTGGTAGCAGATGTGAGCTGCTGGAGATGCAAGCTGAAATTTTCTGTACAGATGTTTATAAAACCCTGCAGAATTCGGGTCATTTTTGCACATTATATCGCGATAGCGATGCGCAATGTTGGTATGGCCTGACGCTGTGGGCGTGTCACTGCGTTCAGATCCCTCCTAGACTTAATCTGAGTCTAGGTCATCTGTGCAGAGTTAGCCAGATGTGCGAGTTTAGCTGACTACACAGAGTCTGTCTAATTGAGCGTAGGTCTGCCCTGCTCGTTGTAGGCCAGTTTAGTGGGCCTAATAGTGGCCCAGACAGGAGATTTTCTGTTGAAAAGTTCAAGTCGCATTCTTGATACTTTGGCCTAAAGGCCTCGACATTGCAGCTTCCATTCTTGATTCCTAATGCCGTCTATGCTGAGGCCTTTTTTCTTTTTTGCCAGACACCGGGCCTCTCCAATGTCTCGATTTGTCATCGGATCTTAGTTTGAAGGATTTCTACGTTCTTATCTGCCGCAGCGAAGCGAGGCATACCTTATCCGAAGCTACTTATATGCCATTATCTTTCCCCCGGGGATTTTACTCGAAGGGATGGGATTTTATGAGAACGGATTTTGGTATTTGGCAAGCAGTAACTAACGCTTTATGGTCGTATTAATTAAATAACACAAGAAAGTTCTGGGACTATGGGATATACGGAGACCAAGGTCATTGGGCAATGGACAGATCAATTAGCTAATCAATTAGCTCAGTCAAAAAAATGTCCAGGCCGACTTAAAGAACCATCATCCCGCCGGCGAACATGGCACCGACCACAATGAACAGGTTGAAGTTGAGCGAAATAGCCACGGCTCCGCTGGGTGGGGCCGAGGGGGAGCTTGAGGCCCCGGACGCACCAGTACTACCCCCGGCGGTAGGTGCCGTTGCACTGGCGATGGGGAATAGCGTGGCAACGTCCGTTGGGACGGACGGTAGCGCCGTCGCAGATGCGCCAACACCGCCAAGCCCGCCTTGAGTTTGCTAAAATTACGCTCACTCAGAATATGGCGAATAAAGTAGCGACACATAGACTCACAGCAACAGGAGTGCCTGTAGCTGCCACAGCCTTGGCTTGGAAAGACGAGAAACTGTTCGCACCGGCTTGAACATTGATCCCACCAACCATGCCTAAGCAAACAAGGTCAGGGGTTGGCAGCAAATTTTGAATGTTGTATGCTTGCCCTGGAAGCAGTGCGGCCCAGGGAGGAGCTGTTTGCAGAAGAACCAGATCGCTGTTTCGAACATTCAAAAACAATTAATGCACACAAGCATGAGGAACCCACGCGTCTGATCATTGGTAATAGTGAGATTCCACTGGGGCAGTGGAGCGCCGCCAGTCGTGTTCTTGAGGATTTCAACCCAACCCGAGTCGAATCCACCCGCCATCGGCTCACACGGAGAAGCGAACGTGGATTGGGTGACACTGTGATTTCCAGGGCTGTGACACACAGGGATCAATCAATCGAGAAGGGAGAGAGGGTCTGGCGTCGCACATTCCACTAAATATGAAGGTGACGATGGAGTTGTTGGAGGCCATGAAGGTGTTGGGCATGAACTGGAAGATGCCACCAGGGCTGTTCATCTCCGCTCCAACGTTGACCATGACGGTCTAAGAACAACGTCAGACCTCTATGAGACTCTAAGATCACAAAAAACATACCTGGTTTTGGGCAGAGACGACGGCCGCTGTAGCAAGAGTGGCGACGAGGGATAAAAAACGCATTTTCTTTTGTGTGGGTATGCTCGAGGTGGAGAGAAGAGAGGGAAGGAGGCTAATTTGCCTCGTGCGAATGCCTATGGCTTTAAAGTGCCGCCGCGTGGAATCCAGAACTCTCCATCTCGACAAGCGTGTGTCATCGTACCATTTCTGTTCTATGTTTGTCGTTCATGCCTAGGATGGTTATGGGTCTACCACGCTCGGCACTCCGCCCCTGAATTAAAGCCCTCGAACATGGTCGGCGCTAGTGAGGTGAATCACCGTGAAGTGTTGCTTCGAGACTCGTGATGCGGAGCGTCCCAACTTCTGTGCCATTCAGCTACCATTTTGGAATGCGAGCGGCGAGGACGATGGACGCTGGCATCGAAGTTGCCGTCGGCGTGAATGGATGTAGGATATATCATCAATATTTCTCACATGGGAACATAAAGGATGGCATCCTCAGATTCGCCGGTTATTCTAGGGCAATACCCATGTGGAAGCAGATGTCAAATCTGCCCGCCCACGGTAAATGAGAGCGGGTCTAGCCGATTTGAGTACGGCGAGTCCGCAGCAAATGCGGTCACAAATTCGGTAATGAGAATACGCACGAGGTAAGTAGGTAGGTAGGCCTGGGTATTATTAGAAGTACGATCCCTGGATTCGGCGTGGCAATTTGAAGATGCCGCAGTGTATTTTTGATACCGTGGGCAGGCCCGGCTTTGGGACGCTCCATGGCCATCATCAGGTTGGGGCGCTACGGAAAGTCATCAGGTAGGAGTCCCACGATGGGCCGTGCGTGCTGCAAGGTGCCGCAGAAGCTTGTTAGCATAATCGAGAGTCCCACGTTGGAGTCGTGAAAGGTCACCAAAAAACCCGCGGACCACGGGTTGAGTCATCAGCGGTTAAATTAGATTTTGGTCAAAATCCCTCCGTCGTGTCGACGGCGATCGAAGGTTTGCAAAGGTGCCGCCTTACCTATTCGATCTGAATTAAATCCTGTGCATTCGAGGGACAGGAAGATGGTGTCCTGGGTGGGCGGCAAAAGTGCAGCTGCATGGTGAGCCTGAGACAAGCAACAGGATCAGGATGAGGAGATTTCCCGCAATAACGAGCGACGTGCATCAGATACGCGCAACGCCCACCTGCCCTTTGCAACGTTCTAACAGCTCACTCATCGGCGTACGATGCGGGCCTGCGTTCCGTTCACAGGAAAACCAAGTGCAAGCGTTGTAGAGAAAGGAGGATCGAGTCAGTAGGGGTGTGAAAAAGTGCGCGTACCTGGAATCAGAAAACTGATATAGGAGGTCTGGTTGTTTGGAGACGCGGCATGAGGATGGCATCGTTGGATAAAGAGGATTGCATGAGTCAGAGAATGGCGGCAAGGGCTTCAGAGTGCGGCTGGGACGACCGAGAGCATGAGGTGATATGAGGTGACGGGCAGAGGGGTGAGCAGCTAGGGAAAGATACCGGGAGTGAGATGTGATGCCGTGGTACCTGGCAAAGAAGCGACTGCAGAACGACGGCTTGCCGGCTAGTAGCCGTGGACCGGGCGGGGAAGGAGATGCATGGTATGTTAGAATTGGATTAGTAAGACGCCATTCGAAGCGTAGCGCGGCGGGCGGGAGAAAAAAGAAAAAATGTCGTCATCCATCTGATGGGTAAACACAGCCACACCCTCTCCTCGCCATCTTCTTTTGATCTTCTTTCATCTTCAATTGCTCGCGTGCTTTACGTAGGGTTAAGGCAGACGTCGACACCGATGAGCCGGCGCTCCTTGTAGTGAGTTTGCCAGGTGCTTAAACGACTATACTGTACTATCACAATCAATTCGTCAAGGGGTGTGACGCGTGACCGAAAATACCATTTCGTCACTTCGTCAAGAGGTCCCGGGCCACGTGACAGACCCGAAAAATTCGTCAAGTCTTGGAAGTCTCGCTGGGGTGGAGGGCATGTAGATTTGGTTTTTTCAGAAGGGAACAGAACTAACGGTCGAAGGTTATGGTCATTTCTCTTAGTCCTCCCGTTCACCTTGTTCTTCTGGGGACTAGGACCCTAGTCGTTCCGATTCCACCCAATTCCGTCCCTAACTCTAGCCTTCGACCTCACCGCCGCACACGTGTCTACCACTAGACCGTATCCGAGTTTCCTCCAGAACGCAGTTATGCGCTCGGTGTTGCGCGTAGCCGGATCCCCGTCTGTGTCAACAATGTTTCTAGACGGAATGTATGTGCTCTGTACCTATTTTTCAAACGATCCCTGATGCGTAACAATTCAGCTGGATTAATGGTCAGTCTTTTCGCCATTTACTTCGCTCTCTCACCTACACGTATAACGGCAACCGCCGTTCCATGACGGCGCTCCCGGCATGGCACCCCATTGCACTCGGTGCGTTCCACCATATCTACACGTTCGAAGTCTGGACATAAACGAGATGATAGCACTAACTTTTTGTCGTCCTCCCCTCTCCGTTCCATCGATCCCCGCTCCATATCCTCCCAAATTACCTCTCTAACCCCCCCAATTCAGGGTTTTCCGCCTTCCAACCGTAACTCGAGTGCTGATTCCGATTTCGCCTCTCTCGCATGGTGAGCAAACAAGCACGCGCGCCTGCCAAACTCTCATCATACTATTTCCTGGCTTCATTATTCCTCCCGCGTGCCGTTTCATTTCACTCGCTAATTTTGTCCTCGCGGTTCTCTGTCCATCTCGTCAATCAATTCTGTTGACCCTCAAGTGCCGAGGCGTGCCTCCTTCCGCCCGCTATTCAGGTCGACAATCTTGTTCCCATCTCTTCTCTGGGATAAGATCGCGGACGCTCATGACTAGGCTGCGGACTACGTCCTCACTTCCTTGTATATTTCTACGGCGCCCGCAAGCCAGCTGCTCGAGATGGTGACTTACCTCACGGTTACAACCCTACCTCACGGTTACAACCTCCACTCTTCTTTCCGAATGAATTGACACCTCGACTAATGTTGTTATTCCACGCCCGCAGTCGATAGGACGCTGTGCGTCTAGATCCCGGATATGCTGGCGCTGATCCAGAACCGCCTGCCACGCGGCGCACAATCTCCTGCGCAGCGCTAGAGCGTACTCGCCCCGCGATTTCCGAGATCGGTCGGATTTTGATTCGCGCCTGGACGGTGAAGCACGTGTTCATCTATGGATCCACAATCGCTCGGCTTAGTTGCTCGACATATATTTTGGCCTCGCCCCGCGGGTGCGTTGTATCTGCCGGTACCCCTTCTCCGTGTGTCGTGCCTTCGTCCACCACTGCCTTTCCGCGCGACCACGACCGCCCTGCTCCTTCGGTGGCCAGCGATGAAGCGAGTGTTATGCTGCGTCATCATTTCTTTTCCTTCTACATACAACTTCCTCATTTCCCTCTAATCGGGTTACGAAAAGCAGAGGTTGGATAGCTGCAGTTTGAACGAAATTGCTGGTCGATAAATTTGCTGCAAGGATCGGCGCATTGGAACAGGGTGGTTTTTATTTGACAGAAAAGAGCCACAGAACAGCAGGCAGAAGTGGTGCAAGATCACAGGAAACGTCTCGTAGAATTGCAGTTCCAGTGCATCTAGGAAAGAGAAAAATGGACAAAGGATGACGAGTCTGAACAAGTGGGCGGAGTTCCGTTTTATAGAGCATCTTCGGGAGGATTGCGGGAGCCCGGCGCGATGCAACAGAATCACACTGCGGTTTCGCTCCGCTGTAGAGAGCAGCGGCAGCTGCGATGAGCTGTGTTCTGTCGAGAAATAGCTGCGCATGGGTTGGGCCACATGAGTTCCTCCAGGGAAAATCAGAGAATCAAAGGAGAAAGACGCGGATGTTCACCAGAGGATTCCGAGAGGAAGACGAAAGGACTTTGGATGAGTGGAGAAAAGTACAAACATGTACAAAAAAATTGCGAAGCATTTCCTTAAAGAACGGTTAATCCTATGGCCGGTTATACTTTGTCAGCGCATACTGCTCTGAAGGAAACAAATAAAGCACACGTTGAGTCCGCCTAGCCTCCCAAGGTTAGTCATCATGATGAGATAATGCAGGAGCTCTGTGTGAGGACCGTGGATTGCGAAACTTTGACTCATCTCGGCCAACCCGCATCGCTCGAAAGCCTCCACATCATTCTCTCTCGCTAGCTTTCAAGGGATTGCATCCCTGACCGAAGCATGTTTGCCGGCCTCCGCGTCGCCAGAATACATGACAGGGGTCACCTTGACCTATCAGCATCGATTGCGTTCCTGCGGACGTACGTGGAATAATCCGCGAATCACATCGCTCGAGGCGTGTTTTCTGGGTGCAGCGCCTGACGACGCCCGCCTGCTTTACGAGACGTTTGCAGCGCATTGCATGCAAGAGCACCTTGCCGAATTGGTTGTCGATATTTACTCCCGAGGATGTACAGATCTCACCCCACAACCTGGTCATTTCTTTCGACCGTTGTTTAGCTTGACCCAGCTCCGACCAGTAGATCTCAAAGCCCCTGGCGGTTATCACCTTGACCATGAGATAATATTTGACATGGCGCATTCGTGGGGGAATATGGAGGAGCTCGTCGCCTGGCGCGCAGCAGCCTGCTGCATGCACAATCCCGTCTCTCGAAGCTTTCGCTCGACATTGCCGTCCGCTTCGACTACTCAGCATTACTTTGGACGCGACGAGAGTACCAGAGGCAGATCTAGACGATACCTCTGCACAGTGGGTCCGTCACGACACACTCATTACCTCCTTGAAAGTTGGATACTCCCGGATTTCCGACCCCAACTCCGTTGCGACTTTTATATTATCCAAGTTCGAGAGGTTGGAGCCCCTCAGATCTCGTCTCTCCGAGTGTGCAGGGCGGGTGCATCGTCGACAGCTGGCAGGAGGTTGCACTTTTCTTATGGATACTCCTCCCTAGTAAACGCAACGAGCAAGCGCCAAACGTTGTCATTTGTCGCTGTTCGGATGATAATTGAACTTCGACCCGGAACGGTTGTCACTGTTGCCGTTTCTCAAGCTCTTCGTTGGTAACATAAAATGCTATTTTTGTCTCCTCTTTTCATACGCTTCACGAATTGAAAGTGTCTTTAGCGTGTATTGTACTGCCGCTGCGGGCAGATCGATCCTTAGTGTCAAGAGCTGGTTCAGAGTATTCAATTGAGTGAAGGATTTGCAGCAAATCAAAGTAACATCTGACAGGAGGCCGTATAAATCCACGAGTTCCAGAGGCAAAGTAAAATGGAATGGTATGCATATAAACCGCTCTGCGGAAGATTAATTGGTCGAGGGTGCTATGCTGATACGAGCGGCAAAGATAGTCAAAGAAAATTGTGAACGGACCCAACAAGTACCTACCGAACCTCCCAGTTCTCCACCCTAGGTAGAATGGGCGAGCGCAGAGAGCCAATGAACCCATCTCGAAGCGGTCCGGGGCAACCACCCAGTTCTTCAAAGTCATCCAAAATCATAACCTGGCAAGATGGTTAGAAGAAATAAACTGGATTAAGGAAACATTTTGTACGGTGACGCCAACACAGGTCTCATAACTGTCATGCACATCGTCGAAAAAGATGCTTCACAAAGTTACTTGGTGAAACTAACTTCTCCTGCCAGAACTTACTTTCCTTTACTTGTGGCAGAGAGGAAGTGACTTCCACAAGTAAAGTAAAGTGAAAGTACAAGTAATGTACAAAAAATAACTTGACGTAACTTGAAGTAACTTGCCGGTACTTTGACTTCCGCTAACTTGCAGCTAACTTGAGCCATTTTCCATTGTATTTGGCCTGTAATCTCCTTCAACTGGGTGTAGGTACAAGACCAACCATTTTCCGAACGGTTATGACCCCACACCAAGTCGCCTACGCGTCAATGGGGCACAAGTAACTTGCCATCTAATCGCATAAGTTACTTTCACTGATCGCATTGATCTAACTTAGCAGGCGAAGTTAACCGCCAATTAGATGGATGTGAAACAAGTAGAAGGAATTTTGAGTGAATTTTGAGTTAGGGATATTGTCAATGCCCCTAAATCCCTTCCCATGACGGCCAATTTGCAACTAGAGACTGTACTAGCGAGCATAGTATTACTGTATCTGGAATGGCCCCTATATTCCTATCTTGCTCAGAACACACTTGTATGATCCAAGTGGACATGGAAGTTAGCCTCAAATATTAGGTGAATACCAAGGTTCATTGTCTGACCTATGACATGAGGTGCATCGGAGCCCAAATAATTGTGCAATGTGTCTGCTTCCACCATTTGTATTACAGTTAGATGCGGGGCTCAACGGCTGTCCTTGCAGTGTCCACGATCTCGGGAGCATCTGGTCAGCATCAAGAGCATTTAAGTCCACGCAACGCTTAATCAGAACTTCGCTGAACCTTACTGGGCCACTTCACGCTGTCTAATCAAGCCTTCTGCAAGGCCAAACCGAGAATCAAGCTTCAACACAATACTAATCAGGTACAACTCGCTTGCTGCGCTGCCACACGCATTCCTAAACCACGTCGTAATCTAAGGGAATCGCCCGCTGTTTGAATACAGTAATATTCCTCCTCTATTCACGCTCTCTTTCCCTTGGATCAAGACCCCGTGAACATCAATAAAAAACCCGTAGTCTCGCATCAACCTTTCCTTCCTCTTTATCCGGTGTTCGCAGTCATAGCAGCATTGTAGTATATTTTCAAGTAGTATGCATAGTCTAACCCTCCCTCATCCCTTTGGCCTCAGTTCGTTTCACAGCCGCAGGTCAATCACTATTCCAAAGCTAATCTCTGAAGCAATATTTCATCGCGAATTACACAGACTGATGCCCACTAAAATTTACAGTCCTCCCAAATGTATTGCCCAGCTTGATGATATTGAACACAAGTTATAGTATGTGTTGAATCACCATGGACAAAACCTAAATGAAGAAGTGACAATCACTGCATTCAGACGCCCCCGTAGGCACAGATGTGCCTACCCTCGACGATCTCCGCCTATGGATTGCCTACCCTAGCCGACATTGGTCTATGTTGAACCCTAACCCATCACCCTTGGTCATAGAAGTTAATTTATCCCCGCCAGCCAATGTGGTCGTGACTTGAGAGTTGAACCTCCATTTGAATCACAGCAGGCCATCGATGCACTGTCATCCTCGGGAAGAGAAGGACCCGGATGAGAGATGTTGTTTCGATGCCGCTGGCCTTTGTACGTAGTCTCCTGGGCGTAAGGACTGTCCACGTAGTCAAACCAATGTCCATGAACTCTGTCCTCCATATCTTGATCCTAAGGCATTCTAGCCTACTTCTCCTGCTTTAAAATTACTTGCAGCCCGACCTTGGCATTTACCCCAAGTTTGTTGAGAAAATTCATCCTAGCCGGTGAATTAACTTACAGCTGTTTGCAAAATTAACAAGCAGTCGCCGGCTCCTACTTGTGGACATTCAAATAATAAAAAATTCGACAATGTATTGAGAGCTTCCAAACTTCCAAAGACCCAGCGCTTCCAAAGCCGCGCTTGAATCAGTGCCTCGGAAGCTTTAACAGTGAGCCAAAAGAGAAGTTTGGCATTGTACACTTTTATAGGCGCACGCGCGCTTAAAGCTGATCATGGGGCCAAAAGCCCCGAGGAAGCACCGTTTATTGAGTGCTTCCAAAGGTCTGGTCCCAGCGCTTCGAAAGCCTCGGGCCTGATCCCCCAAAAGCAGAGCTTGAAAAGGCTTCAGACGGACATGCCTAATTTTATAAAGAGGTAGATGACACTCATCAAAATTTGATGAGTAAGAACAAAGTTGATGCACCAAATTGCCGGGCTCATTTCTCGCCCATTTCTTGACCATATTGCCCGATTTTAGGTGCGTTAGAGAGCGAATAAACAGGGGTTTTAAGTCGTACCAGAGACAGTGGGTAATTCACCGACAGAACCTTGCATTT
Source organism: Mycena capillaripes (assembly GCA_029204075.1). NCBI lineage: Eukaryota > Fungi > Basidiomycota > Agaricomycetes > Agaricales > Mycenaceae > Mycena > Mycena capillaripes. The sequence goes on from JARHKZ010000046.1 coordinate 309,923, forward strand.
TACCATTACCCGTTACAGACCCCAGCTTAAATTGGCCATTACTCGGTCAATTCTAAACAGATTTGGATGATGTTGGATTCATATGGACAGGGATTTGAAGGCACAGGCGGCACACATTTGACATTTTGGTTACACATCGAAATCAGTACTACAGAATGCATCAGGAAAACCCTCCCTAGATATTTTGAGATACTTTTGACAAAATTCTCTGAAATTCTCTTGATTAGCGGCAGTTGATCAAATTTGGTGAAATATTGTTACCCAAAAAAGATTTGAGCTTATTTCAGTCAGATTATCGAGCAGTATTTCAGCGGTATTGCGCTATATATCTAATATTATTCATTGTATTCCTCATATGCACACAACAGAAGAGAAAACAAGTATTATATTGCCAACTATCTAAACACAGGTTTGGTACATGAAGATATATAGGGCCACCACAGACAGAAGAAAAAGTCGAATTTGGAGATGAGCTTGGAAATTGAAGATGGTGCCGTCAAAAGAGCGAGTCGAGGGCTTGATGGGAACTTGTCGGCCGGACAAGAAACACTGAAAGGGAAATCAAACCGGAGGTCAACAGGACCACAGATACGATTTGGCGAGACGAGCAGGTGCTACGGACAAGCGGGTGGTAAACGACAAGAAGACTAAGCTTATGTAAGGTATGATGAGCTGTAAACGGAACGGGTTTACACTTGAAGGCTACGTTGGGGACGACAGTGGCCACGAAAGGAGGTGGGGAATGGTGGGGAAAGTTTTTGATGAACTTGAGAACTGGACTCAAGATGGAAACCACAACGTTGAAACCAGAGACCAAAGACAAAAAAAAATTGCGGTTTGAACTAGGTAGCCGACATTCTGGTCATGGTGGGGACTCGCAGATTGATCACGTTGAGGTCGAAAACCAGATGCGGAAGGAGCAAGATATTAATTTGATGTGGATTTGCTAGTTTGAGATGAGGGGCCTTGCGCTTGAGGATGGAAAGATCCTGTTGGTATCTTTGACATGGTCGTTGACGGGATTGACAGTAGACATGGTCGATGATTAGCGGGTTGACATGACCAAGTGCATGGAGAAATAAGAAGGAATGAAGGAGGGCGCAAGGATTATGCAGGCATGCAAGAGAAAAGATCGGGTGACGTGCGGTGGTTAGCAAGCAGACGGTGACGTGGCAGATGGTGGTGAAAAAGGAGATGGGAGTAGGGCGAGTGAAGCTGGGCTTGTGTTTGGTAACTTGAAACGGTCCACAGGGTTCACGATGGGCAGCAGTGGACAGCGAGGGGAGGAAACAGGAAAGGACATGGTGGGGGAAAGAAAGAAAGGGATGTCGTACGATATCCGACCTCTGACAGATCTGTCAACATCGGTTACGTCTGTGATTGATTGATGAGCGGAGCTCAAATGACTTGGTATGTATTTCAGTCACCAGATTCTACCTCCACACCGTTTACATACCTTAACTGAAAGAATGGGCCTTCACAACATTCTTATAGTGAGTACAAACCATATAGACTACCCATGAATATTTCTTTCGACTTTCTGGCTCGATGTTGTCAAAAGTTGCTCAAATGCTATCAAATTATGCCAAAATTATGCCGAATGTTGTCGAATTATATTGGGCTAAGATAATATCGCAAGAATTATCTCAAATAAACTGGGGAGGTTTTTCCTGATGTGAACTAGTGATAGTGCAGATTAATTTCATCCTAAATGCTGCAGATGGGGTGTGCCACAAATATTTATGTTTCACACTTGGTTGCTGTTATTTTAGCTTTCAGTATCATCTTGATTCAAGGGAATCGGCCCAGAATTGGTTCAGAACAGGCCATTGTCTTGTCCCGTTTGAATAAAACAGCTCGAACTTTCAGGTATGCAATTCTTTTGATGAACATAGCACTTAAAATCATGGCAAACAGTTAAGAAATGATTAAGAAACGACCTCAGCAATTCGGCACATCAAATTTGTTCTTATTCATCAAAAGTTGATGAGTGTCATTACTTATGCAAAGAGCTGTAAGTGTCAGACTTAAGTACCTGAACCCAAAGTGAAGTGAGTGTAAATATATCAGCTACTGGAGGTATGGCTTGGGTATGCTTCGGCGGCAAGTACACTGTGATACTTTCAAAAGCAAAGGAGTGTAAGTTAGTTAGACCTACAGTGCCAAGATAAAGGATAAACCAACTTGCTTCAACTTGAGGCATCCAGAAGCAAAGTGAAGCAAACCTAAGTTGCTTACAAGTAACTTGAGAAGCATATGAAGTACAGCAAAGCAAGGACGAGTGAAGCTAAGTTACAATAAGTAAGTGCAAGTATCAGCGAGTAGGGAAGGAATCTCAGACTACAACCAGACTTCCTCACTGTAATCTGCGGCTATGCACAAAGGATTGTGTGTTGTTCGAAATCATGTCCAAATTGAAAAATGATTATGTAGATCCACAAATGGACTCGTACAAAGGACACCACAGAGAAAATTCCCAACTCGGGACACCCTGGACTGGGGCTGGGTTGTAATCTTGGCTCCTTGAATACACAACCTGAAAGTGCATGTGGCACATGCTATCTAAGACACTGATGACAGTACACAGGGACCGTGATTGTATTTGAATGGTAATTAATAGGGGTTTGAGGCACAACTAATACACCAGAGAAGGTCGCTTGCAACGTTAGGACAGTCCTCGGTGAGCCGTGCAAGTGAAGCTAAAATCACCAAGCATGGGAAAAGGGATGTCAAGTAAAGTAAAGTAAAGTTAGGCCCGCGAAGAGAAGCGGCCATCAAAGTTCAAGTTAACGCCCTCAAGTTACTTTTTGCGGACTCGTTCAAAAATACAATTGAACAGGTGTTGTTAGGGAGTGATATCGATACTCCCGATTGGGGAGGAACAATGAACGACATCGTCCGAATGAAATCTTCAAATACATCGATGGATGAAGACTAGATGGCTGAACGGATGCCCAACGCGAAGCTCACTGTATTGTAAACAAGACATGCCTGCGCTTCGCTCCGGCGAAAAAGCAGACATTTTTTTTTTACACACCGGGTCCAATGTATATATAACTATCTAACTCATTCTCAACATCTCCGTCAATGCTCGCGCTTCAGTCGCTCGCGAGATTCTGAAAATTAAACAAAAGTTGAGAGATTGATGTAAGCACGCTGTCTTACGAGGCTTGGACGCGTCGGTTAGTACCCATCTGGGAGAGTAGAATATGTGGTAATACACCGAAGGCACATCCTGCCGCCCCCGCAAAGGCCACAACTCCAGTCAATATGTCCGGGTAGGGTTCAGCCTGAGTAAAATACCAGCGGCGGTGCGTAGACAGTGAACTCAATGCGCAACACTGGCGAGGAGCCACCAAGATTGCGTCGTTGACGCGTCTGTTGATGGGACGGAGGGAGCTGAGAGCCGTCCCGGGTTATGCCGAGGCACTAAGGCTCGCGGGACTCAGTCAGTGATGTCAGGAGAGAAAAAACGAAACACACTACCACTTGGTGCCTCGTTTGCCGGACATCGGAAATTTGAAAAAATAAAGTAAAATAAAATAAATCCGCCTGAGTATGGGGAGTGCGTTTTGTACACATAACAGGTGGGCTTGCTTACCGGAACTCGACAATGGTAATATGAACACTCACAACTCGCCAGCTGCAGAGAAAGAAGACAGAGGAAGGAATGATGGGCGAAAGCTCATACCTGCATGCCAAAAACGGGGGTAGCTCGCGTGAAGGTGAAACCAAAAATAGTGTGCGACCCTACTTACACGCCGTCAACACACATGTACTCGAATGTTGGTGTCGGAAAAAGCATTGCTCAAGTTACGCGCCAGGTGATAGGACAACTAAATCAAACGAGTGAGAAATATAAAAGGGACAGGGGTGGGTAAGTGCATAATGGGAATATTGGACCAACCGTACCCGGAGAAATATGTACGCTCAGAAAGCTACATCAAAGAATTAAAATCGACGGCATCGAGGAAAGCGTTGACTCACTGAAGGGCCAGAATCCGAGAAGAAACATGTAAATCTCGCGGGAAACTCGGTGAAATATCAGCGTAGGACTGAGACAGCATGGAAGGGAAAGAGCTCACGGAGTAAACACGCTAACCTGGTGTTAATTCTCCCATTAAATATCAGAGGCCGCATGATTCGCATCGATGTATTATGCCCCAGATCGAATACCGCTCCAAGGAAGCATGGAAGAGAAAGAGCTCACAGAGTAAACATGCTAACCTGGCGTTAATGCTCCCATTAAATATCAGAGGCCGCATGATTCGCATCGATGTATTACACCCCAGATGGAATACCGCTCCAAGGAAGCCCGAAACCAGGGAACCCGATGAATCTCGAACGGCTTGAGCTATCTTCCATTTTTGGAGAAACCCAGAGAGTCACCGATTCAGCCCGAGGTCTGGCAACGTCTCAAAGGGCGCCGATTTGCTCCGAAGCCCGAGAGTTCTCCCGGATTGAGTAGGACTTGAAGCGCCGGTGGCGTTGAACGGCTTGCTCAGATTCTACGACTAAAACACCACACTACGGAAGGTTTCGTGATAAGGTAGTCGGGTTAGATATGAGCTGCAGAGTAGACTCAGATCCTGAAACACAACCACTAAACCACTATCACCAACAATAATAGGTATTCCAAACGATTGAATAGTCACAGATAATCTGATGAGTTCTGAACCTCGGATCAGAGTATAGTGTGAGTATATAAGTCGAGGGATGAGACCAGATGAGGCCAAGTTACAATTCAGAAGGTTTTCCCGATAGGAAACCCTAATGAGTCTGTGTTGGTTGGAAGATATACGATTTCAACGAAGTTGAAATAGAAGCCTTCACAAAATATGGGACAATCAAACACACAATTTACAAGTCAATAATCACGTCGTATCCCGTTCCAAATGCGTCCCCTGATATCACAATAATCACGTCGTATCCCGTTGATCTTATCACGTCCCCAAAGTATAGTTGTATTTGAGAAGCTTGTTAGATTGGCACTATCACGAAAGTGAATAGCCCGAGTTTGACAAGCCCAGATGCTACCCACAGCGCAAGAGGAGCCTTGTATAAGGTGTCCAGATGCTAGCCAGGTGCGATTCCGTGCTTGTAACAGACTGGGACCTCCCCTCTATATACTGTACAGGATAGGAGCTAAACTATTCTTAGAACAAACAGTTAATAAGCTACTCGTTTACATGTGAATAAAATGTATAGAAAACAGTCAGCAGATGTCCATGAGTTAGTCAGACGTCTCCAACGACACTCTAAATTGAGATGGTTGCCTAGAGATATTATTTGAGGGGTTAGGAGTGTTCCTAGTGCTAAGCTCGAATAATATCCCAGTGGTATAATGTTCGTCTCTGAACCTCGTCCCTTTAGTTAGAAAGCCCTGGTCTATAGCTTTCTGTTGATACCAAACACTTCATGTTTGGGGCCAGAGTGGAGTTCACAATTGCTTGAGAACTCCCTACTTCCTAATCAGGAATCGAAACAGTTACGATCAAATATCGATCGCAAGTGCCTGGATTGCCTTGGCAGCTCGTGCTCTTCCAAATGGATCATGTGACTCGTCGCGTCTGACTCAGTCAATACACTGCAACAAAAGCCTTGGGCTTTTATCGCGAACTTGGTTCGTGATAAACTCATAGGTCACTAGAGTGGATCTGAACTCCTTCCCCTTATTCGTGATAGCGATAGTGCCTTACTGCGACCTTTACTAGGTTTTATACAGCTTGGTCAACCACTGGTTTGGCCTTTATCAGGTATGTGATTTCGTGATAATCGACCCATGGTGGGTAATATATCCCCTTCGCTTATTGGATTGACCTAAAGGTAGGGAAGTACCTTAGATCCTCAAGATGTGCATATAATAAAGGTAAGCCCGAAGAAAATGTATTTTTCAGGCCTGTTTTACTACACGGCTTATCAGCGTGACAGCAGATGAGTCTTGAAGATTGAAGCAAGCCTTGAAGATTGAAGGAAGTCTTGAGAAGTCTTCTGAGTTTGAGGTCGAGTCATTCCGCCGTCATACTTGTCGGACCTCCTCGTGTAGGGGCCAAAATGGAATTGTACTGAAGGCTGAAGTGGACAGCGGGATGGCAGTATGATCGTGAAAGTGGAAAAGGGCAGCAAGCCCAGACTCGCCAGGTCTAGCTTTTTCAGTAGGCCTTGAGTGGATGATCATGAGGCGCTGGATGGATTATTGAAGAAAACAAGCGATCAAGGTCCAAACCTGGCCAGTTGGCAAAAGGAGCCGAAAGTTCGATGCGCAAAGGCCGGGAATCCAGAGGGGAGGTGATGGGAGTAGCGAAGGAAGATAACTGGGGAGAGTCTGTCATCCTTATGAGAGGGTTTTGAACGGCTCATCGGCGATGTTGAAATTAAACTGGGCCGGTTCTTAAAGCGCGATTCTGTCACAAACCGGGATCAGCCGGCGAACTCAAAAAACAGAGGGGAACGGGAAGCCCAAAGAGTAGTCAATGAGAAAAATGTTGCAAATATGGAAGGATACAAACAGGCGCAATCTTATTCAAGGCATCTGCTTAATACACGAGGTATCTCGTTGCAATCCGCCAGCTTTGGCAGATTTCCTATCGCCTGGTCGCAGGTGAAGGTGCCTAAAATCAGTGAATCAGAAAGAAATGGGACACACGCCGCCAGCGGCTTACCGCTGACAACCTGGTTGCTGTCCACTATACCCCATATATCAATGGGGGTGTCTTCAGGTTCCGCCTTAGCCTGACGACTCGGACACGTAAAGTATGTGAGCGTCATGTTGGCCATTTGCCCGGTCGGGAGAAAGACTGAGATGGGCGAGTTCTCAAAAATCGTAGCGTCTTCACCTGGGAGACAGCCGGGGAATTGGATGGAGGTAACCGCCGGCAGCAGCATAGCCGCGATGAGCGTAAACGCTATACCCGTCCCGTCGAGAAAAACGGCCGCCCCGTTTAACGGAAGGGTTGGAGCCCTACTTTCAGCACAGCCTCAAATTGCACATTGCTCTGCGAATTCTCGGCCAGTTCTGATGATTTCAGGTTCATTTGGAAGGTGAAAACATAGCACAGGACGTGAAGATGTGATATTTTGGTTGGATGTCAAAATGTCTACTACAGAATGAAATGTCTGTAGCGAAGGGTAATTTCATTCTGTACAGTGCATATCGCGTGTGCCACATGTCTAGACCTTTCACACCCGGTTGCTGCCCTTACAGCTTTCAGAATGTCCCGGATTGAAGCGAATCGGCCCAGAATTGGCTGAGAACTGGCCGTGCCACATGTCTGCCTACGGCATAGTGCTTGCACTATGATATGCCGCCTCTGGGCAGACTGGTACCGAGTCTAGCAGACCTATCTACCCAAGATTTTTCATGCATAAACGAGGGCAGTTTCTCAACCCTGGAGACCACAAGACTTTTTGTCCACAGCTCTCCTTCTCAAGCCAGTGGCCTTCTTTTATCCTTGCTTTTACTATAGCAATAGTTCATGCAACTCTGGTATCCAGTTGCCAAATTTCTCTGGGGTCCGTTTCAGTGCAGGTACCTTGCGGCATGCGCAAATTTTTCTCACAAGGTCTCTGGAGTCGACCTGGTCGTTTGGACTGCGAGCAACGGCGGCGGCATTCCCCATTATCTCAACTACCGATTCCTACATATCTTGAGCTCTTGAGCTCTAAATTCAAATTATTTCTGTCGGTTGGTTGTACTGCGCGCAATGATAACGATTGCCGTAAATGCAGCTCTAGCCCCTGAATTTTCTCAATGGTAATTATCCGGAGCAGTTTTGTGTCAGCTTCCGTATGACCCAAGACGGTACGGACGGCAAAAAGACGGCCGTCAACGCGAACGGGACCGGAGTGGCAGCCGAGTCCACCAAATCGATGCTCGTTCCTCAACTGCTTCCAAGCCAATGTCTAGTTGCTTCTATAAGTTGTCTGCAACCCACAAAATATGTTCCTTTGGACTTACCTGCCCGAAAGAAGCAGATTCAAATCCGGGTTAATCTGCCGTGATGGCCGTGAGATTTCAACGGCAACATGACTCTTTGACCCAACCGCGGAGAGATTCGAGTCGGTATTGGAGCTCCCTTCATTAGAGGATATTGGATGCCAAATACACACTGGACTTTCTGGGTGAAAACCCACATCTCACGCATACGACACGTCAACGGCCACCCGTCCCCTTCCGACTGCGGTACCAGGGAACTGGTATCTGGCGCTGCATGCAATCTAACGGCAGAGAAAGCAATTCCCTGAAATATCGTTAGAAAGCCGCGATATCACGAGAAGGCCGACGAAATATGCTGAATAGTGCGAGAGTCGACTTGGGTGGATGCTGTAACGAGCTTGAACACCTCGATAACGCAAGAAGCCGTGCCAAGCGGTGTATACGAGAAGATTGGGTGCCGAAATGTATGTCTATATCGGCAGCGAGGAGACACCTGAAATGGTAAGAAGAGCCTCAGATAAACGGCACAGGAACAGAGAAGCACATTTCAGATCAATACTCAATTATGTCTCTCTGGCTGCCTCACTTGACACTAACCCACTACGGGCGATGGCGCTCCATGTGCGCTTGCATCCGGCATCGTGATTAGAGCGGAGCGCGAACACGGCAATATCCAATGATAGCCTGAATGCAAAAAGAAGACCAGATAAGTAAGGTGCCTCATGATCATCGAACTCACTTTGATTGGACGATTGTGCTGCGCATGCGACGTTATCTCCTCGTGATGTTCTATCCACCGTCAAGGTGTGGCAATGGGACCCAAGTAGCACGATATGCTGACGAGCTCCGACTCAATAGGAGTTTCCCCAGACGCCGTTGCCGATGCCGGTAAGTAGCGTGGAAAGCGGGGAGACAGCGATATAAAAACAGGCGCCAAAACACCCAGGCGCTAGAGAGACGATATGCTGCGCCACAATCGGGGGTACGTCGAAGCTAGTCGAGAGTATAATCACTAAGCACGTACTCTGCAGAAACCAAGGAGTCACTAGTCCGCCGACCTCTGCAAAACCGACGCAACCTACGAGTGCCTCCGGGAAACCGGTGACGACTGAGCGACCAGGGACTCTGCCGAAATAAAATCCACAGGGAAAGATATTCAGAAAGGCATGCACTCCACCATTTTTGTGAATATTTTTTAACACCCGGCAGGACAACGTGATGTGGCCGGAGGCTTGGACGTGAATGCTTGAAGGCGGAGAACAAAAAGTCGAGAAGTGTACTTTGAAGGGTGTGCAGTTAGTGATTCGATCAAAGAGGTTACCGTTCGAATAACAAGATGCGGTAGCCTTTGCCGGGCTTTGATGATCAAGGAAAGACGCGCTGTCAGTCTATGAGTGTCTATGTGGGTCTATACAACTGCCCATAGAACCCATAGTATTTGGGATTTGCCTGATGTTGGATGGATCGAATTACAATTCCTTCTCACGTAAGGGAGTCCTCAATACTTGGAGAGGAGGCGAAATTTGGGCTGTGAAATTCCCCGGGTAAGTTACGATGTAGATCACTTAAAAAACAGGAAATTTGAATCGTGCGAATTCTCCAGAGAATTGCCGGGGGAACGATGTGCAGCAGAGCTGAGTGAAAAACCAGAGTAAATATGGCTGCAATTGGATCGAGTTTGGTAGGTCTGGGTCGGTGTTGGTGTTGAAAATATACCACAAGGAAAAGGAATTGACTCGCGCCCTCATCTAGACGCCGTATGTCTGCCCCCGGACAAAAGCGAGACTAAGTGACTCACATTGCTCCTCAAGCTCGTGATGAACAATCCCAACTATTGATACTGTAAATTTCGGCAAGGTTTCGTGTTACAGCTGAGGTCAACTCGAGTGGACGTGTATGAGGCCAAAGGTCGAGCAGTTAACTCACAGCCTGGCCATTCTGCGTGACAACTTGTCAGAAATGGATATCCGCATGTAAGGTAAAAGAGGGAACGTTGCATATGCGAGCTTCAACAGTTGTGGAACTGGCCCATTCAAAAGTGATTGAATCTACCTCGGTCTAAGAGTATTTCGTCAAGCGAAGTAAAAGCACATCGGCACACCCGCAGCGTTGAGTAAATAGGAGACCGTCGCCTGGCTTGAAGGCAAGAAGAGACGCTTATGCGAGGACAGTCGTGCTTACGGGCAGTTAACAACATCAGTAGCATCCCGTGCATGACGACGGCATTAACTCGAAGCTGAGACCGTAGTGTTAAAATAACAGCTGAAGTAAATCTTGCCTGCAGTAGTGTAACCCGTGGCGAAAGGACCTAACGGAGCGTACCTGTCCACTTACGACCGAGACAGAGGAGATGATATGTTGGTGTGAGAGTCTGCGGAGTGATGAAGCTGCAAAAAAAAAGAAACGGAAGAGAGACAGACCAATGAACGTACTCACAAATGCCAGCGAATGGACTGGACGCACCCTCGCATGTGCAGCGAGGCCAAGCGCATTATGGGTGCTGCGCGTGGGGTTAAGTAGCGCTGGTAGTGTATGTCAATGCCTCTAACGGTGGGGCAAGTCGGCGATAGATGGATAAGATCCCGGGGAGATTTCCCAAGAAGAACCTTGAGGTATTAGCATTGAGTATTTGGAGCATGGGTGAGGAGGGATGGTTGGGACTCACATCGCCAGGGACTTCAGTGGATATAGTGCAAGCTCCTAGGATTAAATGAAGGGCGGCGGAGTTGGTTGGCGGATAACTTATCTTGACGGAAAGAAAGTGCGCCAAACGTCCAGTGTTGCATCTTGGAATTCTACGCCGATATTTCTCTTCTCATCCACTGAAACATGCGGGGACGTGGGGTGGCATGGATTGAAGATAATGTACATACATGCATGTATATTACTGCAAAAGCTGAAATGCACTCGTAGATGAAGGGGAAAGGGCGAGTAAAAGGAAGGTGCCGAAATTGGAAAGAGACTCCGCAAATTGGCTCGCGATGAGGAAAAATTTCGCAGACAGCGTCGCCGCGTGTTTCGAATGCATGCGGGCTGGGTCTGGGCGGTGCGATGGGTGCGGGTTGCGCGTCGTGCGTCTTACCGTCAGAGTCGCGTCAAGGTTGAATGGGAGAGTGCGCCGGCCGAACAAGTGCGGCGCGTAGGGCGCGGGAGGTGCGTGCGGAGGGAACGCGGCGGTGTTGGTGATGGGAAGTGAGGGCAGGGACCAGCACTGGGGGGTTGAGGTCGCAGTGCGCGGCGGCAGCGTGTCGAGGGCGCGAGTGTTGGACGGCGTGCGGGGGGCGTGAGGGCTATAATGGTCGCGCAGCGGTGGGAGCTCAGGCTGTTGTAAATGGGGCGATTGTGCGACAAGGGAGCGCGGAGGTGAACTGACCGCACATGGGCCGCAGACGGGCGTCGTGGACGTAGGATGAGAGTCGTGTTGATGCTGAGGATGCAACGAGCGAGAGCGCATACGCGGGATGGAGGTATGATTAGAAAAGCGAGAGACAGGACAAGGTCAACGCGTTGAGAAACAAGCACTAAGTTCGGGGGTCACGAGACGATATCCCGGAGCGGGAGAAGCGTAGAAGTCAGCGTGAGAGAGAGGCGAGCCGTTGCAAGACAGCAGAAGGGTTGCTGGACGAGAACATGGAGGGCACAGCGAAGAGTCGTGCCGGATGCGTATTGGTTTTGACATGAGCTGGCAAGACTGAGGATTACGGGGGTCGAAGGGGTGTGGCTTAGGATGGTGTTAGTCTAAAGTCGGCATTAGGCGGGGAGGGGGAGAGCGCGGAGGGAGATGCGGTCTTCGTGCTGGTATGAGTCGAGGACGCGTTGAGGGGGAGGTAGGCGGCGTAGGTAGCGCGTGCAGAAAGAGAAATCAGCCAGAATAGACGCGTAGCTGTCGGCTGAGGCACGTAGGTAGAACGTCATCGCAGAGACAGCGTGGGTAGGCACATAAACACAGACAACGTAGGTAGCAGAAAGGGGAACGTACACAGGTAGGCGGGGGCGGGCACTTAGATGTCGGACCGAGGCGTGTAGGTACCCCCTACGTCGATGAAGGGGATGTATTGAAAATAGGCGGTGAGGATCGTAGGTGCGTGGGAGATAGGGGCGTAGAGACAAAAGGGGTGCGCGACTGCGGGGGCGCATGGGAGATTCAGAGCATAGTGGACGTAGGTGCGTGTTGTGCGGCGTTTTTGGTAGGGCGTGCAAAGGTAGCGGGGTAGGCCGGCGCATATGCTGTGGGCGTAGGTGCGTGGGATGGTAGGGTGCGTCGGAATATCGGCGTAGAGCGCAGGCGCGTAGCGGAGTGGCGTGGGGCGGGGGCGGCGCGTAGGTGGTTTTGGCTGTGGTGCGATCAGGTCGAGGTACATAGGTGGCGGGTATGCGGGACGTAGGCTCACGCAGAGGGGCGATGGCGCGGTAGAATTTCAGCGTAGGTTGCGTAGGTGCGTGGGTAGGTCCGCGGTTAGGAAGAGTGGTAGCAAAGGTAGGGCGATAACGGCTAGGGTGCGGGACGGTATGATGACAGCGTAGGACGCCGGCGGGGCCGGGCGTCGAGCCAGGTAGGGATCGTGAAGTGGTATAAGCGCGGCGACGTAGGTGCATGCATAGTGGCTTGTGGACGTAGCGTTGCGACAAAGGCAGCGTAGGCGCAGGTGTGGTGGGAGTAGGTGGGGCGGTCTTGTCAACGGAGTGAAAACTTGAAGAGAGGAATTGTGATGACATCAGTGCCACATCGAGCAATCACACGCTTTTGTGATCGCATCACTGGCCGCGGCAACGTTTGCGCACGCATCGGGGTCAGATATTGAACCTCCGGGACAGAATATTCAGCGTCCCGCGTAAGTGACGGTAAGATCTGGGCGGGAGGACCTAAAATGGAGCGGATTTGCGGGATTTTCGGCTTGCGGATGTTTGCAGCCTCGGCGTCCTTTTTTATTTGGCAGCGCTATAACAGAGGGAAGGTGGGATTTCAGGGTTTTTTCGATACGAGGGTAGAATAAGTCACCAGGCTTTGAATAGTCCGGCGCGCGAGCCAGGATTTCCGTGAGAGATGTATTTTTGTACTGATAGGGAATTGATCTAGAGGGTCCCTGGAGGTCGTAGCCGAAGGGCAAAACGTCGTTTGCGAGCGCCAAGGTGGTGAGGTGGTGGTGTGGGCAAGCACAGAAATCCTCGGATCTCCCGAGGCATGTTTTGAGGGATGGGGCATACATTTGGGGGTCATTTTTTTTTCCAGAGGGACGGGAATAACGTAAGGTTCCGGAGGAGATCACAGAAAAAAGGCGAGTCAATTTCTGTGACAAAGGTCAGTTTCGGACCCTACCTAACTTGGGATCAAGTTCCCGTTCGGCAAACAAGCATTCGCCAACTCGCTGCATCCAGTTATCGTGTCGGCTGACGACGGGAGTGTGGAACATCACCGGCCTAGTCCTGCAAAGAACGCTGTTATATTAAAAAATGACGAGAAGCTAATATTCTGACACACCAGGGTCCGAATCGTGGAGCCACCAACCTCGTGGTGGGACACATATCTCTAATCTCGCTCAAGAGTACCTCGTTTATATTTCGTTCAATATCTTCCGGAGAGGTGGGTTGTGATAGAGCTGCGAGAATCAGACTGGCTGCCATGCCTTACGATTTTGTGTTCTAGGTATGCAAGATGAAGAACTTGATCCTATTTAGTGCTGAGGACCGAATGGCGAACCAAGGGAGAATTAATTACTCAAGATTGTCTCCTTGGGTAGAATGCCAGGTGGTGGGGAGAAGGAGATAAGTGGGTGTAACGAGAGAGTATAGATCAGCTCCATCTGTTCCGCTACCGCCAGTCGAGTCTCAACCACCAACAAGGCCGTCAACTTCTGATGAGACTCAAATCATACTCGACACTTTCATCCTTTGTCTCCGTTGAGCAGAATTCTCATTCTATGGCAGATTATTGGGCTGCGGGTACCCATCTACGGACCATGATGCGACCTGCTGAACAGAACGGATTCCGAGTCACAAGCGCCTCCGAGTGCAACGGGCCTTTCGGGAAGTCACCGGTTCCAAGAGGAAGGAAGGTTCCCCTTTCGTCGACGCAAGCGATGTGTTGTCTCCCCATTAGATTCAACACGCGATACTGGGAAAACACAAGCGATTTGCGGTGTGAAGCTTCTGTTTCGCTTCGGTGTTGCATCTCAGACAGGTCCGCTTTGAAACATTCGATGCTGACGAGAACGCCGGAGGTTTACGATCTTGGTCACTATATAGCTCCTGGTTACCCACTCGTCCGCAACTTTGTATCCAGCGGTCAACGGCCTCCGTTCATCCGATACTAGATGTGAAGCTTCTTTGAGCCATGGGGCTACTTCCTCGGCCGATATCGGCATCCCTCGTGGGTGCCCACCGAACTTGTGCCACGCACCAGGATTTAGGGTTGGCCGTAGATGAATTGTCCGAGTCGATAACGCAACCCGGGCTGTTATGATCCTGTCCATGCTACGATCTGTGATCTGGGACCATATAAAAACGTCCACCACGAATCATATCAGGTTGAAATGCAGCCCTTGTTGTTGAGCGGAGCAACGGCGTTTACAAATCCTTAGTTGGGCCGACCAATCATGTCTACAGTCGAACTCTGACAAACAGACTCTAAAACACTCATGCCTCCGTTTTTCGTGGCTCCGCGATCTGGGAATTCCACCGCGATCGCCGTTTCCGGAATCCAATTACATGGATTAAATAAAATAAAATGTCGGCAGCAGCACTAGTGTGATCCAAGCCACTACCCCGGTGTTAGCGTAGCTCCATCACATACTATTCATGAAAGAGGGCGGAAATAATTTGGTTTCCGACCCTTCCAAAAGCATTTTTTGGAGAGTTTTGAACAAACTCTGAGAAGTGAATTAAGATCCTCCGGACCCACGCTACCCAATAAGGTTGTGTTATGGCTTCTGCCGGCGGTCACGGTCACTGTCCGCCCGTTGCGTTGCATTTGTCCTGGGTCGTCACGCTCATGATGGATCTGGTTGCTTTCAAAAACTCGCGACAGGATGAAAATAATTCAAAAAAAAAATCTTTCGGGTCAAAGGATCGGCTGAAATTGTTTGGGAGCCACCAGTGGACAGCTCAGAACGCAATCACCGAATCCACACTCCTTGAACTCACCTAACAGTCGCAGAAAATATTTACTTGTTGCCTCTTTGAGCAACGGTTACGATCATCGTGGGTTCCGTTGCCTGAAAAAGAGGCAACAGGCCTACAGGTACGTACAATACAGTATAGTGTCTAATAATCGGGCCTCAGATAAAAGTCGAAATGGCCCCCGTCCCGCAAAAGATAAATTGTTCATCCCGCCAAGCAAAATACGCATGCAGTGTCGTCAGAGCTCACACAATGACATTCGTTTAGCAGGCCATCGTTGGCCCCTTGGTCTTAATTAATGGGCTGTCTGGGCTGTCCGCCGGCGTCGACGGCGATATATATCAATGGAAACCCAACACTGTGTCTCCAAGCCATCGCCTTGCGGCTAGGATCCCCTGAATCTGAACTAAACAAAAATTTCCGTAAAATTGGCATGCGTTCGTCATCCCCACGGCGCTGAGAATCTGCTAAACGCCCCTCGATACCCCGCAGAACCCGGCATGGGTTCCAATTGCAATTGACACATCATCTTATTCATACAGGGCTAGGCTTATCTAGTTTGCTTTCTTCCACCACTTGCTCACCAACTCAGGCATCAATACCGACAGTGTAAGATCGCGATGTTCGCCATCCCATTGGGACTCGGAACCTCCTCTATAACTATTAAATATGTGATTGGAAGGGTCGGGCAAAAAGAAAAACTCTTTTTTTGAGAAAAGATTAAGTCGAGGTAGTGCCAGTCAGCTCGATAACTCTCCAGCCAACGTTATAAATTAAATTTAAAAATTATCATATTTAAGCGGCGATCACGAATTCTTAGTTGAGCCGATCAATCATCTCCGCAGTTCGTCTCTAGCCTTCAACAAGATTTGGCCCGGGAATCGTACATAAGAGTTCTAGGGCCGTTTTCCCCAGTAATATACTTTTTCGGATCGCCGCAGTGAGTATAAGATTTGGATGTTCGCCAGTCCAATGGCACTCAGAGCCTCTCAGTCATCCTCTGTCATCCTCTACAACTATTTACTACCTCAAAATGCTCTTCGCCAAGTTCGCACCAATGGCTGCGTTTGTCATGGTCTCCATGATGCAAGCTACACCTGCCGGCGCTGTTTGCGCCAGCGGCCAGATGGGTACGTTTGTTGTGAGCACCGCCATACAGTGATCCAACATATTTTGCAGCTGTTGGCAGTGAATTCGTGTGTCTCACACCATCCAATTTCACTTTGCTGTTCACTAACTCTCTGACTTGACTGGTCTTTCCTAGCTCCAAATCGTGAGTTTGCTGCTCAATGTACATCTGACGCTACTGACTGAGCCAATTTCACCAGTTCACTGGTCCCAACTCTGCCTTCAACGTCTTCTCCGGCTTCCTGATGGCAAACAACTGCGGCCTCATCTCACAGAATGGGGAGACCCAGGACGAGAACCAGCTGTGCAGTGGGGGCTACAACGGAGGTGCTTCGGTCACTTGCGATGGCAACCACCAGTACGTTGTCCGGACTCTCTCCCCGATGAACGCTGACGAATGAATAGGCCCATTGCTGCGGTGGACACTCAGGGCAACCACTGGACTTGCTCTCCTACTTCTGACAGCAGTTGCGACGTCGGAGGTAGCGGCGGACGGTTCACTGTTCTGGCTTGTTGCAACCGTGGTTAAGCGGTATTAGTGACCTTTTGGAATTTTAACGGTCTCTGGAAGTATGAGTCACCTAGTGTATATACTGTACCACTTCGTTCAAATCGACAAGGGTGTGACGCGTGACCCTTTCAACCAATTCGACGCTTCGCCACAACTTCGCCAACTGCCGAAATTTTGCATGACATCGACTTTCAGCTCGGAAAATTTCGAAAATTTCACCTTTTTAAAAAATTTCAGACGGTTTTAAGCCTTGGTCAGGCTCGAGAAACGGCAGTGTGATGCGTGACACGTAACTGTCGAAAGTACGGTACTGTTCTGCAATTGATCTCAACAAATTAGAGAACATGCGGTGGAGCCACCCGGCGCCACCAGATGGCTCATCCGGCATGCGGGGCCGGGTGGCTACATAACTTGGTGGCTGTTTGGTGGCTGCTCGTTATGGAGTGTATTGGGCAAGAAATACTCTACTGAGTACTACCACTTTCTCTACCTAGGCAGTCCACCATTCTGCAGTCTAGACTTCACTTTACTGCATTGCTAAAAGTTATCACTGATGAATGGGACGAAAATATTGAATGATAGCATGTGTAGTGGAAGTTTCTGGCCCTGCATCTGTGCTCACATGTGTAGGGGCGTAGACATGGTGGTCAACAATAAGTTCTCCCTTCGTCGCTCGAACAGCCACCCAATGACGTAGCCACCCGGCACCGCATGCCGGATGAGCCATCTGGTGGCGCCGGGTGGCTCCACCGCATGTTCTCTATTTTTGAGTGATGCGGGAAAACACATTTCTGACTGTTTGTGAGCTACAGAGTTTCCTTTTTGGAAAGTTGTCGACACTGAGATTCTTGATGCTGCCAGTAGCCTTAGAGGTCAAGGCTGAGTTGGTAAAGTCTATGTGTGGAACACCAGAATGGTACCTCCTGGCTAACTAACCAAAGTATTTATACCTATCCAGCCGTTTCATATCACGAATTGTGGCCGTGCAGTAGGTGGCTGGGTCACGGCCCCAGCCACTATTTCAGAGCACAAAATGGCTGAGCAACATAGTAGGTTGCACAAATAAGCGGGGTTGACAATCATTTGAGGTTAGGTTACACAAAAAAAGCCAGGTTGGCGGAGATTTGAGGCCAGGGTACACACATAAGGCCAGGTTGTCTTCTTTTGTGCGACAGGCCTGTTAAAGATAGCAAGAATCAGGCCCCATTTAACGAAAAAGCCAGGTTGGAGCCAACAAACGAAGTTGGACCCGATTTCAACCCATACATGTGATTTCAGTTCACTGGTGAAAATATTTTGCTGCTTTGACAGCGAAATTTAAACAAAACCGTCCATGGAACTGCAATCGCATTTTTGTGCCATCTCGCCGGGCAGGTGTCTTTGGACAAAGGTCCGTTTGAGATGCGCTGACATGTGTGTTCACGCATTTAACACGTTTCGATGTGTGTCACTGCATGCTGATGCGTCCAAATGATCTTAGAGCTGCCCGCCACCAACCATGTGGAGCCCCGCTGAAGACGAGAGAGCCATATATCCAGCCATAGTTTGACCAGCAGAAGAGTACTCTTGCCCCATGTTTGATTTAGATGAGATACCAGGGGACAGATAATCCAGTCTCCTACCCACCCTCACTTGCGGGGTTGGGGAAGACAGAGAACTGGTTTTTACTCTGCTCTCTCACTTGGTAATACAATACGACAGATACGTGATAGCCCATCAATCCATCAACTCCTCTGCGACCGCAGTGAAGCGCAAGGCTGAAATGGTGGGCATTGTGTTATTCACCCAATGTTGCAGGCTATGGCACGTGACTGTCTGCCCATCCAGAGATCCTCGCCTGCTGCTCCAGCAGGGGGCTCACTGGTACCAAACTGTGTAACAAACACCTGTATCAGTGCAACCGAGGATGCTGTCAAACACGGGGACGCACTCATTGCAGAGCTTGACGCGGAGCACTACAGCTTTCCTGCGGATATGGACATGCTACGAGTATATTTCGTACTCTCTCTACTACTACTAGAGTAATATCAAGGTTCTCTTATGTGCGCTGCCCTTTTTTTTATTTTTATTTTTGTAAAATAGGTTCTGTTCACGGTTTGAACTGGTCTGAACACTGAACCGAACCGTCTTGGAATCTTCGTGGTTCAGCAAATGCTTGAACCTGAACTGAGGTTTGAGTTCAGTGTTCAGGAAAAAGGACCCCAAACCTGAATTGAACCGAACTTTCCCATCACTACATTTAGGTACTTTACAGCCGTTTGCGGCTTTTTTTTTTTTTTTTTTTTTTTTTTTTTTTTTTTTTTTTTTGACAGCTTTGACTAAACAGTTGCCACAGCCTCAATTTTTGATCAGATTATCTCGGGAGTAGGTGTGTTGGAATCGTTCTGAAAATCTGCAGGGGATGGAGTACTGGCTTTTTTGATGTAATAATGGGATTTTTTTCAAAAAATTTATGGTTTTCACTAGAACAGCTGTAGCACACTGAATACTGGGCTGAATAACCTAATTGTTTTTTTGCCGCCTCCAGAACATTGACAGGAATTTTAATTGGCAGAAGAAAATAAGTTTTTACTTGCACAAAGGGCGCAGGTAATCCAGTTTTCGGTGAAAGAAACTGTTTTCATAATATGTCACACCATTCCATACATACTGGGAATACATTTAGGTCATTTGTCCAAGTAACCATGCAGGCGAATAAAATTTGAAGTCGGTTTAACCGGGGACAAGACTGATTCAATACGGTGTGCATGCTGCATCACGGATCGCCGTCAACCCATTCCCTGTGTAGAGTCAGTATTGGAAAGGAGAAAGAGAATAACGAGCGCAGAACTCACAAATCTGATTTGAGCCCATTGCAGAAACACGAGCCGAATGAATACGGAGAGTTAGATTTCTGTTTTTACTGCTGGACTATGTACACTTACCTCTATGGATCGAAGCATGGACATTATAAATGGGTTATGGTACACACTGATAGAACTGACTCTTAAATTGGTTTTGAATTGCGATTTGGCCGAAGGGCACGGTCGAAGGAATTATAATCTGCAAGGTAGTGAGTGGTTCAGAAATAGCGAGACTCAAAGGAGGCTCTAGTGTGCAGGCAACGTACAGAACCGGCGCTGTTGAGGCATGTTATAGGCCCTCGAGCCCTTTCAAGCAAGTCCAAAAACTCCGCAGAAATAAACGTTGAAATGAGTCAATATATTAGAGCGGAGGATGAAATGTTACCTTCATGACCACACAACAGAGCCTGATTGAAAGAGCCCGAGATTGGTGCGCGCATCTACTGCTGGCGGCGTTGATCGCGGAGACCGGAGGCAGAAAGTCGTGCGCACCCAGAGAACTGCTCAAAGGGTGGTAGACGCAGGCGGACTGTGTTGAGTGGTACAGGAAGGGAAAAAAATCTGTATGCACACCGTCTTTAGGTTGCAAATTATTCCTGTTGCAAGATAAATTTGTCAGCGACGTTCAGGTGAATTTGCGGAATATAATATACCCTGGGATGATAGTGGACGGCCGAGGCACCGCAAAAGTGAGAAATTCGACAGACACATGAAGAGAAAAGTATAACAGAAGGCACAGTATTGCGAATAGGCTGCTGCATGTCTACTTCATCAGATGTTGGCGATGCCAAATTTTCCGCAGTCTGACATGTTGTAGTTAGGTTAGTGCCTCGACGCGCGAGGAGTGTCGCACCTTGAGCAAAAAGAATGCCATGCCTTGATTTTCATCGTAGAGCCCATGATCCAGCACCGGCTGAGATGGCACAGCGAAGTCACGACAAAACACAGCAGCCCTAGAACTATCTTGATGCCCGTGACGCATTGTTGTGCTTGACACCACATACTAGAAGTTGCCGCGAGACACAGGAAAGTGTTGCGAGATGAACACAGGGAGAAGATCCAAGTTGACTTGACCTTGATGGTCGCAGCGTCTCTTGCGGTGTCTTGCTGGATTTGATCGATGCGAGAAATGGGTGCCCGTGGAGTCCTGCGTCATTGGCATGCTGGGAAGAGCATGAAGTTGCCTGGGTTGATCGCAACGGCAGTTGGGGAATAAAACTGAGCAGACGGGGCGAAGGAGGGATGCACTATGGAGGAGATTATGGGGTGTGAAAAAAAGAAAGCGGTCGAAGGAGGCCCATCATTTTGAATGGTTACAAGGGGCTGGTCGGCCGCTTCGCGGCCTCCCATCCCCTTTTGCAAAACTATTACTTAGTTTCTTTGAAATGTCCATGGAATAAAATTGATATTCAAAGGTCTTTACTGTGCACTTGGACCAGGTGAGTGACTTGGTTGAGCTGAGCCGAGTTAATTTATGGAGTCTAGGCTTGGACCTCATTTGTGCCACTCCCAAGTTTATTTGAACGCGGCCCGGCCACGGAAGACCGCGGCACAACGGAACAGGCGCCTAGTTGGCTGTCGGCGTGGATGTTATCAGATGACAGAGGCTCCCAAGATTTCGCCCCTGATGGCGCTAATCCGAGCGCCGTAATCAGGCTGGATGCGGTGGGGGCAGTCAAAGACTCTTAAATCAGGGCGCTAATGAGACAAAGAGGGTGAGATCGAAACGCTAATCCTAGCGTCCTAATTAGGTTGATTCCTGGAAGTAGTGCGGGAGTCGAAGACTGGAGATCAACAAAAGAGGTCATATTAAATCAGGGCGCTAATGAGACATTGCAGGAGAATGGAGCTGATTGTCAGATGGCGGAGTTTGAAAAGGCTTCGGACAGACGGACGGACGGACACACGTAATTTTATAAAGAGAGTGATTGAGCGGCTGATCGGCGAGGTCGAAAATAACGTGGTGTTGGGATCGAAGCTAATGTTTGATGCACCGGTTTGCCGGAGAGCCCAAAAATAAAATGGGCAATAGGACGCACATATGGAAGCCTCCAGCAGGGGGAAAAATAGAAGAATATAAACATGTACACTCTGATAGGATCTCTTTAATATACGAAGTATAGGGGAGCCAAGGAGGCTCGAAAATTTTCGCATTGGAAGTTTGAGTGCCTCCCTATTTTCGACTCTCCCGCAGTTCTAAGCTCAACCCGCCGTCCCCAAACACATTCTCGATCTTCTGCGCATGAAACACCAGTGATGACGAGAAAGACCGACAGGAGGCAGGGAGGAGTAGGATTGACAGGAAGCAGGAAGTACCGCAGTGAGTGACAGGAAACCGGGGGGGGGAGTACGGCATTGGCTCGACTGTCCCGCTAACTATTAAGCCTCATCCAGTGATCCCCAAGAATCAGTCCTCACTTTGAGTGCCCATCCAAGAATCTTCATTATCGTCGTTGTCCCCTGTCTCATCTCACACGTTCGGTTTCTTCAAGTCTCTTTTTGAAACCGTTTCGCGATGAAGTTTCCTTTGAGACAAGGTGCGCACCCACCGCAATCGGACCCCGCACATAGGCCGACGTCACACAGATGATTCGTATCCCGCAAACTTCAAGCCCAACTTCGACTCCGTCTTCAGCCTGGTGATCCAAAAGCCGCTCTCCACGGTCTTCCCCATCCTAGGCACCAACCAGGGATTGGGCGCGCACATCCTCCTCGAGTCCATCGCGTCAGATTTCCAGGAGGGAGCCGCTGACTCCGTCAATATTAACGGGAATCTCGAGGACGCGTTCGTGCGCACGGCCGCCGCTGCGCCCGCCGGGCAAGGTTTCCCGAGGCAGCACTTCTCGTACATAGAAACCATCAAAATCATTCCTGGTCTCTCGTTCTTGGACGTTGTCGTGCATTTGGATGGGACTTATACGTGGGACGAGGCCCGCAATATCACTCTGTACGAGAGTTCGTCTGGTGAGTTTGTGGACACTCGTTTTAGAGTTGAAACTAACGCGTTCTCTAGACAAGTCCGTTGTCGTGCGGAAAATCTCCCGCTTCGAAGGAATAAATGGCGGAACTGCTACCAATGTCTCGGAGGTCCTCAACGGCCAGTGCCCCTTCCTCGAAAAGTGAGTGCCACAATTTTATTCATTGTGTCCTTTTCTCACCGTACTCATCAGACCCATCATCCAGTCCAAGGCCCGGACCGTACACCAGTACGTCCACTCCATGCTCATTCGCTCACTACCACCTACAAGCTAACCGGCTTCTTTTTAAGGGCCCAGATGAACCTGTATCACACCCTTTTCGAATGAGTACTTGTATGGTATGCTGTCCCTTTCGTAAAGAAATTCAAATGTATATATTGGGAGGTTGCGCACTGTATCACACACGTTATAAAGCAATATAGAATGAAAATGCAAGATATATATCATGATGTGAATAAAACACGCTGGTCGCCCGCTTCGCGCCTTCCCATCCTCTTCCGCCAACTTGATTTTCAATCAGCTGGTTTATTCTGAAATGTTCACATTTTTTTCTGAGCACTTTAGTTGATTGGAGTTGAAGTTATATTTACTGTGCACTTGAGCTGAGTTGAGTTGAGTTGATATTCATGGGTGACCGTAGCCATTCACCGGGGAATGTGTAGACACTTGTGAGTATGGTGTAGAGAAGTGATGGAGGGTGATTGTTGGAGTAGCAAGTGTTCCGATTCTGGCCCGAAGAGATTGGTTCCAAGAGCCGAGGCCGCAGATCGGAAAGGCACTGAAGAATCAGCGAACCGTGAACAAAGAAAGCATCGGAGTGGGAAAAGCTTCAGTTGTCAAAAAGGGAGTATGTGCGCCGTTTCAAATAGTCTGGGTATACTATAGGAACGGATCTCGGGTATGAGCTTGTTGGAAGAATTTAAATTTCTTTTGTTTGGAATTTGAAAACCTAAACACGCACATGAAATGGGTGCTACTTAGCCATCGCCGTGGACCAGGACTTATTAATCATTGAATGCTGGAAGGATGGAGCCTGAAAGGGGAAAAGGAGCAGCACGAAGTGTTTTGAATTGGAATACTTGAACACCAGAAATGCGGCGGTCGCTGGACATGAAAACGTCGAAAGACCTGCTGAGTGCCTACTTGACCAGCGCCGTGGACCAGGACCTGTTCATCAATGAAGTGCAGGAAGGATGGAGATGGCCGGTCATGAAGAGGGAAAAGAAGTAGTTCAAAGGTTGGCCGTCGGTGTTGCTCTGTTACCAGATGACAGATGCTTCCCAAATTTCGTGTCCGCCAGTCCAGGAGCGGAGTTAAAAAGGTTCAGACATCGGTAATTTTATAAAGAGAGAGATATATCGGGTCCGAGGAGATATATATCGAGTCTGGATTAACATATACAAGACAAACCTCCGCTTCGCTCCGGGAGCCAGGAGCTCAAACCGAGTGAATCCACAAATTTCGTCGTAGTTAACAATATACCTAACTCCTTAGCGAAAAAGATAGGTTGAGGAGGCAATTTTGAGCTAACGCTGCTGTAGATTTGCAGTAAGAAACAGACGGCACCACAGGATTATAACGTGAAGGGGGGAGGTTTATTCATAGGCAAAAAATGTACACTCAAGGATGTACTGAAGTATAAAACGCCCTGCATCACATTGGCAGTAAAGAGTGCTTTTGAGCGGCCATCAATTTGCGGATACCTCACGCAAGAAACAGGAGAGTTAAAAGGCCAGGAACATCGAAGACCGCAGCATAGAAGAGTGTCAAACGACCAGAGACTGAGTGTATCCCAATGCCAGCCACAGAAAGAGAGTTTTTGAATGATGAAGCAACAGAACACCATAGTTTGAGAAATGGTATCAATTAGAACCAGGCCAGGACACAGAGAACATGTTTGAGTTGACCAGCCAGCAGGAGACAGACAGTGCTTGAGGACGAAAAAATGGGGCGAAAGAATGGCATTCCAACCAACAACGATGCCGCTTTTATATACCAAGAATGTGCCGGAGGATTACGTGCCCTCGCGGCCGGATAAATAAGTTCACGCTACGCCGTAGGCAGCAGCAGCAGCATCCGCTGCGTCCTGTCAACGAAGGACTACGCGCGGGTCAGCTGTTCCACCCTAAACCAGGCAGCCGTGCTGAGAAGCCCGGAATGTCCAGATTTAGCTCAAGAGAGGGAGTAGAGAGAAAGCAAATGGAGAATAGATATATGGGGAAAGCGCACAGCGGAGGGAGGAAGTCGTTCAAGGACGGTTAATTAATCTCTCCCGGGGAGATTACGTGGCCTGCAGGGTTGATCACATTCTTTGGGCTGCGCCGCAGGCCACAGCCGCTGCGATGTTTTGTCAAGACTGCGCGCCGGTCAGCTATTGAGCCATGTGGAGCTTTCACGTGTGAAATCACAGACTGTGATTCACAGTGCGCAGGGTGTATTTGACGCCAGGAAGGGAGGACGAGGAGAGAGCAAAAAGAAAGGGGATGTGCACAAAGGTGCACAAAGAGATACAAAGAATCACCGAGGTAATCGTTAAAGAATGGTTAATCCTGCGGCGCAGTTGGGTCCTGATCTGGTGTTCTCTGGGTGGCTGTTAATTCTCGAGCCCCGTGTCAACGGCTACTCTGTCCCAATTGGGTTGTGTTTGACAGTTCGCAGTTCTTCCGGAGCTCGGAAATGAAGTGCGAAGTTTGTCATGGGGCAGGAAGCGCGGAAAAATACCGTGAAGCTACAGAGTAAAATGCGTAAGAACAACAGAAGTACCTGAAATGGTGTGAATATATGGGGAAATAGCACAGGTTTCGTAGGATCTCGTTAAAGAACGGTTAATCGTGTGTCACACGCACAATATACGCGCCTGTCGTATGAACTTTCAGTAACGGCATATATACTGTGAGTTCAACTGCACATATATCGTGAGATCTGTTTATATATCTTCTGAATGAGTGCTCGACATCGTTGATGGCAGTGACCGGTGATACCCCCTCGCTGTCTGGCGCAGTGAGCACCATTGGTCGGGCGCGGCGGCATCGTGATCAACGATGTGCGGGCAAAGGCGGGTGATCAGATTAGCGGCACCCTGCTTGGATCTGTCTAGCAGTGTCAAAGACATTTAACTTTCCCAAGCTGACGTCTGTTTACAGCCATTGGCAGTACCGAAGGCGTGGATGAAAAATTTCCTGTTTGGGATGTTTTTCGAAGAATTCCCCAGATCTCAGTCAGTTTTGCACCGATTCAGATGAAACCTAGCCAGATCTTCCGGGCTAATTCATACGCAATTAATGATAGAAAGAAACTTGCAAAAATACTTTAGATTGATTGGCCTGTGATTTCGGACTGTTTCCACGATAAATGATGTCTAGCATAGTCCAAACATGTTCAAATGAGTTGATTCTTTGCAACAACAAACTAACATACGTTTAGAAAGATACCATAGAGCCAGAACTCAAGATAATTTAGTCTATGATGCCTGTAATCCCTTCTGGACAATGGGCAATCCACGCTGATCTCGAAATATTGTGAGAATTGAATGCAACCACGAGCTTTGGGAAATTCTGGCGCTATGACATCATTCATAATCCACGTAAGTCTTTTGTCTTATGAAACCAGGCCATTTGAACAAATTCCAGGCTTGCTAGAGGGCATCCAACACCCAAACAGCCTGAAATCGAAGATTATGCACTATGAAATATTTTGACAGGTTTCTCTCTATCACTAATTCCACATGAATTAGCCTGAATTATCTAACACAATTTCATCCAAATCCATGAAGAACTGACAGAGATCTGAGGAATTCATTGAAAACATCCGAAACAGGAAAATTTTCATCCGCGCCTTCGGTACTGCCAATGGCTGTAATTTCCTTTGAACTGGGAACACAGTCCATAGATGAGAGCCGAATTACAATTATTTGCAGCAGACAAGGATTTCCGTGGGGTAATATTCGGCCAAGCCTAACTATCTGATCCGAGAAACTATCTGATCCGAGAACCTGGGCACAGTTTCTCGGATCAGGTAGCTAGGAAAATGGAAGGTCGAATGGGGATGGCAATTTCCATAGCAGTACCCAAGACCTTGGTTGTGGTTCACACTTGACGAGGAATCACCTAATCCCGGGAATCATGTCCCAGATAATAGGGCAAATAAAACTGCAGGGTGCAGCTACAATACATTAGTTTTAGTCAATTGTTGGACAAGTAAGACATATCCAAGATGAGGATCCTTCTCAGAAAACCTGGACCCATTTAGGCACTCGAAGGTAAGAGATAGAGCTATGTTTCGCTTCTACGTAGTGTTTTGCTTTCTAGCTTAAAACTGTACACGCCTGCGAGCCTGCCGTTTGTGGAGCTCATGGTACCATTTTGGGAGATGAAGGCAGCAGAAAAAGCTCATTGGAAGACAAAGGGGTTCAATTGTGTTAGAGATGTCGTGGTGCAAAGCAAGAATATAAAAAGAATGTTATTTGACTCGGGTCGGGTGCGGTGACGCAAATCAGAACCACGCCGAGTAATCCACGTACTAAGGCCCCAACCATTTAGTTCTCGTTTGGCCATCTTTGTAAACAAGGCGGAAACAGTTAGTAAACCGTTTATAAACTTTTTAAAGCTGTTTACAGCTGTTTGAAAAAGTAATGACACCCATCAAATTTTGATGAAGAAGAACAGCTTTGATCCGGCGCATTGCCGCGCTCATATCTCACTCAGTTCATAACCCCTTACCTTGATTTTGGGCGCGCTCGACGCGCTTTTGAAAGCGCTTTCAGCACATATCCAACTCTCCTGGTCAAAGAGTGTTCTTGAAATTTCAGAATTCCCGCTGCCTGTTTTGAACCGGCACATCAAACAGCGCGTTCTCAGACATTCCTTGGCCGATTCGGTTGACCTTGAGTGATTCTGAAAGGTGAAATTGAGGCAATCATGTTAATGTATGACACACATGACACACATTACATGCGACTTCAAGAATGGAATTACTCTGTGATTTTCAAAGTTCATTGCTGAGGAATTCTTTCACCATGCAACCAAAATGTTAGATATTCCAACCCTATGCCTTGATATTAGCTTTCAAATAAATCCAGAACCATATCAATCGGCCCAGAATTGATCGAGTTCTAAGCCTTCCAAGTTACCATTTACAGCCTTTTGCGGAACATAGGGCGGGCGCTGTTTTTTTTTTTTTCACCAGTTTTCACCAGGACACCTGCCATGGGGTCAGTTTTGATCGGATTGCCTGGGGAGTAGGTGCGTTGGATTCGCGCTGTAAATCCGCAGTCAACCTAATACCGGTATTTTTGATGCCATCAGAAAATGAAATTTCTGCTGAAGAATTTCGGGTTTCAGCAAGTCACTTGTAGCACTTGGAATACTCCTTGGATTGACCTAATTTCTGGATATGTTATACTTATACATATGTACTAGTCAGCCCGAACTTTGAACAGAGAATATTGGAAGTGATTCTAATTTGTTGTGCACTTTGTTGAAATGGACATTCTCCTCTTTGAGAAAATACAGCACTCAAAGCGGAGTCTGGTATGTCCACATGTAAAAACATAGGTGTTGACTAGAGTGTATGCATACACTCAGCATATCCAAAAACTAGGCTAATCCAAGGAGTACTCCAAGAGCTACAGGTGACTTGCCGAAACCCGAAATTTTTCAGCAGAAATTTCATTTTCTGATGGCATCAAAAATACCGGTATTAGGTTGACTGCGGATTTACAGCGTGAATCCAACGCACCTACTCCCCAGGCAATCCAATCAAAATTAACCCCGTGGCGGGTGTCCTGGTGAAAACTGTTGAAAAAAAAAAAAAACAGCGCCCGCCCTATGTTCCG
Source organism: Mycena capillaripes (assembly GCA_029204075.1). Classification (NCBI taxonomy): domain Eukaryota; kingdom Fungi; phylum Basidiomycota; class Agaricomycetes; order Agaricales; family Mycenaceae; genus Mycena; species Mycena capillaripes. The sequence continues at coordinate 338,268 of JARHKZ010000046.1, forward strand.
CAAAAGGCTGTAAACCACCCAAGGCGAAATTGAGACCTCAAATTTCGTCAGACTTACCCACGGTGATGGGTATGGTTCAAAAGCCCCGCTTCGCGCCTCTCGAACGCGACTGGAACCATGCAAATCGGTGAAGAATTGACGGAGAATTGAGCTTGGAAATGTGGTGTGTTCAAGTTGCTCTTTCTTGTTCTATTTTTAGGTAGTGTCATTACTTTTGCAAAGAGCTGTAAAATGGTAGTTTTTTAGGGCGGAAACAGTGTGTAACTAGCCTCTACCACAGTCCAACGTCGCTGCCTTCAACAAGCCCTCCTTCAATTGCCTCTGTGATTGTATCAGACTTCAGTGACACGCGTGTTTTGTGACAGAGATGGCTCGCACTTGAGAACAGGTGCTCGCACTTGAGAACAGGTGCTCAACGGAGACACTGGTGCTGGGGATGGCCAAGGAGTCCCGAGTCATCTGTGAGACCATTAGAAACTCGCGCACAGTTTGTGTCAAAGATAGATCGCCACGCCATTTGATCGCAAATCTCTCCCGCTGATCCCATATGTTCCCCCGGGGGTTACTCAGTTGCCCCGGCTCATACAATACGAGCTCTTAATCATAATCAAAGTTCTGTGGTGGAAATGTGGTGCTTCAGTGGGGGAAGTACTCGTCAGTGGGCGATTGTCTTATCAGCTCAAGAAGTCGCAGATCTCTGGATCTGGCCCGCCATCAACAACATGCGATTTCTTTTGATATCGGTATTCTCAACGCATCTTGGACATGTCCTGTGGTTCATCAGGCAGTAGAATTTCACATTATGTCATAAATAAGGGTCCTGAATTTTTCTGGAGGCGCAGGTACAACTGAAATGTTGTATCTCAGAAAACCTGGATTTGTCTCCAAATTTGGAAACAGAGCGTTTTTGAACAGAAATGGATCTAGAAAAAAATCTGACAACATACACACTGGTAGGTAGCCTGAATCAGCTCATAAATGCATGATGCATGAGCTAGAACATATTGAGGACCCGTTAGGACATGTCAAGAATGCCAGAGTTTGTTTGTGTTTGTTGAGGGAGGGGGGGGTCTCACGTGTTGTTGATGGTGGGCGAGATCCAGAGATCTGCGAACTCTTGTATCAGCTGCTGTTGTAGTATCTTGCCCCAGCGAACCGCTTTGACATATTCTGCCAAAGTAAAATCTAGTCCAAGTTCCAGCGGCTGAACAATTCCAGCGACTGAGCTCTGAAATATTGTTTGGATGATAGTCCCGTACTCTGCTTGTTCAGCGGGCAGTCCTGAGATCATATATTTCCTCTTGATCACCTCTAGCGCTCAAGGGCTCAGCTATCAACTGACCCCTGGGCCGGCAGTATGGTTGACTAATAGAACAGTTAACTCATTAGAGTTAGCTGTTGAATCCTCAACTCGTGCTTGCCCGCTGGCTTTCAGCCATCAAAGGTGTAGCAATACCACTCCAAGGTAGGTGTAAACCCCGTTGCTACACTTCATGTTTTCCCCCAGTGACAGGTATTAACATGAATAAAATTCGGGTTTTTATGCGTGCCCCAGCACACACCTTATGGATGGTTGTTCAGATGGATGGATGGTAGCCAACATGTCGGAAAGCAGCGGCCAGTGGAGCTCGTAGGAAAGCTGTGGAAGGATGAGACAAATGGTGGGGTCGTAATGAGGTGCTTGTGTTCCGAGATCAATCAGCAACAGCATGGCTAAAGTTTAAACCACATCATCTTCAACCCTTCCAAGAATTTGTGAATAAAGTATGTACAAATATGTAGACATCACAGAGATTTGGCCTTCACATGGTAAGATGAACTAGATGTCAATTTTGTAAGAAAACCTAGCTAAAAACACGCTACCTTCGGATTCTCAACACATCCCAAGACCTAGCATGCCGGTAAAGGCCGAGCACCCACAAATTGTGCTAAAAACTTCACAAAGCATGCGGGAGGAGTTGCAGGAGGCTACAAAGATTGATCCCTTTGTGAGGATTCGTCTAGAGGGGATGCCCACCTTCCTCAACTTGTACATTAATGGTCGCTCCAAAACCGACAGCCATTGGGGCCTCTGCGCTCCAGACGGCAATTGAATTGGGCTGAGGATGGCAGTACATTCACGGCCACAAGCTGCTTTTGGTCAATATGTATGGTGACTGGAAGGAGTCACTTATTGCCAATGAAGATCTTGCTGTTGATATCAACCTATATTTACAGGAAATTGGGAACAACATCACAGCTGAGAAGTTGGTCAAATATCTTGCATGACCAGAGGTGATGGAGAAGCATGGGATCACCAAAACCATCACTGTCTGCACTGCCCACCGATATTTAAATATGTTGGGATACAGGTATTCACAGCCTCTGAAAGGCAACTCATGGACGGCCATGAGCGACCAGACATTGTTTATGAACCGGAAAAGGTCTACATTCCTGCCATCAAAAAACTCGAAACTCGCATACCATTGGTTGAGAGACAATCTTCCCAAATATGGTCCACTTTGCCTGGCAAAAAAGTTCATTGTATGGCACCATGATGAATCAATTCTCTATGCTCACAACCGGAAGCATAAGAATTGGTACTACAAAGATTCCTCAAAACTGCACAAAAGGGGAGACAGACATTCACTTATGATTGCAGACTTTGTCTCTGTCGATTTCAGATGATCTTCGACATCTCTTGATGGCAAGCGATCAGCTCGCCGCTTTTTGGAGCTGGGGAAAGGTTGCGATACTTGACATGTCAAGAGTGTTGTGGAGCAAGCTGAGATGCTAATGGATATCCTTGACAAGGGAGCACCACCTGGTCTACGTCAATGCCACAACCCATCGCAAGCAGCCTGATGGGTCATTATCCGCACGCAGAATGCCGAAATATTTGTCATCAGCTGAAAAGAATTTCGAGGGTTTGGTTAATGCTCGCGATGGGCAAACCCATTTATGAAGCAAACAGCAAACTCAGAAAAATCAAAATCCAGATGACAGGCACCGAGTTCAATGGGAATCTGCAATCCTTCTATTTCTCAGAGAATCGTGCCATTGAAGGCCTCTTTAAGGGAATGGCCAATATTCCCAAGGAGCACGGCCTTGAAGCCGAGGCCAAAAATCATGCTGAGTGCCCAAACTTCAAATGTGAACCCCCAGCTCTCAACTGCTGCCGCCGTTTATTCAATCAGCTGGTGATAAGCAGGATATTGAACCACCCGTGAAATCACTCGTTTTTGCGATTTTCATACTTCCAATATCCTCTATATCTGGTTTTGACAATATTGACTGGCTTCCCATAAGAGGCCAGTATCACCTGAGTAACGGGATGGTGTTCCTGAGTAATCCAGAGTGTCCGCTCCGAAACATGTAGGAGAAGGTCTGGCCCAACCAAACATATCAGTCGTACACTGGGAGCAAAGGACAACACATGCCAAAGGAATCTGCTTCCAATGCAGATGGTTTGCATGTGGTGGAGCCCTGGAACAAGGGTGCTAATCATCTTTATGGCACCTTTGTTTTTCTTTGAGTGGCTCCCCAAAAACAAAGGTGCCATAAAGATGATTGGCACCTTGGTTCCAGGGGTCCACCGCATGTGGACCACATGCATTGGAAGCATGTGGTATTCACATGTATTGTCCTTTGCTGCCAATGGTATCACTTGTTTCTGCTGTTTCCAACATCAGATCAAGTGGTTTCCGATGTGTCGAGCATTCCGGACATGGATCATTGAGGAAAGCATGCCAAGCATAGCTGCAGGTGACATCAGGACTGTTGGTCTGGTTGTTTCTATTAAGCAGCTATGTCAGACATGAGTTCACGGGGTCAATAGCTGCCAAGTCTTGTGATTATCAATCTCAGAACCATAGCAGATACCGATGGGGATAGTCAACTCTAATTCCAGTCGGTCTCTTCTCATGGTTTCTTTGAATGGGACACTTTGTAGTCTTTAGAATACTCCAGAAACACTGGAAATAGGATGGAAAAACGGACACTGTTACACATTTCTTTTATTTTCATAGTCATATCATCATCTGTATAAGTAGGCAGAGTAGTTTGAGATACAGGGAGGAAGTTTCCCCTAGGAAGGCAAAGTTCTCCATGGGAAATCCCTCATCACAAGTCAAGTTTCCCAAGTCTTAGATACTTGGGGAGGGCACATTCCATAAAAATACAAGGAACAGAATTGAATTTTCACTTTTGAGTTTACACTTTTACATGGAGAGGTGAGGAACTTGGATACGTGAGGAACAGCTACGTGAGGGACTGGAACTGGTTACATGAGGAACGGCTACATGAGTGAATCAAATTTGGATTGGGATATCAGATTGGATTGTACTGGACTGGACTTGGACTTAGGATTTGGATTGACAACACACTTTTGGAACTCATTATCAACGGGGATTGTCGGGATACGCACTGGAAATCACAGAAATATCACTGTTTCTTATGTTTGCTTAAACTCGGTTATCATACATCACATCACCACTGTTCGAAAGAGTTGTATCCTTTGGATCTTCAGTTTCGCTCATATCAAAACACAGCATTTTGTACAACATTCACCTTGAACAATTGGCTTTTCCATCAACCTTTCTAAGGCTCTGAAAATAGGGACTGACACTACTGTACTATTTCGCTCAATTCGTATGTCACGTGTCACAGGGCCCAAAATTTCAGAAATTTTTCGAACATGTCACAGGTCACCGAGGGGATGTTTGAATGTGCCCAAAAAGTCACAAAATCAGCGAAAAATGGGGGAAAAAAACAATTTTTGCCCCGGAGCGTCCACGACTGCGGGTAGGACTGGAGTTTCCGCAACCTCGTGGTGATGGTCGGAGATAGATTGGAAAGGTAGATTCTTTACTCTGTTAGTGCCTGTAGCACCATAGAAAGTGTCTGGGAAGTAGATTTGGCCCTTTTCAACCAACCAATTTTCGATTCTTTTTGATGTGTCATGCTCCTCCCGGCTCATTTTCGAAAACAAAAGTTCGAATCTGCATGTCACAGGTCACAGCCAGGGAGAATTGAGCAAAATAGTACAGTATCAGCTACCTTGGAAGTGTATCAAAGCACCTATCTTGCATTGTTTCTGGTGTTGGTTGTGGATAGACTCGATCTATCTCACCCAATATTGGCTTTGTTGTTTGGTTTTGGTTGTTTTGAGTGCTTCCACACTAGGTTCTGAGCTCGCACATCACCTGATTTCACAAATGTCAAATCATGTCTTGAGATGGCTTGCCAGGTCCGGGCCCATTCCATTCTTTTCCGGCTAAAGTTTCACTGCAAGCTCAATTTCATTGAGCAAGGTTTCAATCGAGTTCTAGGCCTTCTAAGTTAGCAGTGAAACCGCCCAAGGCAGAACCGAGACCCAGGATTTCGTCGGACTTACCGGCAGTGAGGTGTATGGTCTGAAAGCCCCACTCCACACCTCTCGAACGCAACTGGAACCATGCAAATCGGTGGAAAATTGACCGAGAAATGAGCTCGGAAATGCGGTGTGTTCAAGTTGCTCTTTCTTATTGTATTTTTAGGTAGTGTTCTTACTTCTGCAAAGAGCTATAAAAGAAACCATCAATTTTGTTTCGCATTTTACACCCTAATTCTGACTCAAAAAAGTGTTTCACCTCTTTTTTTGGCATGAATTTCTGTAAAATCCAAAATATTCATGGTGAAACTCTCTTACAGCCGTTTGCAGTGCAATAGGTGTGGACGAAAAAAAATCCATTTTGAGCGATTTTTGATCGTTTTTGCTTAAAACACTTGCCGCGCCTTCAGTTCTTGCCCGTTTCCCTCGGGAGTTAAACCGATCGATGCGCATTTAAAATGTACAGCGGATGGTCTATTTGGTTTCTTTACGCGACCCCAAAGACCGCTGTCTGAGAGACAAAATGTGTTTTATCTCGTGATTTTTGAGTATTTTCCAGCAGGATGGTTGCCCTGCACTCAGTTCTCGGCCGTTTTTCTTATAAGTAGGCTCAATCTGTTTGCCTGAAAGGTGCGGCTGGGTCCCGCACCATAGATCCTCAACCTCGCACCCAAGACCCTTTCCTGGTCAAATAAATCAGTCCGACCGGCAACAGTTAGGTTTTCATCAGTGGGACAGCTGCTGCGGCCTCAGTATTTACTCAATCCTTTTCTTTATGGACAAGATCTCTTCGTCTAATGAATATGCAAGGGATGGTGCCCTTGAATCCGTCCAATAGTACCCATATCATCCTCCCAGTACATGGGTTTATTTGTTACTCCACCGGATACAGAGCATCAATCTGTGCTCCAAGCAAGGTATTTACAAAATACTCGGTGATGGGATGTTTCATATTTGCTCTGTGTGACTGTGTGAGAAGGTGGATAAATATGTTTGACACAATGGAGGCACTATGCCTGATCTCACTCTCAAAAATGGCCGAGTTTTGGTTCTTAAACCGTCTACTTGGCAATGCTCAAACCATGGCTCGAATTTCTGTTTGATGTTGAAATCCATCTATAGACACCCCTTGCACAGCTCTTGCATACCTCTAACTTGGATACAATTTGTAACCAAACAGTTGAATGCAGTACACACAATTCCAACATCTGAAGTAAGTTATGATTGAAATTCCTGTCCATTGAACAGTACTTGAACTTATGTAATTTATGTAACCACCAGTTCATAATCTGACCCGCTAGTCTGCGAAACTGAGGATGTTATACCAAGCCCCGGCTCCCGAGAGACGCCATGGTTTACTAAACTTGCTGCTAGTATTTGCCGCGAATTTGACACCGGCATGTCACACTGACACCATCTCACGTAATAACTGATGCCCCCACTGCTGCCCCCCGGCGCACAATTGTGACACCCCCGGGGACACCTCTGTGACGCCCTGTGCCACCCTCACTGCCGCCCTTTGACGCCACCCTGACACCCCTTGACACCCCCAATTGCCGCCAACTGACACCCACACCAGGTATATTTCAGCACACTTTATCTCAATTCAGCAACTTTTATGGCTCAGATATGTCGAAAGGACAGTCAAAAGTGCATTAGACTGCACAGGCAAACATACATCAAATGATTTATGGCATTGCCGCTCCACTGACGCCCCCTGCGGCAAAGGAAAGGGCAGTGGCGTCACTTTCACTTTGCCCTACATTTTTGGTCCACAAGATGCTCAAGGTGCCGTGCAGGCTAGCAAGTCGCTGGTTGTATGTATTTCAAACTCAACACCATACTCCACAACGACAGCATCCTAATTCATTCTCTATGTCTGTTGCATTGCAGCAGTGATCTGGATCATGATTGCAAATCCAACATGGTCAGTGATTTCTGAAATATCATTGGCAAGGGGAATTGTGGTGGATAATTATGTCTTAACTCCCAATATTTTTGGGGTAAGACAACACACCTCTCCCCAAGTGTACAGATAAGGTCGCAGTCACCACAGCACAAGTGAGTGCCCAACGTCCATGCAAAGGACGTGCACCTGCCAAAAACCATATCTTCCCTGTGAAGAAGAAGATTTGACTGACTCAGTTTCATACGAGAAAGCAAGAAAGATGGGTAGATACCCACCCCGCTCCCATTCAGGATTGAGGCCATCTCGACCACTTGCGCACTTTCCGCCACCAGCCCCTATCCAAATATGGGAATTTTGATTGCGGCAGAAACGGCGAAGGTGATGGCGGCAAGGGTTGGCACAGCCAGCCTTGTGCAAGCCCAAGTCGCTACTCGAAGCCTTATTCAACAATTCTAGAGATTATAGGGTAGATATTTGTGGATTGAGATAAAAGTTGATACAAAATACACAATGATCCTTGTTCCTTCGTGTGCGCGAAGAGGACCCACCATTCGAGGCCATAATATCCTGGCCCCCCTCCCCCCCACCTTACCCTAACTGGCGTGGTGGGACGACAAAGCTAATACCCGGATGTGCTTGCCCAAACTCCTCGAAAGCACAACACAGGAGTCGCCCACGGCATTTGGATCCTCGGGCAGTGGGCAGATTTGGTGTGCATAACGGCGGGCGAGTGGGCGGGCATGAGGGGAGGAAGAAAAAGGGATGTGGCTGACGGTAACACGTCCATTGCTTGACAGGTGTGGAGTTGGAATCTACCAAAATCGCCGCGATCGAAATTACTGGATTTAGGTTACACAGGGAAGATAACCAATTATTTTCCAGCAAAACATGCAAAAAACATTGAGAACCAATTTACAATGCACTCCATATTTTCGAGGCTACAGCATGCAAAATGTGTTCAAAATATGTTCTCAATGGCCAATATCATGCAGAAGCTATCCAAGTCATGGAGAAATTATTTTGAATATCTTTTGTATATTGAACCAGAAAACATTCAAAAGGCATTGTAAATGGGTTCTCAATGTTTTTTGGATGTTTTGCTGGTCAATAATTGGTTATCCTTCCTGTGTTATGATTGGGCGACGAAATGTCAAAAGTGATCTTGACCCATTTATCCAGTCACCCACTGATAATATTGGCCCAAAAATATGTTCATAGAAACTTCCATCCCCACAGGACAAAAAATTTCAACTACAAAGGAATCTGAGGTGCTTCCTTTTGCCTCAACCTTCTCATCCTCGTCATGGGTGATCTCTTCCAAGGCACCTCTGCAACATTTTTTGTTTCAGTTGCCCGGGGTCTCTCGGACACTTTGTTAAATTGACAGTTGTGCATCACACACCCCCCTGTCAATCACGAATTCCAGTCGAGGTCACACATCACAGGGCCATTTGTCGAACTTCCGAGCATGACCAAGGTCCCAAACCATCCGGAATATGCCAAAAAAGCAAAATTTCATCTCGGAAGTCGAAATGTCGAATTCGTTGAAACAGTCACGCATCACACCCCCTATCGATTTGAACAAAATTGTACAGTATCACCAACTCCACTCACTAAAAGGCAGTGATCCTCAACCATGCAAATGCAATTCCCATTGTTTTCATTCATGACTGGTTTTTACATCTTGAAGCCCGCGGATTGGGATCATCCAAGCCCTGCTCAAGCCACCACATGGCACACACCCACCCCCCGTCCGCCCGCAGACCTCCCACTGGTTGAGAATTTCATTTTTCAGTGAGAAAATTGTTGAAAGAATGAAATTCTCAACCAGTGTCCCCGATGTGAGGGGCCGCTTCGCATCGCCTCCCCCACTATAGGCATAGCTGAGACAGTGTCATCAGATTTGCGGAGCTGGCACAAAAGAAAAAGATGTATACAGTTCCAGTGGCCAAAGCTCCTGTGTCAAATCGAACAAGCGACTACGGGAGGATGATTACGAAACCCCGGGTAAACTACTTCGAAGTGCCCGCTGCACCACAGAGCTTCCCAGACCAGTCCCAGATCCCTAAACCTGCCAAAGACCTAAACCCATCGAAACACATCTCTGCGCTATTCAATCCGCTCCAGAACACAGGACATCGCTCGCAGGACAAATTATATAGGCAGAACACCAGTATCCTTGGCGGAAATATATGAGATGCATCTCCGCGCTATTCAATCCGCTCCAGAACACAGGACATCACTTGCAGGACAAATTATACAGGCAGAACACCAGTATCCTTGGCGGAAATATATGAGACGCATCTCTGCGCTATTCAATCTGCTCCAGAACACAGGACATCGCTTGCAGGGACCCAATCTCCAGTATCCTCAGCAGAAATATACGAGACACATCTCCACACTATTCAATCTGCTCCAGAACACAGGACATCACTTGCAGGACCAAATCGCACAGGTGGAGCACCAGTATCCTCAACAGAAATATACGAGACGCATCTACGCACTATTCAATCTGCTCCAGAACACAGGACATCGCTTGCAGGACCAAATCGCACAGGCGGAGCACCAGTATCCTCGAAATATACGAGATGCCCCACCGCACTATTCAATCTGCTCCAGAACAATTTCATAGGCAGAGCCCACATGTCTTCAACAGAAACTTACGAGACCTTGCAACATATTCAGAACGCGGCTCCGGGCCTTGAAACCAGCCACAAAAACGCAAGAATTCGATCGGAGGAATGTATACTTAAATGAAGTGGAGCGCCGTTTGGCTGCCGGGGCGCACAACTCGCACCAGAGGACCAGCGCGAGGCACGGAAAGGCATCGCATATCGAGCTTGTCTATACCAGCAGCGGCAGAAGAGGAAGCAGGGGAGGGAAGGCACAGGGAAAGAAGCAGAGTAGCGGAAAACAGGTAGGAGGTGGGAAACTCTGTGACCAAAAGGGGATTCTTGAGTATCCTTTTCAGGGACATTCCTGGTTGACAGAAGGAGAAAGAGTGGGAAGGAATGGAGGAGTCAAAGGGAGTACAGAAGGGGAAAGAGCCTTTTCGAGGGTATAAAAGGAGTTAGGAAATAACCGTAACAGTGTCTTGTATCTCCCCACCTAAAAATCTAAGGCGCTCATTGAGCCTGATGATTCTGCGAAAACCCACACACTTCTCCACTTGACGCAGGTCAACAAATAAAAAGAGTACGAGACCCGGTATTCCTCCCAGAGGAAGGAGATGTATCAGCAGGATAGACTGGGATGTAGGATATCCAGACAAGAAGTCTTAGTTCAACGGTTGGAAAAGACATCACAACAGCCAGCTAACAGCATGGGCTGTTAATTTGTGTGTAACTGTTGCAATAGGTCGGGTAACTATTGTCCAGAGACACTCGCTCCATGATAGAGATGAGAGGGGGCCAGAGGGACTAAAAGAAGAGGAACTCTCGACATGGGTCACCAAAAGAAAGTAAAATCGAACTCTGGAAAGCTCCTCGTCAGGACCACAACTTGATACGTCGAATGGAGGACGAAGATATCGCATACGAGAAATAAAATAACCCATCCTCGATACACTCATCGACCCCCTTTGCGTCTTCTTCTACAAACACGCTCACGGATTCGCCGAGGGCAATCGAGAAGGCTACCTACGCCGGAGGAACTCTACGGAATAGAAGTAGCGGAATAGTTTTCAATGCAGAGGACTGAAACAACTATAATAATTTAACACACCACCCCATCCTCGGAGAGACACTCTACGACACACACCGATTCAGCCACCACAAATTTCCCCTTAGAGGACGTACCGTTATAGACACTATAAAGTGGTCTGACAGTGAAGGAACTGCAGTCCACATCACACCGACATTGGGCTCAGTCTCAACTCAGTTTTCATGGCAAAATTATTTGTGAACATTTGATTCTCCTTGGCCACGGCATCCACTAGTGCTGCACTGATGGTCTACACTATCTTTACTCCCAGAGACTTTGGGAATTTTTGTTATCTCAGGGTTTACCTATCAGGATTGCGTCTGGTGGCTCCTGGTGCAAGTGCTCACTACAGTTCAAACATTTGTTGAAAACGACCTCGCGTATTTGACAGCTAGCCGACTTTGGTGCAGCATTTGAGACTAAAGATTGGGTCATTTTCTGACCATGCTCGATGAAAATCCACGCATATCCAGTTACAGCTAATGCTAAACCCAAATTATCCAATGCATAATATTTTCGTAAATCCCGCTCTGTCACTAATTCCGCACGAATTAGCCCGACGGATTCATCTAGTTTTCATGGGAATCGATGGAAACTGAGCGAGATATCTTGAATTCTTCGAAAATGTACCAAAAGAAGAAAATTTCATCCGCGCCTTCGGTTACGACATTAGCTGTAACAATTTCCGGTAAATGACTCTGCTACTGATTTTACTGTTTTTATCGCTAACCCAATAGTTAGGCTTTGCGAATTTCGTCAATTATCACTATCTTTCGATGAGGGTAAAATATTCCTTTTCCCGCTGCGAGAGCGGTTGCTTACCCTACGACTGGCTTTTGTTTCTTCGATCCACCGCTGTTGGTCACAAAAACCTGACAAGCAGAACATAGGCATGTTATCACCAACGTACAACAGAATTTGGAGAGATTCATGAACCGGGAAACTAGCCTTATACAGAAACACCCAAGTTGGTACACATTCACATACAAATTATCGATGTTCTCAGTCGTTAACATGTCAGTTCTCGAAGAGATCGTGGTGTGCGATCTTGTGCCTCTTCCAGTCTTTTTTCTGGCAAATCCTAGCAGTAATGGTGGGTTTTTACCAATGTGGGGTTAGAAAAAGGAACTTACGGGCCGCAGTATCGGTCCTTCTTGCATTTCGGGCACGTGAAGCCAGCCTGCGCCCGGCAGACACAGCAACTTCGATTCGTTCTCCCAATAGTCTCCAAGTACGACACGCCGAAGAAGGGCGATAGGGCGATTCTGGTACAGTACTTTGCCAGAGGTTTCCAGAGCGGCACATTGTGCATTCCCTGCACATCTTGCCCTTCACCACATGCACAGAGCGGAATGGCCTCCATTTCAGTGGTGAGTGGGATGCGGCCTTCGACAACATACTGGCATGAGTCAAGGTGCTTCCAAGTGCGGCATCGCTCGGCGAGAACAGGAAGGAGCAGCTTCCAGGACCTGACTTCTCCCTTCTCCAACAAAACGCTTTCTGTATTGCGAATGAGTTTCACGAAATGCTGTTCGATCTGTGTGAGCCGCTCGCCGTTCAGGGATAGAATAAAGCCATCGCAGACGATAGTGTGGGAAGAAAGATCGAACCGAAGCTGGTCAACGAAAAAGACAGTATCACAGTTGTTTGTTGCCTTGTCTCGAAGAGCAAAGATACGCTGAGGGGAAGAGCCCTCAGGTTGGATCCCAGATGCACGCACAATGATTGCGTGGATGCTGTCCTTAACAAACATGAGAGCATCCACTTCTTTCTTCTTTCTTGCCTTGACTTCTCGCTTGGAGAAAGCAGCACCAACATGTGGATTGAGCCAGCCATGAAGCTTGCTGGTTTTCAGATTCACAACGGGAAGACTTTGAAGGTTTAGGTGGTGGATGCTCCATGGCATGAGTCCCGGGACCGCAACAGGAAATGGATCCACGTTCACTCCTCCTTGTGTGAAGGACTTACGAAGAGGAACAATTATCTAGACACATAGGTCAATCCTAAGGATTTATAAAGTATGAATAAAAACTGACCTCAATCCATAGAGATTTTCTGGCTATTCGCAATTTGTGTTGTGCTGCTGTGACAGGGAAAGGAAATATGACCTTCTGAGTTCTTCCTCCGAGCACAAGCTGGACAGTACTGAAGGAAGTCTGCTCCACAGTGACATTCCCAGAGGACTGCAATGCCGACTTGGCTAGTTCATCCTCTACGCTGATCTTGGTTGAGAAAAATTCCAGCAGGTCACTTTCCTCGTTAAAATTGGCACTAGTGGGGCTTTGAGATCCAATTGATCCAGAACCAGACGGCACTGTCATATTAACGGAGAGTCCAGATGGTGGTGGCTGCTCTGGAAGAACGAGAACACTTTCTTTATCAAGGAGTCGGGCAGAGTAGATCTCAAGATGAGGGCCTAGACGTGGGGCATAGAGAATCGTGTTGGATGGGTTACTCTGGAGAGCAAGGGTAATGAGGATGTCTTCAGGGCGATCATAGCCTGGACCATTGCCCGTCAGTAGCATTGCTGGCATGATAACTGAGATGATGAGGGGTTTGGTGCCTTGGAAACCCTCTCGATCCTCTTCAAAATATGCCTTTGCATTTGCGGGTGTTCCCATAGCAGAAAGTGTCCCAAATGCTGCATGAATAGATGAGAAGAGGTTGTGCATCCTGGGTCCTCGCATGCCAGCTTCTAGAGTAGGTGTGGCAGCTTGGCCATCGGTGAGTATGCGGAGCTTCTCTCTTGGTATTGTCAAGAACAGTCGAACAAGAGGGGAGACCTGAGACCAGGCCCTGAATGGTCCAACACAGGGTACAAAATCCAGCCGATAGATATCCATGGTATAGACTTTATGGAGATGAAGTAGACCACAGAAGTCTTGGTATCTGACAGTATCCATCTTCATGGAGTGATCAGACATATGAATGTCAAAGAACCTGTCAAGAACCGCGATCCATTCCTCTCGAGAAATCTGTAGTCTGTCTCGAATAAACCTCAACAGCAGCACAAAGCTCTCCCGACTGTAGTGAACAAGACTTGAATGACCAACAGCTTGGACTGGATTGACACGGTGCCGTTGCCAGAAAGTCATGGCATCCTCTTCCTCAAAGAGTGCATGGTACAGATCATAGAGGAATGTGCCTAACTGCCATGAGTCGAGCACTGGAATGTCGCATCCTAGTGTCTTCCAAGTTGTGACCTGATGATATTGCACTGCATTGGCTGCTCGATGTGTGAACTCGTATGCGATAAGCTCGTGGACGTTACTACGGCTAGAATAGCCTGTGACAAAATCGACAGGACAAAGGCGGAAAAGAACGCTCATGACTGTGAGATCGGCATGAAAGCGCTTGGCAAAATCTTTGGGTGTGTCGCCATCAGGATTTTGGACAAGGAGTGACTCTAGATAGAGAACACCATCCCCAGAGCATGGTAAAAGAGGTATGGATGTGGAAAGGACATTGAGTAGACCAAGATGATCATCAAGATTGGAAGTATCAATCACGTCAAATATGAGTGGGGCATGCTTGTACTCTTCCATGTCAAGTGAGATTGTCTCGGTATGCCATTGACATACAGGAATTCTGGTCTTCAGTACACCCGACTCTCTGCACATTAGCAAAGCCCGTGCACCAAAGATGGCATCTGTAAAAAAAACACGAATGATGCACAGGCCCTGCTCATGGTGACGGTGGAAGGCTATGCACCAGTTCTGGAATTGAGCGCGGATGCCTTTCTCGATATCCAAACGGGATGGTGCGCCGTTAAAGTTGCCGAAGATGGGTGCTAAGTGGAAGGGCATGACAGGATCGGTGCCATAATGAACATGGCAGCCTGGGCCGGCTTGTGTGTACACAAAAGTGGGGTTGAGAAGAGTAGCTGCAGAGCGACGAGGTGCAGAAACAAATGTTGTGCCATAGTTCCAAAAATCATGGAAGCAGTGAGAGAGTGTTTGCATCGCATGCATCATGAGTGGCCCCGCTGATCGACTGGTGTGCAGGATATGGCCGTCCTGATATTGGCTCTGGTATCCTGCAACCCCGGCCTTGAACTTATCCACAATAGCCAGCAGTTTTGATTTGGGTAGCGTGTGCATTTTGGCGTACTGGTCCCAGTGCCAATTTAATTCAGTCAGGGTGTGCTTGCTACTCATTCGGAGTGTGGAGCCATATGGAGAATCCCTCCAGCTTTCCAACGTGGTTGAGGCATCGAGGAGAGCCTGGCATTGGGAAACCAGCAGGGCAAGCGAGTCCTTCTCCAAGTACAGATGAAAGAAGATGTTGAAGAGATGATCGGTAGGTTTTTTATCGATAATCAGAGACAGCAGCAGCACATTGCGGGCTGGAGCATGACTTAATATAGGGTATAGTTTCTAATTGAAATATCACAGACCAAGCACGGCGGGCTCAAAATCAACGCATGTGAAGTCGAGCTTCCGAGTTGCTGAAGAGCATTATTCAGCCAGATTCCGTTTGAAATTCAAGCAAGTCACTCACCAGCATCATGTTCACAAAAGAGAGTGAACAACACGTTTCGTGGATCTCCGCAACCGAGAAGGAGAAGACTGATATCTTTTTCGGGATGTACATCTCGAGCAAGCGAGACAGCAGAGGTGTTTCCGATTGGGTAGAAGTAGCGTTTCCCGGGCCAGAATAGAGGATGTGCCATGGTAGGTGGTAGAAGGAAGAACGAGAGCGTCGTCGTGTAAGCCTCGTGTCCTTTGGGGGCGTTACTGTGGATACTTGCCGTTGTGCTTCTCGTGATCGCCGGTCGGTACGGAACGGTCCGAACCCAGTAGACTGTAGTTGATGTCTCTCTCTTTATAAAATAACGGTTGTCCGTCCGAAGCCCTTCATGCTCCTTTTATGGACTCTATGACCCACAAGTTTGGCGAGGCTCTCACGGCGAGTGTCACTAGCGCGGTAGGCGTTAATTTTTCACCACCCTCACATCTCATGATGTCATCCTGTCCTTTGTGTCCACGCTCTTACGCTCTTACCATTTCTTCGCCTGTTACCTTTTTAATGTTCCCTGATCACAGACAAGAGCTCACCGGTCTTTCGAACTGCCGCACGTCACCACCGCACCACTTGAAAATCTGAAACACTAGCTCGGCACAGTCGGCCCGAAACGCCACTTCCCACAGGACATGACGTTCTGATTTTTGTCAATCCAGCTTCTAGATTGCCACATGCCCGGACTGCTCCAATCTTTCGAATAAACTCATTCCCTGACTCTGCTTCTATTTTGACGCACTATACCCTGCGAAGACATACGAGCACTACATTTTTCTCTCTATGGCAGCTACCATTCCACGACTCTCGATTGTGCGGCTCCAGGATATCAAGCCACCAGAGAAATTCTGGGCACGTTTACAAGAGTGCTTCTGGCCGCCTCGTCGGTTAAGTGATGAGCGCCTGGAGAGGTCACCGCATAATCGGTGTCCGCGTGGCGAGAAAGTGAGCTGTGATGCGAAGCCGAGACCTGCATTACAAAATTAGCGCCTTTCAAAGATTGGCGCTCGGTGTTTGTGGGATGATCGATGCGTGAGGAAGGGACGAAAGAAGTAAGACCAAATATTGGCGCTCGGTGAATCAATGGTGGACTTTGAAATGCTTTCAGACCATCTTATACAGAGAGTGCTGTCATGTGCGGCAATCTTTCAAATAAACTCAGACCCCACTTTCTCTGTTGTAGATAAATGAAGGGTTCGATGGCAGTGTCCCTGAGATCTTACAGCAGTGCCTCCTCCACGTCTCTCTCAATATGCAGAATGTCTTCGCACTGGGCGACCCGGAAGGAGCCACTGATGAGATGCTCGCAGCAATCAGAGTGGAAAAGCATCGACAAATTCGCCGTGCGGCACAGCGCAATCGGCGTACAAACCAGGACGCTGGTGAACGAGATCTGATACGGAAGACCAATAGCAGCGCGCGCAAAACGGCCCGGGACGCGCTAACCGAGGGAGAAAGAGATCGGATCCGTTTAGCCAATACTACGGCTCATGCAGTGTCTCGCAGCATGGAAGTTCACCCTCCTCAGACTGATCGCTGGTGGTACCAAGTCTCTAGGCTCAACTCCTCCCAAGTGCCAAAGCCACTTGGACTGCTGTGGAATCGGGTTTGCAAACACTGTGGCACAACGGTGTGTGAATGTAATTCCTAATCATAACTGGCCTGCTCATGATTCCAGATGCTAACTGGTGAAAGATGCCATGATGACTGTTTCATCTGTGGCCCCAAAGGCAGTCATTATCGACCCCTCCTCCCGCCTTATCCAGAGGAATGGGACTATTTTATCAGCGCTTCAAAGACTGCCGCTCTCTCACGGAAGTTCAACCAGATATTCTGCCTTACTGCTCTGGGTGTCTATGACGGTGATTTTATGAAGTTCTCACCTGGGGTTTCTGCAGTCACTTTAGCTGGTGGTCGTACTTACCACAGAATCCTCCCATCACACGAAGGACAGCATGCACTACGATGGTTTATTCATGATCCCTTGGCAATGTTTGCAAAAGGGGACGATCTGGACATACCATATCACTGGATCAACAGCGCACTTGCAGGACTCGAACGAGTCAACCCCTTCATCTCTGAGCTAGAGAATCTGAATGCTTATGATGATGAGGATGATATTGCACTACATCTTCAATATTCTGACAATCTTCAAAGCTCTGAAATTGCAGCTGTTATTTCCCTAGCTCCAGCATCTCTTCCCACACGTCGAAAGCTGGTTATTCAGCGTAAAGGAGCAGATGCTCCGATTTTCCTCGATCTTTTCTCTCCATTCGTTGAGCCTCTGCATTATTTACTTCTCCTTCCGTATGGCACGTTGGGCTGGTCTCCAAACCGCATCAATGCAGCAGGCAAGAAATTCAGTCAAGCTCGCTGGTATAGAACAAGGTTTTTCATGAATGCTGAACAAATGTCAACGTTCTCGCGATTGACTGGTAGGTTTCTCTCCCGAAAAAAAGTTGCACACTGCTAATGGGTCCAAGGCGAGTATCTGGTCGATGCCTGGAGTGCAATAGAGGAGGCAAGGCTGACATACATCCGTCTCAACCAACATGGCAGCACAGATGAAGAGGAATATATAGGAACTGGAGATGAAGAACCTGTCGACGATGTTCGGCTTCCTTCCACTTTCATTCACCCTCCCTCCTGGTCTGCTGCAAACATTTCTGACTGTCTAGCTCTTCGAAAAGCGCTCGGCCCAGTTACTCTCTTCATTACATTTACTACAAATCCCTGCTGGCCAGAGATAGCATCTCAACTCCGCCGCGGCCAGTCTGCGAACGATAGGCCAGATCTCATTGTACGGGTCTTCCAACAGTATCTTTCTGCATTCATGAAAGATCTCTATGCTACCATGGGACCTGTACTTTATCATATTCGCGTTACAGAGTTTCAGCAACGTGGACTTCCCCATGAACATATAGCTCTGGCTCTACGAAATACACCGAAAACCCCAGCAGAAATTGATGCATTTCTCAGCGCTGAACTTCCACGCAATTCAGGGCCACTACGAGACGCTATCAAGCGCCACATGACACATATCCATGACCCCAAGAAGTCATACCACCGCTGTGGTTGGCCCCGTGAGTGTCAGTATGGATATCCGAAACCTATAAAGGCCGAGTCATCGTTCAATGAACGCGGTAGGTTGTATCATGTAGCACTCAGTACACCGGCCTCATGTAGAATTTATTTTTTTCATAGGATATTTTGAGCACCGGCGCCGTCAGCGTGAAGACGAGTCCATAGTTTCACACATTCCATGGCTCATTCTCAAGTATGATTGCCATATCAATGTGGAATACTCCATGGGTGTCAACCTCTTTCAATATCTGTTTAAATATTTCTACAAGGGGGTCGATGAAACCAACTGGTCTGTGCGCACAACGCCTCGGGACTCTGGAGAGCAGTCTGGGTCTATTCGCAAACCCGTGGACGAAATTAGAGACTATGAGCGCGGCCGATATCTGTCTAGCATTGAAGCAGCCACCCGAATTGCCTCTTTTCATATCACAGAAAAAAAGCCGGCTGTGAAACGTCTTCCAATTCATTTACCCGACAAGCAACGAGGCCAGATGGCGCGCAAAGATGGTTCAGAGTCTGATGGAACTCTTTTGGTCAGATATATGGCCCGTCCACGTGACCCTGATTTGGACAACCTGACATACATCGAGTTTGGCTCGAAGTGCAGGTTGGAAAAACATGTTCCTACTCAAGAGATGCATCCTCTCCAAATCCTTGAACACGAATATCCGACAAGACCCCGAATGCGAATTCGATTTTACCAAGAAACACATGTCGGAGTCTGTCGTATTCAAATGGTTTACCCGAGGCATGGTGATGTATTCTATCTTCGGGCACTCCTCTTGCATCGAAGTGCCTGTGACTGGGTTGACATCCGGACCGTCAACGGAATTACCTACTCCACGCACCAAGAGGCTGCACGTGCTCTAGGCCTCTTTGATAATCGCGAGGAAGGCATTATGGCATTTGAAGAATTGTTGAACTTTGGAGCTGCTCCCGCACAACTTCGTTGGATCTTTGCTGTACTCGAAACTGAGGGTCATGCGGTCATGACAATCTGGGACACACATGAAACAAGTCTTTCTGCAGATATCCGGGATCGTATGCTACGGGTAACTTCGTCACCTGATGCGATGTTGATCAGAAATGAGCTGCTTAGAGCACTACAAGTTATTCTGCGAGGGCTAGGCCGGGCCTTAATAGACATAGGACTTCCAGAACCCGAACAAAGGGAGCTTGAAGTGGATTCAGAGCGCTTCCGATGGAGTGGGGATCCGACTAATCTCTGTGCCTTCAAGGACAGCCTTACAGCTGAGCAGGTATGATTCCATTGTTCAATTGAGCTCTTGAAACTTATCACTAATGATCAAGCGCTCTTCTTACGACTACATCATGCAAATTTCAGGCATGGATAATCCGCCTCCCATCCACATCGATGGTCGTGCAGGTCGTGGCAAGACATATCTTCTTTACCCAGTAATTGGGGCACTGCGAAAACTAGATGAAATTGTCTTACTCTCTGCATCGTCTGCCTTTGCAGCTAAGAATTATCCTGGTGGTAGAACTACACATTACCTCTACGGAATCCCTGTGGACGAATACAAGCCATTTTTGAAGTCATCTGTGGGGCTCAAGAGTGACCGGGGACGTCTGTTGCACGCTGCCAAGTGTCATGTAATCGATGAAATAGGTGGTCTACACTACAAAGCCTTTGACTGTGCAGATCGTCTAATGCGCATGTTAACTGGGAGACTTGATCGTGTATGGGGTGGGCGTATGATCATTACCGTTGGGGACTTTCGACAGGTTCGTTCATTTTTTTTCATCTGTATATTATCATCAACAAGTGTAGGTTGCACCTGTTGTTCGATTTGGAGGCAGAACTGCAATATGCAAAGCATCCTTGCGCACGCAACCCATATTCAACCAGTTCAAGATACTACAGCTACAGTGTTCGATGAGACAGCGGAATGACCCAGAATTCTCATCATTCCTGGATGCCATTGGAGATGATCACAGTCAGGGTATAGTTGATCTCGGTCGGCTTCACCACACTCAATCTGTCCAACATCTCATTGATTTTGTTTTTCCACCAGCGGTGGTGGCAGATCCTCTCATCTGTATTTCCCGTGCAATTCTCAGTCCTTTCAACACTTTTGTAAACGATTTCAATTCAACCATTCTCAACAACGTTCCCGGGAATATTCACCGCTATCACAGCAGTGACTCTGTTGAGGGCGATGTTGAAAACTCAAACGAAACTGTTCTCGCCGATCCAGAGTTCCTAAACTCCTTGGAAGAGCCAGGGATTCCCCCACATGAACTAATTCTGAAGACTGGAGCCATATGCAGACTTACCCGCAATTTCGACGCTTCTCGAGGGCTCACGAAGAATACCCGAGTAATCATCCGGAACCTATTACGATATACAGTGGAGGTCGAGACGATTTGCTCAGTGGTTGCCGGCAAGGTCGTTGACCCGGTGCGTACTCATTGGTTCAACAGGTTTTTGGAAGACATATGAAATATTATCCCAGATTCGACTTCACATCCCACGCATTGACTTCCATTTCAATCCTCAAGGGTTCAATTTTACTGTTCACCGGAAACAAATCCCCCTCGCCCTTTGCTACGCTACTACCTTCAATGGCTGCCAAGGGCTTACTGTTCAGAGATTGGGGCTTGATCTCCGACGCCCAGTGTTTTCACACGGGCAGTTGTATTCCGCGATGACACGAGTCCCAGACTCTGAAAATGTTCTAATCCTGAAATATGAAGGGGATACATCTACATGCACTACCAAAATTGTTTGGAACGAGCTTCTTTTGTAACCCTATTTCAAGAATCTGATACAAACATTGTATTCATATTTCATTCAACAGAGCTGATGCCAGCCCGCGAAGCGGGCTGGCAACTGCTTGTTGCTATCTAGGCTCGGTTACGGTGTTTGTTGGTTCCCAAAAGAATTAGAAAAAATGCGCCCAAAAAGGAAAGAGAAAGAGAAAGAAAAGAGGAGAGTTTAGAATTATTCTACGATGTCTGCACACCATGTATTTGGCTTTCATGTGGTAGCCAAACAATGAGTGATAACCATCAATCTCTGATCATTGTGATAAAAGAGTGATAACAGAGCACTTTTCTTCAGTAACCACCATGGCACAATCACCCGGTTCTCCAGATTACTTTGAGGGACTCAATAGCCCAGCTTCAGAGCTTTACAAGTCCCCTTCTCAAGTGACACAGCCTCCATCAGCACCTGCTAGTTCGAGCCCATATCGGCCTTTGCCTGGCCTTATCAGGACCCAGTCAGAGATCTCAAGCCAAGGTGAATTCCATTCTTTGCTTCAAAAACTTGTGCTAATTCAAGACCAAACTTAGGAGAAATCCTTGGGCTGCCTTCAGATTCACATCTTGAAACACCTCAAACACATCAGTTTGGTTTGTCACCTTTTATTCCTCCTTGGTCTCCAATTTAACAACCATTTTACAGTTACTTATCATTCTCCAATTAGCAGTGAAGCACTTGATTAATTATGTGAGGTCCAATTGACATACAGTACAGATTCGAGCTCAAACAGTGCCAATACATTTGCAATAACATTTGTTGACAATGAGACTGGTAGTTTTTTTTTTTTTTTTTTTTTTTTTTGGTAGACTACATCGGTTTGGCTCACCCACTTACACAGAAGTTCTCCAATCACGTAGAGGCCGTCCTCCCAATCCAGAAAAGCAGGAAAAACCTGAACAGTCCAGCCGAAGTGTAGGTCGGCCTGCAGATCCCACAAGACACAGACCATATGATGGCCCTCGTGTAAGTGTCTAATACATATATCTCGCCTACTTGATGTGATTCACAATTTTCTAGGGGCTAATAGATGCACCTTCCACAGTGCCACGTATACAGGTTTCCTTACAGACTTCAGCTACAGGCCCAATACGCCAAGGAGTTCTTTCCGACTGGGGTCTTGTACCATCCACAGATGCTTCTGCTCAGAAACCTGTACCTGCTTCAGTTCTAGCTCCTCCTACAGGCCCAAGGATAGAATATGTCATTCCAGAGGCGGATCCAAACCAGAGATTGGAGCCTGATGATGCTGACATAGAGGATCCATTTCAACTTATGGGTGAGGGTCAAGGAATTGAGGATGAACCCTGTGAGCCCTCTAATGACAGTGATAATGAGGAATCTAGGCAAACACGAGCTCCTCTGCCGCCCTTTGTCAAAGATGCATATGAACGATTTAAGCTCAAGTCTGACAAACAATACCAAGTTCACGAGTCATTCTGGGTGCCACAGAAGGCCAATATATTTCTTCTTGGGGGAAATCTCCAGTCTAAAGGGAATGTCTTGAAGCCTACAGCAGAGGCAATGTACAATGCACAGATGTTTTACTGGGATCCTGCTTACTTTGTGGATATTAAATGCCCAAACTGCGGTGCTAAACTCAATTATCATGGATACACACGGCCCCGTCAAGTTGTTGATATGCATAATTGTTTCTATATGGTGGGACGGCGGTATCACTGTACCCATTGCAAATCAAAGACTCAAAAGAGCACTGTGACATTCAATAGCTGGGACCCCAGGATCATGAAGACTCTTCCAGCCCACCTTCTTGATGAATTCCCTGCATATCTGAGCCATCGAGGTGCAATGTCCAAGCCTGTATTTGAAATGATGCGGACAATCTTCCAATATGGATTAGGATCTAAACAGTTCTCCAACAGTCTTCAGGTTCTACATAGACTGCATTTTGACAAATTACATGCACAATACCTGGATGGAGTGCAGGCTTGGGCAAAAGCTTATCCAGAAAAAATAGAGAGGGAGCCAGTTTTTACAGAGTTCAGCAGCTTCGATGACCCAGCTGGATACAGCGGATTTGTTCCCAGTAGTTCTTGGCTTAACATGATGTACAACACATACATAGAGGAGCATGGCCCAGTAATGGATCAACAAGCTGCTATGAAGAGTTTGCGTACTGGAGCAATGGATCACCATTATAAGACAACCAAGCAGATCATGAAGATCAATGGGGAATCAGTATTCTCTGCAACAATAACTCTGACTAATGAACACGGGGAGGCTCGGCTACTCGCTTTTGTGGCTACAAGCTCACATGCAGAATTTGAATCTGAGTTGCAGAAGGTCCAAGGGAACCTTGACCTCTATGGACTGTCCCAACCAGAAGTTATACAAGCGGTCGCCGGCGCTTCGCGCCGGCTCCCACTTGCTCGCCTTCTTTGCTGGTAACTTTTCATCGAGTAGCCTGAACAAATTCTTTTGATGTGTTCTGCAAATCGCAGGCTCAAAACAGGTAAAGCTGGAGAGTAAACAGCGACTCGGAGCGGAACTCTAGTGAATACATGCGAAGGCGAGAAGAACAGACCATCTGTTAATTGGGGGAGCTTGCTCCCCCGATTCTATCCAGGCGATCCGATTTGTGTGTCACGTGCAAAACCGCGGTCGTGAAAGTCACGAGTTGATTCCCACGATGGCGCTGCCGCGCAGCGGCTGTTCGTTTCGGCCGAAATCCACGTTCATTTCGGAGATTGATATCAGTAAATCAATTGATTGAAATCCTCAAGGCAAGAGGCAGTGCGCTTCGGCCAAAATCCACGGTGTTCTGTTTGGGAACTCAAAATACCGGCACCCCAGGATACCAGTGGTGTGATTGCACACCGGGACACCGGCGATGTGATCAGGAGAATGTCAATTACCAGAGCATTAATTTTGGGGAAGTGGAAGGCTACGGCTACTGAAGCAAACAAAGCATAGCAAAACTGAAAATAACTCAATCGATTGACCTCAAGGCAAGCACGCATAACTCACATTCTTCCTTGCCTTTACCCACCATCCTCACTGCAAGGCTTCAGGTACTTTCTCCTCATTTCAGTGGTGTTTTATTCCTCCAAACTCACTCTGTTTTAACAGCTTTGATGCACTTGGTGATTGGCCCCTATCTGCTCTTTCTGATCTTATGTCAGACACTGTGCGTGCTTTCTTTAGCCTTGACCTCACTTTTCTCACTTTTGTAGGTCCATCAGAATGCATGTCTCCTTTGCCTTTCTGATCCACATTCACAAATTGACTTTAAAATAGGAATCAAACTCCACCTAATACTCCTCAAAGAGCTCGTATTGCATCTCAAAGGAATGAGCGGGATAATCGTGTTCTAGACAGCCCCCAGCATCATCGTGTGCCTCAAAATCCGCCTCGCATTGCTCCTCCTTTTCAACAGGCTCAGGATAATGTCTTTGGTGGTGGTCCAATTCCAGACAGACATGAAGCACAGGCCTTTCTAGCAAATTTAAATTTTCAGCATGGAAATGCAGCACCACAATTGACTCCAAATAGTGTGACTTTTGCACAGGAACGTTTAGCTCAGCTCCAGGGCCCCCTAGAATTCAATCCTGCACCTGCACCTGGGGGCAGACGTCGACCTCCAGAGCCTCTACAGCAGCAGCATCCACTACCAGCACCACCAAAGGCCAGAGATCCAAAGCCAGGGTTTCCTGATTTACTTTGGTGCACCACTGGCAAGCATTATAGACACCAAAGAATGTTTGGACAGAGGCTTACCTGTTCTGAATGCCGTGAAAAAAATCAGAGGAATGCTCAAATTGCAGCTGGAAGGCTTGCAGAGGAACAAAGACTGGCACAACTGGCACAACAGATTCCACCAGAAGAGGAAATGCCTGGACCCAATGAACCCCCCAATCTACCATTGATACCACCAGTTCCACCGCCACCCATTGATCCTATGGCCCAGTCTGCGGTTTCAGCTGCTGACAAATTCTTGATGGATTGCGTGAGACAGGAGTGGATGAAAATTGAGATGCAGACTTGCAATGCATGCAATGAGCGGTGGTTTGATCTTGATGTCAAAGATGGAAAATGCAACAAATGCCAAAAGAAATCCAAGTTTCAGGCTAGTAATCAAATGGATCCAGGCCCTGCTCCAGATCTGCCAGTTTTGACACAGATTGAAGAAATGATAATTTCTCCGGTGCATGCTCTGGTCTCCCTGTATCAGGTCAGAGGTGGGCAGTTCAAGTATTCAGGTCATTGCTGTAATTTTTCCCGTGACACTGCAATTTTCCGGAACAAAGTACCCCTCCTGCCAGAAGAGTGTGATATCATTATCATGCGTCGGACTGGTCTTAATCCTGCAACTGATGAGGAGATACATCAGGATTTCCGAGTCCGAAGACCTGTTGTAGAACAATGGTTGAAATATTTGGAGGCTCATCATCCCACCTTTCGATCTCAACGGGTCAATATAGACTGGGGGCGTCTCAGTCAATTGCCTTTGGATGCTTCTGTGCATGCACGTCTACGCACCATAGTAACTCAGAATCTGCCGGAGCCCAACCAAGATGTTGGCCCACCGCAGGAAGGTCAAAATCCAGCTGAGGATACACCACTATTTACGCGGGGTTTCGTGCCAAATGTCAGCACCAGACAAACAGAAATGGAACAACTTCATGCAGCTGCATTTCACAATGAAGGTCCAATGATTCTGACCATGCCTGCTGTCCACGGCACTCCGCTCAATGAGCATGCTGGCCATACAATTGCAATTGATGCCTTTCCTTCTTTGTTTCCAACTGGAAAAGCAGATTTCAATGCTCCACGAGACAATAGAGTGACTATGGCTGAATGGGCAGCTCATTTGATGCGGTTTAAGGATGGCAGATTTGCACGCCATCCTCGCTTTCGCTATTGGGCTCTGAACACAATTCTACGGCATGATGCTAAAAAAGCTTCAAAGTGGTACACAACTACCCACCATGAAGATAAACAATTGACGGTGGCAGATATACAGCAAATGTTGAATGATGATGATGCCAAAGGTCTAGCAGATCGTGTTGCACATGCTGCTGTTAGACTCCCAGGCTCGCGGCCTTTCTGGCAAAAGTCTCAGCGAGATCTTATTGCACAAATTCGTTCCCCGGAGTGTGGATCCCCTCATCTATTTGTCACCTTTTCTTCTGCAGACGTCCAGTGGCCAGATATGCATCGACACATGCCTAATTTTGATCCCAATGCTGAAGAAGATGCTCACTCATATCGTGTTCGGTTGAAAGATCTCAATGAAAATCCGGCTATTGCTTCTTATTACTTCCAGAAGCGATTTGAAGTGTACTTCGAACATTATATCAAAATCAAGTTCAAGGTCAAGGACTTTTGGTGGCGATATGAATGGCAGCATCGTGGCAGCAGTCATGTCCATGGATTTCTCTGGATAGCAGATGCACCCTCTATAGATAAACTTGACACTTCAGATCCAATCCAGTTGCAGCAGTTCATTGACTTTTGGGACCAACATGTATCAACCTGGCATCCACAGTTGGCCACCCCACCTGCAGCAGTTCATCCTTCTGCCTGTTTGTTTAACACCCTTGATGACACCAAGCTAGAGCTGGCTCAAATGTTGAACCGCCTCCAGCGTCACACAAAATGCACTGCAGGATATTGTGAACGGAAGAAAAAGGGCACTGGAGAAATATTTTGTCGCTTTGGTTTTCCAAAGGAGTGTCGTGAGGCTTCTGCATATGCAAAAAATGCTGATCGGGAGTTTCCTGAACTCCACACTCGCCGTAATGATGAGCTTTTGAATTCCTATAACCCTGGTGTCATTCTATCATGGCGGGCCAACATTGATTTTCGACCAGTGATCAATCGGGAGGCAGTCATAGCTTATGTGGCAAAATATGCTAGCAAAGCAGACAGTCAATCATCAACATACCAGGAAGTCCTCAGTACTTCTATTTCACGTTTACAAGAAGCAGATGCTGCAGGGATTGCATATCAGAAAATGCTTTCAACTTTTGCAGCTGAACGTGATGTTTCTGCCCAAGAGACTTGCCATATCTTGCTTGGCTGTCAACTTACACGCAGTTCTCGTCAACCACCACGCAGTCTTTGTGTTGATCTAGATGGTGAATCTGGTACAGTGGACTTTGAAAACCAACTCATCCAGCGCCTTGGCATAATCGAGAGATATCAAAAGCGCACTGGGGCACCTGAATTGGACTTGAACAATGTGTCCTTGCTGGAATTTGCCACACACTACAACTGGAACAAAGACAGTGTCTGCACAAAGCGTGGAAAGAATGGTGCATTGGCCTATATTGTCAATGTTTGGCCACGTTACCGACCCAATACTGATAATGAAGAGCTCTATGAGAAGTATTGCTATGCCAAAATGATTCTTCATCATCCTTTTGGAAAGACTCCAGAGGAATTGCTCTGTGGAGCTGATTTACCACCTGATGTCAACGGTCACCCTGGAAAATATGTCAGCTGGGCGGTCGCATATCAGATTGAATGCCTTGACAAGGGTCATCAACATCCAGATGACACACTTCCCACAGTTGCAGAAACTCCAGTCGACCCAGAGGACAGTGACTCGGAATCAGTTCAGGGTGATGATCCTGATGTGTACAACTACCAGGCAGAATGGATGCAAGAGGCAGGCCGTGCACCTCATGAATCTGTTGAGTCCAACCTGGGAAATCTCGGAAAACGGGACATGGACCTTGAGTACAACTGGATTGAAAACTCACCGGATCAGGCTACAGTGAAAGCTGCTGCATCTTGGCTAGAGGACTTGGTCAAGGAATCACCCAATGATGAAATTCAAGCTTTGCCTGATCATGACTATAGAAAGCTGAAAGGCAAACAACGAGAAGTCTTTCTTCAGGTAATAGCCTATTTCAAACGGATCAACTCAGATCATCCTGGCCCCAAACCTCCTCCACTTCGCATTAATATTGATGGCACTGCGGGTACTGGAAAATCATTCCTTATCTGGTGCATCACTGCTGCACTTAGGGACCTGTTTGGGGTAGATGAGAACAATATTAGTGCAAAAGACCCAACTGTTCGTTTGGCCCCCACAGGTATATCTGCTTTTGGCATACGTGGATGGACTGTGAATTTTGGATTGGGGATTCCAGCCAAAGAGAAAAAGGATTTTACTCAACTGTCTGGTGCTGGTCTCACACGGCTTCAGACTCGGTGGAAGCATGTAAAGCTCCTTATCAAAGATGAGAAATCAATGATAGGGAGAGTTCAGATGGGCCGCTGTGATCGTCGTCTTCGCCAGGCATTCCCAGCTGCAGCAGATGAAATTTTGGGTGGTCTTCCAGCACTTGTGTTTGGCGACTTTTTTCAGCTCCCTCCTATTGGTGATACACCACTGTACTCAGACAAACCAACAGTGGGAAGACGAGCTGGATTAGCAGCTGAAGGACGTGCAGTCTTTGAATCTTTCACTCAGTCAGTGACCCTGCAAAAGGTCTTTCGTCAACAAGGAGACAACCTGGAACAGGTCCAATTTCGGGATGCACTTATGAGGCTTAGAGAGTACAAGACCACAGAAACTGACCATTCTCTCTTTTCAACACGGTTTTGGGAAAACCTTTCACCTGAAGAACGAACCAGCTTTTCGGACACGCTCCATCTGCTTCCTACCAGAGAGGCTGTTGACACTCTTAACACTCTTCGGCTCAGCATGCTTGGAAAGCCTGTTGTCAGATGTCTGGCTAAACATAATAGTCCTGATGCAAAAAAAGCCTCAGATGAGGATGCAGAAGGCTTGCAGAAGGAGATTCTTCTGGCTGAAGGGGCAAAAGTCATGATTACTCGCAATGTGTGGACTTCAAAAGGTATGTCAAGTTTATTCTACTTCTCCGGTTCATTCTCATTGATTTCTTAGGCTTGGTAAATGGCTGCCAGGGAATTGTAAAGAAGATTTGTTACCTCCCTGGATCTGATGTGCGCATCAATCTTCCATCAGTTGTGTTTGTTCAGTGCAATGGATATTCAGGTATTCATTGACTCTTTTATTGTTTGTGGCCATTGCTTAAATGAATTAAACAGGTCCTCCCACACCAGGTTGGGATGGAATTGATCTGTCCTGGATTCCAATTGTTCCTGTGACCACAAGATGGGATGACAGAACTGGGAAGTCGCTAACAAGAACACAATTACCACTTACCCTTGCATGGGCTATCACAATCCACAAGAGTCAAGGAATTACTCTTGATGAAGCAACAATTGATATTGGCAACAAGGATTTTTCCTCAGGCCTTTCTTTTGTTGCAATTTCTCGAGTCAAAACATTGCGTGGTATAGCTTTCCGGAAATCCTTCGGGTGGGCCCGGCTGCAAAAACCCGTTACAGAATCAATGAAAATGCTGGAGTATGACACTGCACGTAGGGCTGCACTTGGCTTTGAACTAGATACTTATGGTATGGATCTTAGAGAGTATGTATTTAATGAGGATTAGTTGTAAATATTCGGAATCTTCAGTTGCGAAACAAAACTCTGTATTAGCGAGCTCCCCCTTACGTATCCGGGCACCGGAATACAAAACATATTTAAATAAGGTCTAAATTGATCTGTCTAAAGCGGCATATCGACTGTTGAGCTACCCATCAAGCTCTTCTCGGTCTTCTCCGGAGTCTGCCGCTCGGCAGACGAGCGGAGCTTAATATAACGATTAATGACTGCATGCCGTTGGATGGCGCTAATCTGCCGTCCCTTGGTCATGCGACGCAATTTAACCATATGGAGATACAGCTTCAGACAGACGGAAGGCTCGATTTTATAAAGAGGGTGATTCACAGACAATCCATCTGCCGATAAACCATTCTTGGAGGGTATCTTCCCGTCTCTTACCAAAGATGTTGTCCCTGTTGAAATTACCCTGGGATGGGAATCTTTGATTTACCTGACAATGTGGATATCCGGGTCAGTCGAGATGCTGCACTTATTGAAAACGAGATTGCAAAGATCATGCATGATTTGAATACTGAAAATCCAGAAGACAAACTTGTCATTGGATTTGATGCAGAGTGGAATGTTGACAGTATGTCAAGAGCCAGTCATCCCACAGCGATCATCCACATTGCATATAAAAACTGGGTCAATATATTCCAAATTGGGCATTTCAATGGCAAACTTCCGCAGGCATTGGTTGCCTTTCTCTCTACAGCCCAAATTCTTGAGGTTGGACGTGCTGTTAAGCAAGATTTACTTCGTCTAGAGAAAGAGACAAAATCAGCATCTGGTTCATTTCAAGGAGCAGTAGATATAGCAAAACTGGCCAAGGAGGCTCGAGTTATTTCTGATGCACGAATGGGGCTGGCAGATCTTTGTGCTCGCATTCTGGGCAAAAAATTGGACAAGGAAGTGGTAGACAGAGATAACAACAAAGTCAGGATTAGCACAAATTGGGACCAGAACCCATTAAGTGATGCTCAAAAGAAATATGCTGCCCTGGATGCCTTAGCTTCTTTGTATATCTATGATCACCTTGTGAAGACTCCACTGCCTGGGCGAATATCTGAGACTGATCTCCCTGGAACCTTGGTGTCCATACATAATACTGATGACCAGTTGATTGCACGTGGAAGCATTTCCGAGATAACCACCGGATTTCCAGCAGGTGGTTCCCCTGTCACAAAAACCCGAGTTCGAATAACAGTCTCTGAAGTAATTGTGCCTGGTGCCCTTGTGCCTCTACACAATAAAAAGGCACTTGAATCATTTGGGCCTGTTCCATTTGATATTGTGTATGCACGCAATAAGGTTTTCACTCGTATCCCAGAGTCATCGGAGAGCCCAGTCCAAGGAATTCCACCACCTGTCCAAGTTGAGATAGCAGAACAAACTTGCCTTCCAACTATTCCAGAAGCCGAGATGAAAGCACTGCTAGATTTTTTCAATCAGGGGTCTGCTGAAGTTGCTGATATCGCTGCAAATTGGGTGAATGAAATAGATGGTCCACCTTCGGAGCTTGATTCAAATGTCTTCAATGCCAATGATGAAGATCTAACTGCATTAGAGAAACCGATAGATCACCTCAATGATCCTGAATTTTCTACGTGGTCCTTAGAGATTCGAAGTCGGGTCGTCATGGATATATGGCATGCAATGGCCCGTGTCAGAGTCTCCAAAGAGCATGGAATGCGCAGGTTGTTTGGCATTGCCTTGCGGGATGCTATCTTGATTCCAAATGAGGAAGACAAAGCTCGCATTGAAGCCTACCTGAAGCGCCAGGGCTCATCATGGGATGAACAAATAAGACGAAATGCACGATGGCTTTGGCGCCGTTGCAGAAGGACTGTTCCACCCCCAGATAAACTGCACAGTGCTGTCCGTGCAGTTTACGAGCTGTTTGGTCATCAGAAAGACTCAAAAACCACACTGCCTTTGTTCAATGCACAAGCTTGGCACGATGCAAAAAATGTGCTCAAAGCCATCCAGCTAGGACTATTGTCAGATCCTCCTGGTGTTCAGCTGTATTATCAAATGTATATTGAAGCCAAAACAAATCTTCCTATATATCGCTGTCCTCGTGGGACCAACAATGCAGAAGGCTCTATACATAAAAATCTAAAAGACCGAATGCCAAAGTCTGGGACATCAATTCGACATGCAGCTGCTCGTATACGGGACTATGTATTTGTTCACAACCTTGTTGTTGGAACTCTCAATCGCAGTGGGAAAATGTATCGAGGGCATTATAATGTTGAGATTTTGAATCGTCTGCAGCTTTCACTGGAATCAGCTCGATATTTGGTCCCGAATGCGCCAATCTTTCGGGGCTGGATTAATGGTGATCTCTACATACAAGGAAATGAAAGAGTTGGGATCTTGCCTCTTCCAGAGAAGACCAGAGATGCAGCAGGAATTCTGCGTCACAATGCATCTACTGATTCAGTGTACAAGCATGTATATCTTGCAGCACAACAGGGAGCTAAGTATGCAGTTATAGCTATACATTCAAATGAAGAGAAGGCCCTTTTCACCAAATTGATGCAAGAATTCCCTCCCTTCAATGTTTCCAACCGGCTCCCAGATTTTAAAGAGGGGGCTCGAGAATGGAATAGTAAAGCAGATGGCAAGACAATTTTTTATAAGGTGTGTTCAGTACAATTAGACCTTGCTGTCCTTCTTACAATGAAACAGCTCGAAAGCCATCTTCAGTCATATCATCGGAAATGGTTACGCTATGCAAACGAAAAAAGTCCAATTGCCCAAATATTGCCTGAGATCAAACAACTACAGCAAAGATTGCGCAGTGATGATCGTGCTTCAGAAGCGTATTCTCCAGCTGCAGTTCCACTTCAAACAAATGCTCCTACCTTGACTGGACATTTGGCAACAGCTCAACCTCTGCCTGTGCAGCTTCCCATAATCCAACCGCAACGCCATTCCACATTCCGTATCTATCAAACACAAACAACTGGAAATGACATTATATTTCCGGTGCCAAATCATATCTCAGAAGTGCCGGCAATCGGTTTCTCAGCTGCTGGGCTTAATTTGGCTGGACCTTGGCCAACAGGTCAGCCAGAGCCCAATATTTTCCTTGAGCTTCAGCGCCCAGTGCAGTCTACATTCGATGTCCATCAGCCACCAACAACTGAAGATGACATTTTTGTTCCAGAGTTGTCAAATTATGCTTCCACATATTCTGAGCAAGATATTTCCCAGCTCTCTTGGCCCACAGAGGCTCAAATCAATAGCCCAGCCACATTTGCAGCCAACTTTGTGGATAACACAAACTCTATCTCCAGCAGCAATTTTTCAAGTCAAGACTTCAGAGACCAGGCAGACCAGGCTACAGCTATGTCAAATGTCACTCCATTTACTTCCTTCTCAGCTCCGGAGGAGACTAGATCAAAGAAGAGAAGAGAGGGGACAGCTGACATATTTATCGCTGATGGCCCAGCGAAGAGAGCAAAGCGTGCATGCCTCAAATGTAGTCAAGATACCTGCAAAGGGAGTATTCGAAAAAACCTCTGCAAAAATTCTTGCAGGGACTGCAACCAATCAAATTGTGAGGGAAGGAGTGCAGTACAACCAGAGCTTCCTTGTGGCGGTGGTACTTGGAGTTTATCGGGCTGAAGGACGATCCAAATTAAATAGACAACATTTCTTTTGTATGTGAAATTGACTGGAAGGAGCTTTTTGAATAAATTCAAGTCACTGATATACTGTACCGATTGTGATTATTATCAGGCTCCAACTTAGAGCTAACAAAAATACTCAAAACTGAGTGAGAATGAGGCAAAACCGTGCTTAAACCCTGAATTAAAAAACTTATGTAATTTGAAGTTCACGTGTATCATCCCCCATTCGGTTGATCGAAAGGGGATGAAACCCCATTCGGTGTCACTCATATAAGGGTGAAACCCCATTCGGTTTCACCCTAATATGGAAAATTGATCCAACTAACACCGTAACCGAGCCGCTATCTACGATAGCGGATTTTTGACACATTGGCTCAAGTTCGCAGAAAATGACGTTTTGCATGTGGTTCATGTTTGTTCCACTGTTTTTTTGGGTAATTATTTCCCAGGACACTCACCACATGACCTTTTCTTACTGCCAAAGGGCAAATTGCCTTCACCAGATGACCTTTTGAGGTGCACTTTATCTAGTAACCTGAGTAGCCCGCTGCATGTCAAAGCCCGCTATCTACCCCTACACTGCCGAAGTGTACTCACATAACTCACGTTTATACATCTGGAAAACACGTAGCCGAAGGCAGTATGAGACCGAAGTGAGACCAAGAAATCCCGCTGATGTCGCTGCTCGCTGTCGAGATGCTCGGAGAA
The DNA here is from genome assembly GCA_029204075.1 of Mycena capillaripes. Taxonomy (NCBI): domain Eukaryota; kingdom Fungi; phylum Basidiomycota; class Agaricomycetes; order Agaricales; family Mycenaceae; genus Mycena; species Mycena capillaripes. Next base: position 372,414 of record JARHKZ010000046.1, read on the forward strand.
ATCCTCGGCGGTGGTGCTAAACCAGATGGCGATTTGTCAACAAGGCTCTACTCTGGGCCAAACATCTAAAAGGAACATGTCCTGCAATGGTGGTGATCCAATATCAAGAGAGCCTGGATAGAAGGTGGAGATGTAACCTGGTGAGGTTGGGTCTACACCTGATGAGGGAGGTAGGGAGTAAAATGCCTTGATGGGAGGTGAGTTTAGAGAATGTGGTCAAAAGTGAGAATGGGTCTTGTTTGCTCGCATGTGGGTACAGGAGGTGGGGAAGAAACTTCACTCCGTAATCGACTGACTACTATGGCCCGAATCCTTCTTCCTTTTATACTGTTGTCCTTCGTCACATAATTTGCTCCTTCTCCCCGTGAGCCCGTGGTGACTCCATGTTTCAGGGTGTCTCTAGACATTGCAGAGAAAGTCTGCGATGTTTCGGGGGTGCCTTTCTGAAGGCGAGGAAGAATCTCCCTCTGCACAGGAAGATTTTATCAGTGCAAAATTTGGTCGGTTTGGGGGTATGGTTGTCATGGGAGCATGTAATGAAGCTTGTCTGAGGTCGCTACGGGAGGCCGTGCTGGTGCGAAGCGTGGCCAGTGTGGGTGAGTAAGGTGGCACAAACTCCGCTGAGTGAGCACTGGGCGTGGTCAGGTTGTGGGTGATGCACGGAGGAATAGTGCGAGCGAGGGAGAGTTGCAGGGGAATCCTGTGGGACGGCTGGAGCCAAATTGGGTAATGTTGATTCCCGATTCGGACACGTGGGCAAGTCGAATAAAAGTAGCCAGCGAGGAACTGGGATGAAGGGGCCTGAGGCGATGTGGAGTGAGTAGCATGAACACCAGCCTCACACAGCTTCTGGGACCTGACCCAAAAAAAGTTGTCCACAACCTAAAGTATTTTTATGGTTTGGGTTCTGCAACATTGGGGACAAAATACTGGATACTTTGTTCAGCTGGAGCTCCTGCCATCACAATTTGAGAAAAAAACAGATGTTAATGATGAAAAGTTTTGTTGGATGGGCTGAAAGGTATATCATGTTCTGGATGTTGCAAAACCCAAATCAGAGAAAAACCTTTTTTGCTCAGATCCCAGAATCCTTCTATATGATATCCCTGCATTTTATATGAGTCTAATATAAGGAAATGGGCCCCACTGCCGTGCTCGAGGATGAATTGAGGCAAACTGTCGCGCAATCAGATGAATGTGAGGGCTCGGGATATTGCGGCCAAACAATCACTTTTTCAACGTTTTCAAGAGATGTCGATTCGCTCGTGGAAAAACCTCAGTGGTGAGTGGTGAATATGGAGGTATTTTGAAATTTGACGATTTTTTTTCTCAAGCTGAAGAAGTTTTTTGTCCTCTCCAAATTTCGGTGTTCCCACATCTGGAACAGTCCTGACCACCAACATCTATATCATATTCGGTCTCAGGGCAGAGTTTAGCAATGCACCAGGCGCAGGGCCTTGGCACAACCACATCCCGCTCCTAGCCCAGGGACACTGGAAGTTTGCCAGTAATACCAAGAAATTCAAACGGCACGGAATATGCATATATCGATTGAACAGTAGAATTGGACACCGGTACGAATCGCACCATGAATCAATACATTTATTGTACATATTGACTGATAATTTTCGCGGGGGCCGCATTCTGTTACGTGGACTATATTCGTGAAAGAATACTATGCACACTGCCCAGATTCCGGGGAGTACGACGAAGAATCTCGGTTCACAGCCATACTAACTCATTCCCGTCACACTGGATGCCACGCCTCGTGTGAAACTTGATCACCAGATGCTGGCAGCATGATACATCGGATCCTCTGATTAGAGGAAACAGGGGATGGATCGGAGGCTCTCATTAGAGACCTCGCGATACATCGCTTTAGAACCTCCCGTTCTGGCATAAGACAGTGGGAACCCCATCACACGCGGTGAGCTCGCTGTCGTCGTCGTCGTGATCCCATTAACCGCATCTGGAACACGACGATCAAAGCCCTTCAATGCCGTCCACAACGACGAGCAAAAAAACTATACGGAAAACTCCGAGAAAATTCTAGACTGTGCATTGGCTAACTAGTAACTATTATACATGAGATTGCACTAGTGGCACGAAAGCTGCAATGGGACATCTAAGAAGGACAATATTTTCCATGAAATGCTGTCACACTTGACAGGGTGCAGCGCTGCGCCGAATGCTGCTCAGATGGGCGGCAGACGGGAAAGACTTCCGTGCTGTGTCACCAGAAACGTGCGGTTCTGGATATTGTGCGTGAGCACGTACCTTGTACCGCCGCGTATGGCAGCAACGGTAACATTCTGTTAGCGGGGTGCAACAGCGCAGAGCTGGGCGCACGGGCCCGTATGTCCACCCCACGGTTCCGGCGGCGAGTCAGGCCCAAAAAAAAATAAAAGACTTCGCATGGGGGGGAACATCACGATGAGCACGTCGTCGAGGGCAACGTCCTCGCGTTCTATGCGCTCGGAATGTCCGGGGAGGGTGCACCGGGCAGTGGGAAAGGTGCGCCTGCACCAAGCGCATCGAATGCCGAGTGGTCTCGAAAGAAAATCGCCCGGGGGCGTGTCACGACAAGAACGCCATCGAGAGCGACATCGTCGCGTTCTGCGCGCTCGAAACCCGTGGGGAAGGTGCGCAGGACAGTGGGGAAGGTGCGCGTGCAGTGCACCAAGCGGACCGAATGCCGAGTGGCGCCAAAAAAAAGAGTGGGGACATCACGACGAGGACGTCGTCGAGGGTAACGTTCCCGCCTTCTGCGCACTCAGAACGTGCATGAGAGGGTGCGCGGGACAGTGGGAAAGGTGCGCGTGCAGTGCAACAAGCGCTCAGAACGTGCGGGGGAAGGTGTGGGGGAAGGTGGGGAAGATGCGTGCACGGTGCACCAAGCCTGGCGAATGCCCAGTCGTGTCAAAAAAAAGAAGAACTCACCCCGGGCACGCTAATCATTGTCCGACTTCTCATCTTCCTCTATACACGCTTCCTCGGCGTTGGCGTTAAAGGCGAGAGGTGGTGTAAGTTTCGGCGGGAGTGCAGCGGGACTGGCTGGGAGAGTGGGCTACAGTCCCCGTGAAGCATGGACTGTCATGGTAGTCAGCAATTTGCTGCCAATATCCCTTATACAGCCTGCCCGACACCAGTCGACAAAGCCACCATAGGGCACTGCGGTAAGACCCAGCGTATGGCTTTGGCAGCTGATGGCGGGTGGGCTGAAGGAAGGGAGATGGTGGGGAAGCAGGGCTTACCATGGTGACGTGGATTAGTGACAAGGGGAAAGCTCCCGCTCGACTCGCTCTCATTCCTACTCGACATGTCGAGCCCCAGCCCCAACCTCCGTGCCCGTGTCCGCTTGGAACGGATGTCGATGTTCTCAAGGTGTCAGCATGTACCAGCTAATTCGAAGACAACCGTATGGAGGCCAGCGGAGAGGTCCATGCTGGCATCAAGACAGTGGCCAAGGGGCGTTGATTTGTCAACCTAACATCCAGGGGTAATTTGGTCGGCAGGTGCGTGACGCACCTGCCGAGACGCACCGTGCGTCGGATCGTCTGGTGGGAAGAAGAGAAGAGGCAATGTCACGCATGTAACAGAGTGACTTACCGTTCTTGGCAAACAAAGTTCAGTATTGTTTAGCAGACTAGGACACTTTAGATAAATTTCCTTCGGCAAAAGATCTTGGATTTTCTCAAGGATTTCAACTATACCAAGAAATCCCCAAAACGAAGGGTGTCAAAAATCATCAACGCAGAGAACAGCGTCGAGCGAGCCCACGAAAATATTCTATACATCAATTTCCACCAGAAAGGAGGTGAAGGAGTCGCACCAATTCAGAAAAGATATAGGTTCGTGGAATGGATGGTGTAAGAAAAAGCAATTGTGCAAAAGGTGTTCGTTCGAAGGCATAAACACGGTACGTACTGTAGGTAAATACTACCACTCTTCAACTCGGTTCCTCGACAATCTTCCAAAATTCATTCCACAAGGGGAATAATATTACATGAAAGTTGTATATGACCCTTTTTTTATATAGACACTCCTGAGGACATCAAAACACCTCGGATAATTGTTATGTTGAAAAACATCACAATCTGCCTGTCAGCCGTTTAGTCGGTCTGTGTTTTGACGGCTCAGTTGGACGTTAGGAAATGCAAATGAATGAATTCTATCAAGCAAAATATACCATAACTGGATGTAATAGGTATACTCCTGGAGTGTTCAAGGCACAGGATGTGGTAGTGTCAGTGCTAACCCTACGAAATGAAAAACTGAATAATTAGGCCAGTTCTATCTGTATGAATTCTTTGAGGGCCGCGGAAACCTACCAAATCGTTGGATTTGTACCCATGCTACCTAGGAAAAATATATATCAGACTTCCAGGTCAAATGCTAAAATCATCAGAGCTGCGCAAAATCAACGATTGGGCAAAAAGCCGGTGCATGTAATTTTGCGCAGGCTGCGAATTAGAGATGATCGAAACAGGGTTTTTGAAAAACTGCAAGTTCAGCCGGACTGAATGCCCAGTCGCTCGGAGTAACAGGTTCTCAGTGGGCAGAAAGAGCTGCCTGCAGTGTTGCAGGGTGCACTTGCAAGAATGTGGGTGGCCACTCAATTTTGGTCACTGCAAATCCAAATCAGAGGGAAAGCATGACTATGATACCCTTTGAAATCTTGCAAATGACCATCATTGGGAGCAGATCCTGGCACGACGGGCAGCCAACGGAACGAGCAGTGGTTAGGAAGCCCACCGTTGGTAGGGTGTACAGGGTACAGGGAGAACATACAAGCGTTCACTTGGCCTTCTGGATCAAGCTTCGGCGTTGCCGAAGTAGAATCCTGGAGACCCGTGTGGAGAAGACCGTGCTAGTGAATTTCCAGTGAATTTCAGTCCAAATCGGCATTTTCCGGATCTATAAATTCAGAGGCCCCCCGGCATCATGCTGGGCAGAGGATGTAAAAACGTTAGAGGAGGTTCATTTAACAGTTGTATTAGCAGGGATGGAGGCCGAATGGTGGGGTGCAAAAGGGAACCCGAAAGAGCCGATGCAAGGGAATTTGATCATGATAGTTGCAAACACATCATTGTTAAAGCAGGTGTCAAAATAGAGCCCAAACAGCGACTTTTGCGTCCTCAGTGTGTCTTCGGGAGGCATCCACATGGTACATGGAGCTCAGTAAACGGTAAATGGTATGTATCTCGTGCTCCCTGACAAATACCAAGCCGCGGAATGCATTGGCGACATTTACCAAAAAAGGGAAGGCAGGCGCACCGCCACCCGACCAGCGCCCCCGCCAAGCAAGTAGCGGAGCGACGCCGCCGGCTGATCGGGGAGCGCCCGCATGTAAGGCATCAAAGAAGTGGAGTTATTGGCACCCGATTTGAGCACGCTTCTAATGTGATGTATCGCGAGGTCTTTTATGAGAACCTCCGATGCATCGTCTATTCCCTCTAATTAGAACCATCCGATGTATCATTTTAGCAGCATGGGCTGACTTGATCTCGGGAGATAAGTATCTGTTCGCTCTCGAATGCTCACATCTTCCTCAAGCGGCCAGGCAGATGATCGGGTTTATACCGTACTATGTTGGTGCGATCTAGGCCAAGAGTTTGCTCACTCCCTTTTCTGGGCCGGCTTACAATGGCCCAGACTATTTGATCGGTCGACTGAGTACATTTACTTTCTTTGCTTTGCAGACGGCATGTACTGATTAGATAGAACGTATGGTGTCAGGTTGTAATCGTGGACATGAAGGTGGTGCTGTAAATGACTGACGATGCACCCCACACACCATGTTGTGGAGAAGAAAAGGCGTTGAACTTGCGGGGCCGTCAAAGGAGCAGTGGCAGACCTAAGAAATCCGGTATATGGTTATGACGACTCACGAGTGCAAATGGATTTTAAGCACGATCTTCGTCCCGATACGTTTTAGCGCCTCGACGTTCACTGGAATACATTATTCCGTCATGAGCCCCCAAAGATAAAAAAATCACTGGATCGTGTTCCGGACGCGCACCTGGTCCAGGACTGTTATAGAAAGTTTCATTCCTGCGTTGAGAATCACTGCGTTCAAGGAGCTCCTACACTCAGTCTGTGAAGGTGTGCGTAGGTCTGGCAAGGTAAGCGTAGGCGGCTGCGCAGGCTCTGTGTAAGGGCCGTCCACCTCTCTTTCGCTTTGGAGGTTCGCTGATCGATATCGTGATAGCGTTTTTTCGCCCAAAAATTGGACCTCCATTGCTACACGCGACACCCCTCTTCTGATGTACATTCCTAGACGCGCTACATCTTTTGTAGCTCATTTTCAGCGCTCGCGTCACCACGCGCCCGTTTCCTTCTAATTCTCTCCGACACCGTCCCGCCCGCCCGCATTTTCTAACGCGGCCAGCCGCCGCTGCCGCGTCCACGCGACGCGTTTGTTTGCGCGCGTGTGGCGCCGCCTTCTCGCTTGCCGACAACACGTCACAGGGTTCACCTCGACCTACACCGTGCGCCGTGCCCGCCCTCTTACCCTCTTCCCCTGCAGTCCTACTTCGCTGCCGCCCGTCCTACGCTACGTCGCCGCCGTCCGCTCCAATGCCGCGGCGCGTGTGCTTAACCCGAAATTGAAGAAGATGCAGGATGTAAGTATACCATGCAACCACGCGGATTTCTGCCGGGAGTGCGTGAGTCTGCTTCTATTTTATCTGCCCATTCCGCCCTCTCCATTCCTCCTTTACTTCGCGTTCTAACTATTCATTCTATCTCCACAGAATCTCCCCACCGCATATCGCCGTGTCCGCCGTCCCGCCTCGCACGTCCTCTCAGCGCCGGCCGTTGCATTGTATGACCGTCACCGCGCAGTGTGCGTGCTTCCATGCGCCGTCTTTTCGCCGTATCCCATCGCACGACGCCGCGATGAAGTCTTGTGGCCCGGATAACCACGGCGTCGGTTGGAAAAGCGTATTGCAAGGCCTACATGATTCGAGGTGCGCGTACTTCTCCTTGTGTTTTTCGTATGTCACTCCTTACTGCCCGCAGGCCCCATCTGCAGCATACCGGCAGCGGGCTCAATCCGCGCGACGACTGGAACGCCGCTACATGGACGTTATAGCGTGCGCGACCTCCACACGCCCGGCTAGCCCCTCCCCGCACCACCAGCCGCATGCGCAGCACATGACGCTGCCATTCCTCGCCGCCCACGCCGCCTCCATCGCCTCCCCGCGCACCGCGACCCTTTTCAGCAGTGTACCGCCCTCCCCAGTGGAAGCACGGACCTGCCGTGCTCCACGGCGCCCTTTCACCAACTCCTGCGTCTGCAGCGCTCGCCATGGCCGTTCCCCATCGCCAGCGTCACTTTTTTCGCCTCACCGCGCGCTCAGCGCGTCTCCACCAAGGAGGACTCTACACGTCCACGCGTGCGCTTCTGCATATCTCCGACACGACACAGACCACCCCCGACTTGGGGTCAGCGGCTCCCCATTGCCCGCACCTCCCCGTGCGCTGCCACTGTCTCCAGGGCTCGAAGCTAGCTCCTGTCGGGCACCCCAAGTACTACCACCGGAATACGCAGCAAGTGCGGCGGGGGTTCCCATTCCTCGTGCCCTTCATCACCTCCCTGGGCGCCGTCCCCATCCTCTACGCTGACACCCGCCTCCGCTCGAAACCCCCACCATCGAGCGCACCATGGACGCAACGTGGCAGATCACACCACCATGCAAGTGGATTCCCGTCCGGGCTTCGAGCGCGTGGAACCTCCCCCGCTTCTCGAGGACGTCGACTCGTCGCAAGCGTCTTATACATTCATGGGGCGCAGAGCCATCGGGTCGTCGTATGCCTCCTTCGGAGTAGGACGTCTGGAGCTCGCGCCGCTGTCGGCGAGTCTCACTGGCGGAGAGCATTGGGGCACTGGTGCGTGGTGCGTCGTGCGTAGAGCGTGGAGCGTGGAGCGTGGAGCGTGGAGCATGGGGCGTGGAGCGTGGAGCGCGTGGGTGCGGGTGCGGATACGGGTGCGGGTGCGCAGGCGCTTGGTGGATTGGCGGAGAGTGGGCATCGATGAGTAGGGAGCGATCGGAAGATACCTATCCTGGTCCCTGGCGTAGGCGCGACCGCCGCTGCGCCGACAGTTTCCGCCCTGGATGCATCGCTGGTGATTGTCCGACCTCCGTGCCGCCCAGTCCTCTTGCGCGTTGTCATCGTGGAAGCGTTGCGTGTACGGCGTATGGTGCGCGCGCGGAGTCGGATGCCCACCATTCGGTTTCCATTGATCTCTCTTTTCTCTGCCTTCTTTGACCACGTGGAATCCATGCACTACTTTCTGTGGCTACCTACCTACGCTGTTCAATCCAATCATCCATCTCCTTAAGCCTTCTTGACATGTCCTCGCCTCGCCGTTTTTCTCGATAGTACTTTTTTTTCTCCCGATTTGGACTCGTCCAAATTCGGTGAGGCTGTGCTCTTAGCTTTCGCATTCCTCTACTACACCATTACCCCGCTGTCATCTAGAGGGTGGCCGTAGCTTGATCTGGACAGTCTTCCCCTTCACCCAATGGCCTTGTCCCGGAAAGAATTCTTTTCGTCTGGTCCTACGCCGCCTTCTGTGCTACATAGTACGAATCTTTGACGAATTTCGAGTCTGATGCCATAGTACCTAAGTTTTCACATCTCGAACTCACCTCACATTTCGGCTCTCGAATCCAAGTTTGCCTTCTGAAACAGCCTCCGTCTGTCAAACATATATCATACAGGCACAATTTGTTCACTATACAATCAATTCCCATACTTTGCGTTGGTGTCTCGCAGGCTCTGTTCCATGGCGGCTCCTTCTCCCGTTCTCATGCCAGTCTAGGTCGTAGGTGCAGCAGCGTAGGTATCCGGGCTGATGGCCGTACCTTTATGCCAACGAAGACTGAGATCCTCGAGGAAATGTCCACTGCGAATAAATGGTAACGATCCTGTCCGTAATGATCCCCTCGCAGCTTTACCTCAGAGACCAAGACACTTGGCGGATGCGAGGCATTGAATTGCTGATTCTTTGGACTGTGCCGTGTAAGTACTTGGTCAGTTGATTTCTGCGAATTATTAAGACCCGGGTGATGCGTCAGCGCCGCGGCCTGCCTTCGCTGGTTTCTGTTGGTCAAATTCGGCGATATATTATTCACCTCGTTCATTTTTGCCTCCAGGGGATGTACTTGGCGTAGCACAGGATCATATAGCAGCCGATGTACTGTAAGCTACAACTTGGCGTGTTCCGGAAGTGACCGCGCCAAGCTAATATATTATCCTGAGTTATATCCTCATAGGCGCTGACCCTGTGCGCAATAATCCCTCCGCTGATTTCTATTCGAGTTTGCGGATGTATTATTCAACGCGTTCAATTTCGCTCAAGGAATCAACCTCGGAATTGAAGAATTACCAAAAGTAAGCAGAGGCGTTCAACGCTCCAAGGCAAGTAGCGGCGTTCAACCCCGGATATAATTCCCTGTAACGGCTTGGCAGTCGCAGTCGCTGGTTAAAATTGTCTGGCATGAGTCTAACTTGTTGAACACGATGATGCATGTCTGCACCGACTAAGATTTAGTTGCCACTTGCCCCGCGGTTCCGCAGTATGCGGTGTCGGAGCGAGCCAAAAGGGGACTCTCGTGTTCGCCGCTGACAGTCTCTGTAGTAATTTTTACCCGCTCGCTCCCCTGGACGTGCATCTTAGTGTGGGACTTCCAAATTCCGCCATTCAACTTGTTTCATTAGCCCCAAATGTCGACGGGGAACACCTATCCAACGCATTGGCGGAAACGGTCGTGTACCTGAAATGTTTCCAATGCGCCTGAAAAGAGACTCCAAAACGGAACCAAGAAAATTATAAAGACTCAGCTAGGAGTCGGGTACTATCAGTGCATCCCCAAGCACTGAGCTTACTCCCATCTTTTAACTTCGGCTGATCATGTTCAACATCCGCTCCCTTCTCATTCTCACCGTTGCCGCATTCAGTGGTGTCAACTCGGCGGTGTTGCTAAACGGCGGGACTGACCTTGCCCTTCGCTCCAGGGGCGAACTTGCCCTCCGCGCAAATGCAGGTACGGCTCAGTGCTCACAGGATGGCCTATTGGAGGTCGGGTGCTCACTAATATTTATTCGACAGCGGAAACATGCACCCTGTGGTCTCTCATTCCCAACACAGCCAGCCTCCGTGCCTCGTGCGACGACCGCACCGGCGCACCCCACATCTGCCTCAGCTACTTAGATGCTGCTATTAACGTCGGCCGCATGGTAACCGTCGTCATCACCAACTTAGAGGGAGCTTAGAGCACAACTTTATTTTGATGGCGTCACAGCGCTTACGTAGAGGCGGCAATTCTTGTTTGGGTTGCGTACAAGTCAGCATTTGCATCCAGGCGCGGAGAAATATTCAAACGCAGCGATGAGATAAAAGAAAAAAAATGTTTTAGGGTCCTAAATACAAGAGGACTCATGTCAACTTGAGCTGTGAGAAATCACATGGCTGGTGTCGGACCTTTGGTGGAGCTGTGCATGCAAGAGTGCAGATTTGAGGTATTTTCGGGAAGATTCAGGAAATATATTCCTACACGCTCTATAATTGTGCGCTTGAGCTAGAATTTGGAGGGGAGATGTATTTTCATGTAGGGAATCGATCTAGGAGGTCCCCGGAGGCGCTAGCCGACGGGCAAGCGTTCATATTGGAGGTAAAAACCCTGTTTCAGATGGGGAGGTTGCAGCAAAAAGGCAAATGTAAGTGGTTTTCCCACGGCTCCCTCTCTGTAGCGGCGATAGATGGTCGTTGACTATTGGTGGAGAAATGGTAGAGGGGAAGGCATACTGTAGTCCTAGGTTGAAATCAAAAAAAATCCGATACAGGAAATGGTACTTAGTCGAAGTGAGAGAACCCAGTAAACGAGCTCCCAAAAAAAATATGGAATGATGTTAAGCGCCTAAAAATCGGGATTAGTATGTATTCCCATGGGAGTGGTCCCTGGGCTGCTTTATCACAAGCCAAAATGCGATATTGGAGAAGATATGCTGGGCGATGTGGGCGGAGCAGAGAGACAGTAACTCTTCCACAGTGTCGGTGATGACATGCTTCTCCTTTGGTCCAAAGCTAACCGGGCAAATGAGAAATGCAAATATGTTAACGAATGTATACTCACTATCCAGCTAAATCTGCGCGCCTCGTATCCGAAACAAACAAGTTCGGGTGTTTCGAAAATGCGAAGACTTGATAATTGATGTCTTTTAGGAAAGCCTGTCAAATAGGACTGGCATCGAGCTTCTCACTTTCACAGGCCAGTTCGATTATGGTGTTCTCCATGGCAGAGACACGTTCAGCTACGATTTCAAATTTGATTTTCAACGGCCAGCCGTGTGATTCAGCACTATTCTCGAGATCTATTAGTTTGCAGAGAGTCAATAAAGCCGCAGGCAATTTGCTGGGTTTCGAAGGAACGATTGCCTTGCACTACGTGTTTGGGCTTTTTTTTTGGGGGGGGGGCTTTTTTTTTCTCAAATCCTAGAATGCCCTTGTACTGTATCCCAACATAGCAAAGGCCTCAAGAGTACTTATTCTCAAAGGAACAGGGCTCCTGTGCCATCCTGTACGAAGAAACACCAACATACAGCAGGGGTCAGATTTCGCCGACGCATGCCAGATCGCCCCTTGCGTAAGGTTCTTAACCGTCCGTCAGACGAGGCAGGCCGTCTAAACGATGGCCATTTTTTTTTTGACGGCATCTGGAAAACCCCCAGTCACTACACTACGTCACCGTATGATCGGCGTGGCGCATAGCATTCCGCTTCTGCTTCCGACTACCACATCGAAAGCTAGGGTTTTCCGCCTCTCTTCCTGCTGAGCCTCTGTTATACTCTCGCCTTGTAATTTGCAGGATGGGATGCAAGCCACATACATCATGCCCAATTTAATCATGGCTTGACCAGACGATTTACCGAGGCCCGAGATCCGTGGCCCCATCTTGTTGCAATTCCCGAGAGCCGCTCGTTCATCTGTCATGAACATGATATGACAGGACAACCCGCCGGCGTTGGTGATCCTGCACCCTCTCGGCGGTTCAGGGTCAAAGGCTTCAAGCAATAAATAGGGGCAGTCAGAGTAGGTCGTTTCGACGTTTCTGGGGTCGTTTCTGAGGTCGTTTCTGACTTCGTTTCTGAAGTCGTTTCTCTAAATTGTTGGCATCAGAAACGTGGGGAGAAACGACCTCGGATTTATTTTGGTGGAGAAACAGCCAGAAACGACTTGTAGAAACGCCTCTGGAGGCGTTTCTGAGGCGTTTCTCGGTCGTTTCTCGTTTCTCCCACGCTTTAATTAATGTTCATAATTCGAGAAACGACTCGAGAAACGAGTCCAGAAACGACCCATTAAAAGCTACTCTGACTGCCCCTAATAACAAACTAGTTTCGAAGTGTCCTCGTTCGTTTTCTTCTCGTTCTTTTCGCTCCTCTTGCTTTCTCTCTCTCGATATTTACTTACTTTCAAATTCTTTTTCAATCTCTGCAAGCCGGAGTCCTCTCGGCTTTCACCATGTTGCTCTCCAATCTCCTCACTCTGTCTGCTTTTGGTCTTGCATGCGCGGCTCGTACAGGCTCGAGGCGCGATTTGGATAGTGAGGTGAGGTTATCATGTTGCATCGACGTTGATCGGCTCATCGGTCTTTCTCTCAAATACCACTTTTAGATCGAGTTGTTACTGAGTTCTTTGCTCGGTTCTCTGCTCGGTCAGGCCACGGCGGCGGAGACAGCCATTACTGCTACCATAGTCAACAGCATTTCGGGTGCTGAACTCTGTACAGCGGGTGTGTGTTATTTCCCTCAATTAAACTCACAAGGGTTGACTTGTTGGATTCAACACTGGCAGGCGCGCCAAACCCCACGGATAGTGCTCAGGTCGTTTCCGCAACGGGTCAAGCCATCAAGGTGGGCACATAGACGCACTGATTGCGTTGCTCCTCTTCCCGTTCCCTGGCTCATCTTCGCCGATCGCTTGAAGGACTCCACCGGCAACTGCCTGACCATCGATACGCCCACAGGCAGCTCCAGTGTGGATCCGGTTCCCGCCAATATAAAACCGTGCGACGGGAGCGTAGGACAGCAGTTTGACTTATTTTCAAACACAACGCAACCCCCGGCACCCATCCCGGGGTCCGTCCTCATCGTGAGCAGCTTGGTGGGTACAATATGTCAAACTATGAGATGACTACTTCCCGCTGATTTTCCCATCACCAACATTAATTGCAGAATCAGGGTTGCCTAACCTTCAACAAAGTCGACCCGTTCAATATCAAGTTCACTGTCTGCGTCGAGAATACGCGTACGTTACGTTCCTCGCCGTCGTCTCTCGCGCTCATTTGCCCATCATTTATTTGATTATGAGCAGCCGACACCGCCGACGTAGCCATCTCGCAAGCCTTCCAGCCGTTCGATACCACTGGCGAGTTCGCGTTGGCTCCCTTCGGTAACAAGGGCAACGTCTGCCTCGCCAGCACGGGCGGTAAGCTGCAGGCCGCCAACTGCGTCAAGACCGATGATGAGCATGTGCGTCAGATGAAACCTTTTCCGCGTTTACTGCTACAACGCCAGACAGTTCTTCACTCTTGACGACGCCAGTTCAGCTTCTGCGACAGATGGTTCCACTCCCACTGCAGCCGCTTCCGCGACTGGTGCGACAGTCACTACTGGGCTCAAGGGTGCTGCGGCTACTGCGACTGTTGGGTTTGATTAAGCCTGTCTATCAGGCATCCTAGAAAAAACCTGGGGGGGGGGGCGGGTCATTTACTGGCCAGGTATTGCTCAGTTTCACCTGAAAATCTGGATGTAGCGTCTTTGGCGTGACACGATCCCCCACAGAAGATACCCAAGGAGGAGAAATCCCGGAGTGAGGGGGTGGAACTGTACGGAATCAGACTTTCTTTGGACCTAGTTACAAGTTGGAACTGCTGGATCATCGGTTTCCACTGGTTGCCAACCGGGCAACGATGACATATCGTGAGACAGGATTGAATTAGAGAATTGCAATATATGGTGCATCGGTGTTTGAGCATTGCAAAAAGCCCCCGAGTCCGACTCTAAAGAGACCTAAGCGCTTGGACAACGAACCGGCGAGATATAAGCATATTACTACAGGGGTAGGTGCAGTATATAACCTAAACCTAGTCACAGCCCTGGGAATTGAGTGAAATAGTACAGTAAGGTACGCGGCTCAGGAACGCCGGTTTCCAGGAGACCGTGGGGTGGCCTCTTACCTGATACGCACGCACAGCCTGACATAAGCCATCAAATAAAACACAGCCCCTTCCTTCGTCACATCCCCCGATGACCTTCCCATACGAGCCCGTGCCAGCGGAGCCTGATAACGGTCATGTACTCTCGTTGACCGAGAGAGGCGAAAACATCAGTCCGCAAGGCCCAAAGAATAGGATTCGGAAAGCGCGGCTTATTATTTGCACTCTGGCAGCGTCGGCCGCGTTTCTCGTCGTAATCGTCATCGCGCGCCACGGTGACCGTCCGCCAAAATTCGTTCTCCATGCCGATGACCCTGTCGCCGCCGCGAAACTCCACGTAGACAACCTGCTCGCGCGCCAATCTGCCACCTACGAGCAAGCCGCAGCAAGGTATTCTCTCAAGACGGGCCGGCCCCCGCCGCGGAACCACGACAAGTGGTTCACCTTTGCGCAGGCGCACTCATGCCTCATCGACGACTACGACCAGATCAACCGCGACTTTGCGCCGTTCTATCAGTTGGTGGAGGAAGACCCGCTATTCTTACAGCGCAGGGTGGATATCGTGGCCGATGTGCGTCTTGTCATTCTATGTATACGCCAGCTGATCTATTTCTCACTCAGTTGAAAGTAAGGGAAGCGGGGGTGATTGTCATCAAAGATGGTGAAGTGCACATGCCTCAAGGGGCGGACCTTAAGTACTGGGGTGGCGGATCTGTGACCTTTGCCCAAGTAAGCATGCGCTCACTGTTCTTTTCTGGCGCTTTTAACAATTCCCGCGTATAGTTTGCACATCTCTTGCCGGACATGTCCTTCATAATAAACGGCAAAGACCAGCCGCGCGTGGTGTTCGACTACCGCACGCCCGGGAGCGCGGCACGGGAAAAAGCGCTCGCGCTCACCGATGAGCGCCCGTTCGAAATCTCGCCGCAGCCCACCGCCGAGTTCTTTCGCAACCATGGGTGTGAGGTCTTGCGCAACCCGATGGGCTTCACGGAGACGGCGAACGACGATAGCGGATGTGAGTACACTTTTCTTTCACGAGTCCATAACTTACTGATGTGGGATCTTTGACTGCACATAGTTTTTTTGTCTAGCTCACCAGCGTGGTTTACTCTCGATTTGTACCCCGTGCTATCAGTGACGAAAGTCAGCCCTTGTTTCGCTGACATCGTATTTCCTAGCGAGGTTTGTGGGCTGCCTCCATTTCGGTGCTTGAGCCAACCCCGTTTCAACTCGCACAGTATTATTACCACAGATCGCCTATGTCGCCAAGCTTCGCGTATCCGGATAACATAGCATGGCAAGATAAAAAGCCGCAAGGATGTAAGTTACCTCTGCGCCGCGTTTTACACCTTGACATTTGTAGATTGGCGCGGCACTGCAACCGGTGGCCAAATCATCGGCAGCAACTACCGCAATTTCACGCGGTTCAAGCTTGTCGACTTGGCGCACGCACACCCGGACCTCGTCGACGCGAAGATCACAAGGTTCGCGGACCTGCTGTGCTTGCAGGAAGACGGGTGTGACCGCGAGGGCATCATCCGCGAGTATAACATTGGCGGAGGCGCCCCACAGGAAAACATTTACCGGTACAAATACGCCCTCGACGTCGACGGGATGACCTACTCGGGGAGGTTTCTAGGGCTTCTTGGATCAGGGTCCCTGGTGTTCAAGGTGCGTTCGCCCTACGTCGTAGTTTGAAAGCCAGAACAGTCGCGTTATCTTACCCCTCACAGGCAACCATTTTCAACGAGTTCTTCAACGGCTGGCTCCGGCCGTACGAGCACTACATCCCGGTGCTGCCCGATCTCTCGGACCTGCCGGAGAAGATCGGGTGGGCACGGCGCCACGACGGCGAGGCGCGCATAATACAGGAGCGGGGACGCGAGATGAAGACGCGGGTGATGACCGATGCGCAGAACGACTGCTATTTCTTTGCGCTGCTCCTTGAGTGGGCGCAGCTGCAAGAGATTTCGAGGAATGCTGGTCAGAGCACCGCCGGTGCATAGTCACTATGCACTGGCATAGTTAATGGGTGGTCTTTTAAACTTCAGGGAAGACGGTGCCAAGTGCAAAGGAATATTTGGGGAGTAATGGGAGGATTAGCTGGGCTTTGAGCCCTTTTTATCCCACTCTGGAGTCTACATTAAAATTCTGCCTATAGAAGCACTACGTGTATTAGCTGTTAACTATGTCTGTTCTGCTATCGTCGTCTCCAGACCACATACAGTACATGCTCTAAACACTCTTGAGGCGTTCCGAGACCTTTGTATCACGCTAAGTATGGGATATCTAATTTTCTGCCTAGTCGAGACCAACCGGTGTGCTCTTTAGCACGAGTGCTAGTCGTCTCCTGTCGTGCTTCGGGGACGATTTATATGTCCGAAGAATAATGGCATTTCGAAGTTCGCTGCAGACCCCTCACAACTTGAAGGACATCTGATCCACCCTGGATACCTGATGTAGAGTCGTCCTGCGAGTTCGGTGGAGGTGAATGCCAGTCTTTTGTAACCGATCCTCGCAAAGCGCAGATATCATGGTTGTTCGTCGAAGTTGGTTCTGGTCAAGTAGAATAGAGGTGCCGAGAATCGAATACCAGCAAAGGTTATATAGCTTTAGTTTGCGCAGGAGCCACAAGCCATCTGATGGCTTTTCTGCAGTGCACAGCCAATGGCTGATGGCTCGTATAGCATGACTCTTCCTTTGGGATATCCACTCAAGAAACGGTGTTCAATGGAATGGATAGCCACAGAGTCATCCAGAAATGCTCTTCAAAAACTGTTGCGCCATAATTGACTCACAATCAACCGAAACACAATATTGACCTCGAAATGGGACCGCTAGAACCAACTTCCATGCCGAGGTGAGGAATAGAGCTCACATAGGGCCAGAACTGAAGCAAGAGAGCTCAACATGAGCACTAGATTAAAATCCATTAGCCTTTGGCTGCGCACGGCACAAAAGCCATCAGATGGCTCGAATGGCTCCTGTCCAAACAGGCTAATTTAGAGAACTCACTGAGGGCTATACGAATAGCAGCTTTAGGTGCGCGACCAGGTCTCCCTCGTTTTTTCTTAATCTGACAAAAATACTCTTGCAGGGACGAGCACACTCCCTGTTTCTAAAACGAATGGCCGCACCTTGACATGTCCGTGAAGGACTTCGGCGAGCGACTGCCACTGCAAGCTCTCGAGAATCCCGTCCCACAGTCCCCGTTCCGCCTCAACGAAAAAAGGTGTCTTGCGCATCCCGAATTTTGTGCGCCTCGTTTGTACGCGCGGCGGAATTTCCAGGCGCTGTCCATGCGCGTCTGGCTCGACATGCGTCTGGATTTCACTCCTCATGCGTGTGTGCGCTAGAAGTCAATCCCATCTCTAGACAACGATAGCAAGATTTAACGCGCATTTCAAGTGCCGCCATTTGGGGCGTGTATTGGAGGTGTTGAGACCGAGCGCAAGCGACGGCTCGAGGAGCCTCGCGGAAACTGAGCACTCCGCGGTGGGTCGCAGTTTGATGATATACGCTTGCCTGCCTGGGAGTATTCAGCTTGTCAACCCCGCCGGCGTGTGCAAGCTTGTATGCGTCTTCTTGGGTGTTGAGCCCATCCATCAGGAAAATCCCCCGTCAGCATTTGGCACAAATTTTACTCAGTTGTTGAAAGTCCTTGACAATCTTTGGAATTTGTTCAGAATTGTCATAATGGCAAAATTTTTCAGTGCCTAAAAAATGGCAGAATTTTTCGGACAATTGTCAACGAATGGCTGTCAATTGACGCTGATTTCAAGCTCTTAAAAAAGAAATAGAGCAGAACTCATTGCATTGCAAGCTAAATTACATTACATAGAAAACTAATGAAGTAAATCATCTAAGCTAACACCACCACCAAGACACAAGCTCATTGGACCACAATTCCAATTCCGCCCAGCGCTGCCAATGTAGGCCGCCTCAGGCAGGGAGGGAGGCTTGAGCCTGTAGAACTGTCATTATTCCATCAACATAGCAAGGTGTATATCTACTCACCAAAAGGCATACATGGAGTAACACCAGAGACATCTGATGCAGCATATGACAAAATGATGACCAAGGAAAAAGAAATTGGCTTACTGTAATGACAAGGTCGTTCAAATAGTGAATGCTACCTGGACTCAGGAGGTTATCAGTATACAACACAATAAAAGAGGGACACAAGTATACCTGATCAGCGAAGGGTGATGGCCAAATAAAATTTGGAATAGCAGTACGTACCATACCTCGTGTATTAAGCAGATGCCTCGTATCACATTGCACCTGTTTGCATCCTTCCATTTTTCCCACTTTCTGCCGGTGCTTCCCGTATGTGCATGCAATTTCCCGTTTTATTTTCGGGGTTCTCCAGTGCATCAGAATTTAGTCTCGGTCCACGGAACTGGCCGCTCCACAATGTATTTTCAACCTCGCCGATCAACGCTCAATTTCCGTTCAAAAGGAAGGTTCTCCGTCGCGCTCTTTCTCTCATTCTCACCGCATCATTTTCCCCGGTATCACTTTGGTCCTCTGCACCGTGCGTCCTCGACTCTGAACCATTCATCAATTGCCTCTGTAACTAACATGGATATAGATTACTCGTATTACTCATATCTTGAGCAGATCCCCTGAATCATTATGCACCTGTCTATTTCGCACGCCACGGGCGCTTGCTAATTCATTCTCTTGCCCTTTGCCGTAAAGGCGCCTTCTCAGCTCCTTCCAGATGTCCAGCTGACCTTTTCATCAGACTTTAGCTTTTCTCTCAGAAATCGGACGCTGTCCGCCGACGGCGAACCAAACTCGATGACGCGCTCAAAGGCCGTTCAAAAGGGATTCCAGATGTCCTTCCCATCAATCGCTCCTTGATCCCGCACCATCTCTCTGTCGCACAGAATCTTTGCCTCCTGTGTTTCAACGTGCCGATCTGACTTGAGCAAGTCTCTGAAGTATTCAACATGCCACAAGTTTAATCAAGCCTGAGCCATTCTGCCGGACCACTCCGCTGCTTCGTCGTCTGCAATGACATGCAGTTTTCAAGCCTTCTGAGTGACCGTTATCGAACCGTCAAGGGCCCCGACCCCAGGCTGCCGCAAATCATTGTCAACTCCTTAAACGACGCCCTGCGCACATCCCTCGGGTCCGATGGACGTCTTTTGCAAAACAATGCAAGCTTTTTGGAAGACATCTCTGATCAAGATACTTCTGACTGCGAGGCTAGGCAACATCTTGAAAAGCTGATCCTTGGCCCGTAGTTTCATCGCGATGCGCCGATCCGAAGATATTCGTTCGTTCGTCGATGGTTCGGTTTTTTCGCAGTGAGTATCTGAGTATCTCATGAACGATCCGAATATTCTTGACGATTGTCTTGAGGTTGGATCCAAAAACTGGTCGAGACTGGAGCTCCGGTGAGTATCTTGGTAGTCCGGTCAATGCGTTTGCGGCCACCGATCAATCCTTTACCACCAGAACTCACGACGCTTTCGCCGCTGTACATTTCAAAGATGCGTGGGCGTTGTCAACATTGCCGGTGTATTTACTCAGGCAAGCAAATCGTCTCTTCACCACAACCATGCTGACAAACCTTCAGTGCTTCAGCATTCATAACACACTTCGACAGCTCTAGCTCATTGTCTGACTGACGGCTGACGGGTTGTAGCGTCCCTATTGGTGAGTGCGCCGACACTAATGCGACCTCGGTACGTCCCTTCTTTCCGCACCATTCTCCGAATCTGATTTTGCTAAATACCGCGACTCTGGCAATCATCTCAGACAATTACGTCCTTGGTGGTCGGGTTTACGGCGTGTAACCGAATCGAGGCAGAAGGTTGCATGCGGATTCGGCACTTGAACAAGGAAATCATTTCCTCTTTTTTATTCTCCTCTCCGTAACTTACCCTTCATCACACTGCGAGCACCATTTTCCTTCTACCTTTGTCCTTCTCCTACATCCCTCCCGTTCCGTCTTTCTTCTAGCTTTTATATCACCTATTATTTTTTCTAAAGTCTTCTTTCCGTCTTTGAATGCTGACCTTCTTTATCTTTCTCAGACCTCCCTACCGACGCCTACGCAGCGGCATCTCATCGCCCAGCTGGCGAATATTCTGCGTGCCCTCGGTACCGACACGGAGTGTGCATGCTCGGGGTCATCCAGCGCTGTCCCAACCGTATCGTCCCTGACACCGCGGCTCCCTCGGTTTCGCTACCAGGGCCGCTTGCGAAGGAAAGAGAAAGAGGAGCAGGAGCGATATGGGTCCGGACGCCCGGATGATGGGACGGAGGACGAAGAGCGAGGCGAGGGTGGGGAGCGGGAGTGCGTCATCCGCGCCTGGGAGCGGGAGGCCACGGTGTTCCCGCCCGCAGCGGTGGGACATGGGCATGCGTGGGAGGAAGTGAAGGTGGGCGTAGTGTACAATTCACGATTGGCATATAGCTCATCATTGATGAGAGGAATCTGTGACTTTACCGTTTTTTAATGCCATGTAGATCATTGACATCGTTCAACTACTCTGAATTTACATTGAACTTTAATTGGTGGAGAGTGGCAGTTGCGCGGCACTCGAGGCGAGCAATAACAATTTCAAGCTACCGAATACAATATACAAGAGGGGTATTTCGATGACTCGAAAGGCGAAAGCGAGTATGGAACGAGATTGAAAGTTTTATAGGCAGTATAATCAGTTATAGTTTGAGAGGTCGTAAGTGCTGGAGCAAAGCTGTAAACCGTGGAAAGTCGAACAGGATAACATGGCTTTTAATACTGCCCTGGTCTGTAACTCAACTCTGTCCTGTAGATCCACATGGGCCATACTGGGTCAGGTTCAAGAGTGGCGAACGAGCCGGAGCGAAGCGACGGCATATCTTGTGTACAGTAGACATGTCATGTCCCCGCAAATCTCGACATGTGCACAGAGATCGAATTAGTTAGCGAGTTCATCCAGCGATGAACAGAACAACCCACTTGAATGCGCTGGCAGTTCGAGAATGCCGTTGATGAGTGTCGGTTGACAGACAGGTGCCTGACATTTTGCTGGCAGTGTGCGGGATCAGCTATAGCCGAGATGACGTGAAACTGCACCGAGCGTACCGAATACTCGATGGCCACAAGCCTGCCAAGGGACTTGAGTGCGTGCAATGCTACAAACACGGTGGTCGTCAGGATACCTCATGGATAATGACAATAACTCACTGTTTCTGATGTGGCAGGATCTCCGGGGGGTATAGTATCGGAAGACATCTAAAATTTCGATTGAGAAAACCGAGGGTCAGCGTCAATAGAAGAGGGCGGCACAGCAAGAGCTTACTCTGGCATAATGGAGGCTAGAGAAGTGCGGAGACAATGAGCATCGAGCAGCAGTATTGAGTGGGGAAGACGAGAGAACTTACACGACATTCTCAAGTGTCCTTGACATGATGGGCCGGGGTGAGGGAGTGAGGAGATGGGGGGGAAAGGAAGAAAGATGTCTGATGTTGTTGTGGCAGCATCAAAACTAACCATCCTCACGCATACGTGCCCGTGCAGGCTGTCTGCCGTAGGTGCCGTACCCCTTGCCGTAGAGTTTAGGGTAGGCGCTGTCACGTCTTTTTTCATGTCATGCACATCGAGTATGTACATGCATTGATACAACACAGGCGTGGTCATGCAAACGGGCATGAAAGTTGAAATGCACATTTGTTTCAAACTACCACAGTTGTTTCAGCATTGCTCGGGTAGTCATTAACAGAATATTCACTCTGGCGCTCCTTAGACTATCAGGAATGAGTACTGCAATGATTAAACCAGTAGAAGTTAATGATGAGTTTTCCTGGTCTCTGTGCAATAAAAAGGCTTCAACTTAAAATCCTTGGCGCGTGTTAAAGTTTGCTTCTGGGGTTGAATTCTTGAAATTGTGAATCCCTTGTGTGCCCACGCGTGTTGTTTGAGCACGACACGGCGTGACGACTCAACTTAGACCAAGAAACGGCAATCAGTCCGAGATTCACAGCCACCAATCGCAACATTTGTATAACAATGTTCAACTTTCTTTGACATTTGTGGACAATTGCCCTCGTTGTGGGATTGTTAAAAAATGTCGAAAATTTGCTGACAATTGCTAATGGGGGTTTTTCCTGATGTCGATGCTCCGTAGCCACGGAAGAATGGGACCTTTGTGCGAGTTCCCATCTGCGGCACCGGAAAACAAATGTAGCCAGCAATTACTTAGGAATCGAAGCTCGGTGTAGACGTACCATTCAATCCCGGCCCAGGATGCCCACATAACAAACAAAGTAAAACAAAATCCGGCCAAACAAAGTGCGAAGGTGCATCGGGGGACCTTGAAATTTGGTAGGTGATTATTTGATAGCCTTTAAACTCAGGCCTAATCGTTTTCAAAGCTCCCAAAAAATTACGAAGGGATGGCCAAGTCACGACATTTGAACATTGCTGCAAGCAGGACCAAACAAAGTGCAAACACCCCGCTGTTGCCACTGTGCATCGGGGGACCTTGGAATTTGGCGATTAAGTATTTAATAGCCTTAAATTTAAGGCTTAACTGTTTTCAAGTCTCCCAAAAAATTACGAAGGGGTGAACAGGACATGACATTTGGGCATTGCTGAGCATCGCCAAGCAGCCTTGGTACCCTTCCACTAGCTGTGCATCATAACTTTCGAGCACAGCTTTGGTAGCATCCTGGAATTTGTGCGGGGTAAGCGGGTTCACTATGCGAGTTTGATACAGCGATAATGTCACGGATAGATGTAAAAGATAAGATCAATATGTGAGCATGACAAGTCTGAAAAAACCTCACCGAAAAAATGTCTTGCTCCTAAACAACCAAGCGATTGTCCTCAATTCTTGTACAGACGAATGTAGTCGCCATCCAGGTGGGCCAATCACCATATTCTGAGCACACAGAGAAGTTGGCCTGAATAGTCTCAGAGTTGGGGTTCTGGTCCATCATAACCACAATGGTCTAAACACAAACAAAACCAACCATCCTTTGACAGTGTTGACCATCAAGTCCAGAAGATAAGCTGCCAAAGCATGTAGTCCACAGGGTGGCCTGGAAGTATAAATGCAAGTCAACGACAAGATGTAATACAAACATACATTGAGTGACATTGAGCTAGAACATGCATATCAGAATGAAGAACTGCCACATTGAGAAATGGACAGCATTCATCAATAGATACTGGAGCATTACCAGATGAAAGGTAATGTTCATTTCTGGGTGCACGCTGGACACAGAGAAGAAGTAACCTCCCACAGTAACTGTGGAGCCGGGGCATGGCATCGCCCAGGCTGCTACAAGCTATAACTTTTTGAAAGATGCACATCACCCAACGTGGTTGACAGATACTTACAATCTTCCGGACCCTGGGGAAAGAACTGTGACTTCATATTCTTGCATATCCACTTGTGTTGCCTGGATCCCAGTGATCGAATGTGTGAGTGTCCATGAGGTCGTTTTGCATATCCGTGGGTCGTAGTTGAATCCAGAAATTTATGCCTGGACCACAGACACATATCCAAGTCGCAGCAACATCGATGGGAGGACAAGTTTGAATGTGTGAAATCACAGTAGAATATGCAACTCACCTTGAGCCTCAATTGGAGCATTGAGACGACAATTTCAAGCCATTTCAAGACGTGTATTCATAATCAATCTGTCAGCTGTGACCCCATTGAGAAATGAATCACGACTGCAACCCCACAATGCTAGGAGATTATGAGGAGCAATCCTGTTGCCGAGGATAAGAAGAATGTTAACAAAGACAGCCGTTGATACTCCCAGCGTATTCTCAGATGCATTGTGTATTTATATTCATGTAAGACAACAGTACTGATTGTGGGTGTGGATGGCAAGGTCCAGGTCACATAGCTGATGTGGTGATGAGGATGCACCCAGACGAGGCCTGGCCGTCTGCTCACCCAAAATAATGGCAGCAAATACCGTATCATTTCGTTCAAATCGACAGGAGGTGTGACGCGTGACCCTTTCAACCAATTCGACATTTCGACAACCACCGAAATTTTGCGTGACACTACGGAAATTTTCGACTTTTGGCACGGAAATTTTCGAAAATCTCGCCTTTTTTGCATGCTCCGGACAGTTTTGGGCCCTTGGTCACGCTTGGGAGGTTCGACAAACGGCCGCGTGATGCGTGACCCCGAACAAAATTCGACATCGACAGGGGGGTGCGTGACGCGTGACTGTCGATCTGAACGAAATGGTACGGTATATCATTTGAACATTCTTATAAACTCTGCATGCATCCTCCAGAGAGCGCCAATACCTCAGAAACGTGTCTACGGCCCACCACGTCTGGGGGAGTATATACGAGAAGAGTGGGAGTGGGACTCGACGAGTCCCACCCAGAGACCAACGCCAGTGGGACTCGGCTGTTCAACAGTCATCAAAAAAGTACGACTCGCTTAACCAAACAATCATCTCCACCCCGTCGGGCAACAGACACGCCGTGACGCCAAGCATTGTCCCGCTACCCGAACCGACTAGCCCGTGATCCGTGAAGAGTGGCTGTTCACCTCCCGTCATCTGCCCGCTGATGCGTACCCGCCGCCAATTACGAAACACGACACCGCCGCAGCTGTTTATCCGACACTCATATCTCATGTCAGCCTCCCATCGCTTGCGGCTCCTCAGGGTGATGGTGCTGGAACGGGGATGACGGGGAACCATTTAGATGTTGGACTTCAAGGTGAGTCGCCGAGGCTCTCGCGATGCTCAAATTGACCCTTCAAAAACCTACAGCGTTCGAGAACAATTCGCCTTATCATGGCAATGGTGTGTAATTTGCTTCACAGATTCATTTATTTCACAATTCACCCTGAAAATCTGCTGACACATTCATGGGATCTGAAAATTTCGGCTTTGTGGAAGAGATTGGACTCAATGAAGTCTTTCGACGTGAGTCTCGAAATTACTGATGCTTTTTGTATTTGAACTGGTCTCAGATACGGTACTGGAATTGATTTCGAGTCACTCTGTCCTAGGTGTTCTTCCACTGGACCATGTAGCGGAATTCAACAACGGTTTCAACACAAATGCAAACCAGAATGTGCTCCCCGATGATTCAGGTACAGTAAATCACCCAAACCAATGTGAGCCGCAAAATCATTGCTCATTTTGGGATCTAAATTATTCTCAGATACGGTCCCGGATGTGAATTTATTTCCCTTTTCTCTTCAACTCAAATGGATCGGTTACAAATTTCTTGGATGACTTTCGGGCCAAAATGAACTCTGATCTTCCCATTTCAATGTTTGCTGATGCAGACCCTGCCCCGGGGTAAATTACCCCTAAATAATTTTCAACGTCACTAGAAAGCTAATGGAACTAAGACAGATAATTTGGCCGGATTTCCCCAAAGTTTGGGGCAACGGGGCCGAATTAGGAAAGGAGGTCTTTCCTGATGACTCGCAATCTCCAGATCCAGAAAAAATCTGTTGAGATTGTGCGAGGAGATCAGGAGGCGCTCCAACGTCCCAGCAATAGTGGGGTTATCGAGCAGCGTGGAGGGAACATACGAAAAGTTGGTTTCCCACAGCTCTAGCGATGTAATTGTGCATTGTGAGCGGTGGAGAAAAAGATCGAGATCGCTCGGCTCGCTGCCATGCATGTGCTCGAGGATAAGATTTGTGATGTGGGGTGGGATTAAGAAACGAGAAAGAGAGGTTTCTCCGCCGACAGAGAAGGAGGTGACATTAGAGAGCTTACGGATGAATTTTGGGGAGTTAAATTACCTGTATCAGTCGATACCGAGCTGCAGCTGTAAATGTATCACTGCTGAAAGTAAATCCAGGACCTGTTCAAAACGGTCAACGTCTATGTTGTCCACCTTCCAGCTGAGATGTGTCAGCTGGAGCCATAGCTGTAAGATTTAGAATAAATCCATGGCTGTAGCCATATAAACCTACTAACAAAAGGTATGACCGTAGCCAAGTGTCGGCTAGCCTAGAGCGTGGTACCGGCCTCTCCGGTGATTACATGTTTGCCCTCGGCAGTCCCATCAGTCAGCCATCAATTTACTGATACAACTCAATCTTTTCTGCACTAGGGGAACAGTGTTCCCCCCAGACCCCCTCCTTTTGCCTGACGGCACATATAACATCTTTTCAGCACCGCTTTGTCTCTAAATACGGGTTTTCACCCCTTTTCCCGCCTTTTTCAAAGGATGTAGCGCGGGGGAGACCCCCGCGGACCCCCCTTTGTGCTTGCGGCTGGGCCCGCTGCGCGGAGCTTACCGCTGGCTGCGGAGGCCCACTGCGTGGGGCTTCGGCTTGTTTTTTGGTGTGTAATTCATGTTATTCCAAATTTGGTAGTACTCCAGCGGTTAAGCGGCAGCAGATGTCCCAATATAGGCAAAGCCGTGCATCCGACAACCGTTAGGGTAAGTCACATGGACCTAGCCATTGGAATGGCTGCAGTCATGATTTGAGTTAGTGGGTTTACTTGGCTAGGTACATACATTAAGCTAAAACCTACAGCTATGGGTGTCAGCTGGGACTACGGCGTGATATATCAGGCCCGTGCCAGTGGAGCTTCGTCAGACAAGGTGTGTGGGCAAGTAGGGCCGACACCCAGGGAGCTGGGCGAGCTGGCCATGGCCAACCGACGACCGGAGGTCCTGCCGCAATTGAAAGGCTTTCGAGTGGGAGGGGAGACTGGGGCTGGGGAGGGAGGATGTGATGCAGTGTGAACCAATTACTGCTGTTTGCGGAACTTAGGGCGCGTGCGAAATTTTTTCAAAAAATGATCATTTGCATATAACAACCATATCTCCCTCAATTCTTCGTCGTTTCTCTTAATTCCAGGACGATTGTGTTCCCCGAGGAATTGCGCACCCGCATGCACCCACCGCTATAACAGCATCCACAGCTGTAGTCCAGACGCAGGAAGTGATATATGCGAAATTACGCTGATTACCATAAATGGGATAGCTTATGCAATCTTGCCATAGCGGTAGGTGCATGCGGGTGCACAATTCCTCGGGGAACACAATCGTCCTGGAATTAAGAGAAACGACGAAGAATTGAGGGAAATATGGCCATTATATGCAAATGATCATTTTTTGAAAAAATTTCGCACGCGCCCTAAGTTCCGCAAACAGCAGTAACAATTTCGAGATGGCGACATTGTGATATTTTAGCTCTTGCTCCCACTCAGTCCGACATAAGCAGACGGTTCTGCCCGTCTTTCCCACGGCTCGTTTCCGTTCAATGGGGAACAATGAGGAAATGGCCGGCCACGACAAATATTTTCAAAACTGACGATGCAGTGGCTTGTGTTGCCTTCTCATCGGATCGCAAATACATTGTGTCCTGCTCTCAAAATGCTTAAATAATTTCTCTCTGGGACGCGGAGACTGGAGAGTTGCTTGACAAACCATTGCAAGGCCACATCAGTGGAATCAACTGCGTTGCCTTCTCGCATGATTCCAAGTATGTTGTGTCAGCCTCCAACGACAGAACCATTCGGCTGTGGGACATCTTGAACAGCTGCCAAGTCAGACGGCCATTCAAAGGCCACATAGAATCGGTGATGTGTGTGGCATTCTCACCTGACGGAATGCGCATTGTTTCTGGTTCCCACGACAAGACCCTCTATATTTGGGATAGCAACTGCCGATTGGTACACCCATGAGGGGCCATAAGAATTGGGTGTTGGCAGTTGCCTTCTCGGACATGCGCATTGCTTCAGGCTCCCGTGACAAAACCATCCGACTATGGGACTCGGAAAGTCGACTGGCTCCTGGTGGGCCACTTGATGGGCAAACTGACAGTGTCTCGTCAGTCAGGTTCTCTCAGGATGGGAAGCACTTGGTCTCGGGCGCCTACGACCACAGTGTTTTTATATGGAATGTAGCAAGAGTCCGTAAAAAGTAACTTATGTGAACTTACTTGTACTTTACTTGCCCCTTTCGGCACGATGCCGCAAGTTAACTTAAGGTTTCCCACGGGTGCCGAAAGTAACTTGCACTTTACCTGACGGGCAGCCAACTTCCCGCGGCCGAGAATCAATTGTCTGGGCCATATTTTGGCCTTTTATCACGGATAGGTAGTCTGATCATGGCACAGGCGTCGGTACGCCGTTCATCCACCCCGATAAAGTCACTTGCACATTGTTCTCTCCATGCGAGAGCTACATCACCGCTTCCTGCATCTGCGATATTTATGTACTGTAGTATTACAATCGATTCGTCAGTCACGTGTCACGCGGGCCCTTGACGTGACGAATTTTGAGACTTGGTCACGCGTCACGGAGGGTCTTGAAGAATACATTTTTCGTCACGCCAGATTTAAAATTAGGTTGAAATCACATAAAATTGAGATTTTCAGCGCTGCAGACACAATTCAACCATCTGAGGTCTATTCTCAACAGCTAGGATGTTATAAAGCCAAAATTACATTCTCTGTACATGAAAAAAAGGTAATTCCAGCACTAAAAGTCATGGTTTCTTCAGCTTTGATGCTTTATAATCTATGAAGGTGTTTGTTTAGCTCTGTTCACTTCTGAAAAACGGAATCTACATGCCCTCTACCCCCAGTGAGACTTCCAAGACTTGATGAATTTTTCGGGTCTGTCACGCGGCCCAGGACCTCTTGACGAAGTGACGAAATGGTATTTTTGGTCACGCGTCACACCCCTTGACGAATTGATTGTGATACTACGGTATGGGATTTGAAAAGTGGTGCTCAGGTCGGGAGACCAATTAGCGGTCATGGAGGTCAAATCAACTTGGTCATGTTCTCATCTGACGGTTTGCGCATCGTTTCCGGTGCCATTGACAAAAACTTGCGAATATGGCATATAGAGAATCTCGGTGTCGTCCAAGACCTTTTTGAGGGACCTATGGAAGCTGCTCATGGTGGTCGGCAACCCTCCCGGAAATCAGTGATGGAGAAACCGGTGTTGCCGCATTTGGCAGGTGCCCCTATTTCTCTTTCTCTTTCACTCGCAGCATCCTTCCACATCGTCAGAGCATCTTAAATCGACTCAGAACCATCATATGGGTTGATTTAACTTTGTTTAGAACTGATTTTGCCCTGCCAAAATGGGTTAATATCATTATTGGTGTCATTGCCGTCCACTGTTCCTCTTGGAGATTTTCGCGTCCATTGAACGCCCAGCACTAGATTACAGCCGTAGCCCCACGTATTCACACCCCAGGAACGAGTTCTTTGGCCCCGAATTTCGATCTCTTCCCTAACTCCCCCAGAAATCTGCATTCTTAGGTCAAAACTGATCAGATTTTATGGTTCAGCTTCATTTATAAAGATTCTGGCCTCAAGGATGTGTGAGTGTAGTCTTTCCAAACATATCTATATGCACTGATGATTTGCCAAAGTGGACGGATAAAGAGCTACGAAGCCTGACCATCTCACAAGCCATTGTCAGAGTTTGAATTTGGCGGTGCATTGCCGATCACCACCAGTGCTCACTCCCTGAGTTTCCCTCTGGACGGCAAACGCATAGCCTGTGCCCTTAGATCAGGTCGTTCACCTGTGGGATGCTGGAAACAGACAACCAATTTGTACACCTTTGAAAGGCCATACAGAAGATATCATATCGGTCGTGTTCTCACCTGACGGACGATGTATTGGGTCTGCCTCGAAGGACAAAACGATGGGAATATGGGACGCAGGAAGTGGGAAAAGGCTTTTCAAGTTCAAGCACCGAGGAAACCTGGATACAGCATTGCCTATCACGTTCTCGCCTGATGGCACCTGCATTACGATCGGCCAAGGGGGAATCAACTTTCGAAATAAGGATCCACTCGGAAAGTTTTTTAAGCCCTAGTTTGGACCCCCCCCCTATATGAGGAAGGAGTTTCCCACGGCTAACACGACAATCAATTATTTGTCATCATCGTCGGCGACATGTGTTCTTCTCCTCGCACCCGCAGGTCTTCCAACTCTCTTGACAGCGAGTGTTGGAATGCACTGAATCACTGTGTTCCGGCCCCTTGTAGACAGAGGGTCTGTCTACTGGGGTAGACAGAGGGTAGCCAAACCCCTGTGGCTACCCACATCTATAAAATTTCTTGGTAACCTGATGCCACACCGGCTGTATCTCAGCATCAACAGCAGATTGTTGGAATTATTAATAGCAGCTCGGCTATCGGACATTGATTGATAAGGTTATTACTAATGGACAGTTCAAGTAGATACACGTAGAACTTTCTAGATACATATTCTGTAGTATATAAGCCCACTGTAAAATCCTGCTAGAGCATCTGATTGCTCTAAAGCAGCCTTCTCACAAACAGTGCTATTGCAATCATATTCTATCTCTACTTCTAATTCACCCTCCTTGCTCTTATCTCAACACAGATGATACCCATGTCGACGGTAGGCTGTTCAACCTGCAGAGAAATAACTGGCCTTGAGCTGTACTCCAGGTCGGAGACAGCTGTCCACCGAGGTCATTGTTCACGTGGAACCAATGCGGTTACCATATCGGGAAGACATGGTCGGGTAAATGGAAGGGAGCCGAGCCTTACACCTCGGATATGACTGGCGAAGAATTGGCGGTGTACATTATGCAGACACGGTTGCTTCAGGTCAAAAACAGAGGTTGACATAAGTCTACGTAACTCGCTAAAGGTAGCCGAAAGTTGTTAACCGAGGTAGCCGAACCGTGCCGATGGGCGCCGAAGGCTGTGTACCCCTGGGTAGACACATGGTAGACAAGACACACCGGATGAAGCAAAATATTAAGATTATGTTTGCTAAGAGTGTATAATTCAGTAGAAGAATCAAAGTTTGTAGATAGTTGATCTATTGATTTGGTGTGAAACCACCACAGAAGTAGCTGCAATCGGGGGCTTTTTCAAAAGTTATATGTTTATTTATTGTCAGCGAGTTATGAAAGGACTGCTGAAATATGAAATTTCAGGAGCCATTTCCAGTGGGAAGAAAGAGGTTCTTTTGAATAGACTTTCCTAAATTCCTTTGTTCAAACAAAGGAATTTATGAAAGGGCTACTGAATGACCCTATTTCTTCTCACAGGAAACAGCTGCTGAAAGTTCATGTTTCAGTGGTCCTTTCATAACTTGCTGACAGTGGATAAATTTACGGGTTTTAAAACAGCTGTTGAATGTGGCAATTTCCGTGGCAATTTCATACCAAATGAATAGATCAACTATCTACAAACTTTGATTCTTCTACTGGATTATACACTCTTAGATAACATATTGATCTATCTTAATATTTTGCTTTATCTGGTGTGAGATGTGCCGTCGCTTCGCTCCGGCTCAAGTATACGTTGGAGGTTCGTCGCTCGTGTTCACACATTGAAAGAAATATCATAAGAACGAGTGTACAGTAATATACTACCCAACAGTCATCTCGTCAGTGGGCAGCCGAGCACTGCGCAGGGTAAGGCTTTGACATACAACTCAACACCCCAAGGAACCGGTGCCATGGTATTTTCATCGACTATCCAGCACCTGAAGTCAGCGACATACTTCAGCAGAATGGCGGCGGCACGTACCAGATGAATATATAATACAAGACATGCCTTCGCTTCGCTCCGGCAGAAGTGCAGATTGTGGCATGTCTGAAGGCAACCAACCATCATTTAAAAATACCACAGGCTAAACGATTTGAATATACGACAGACCCATGGTCGGTGAACGCATTATTCCAAGGAAATATTATTCATTCACTCGGGGTACCTACATACAAAGCTTGGTGCAATAAATCAAGTTTGACTGTCATGAGCAAGCAGTATTTTTCGTCAGCCGAAATTTGGTTACTATACGGCGGGCGGCAAAGATCAGTGAGTGAATACCGAGTAGATGGAAAAGAAGTACGTACCATTCCATAAAATATTAGCGGCGAGGGAAATGGAATGAGCACTGACTGGACAGCGTCAGAAACTCTATCTGTGTTAGCACTGAGTGAGAGAATAGGTAACTAACTTCCGCTCACTTCGCTCATGGGGCCTTGGAGACTGCAATGCAAATTGCGCGTCAAGAATAGACAGGCCGAGCGACATCGACGGGACACGTTGAATCTATGAGGCTATTAAAAATAGGTTAGTATCGATCTGAAATATCAGAAGACACCTGCAGACGGATTCAATCCCTACCGCAAACACATTGGGCTGCCCTGGGAGAATGAACAACTGGATGGAAGCCTCGTGTGGGGGCCTATGCGCCGCCAGCACGGGGGTAGATGATGCTGTGATGTCAGCGAGGTCAACGGAATCGTTGCGGTGACGGCGGCAAAAATTGAACGAATAGAAATTGCTAATCGCTAGAGACATGCATACATGGAGTGCAGAAGCGCTTGCACCTAGAGAGATATGCAAGCTCGGTAGACAGCTAAAAGGTATGAGGATGAGAATATGAACTTGCGGCATGCGAAAGCGAGGTGACTCGCTGGGAAGCTACTAGAATCCGAGAACAGCTGTGAATGGTACGCGTGGGTCAGTGTAAATGTGATGTTGGATGGCCGGAGCATGAGAACCTACCGTATGGTCTGTCCCTAGTTCAATAAACTGAGCCGGTGAGAGCCGACAGACAGAGAAAGGAAAAAGGAAGGGATCTTACTCGATTCGTGCAACGTCGGGGGTCGAAGAACATGTTGCGGTATAAGGGTGAGGTAAGGTCGGCTCCTGTGAAAAGAGGGTGTTAGTTAAGAAAATGGCGCGACAGGGAGGTAGTTGGAAACAACGAACATGCAAGGTAAATGCTTGAGGGATCAAAAATAAAACGGCGCACAAAGCTAATGAAGTCTCACAGAGCAAAACGGTACAGCAGCATGAATATATGAAACCGGAGAGAAAGAAAAAGGAATATCCAAAGGACAGGAACGCAACTCACCAGAACAGCATCCTCAATGCAAACCGTGTCGAAGAACGTTGAGATCGCCTAGTACAAACTGGACCTTAAAATCAGTTGTGTGATCATAGTTAAACGCTAGCTTACCGACAACATGAGATGTTCCCATTGTAAATGTCTGCCAATGGCAAGGCGGAAAACCAAAGATACATCTACCTGTTACTTTGGACGGCTGGATGGTCATCTTGATGTCGCGATGGCTGATGGGAGGTTAGTTTGCAGTCGCAACAAATGAGAGATAATGGACAAACAGGACGATACGACTCTTTGTGGGGGAGTAGATGGACGAGGAAAGAAGGCAGGGCAATGCGGGAAAGTCTCTCTTATGAACGGGCATTGAGCGGTCGATCGGCGAGGTCCAAAATAAAATGAAGCGCACCGACAATCAATAACAGACAAATAATGTGAACCTGTCGTCCTTGCCTCCATCCATGGATGGCGTTACATATCGCACGGATGGATCATTGGATGGGTGCTCGACGGAGGAAATCTACGGTAATGAATTTCAGTGCTAGTAAGAATGAGAATGAATGGCTCACTGGGTTTGCACCCGGGTCTGGCGCCACACTGGATATGGTTAAAGTGAATACTCTTGTCCTCCATCTGTGACCCAGACATACCAGTGTGATCAGCATCTGCAAAATCGAGCCCCCAGTGCTCGGCATAGACAACTGGTAGTGGGTATGGTGGGTGATGATGGGAGAGCGAAGGAAAGAAGCGGAGCATCTCTTGTGTGCTCTTTGTGCGGTGGAGCACACCGGCATGTAATTTCGTCCGAAAGATAACCGCGACACAGAAAAGGTAAGGTTAAAGTTAATTTGTGATGTGGAAAAATAAACGTGAGAGAAAAGCCTCGAGGCGACCGAGACAATGGAACTTAGAGCAGTTGGATGGGAAGGAAACGACAAAATTGGCAGGATGCAAACAGGTACAATCTGATTCGTAGCATCTACTTAAGATACGAGTAATAATTCGTGTATATGCCTGGACGTTATTCCGTGCTGTGCCAAACTTGAGTCGGTCTGCACACACAGAGAGCGCAGATATATCTTTGCAAAATGAATTGGTTCGGTTGACTGAAGATAGCATGCAGCCTAAAAATCGAATACATGGATGGTCAGAAGGGTAAAATATGGAGCAAAACACAGACTCAGTTATGTAATGGCTGGGGAACTGCCGGAACGATTCCGAGCTGCTCTGTAGGGTAGACTTAACGGGGATTCGAGGATCCCATAGGTTAGAGCTACGCACCTTTCAGTTACATATTGAACATGAAGACGATCATCAGTGACGTCAGGGGGGCTTGGAAAATATTTGCTGTTGCACTGTTCAGTCGATTCAATCCCAGTTACAGTAGATATTACATCAGCAAAACAGAAAATCTCTGACGGCTGTGGCGCCGTCTGGTTGCGTCTGATGAGTATGGCTCATATGGCAGCCATACGAGCCAGATGTCCATAATGTGCCAGGTTTACTTCTCCGCCATTTTTTCAACAAACTTCCATATTGTATCGATGCGCCAGAAAACAGTTTAGTCGGGTAGAGTTGGTTAGAGTGTTTAATATCAGTGCTTCCGTTTCCCCGTTACATCTCCGCTCAGGGTGGGCTTTTCGATTAATCCTATTGCACGGTTCTGCTGTACCTCTTTTGTTAGTTCGCCGCCCAAAGCAACGGAATTTAAAACGCTATCTCATTGGCATGATGATCTATGTACTTGTTAACATGGAAAGCATTGAACGCATCAAGGGAATGACTAAAACGAAACCCAATGGGAATATGTGAACTTCCAAACACGGGGATTAAATGCGCTCCACGCAAAAGAGAATCTAGATGCAAAATTGTCACCAGTCGATGCTTACCCCGAAGCTCCGGCTCGACGACCCACATCCCCGTGCAGGCATCAGACGATCTGCCGACCTTCTTGAACCACTCAACCAGTGCGCAAGGGTATTCGACGCCATCGTGAACGAAAGAGAAGAAGAGCTTGATGCGAACGACGCTCATACCACGGAAACCAGGCTTATCCTGATCTTCGACAGCAAATGCACAGTCCCGCCTGGCTCCGTGCTTCCTCCAAGACGGTGTCGATCGAATACGTTCGCGACGCATTCCGCGTATACCGGAGGAATCACTTGGCGCGTAAAAGGTGGCGACAGCAGAATGAAAAACCGATAGAGGTGTGGTACTGATATCAGATGCGTCGATGTCGATGCCAGCGTCCGAGTACGATTCAGAATGAAGCTGATCTGAGAGAAAATGGGCAAGCAGCACAGGGAATACGGGTACATTGATGTATTTGGCGAGGTCCGAAGCAAACCGTGGGTAGCGGCGTTCTGAAAGAAGGTTAGG
This sequence comes from Mycena capillaripes, assembly GCA_029204075.1. Lineage (NCBI taxonomy): Eukaryota > Fungi > Basidiomycota > Agaricomycetes > Agaricales > Mycenaceae > Mycena > Mycena capillaripes. The sequence goes on from JARHKZ010000046.1 coordinate 407,845, forward strand.
AACCGCGGATGATAATCACCCATAGGTACTCACCTCGTGTACGAGCAAGGACGACATTGCCTTCTACCCGAACGGTGTCCACAGGACCTCCATCATCGTCATCCGGGTCGACAACTGGTGGAGCATGGGTCGGAGGTAGCATCCCGCGCTCAACAAAATCTGCACGAGCCGCTGCAAGTTTATCGAGCCGCTGGTTAGTTTGTAGCATCTGGGACAGAGCCTCGTAGCGACTGGAGCGACGCCAAGGCTTCTTGACAGCGGTGATGTGGCGCGACTCGGTAATCGAGGAACAGACTCCGCCTGGAGCACCGTATTCCTCGATTCCATGGCGGTAGTGGACAATGGAATGCTGCCGAGGGAGGGAAAAAGCCGCCGAACCGCCCGGAGTGTCCGTGCGAACATTCAGAGCTCTGAATATTTCGCGGTGGTGATGAAAATTGCGGACGGCAGCGTCAACTGCGTCAAGTGTGTCTTCGTCAAAGTCTTCGCGTCGTACTAGGTAACAGAAGTCGAGAAAGGCAGCAATAGCCTGTACGATCTCGTCGGGAACAAGCCCCTTGATTGCGGGGAGATAAACCTGTCCAAGATGTTGAATATTAGGTACAGCGAGCCTTGGTAAGAGATAAATACCTTCATAAGCGCTTTGGAATCGTCCCCAGTCCACTGCTTGAATCGTCGCCCTTGCTTGAAACGTCGTAAACACGGGAAAGCTGGGGTAGCGGCAATGCTTTGAGTGTGAAAAGATCAGCGATGAATGACATGAATGTAATAGAAAAGTGGTACCGGCGATCAATCTCGTCCATAATAGCGTCTGCGTCGGCCTTGGAATGTTCAAGGGTCAGGTACTCGCCCACCCAAGTTACGAGGTGATCCTTGAACGATCCCTTGATGACCTGGTGAAGCAGGTCCGAGGAGAGCATCTCGTGAATGTCGGCACGAGGAAAATCACGCGTAAATGGCTGATGACGAAACCAAAGGTCAAATTGATACAAGATTGGAAAGATCGGGACTCACGACAATGTCCACGTCAATCCCATACGAGTCCCAAAGAATTTCTGCACTGAAAGACGCAAGAAGCTCATCGGTCAACTCATGAGTGCGCCGGCCACATATATGCCCGTCCAAATCAGTCGAGAGGGCCGTACATCTTCAACAAATTAGAATTGGGCAACAGCGATGGTAGACAACATACTTTGCACACCAGTTCTGCACGATGCCAGCGAGCAACACCTGCTCCGGGTAATCCGCAATAAAGGGCCCAAAATCGTAGATCGCGCGCCGAAAATGCCCATCCGGACAACGACGGACAACAGGTTTCTTCATGCCAGGTTTGAGCGACGCTAACACAGCAGCAAGGGAAGCGTGATAGAGCTTCCGCTTGAATTTGCGAAATGCGGGATCATTGTCGTATTTGCGATCGCCTGTGAAGACTGTCAGGAAAGTTTATTTATTTATCGAAGCGGCACGTACTTTTAGGGATGGCAAGAAATACAAATGGCATGACGGTGTTGCGATGCGCTCGGCGCATCTTGTTGTGCGGATTGCCGAGAGAAATGTACCCGGGATGGTACTCGACGTTCCCGGTAGCAACAGACACGGTCGTCTTATCGCTACCGAAGAAAATCGCAGTGTACATAGCACCCTCGGTGCTGGGATCATCCGCATGAATTCGATCCTGCAAGGAGTAATTAGAAAAAGATAAAGATAAAGAGAAGTACTGACACAGTGACGCCATGCGAAATTGGCGGACATGAAGTCACTCCAGCGGCGCTTTCCTTGGGCGTCCACTTGGACGTAAGGGTTGTCGAGCATATTGGTAATAACAACGTCGGGATCGCGATACCAGACCTCGTACCGCTCCCGCGCCCATGCCGGCGCATCAGCAGAAAAATTCAGCGGCTCGGTTTGAAAGCACTTCCATGGCGCGTCGCCAACGGTGGTCGCGTCGATGGTGTCGTAGATCTCTTTGTAGTCTTGGAACGGACCAAGATCACCGTGCTTCATCATCGAGAGGGCCCACATCTCTAGAAGCTGATCTATATTTTTCGACGACATCTGCACCTGGTAACAGAAGCAATTTCAGCTGAGCACGAACAATAATTACAATAGAACTCGCTTACCTTGCGAAAGAGAAAATCGGCAAGCTCAAACTGCACCTTGTCGTCATAAGGCGCCCAGTCATCTGCTGCCGCGGTATTTCTTGGTCGGGGTGGTGCACCGTCTGGCAGGAATGTCCCCTTTTCGTCGCATGGGCGGGCTACACAGGTCGACTCAAACTCAGCTACTAAAGGCAGGAATAATTATATAGCGTACCATTCAAAAAAGGATGATAATGCTTCTGCGCGCGCGGTGGTGCCTCCGAGATGGTGGGTGATATAGGAGGTAGTTCGTCGCTGGAATAGTGATCTGATTGTCCGGGTGAAGGAGGCGGAAATGGGATAGGTGGAGCGATTCCAGGAACAACGTTCGATGGGCGGTGGATGGCGTTAACATGGTAAGTGACTCCCTTGTGGCTCTTCAAACGTTCAGGACATCCAGGCCAGGGACATGGAATACGGTCGGAAGCGAGTCGACGATTCCCGCCTCTACCTCTCGCCATTGGGGTGGAAATGCAAAGATGCACAATTTTGTATGACTTGGAACAGTAGACTTGAGGGACGCCCTGAAAATAAAAATAGAAACTTACAGAGCACATTGAAAACGACTACAAGGCATATGAAGATATGCGGCGGCGAACAGTGATTCCATTAGTATCCCTTGGCGAACAACAGGTTCAGGATAAAAAAATCACGGGCACGACTTGAAGCAAAAGGAAAAAAGGCTTGGTACAGCGCGACCGACCCCGAGTCGTACGACGATAAGGAGAAAAAAAGCTTGGCCCAGCGGCGCACCGCCCCGAGTCATATGAAGATAAGCATGGACGGAACTGCGGTTCCGTCGGTAGCCCAGAAAGAAATCAGAAGCCTAGCTCACCAAGCAGGACGAGCTCAGACTTGTTGACCAAGTACCAGGTTTCCTCTCGCTTCGGCTGCACATGACATGCGGCGGAGAAACACGAGCGCGATAAGAACAGCGGTCCTGCTGGGGCGGCCGACAAAAAACTCAGTTCACTTCTTGGCCGGCGGCAGAGTAGCTGAAACATATATGATCAGCGATAAATGATACTCAGATAAGCGACCACTCTTTCTTCCTCCCCGCCATGTCCGCTAGGTCGAAACGTACCCAAAGCTCTGCCCGACCGGGCGAAATCGTCAATGCATTGAAGCAAAAGCGCCGCTCCCCCGACGAGAAGGCTGCTGACGATCTCTTGGTTGAACAAGCTAAGGCTGCGAAGGAAAAGGCAGCCGTTGAGGTACGACTTTCATCTGAATCCACAAGATATTAACTGATATGCACGATAGGCACACCAGGCCGGAGTGGAGCGAGTCGCCCACAAGGAGGGTGCCCTCCGGGCTGAGGACATCCTTGCGCGCAAGAATTCTGCCCGCCCAGATCTTGTGACAGCGGAACTCAAACGCAAGACGCTCGAGAAGGCAAGTCGTATATTTTGAGACGCAGGTTTGTACTGATTTACAGCCTAGGACACGGACATCAGCATGGAGCCTGGTTCCGACCATGAGAACCATGGTCTTGATGCCATGGACGAGGACGGCAAAGACAGCAGTTACCAGCCCGGTGACGAAACCTCTGACGACGGTGCTGCTGACAATGCTTCAGATGAAGAAGAAGCGGTGCAGGAGTTTTTGAAGAAACGGGCGCTCGCCAAGAAGAAAAAGGCCGGTAAAGCCCCGAAGGTCGCAAAGGTCAATTCTAACTCACGATTTGTTTTTCTGAGCTCACGAGTTGTCCAGGGTGCCATTCGGTCCGAGATCAACGAAGCCGCAGGCATTGCTCCCAGTCCGAACAACACCCTCAAGCGCAAACCGTCCGGCCAGACCACCGAGATCGAGTGAGTGCCAGCTTCTCGACTGTTACATTATATATACCTGACTTCGTCTTCAGACCAAAGAAAAGCAGGTCTGCTCTTGGTGGATTGAAGAAGGGCTGGCAGAAGGCAGTCGAAATCGCCACGAAGACGACATCTGCCTCCGCGCCCCGTGGTCGTACCATGAGTGTTTCCTCCAACGGCTCGATGCCGCCTCTGCGCTCAGTGTCCCGTAGCACGATGAGCTCGGCTAGGAGCAGCATCCTCTCGCTTGCGACAGGAGAGTTCGACGAGGAGGAGACCCCCGCGAGCCTGGCGGCTGCCCGCGGATTGAAAACCGCGTCCGAGATGGTGGACGCGACAGCCAAGGTGTGTGTCACGGTACCGTTTGATGTGATGTGACTGACGTGTCTTACTTCCACCACCATGTAGATGGGAATCTCGCTCGTCGCCAAGGACATCGAATTGACCGTCGACGGCAAGGTCAAGCGTGAGCGGAAGCCCAAGGTCACCAATGCCAACCTCCCTTTCCCTCAGAACAGCTATGCCGCCGATCTCAAGTTCTGGCAGAATGCCCTCCTGCCGGAGTTCATTGACTGGGTCGCGACCAAGGACGATCCCTTTGCTGTGAACGCCGATCCCGAGTTCCAGGCTGTCGTGGCTGACCTGTGGAAGATGCATTATGGAGCGTATGAGATCACGGATGCTGTTTACGCTCAGGTGCGTCAATGGTTTTTGTGATTCTGAATTTTACTCAAGTTCCCGTATATCAAGGCAGCGGCAGCTGTCCGCAACTGACGTAGCAAGTTTGGCAAGACCGCGCTCAAGGCTCTCGAGGACCTCCTCGCCAGCGATGACCTCCCCACTCTTGAAAGTCGTGCCGACTACATCCGCAACGAGTTAATGGACTCGAGCTTCGTCTACGAGAACAAGGAAGACGAGGTATGTGTGTCAGCTATATATCACCGTCTGCCGCTGAGCAAGAGATTCACTGGAGACGGGGGCTTATCGTTCTGAACTCATGCTGCAAGTTTTTGCCGCCCACCTTCAAGTCGCCCTCAAAACTGATGTCTCGTACGGTCACCTGGTCGGCGCTATGGCCATCAGCTGCGCCGCGGTAAGTCCAGATGCCTCATATTACGAGTTCTGCTGATGCCGACCTTTCAGGCTGAGCGCGCACTTCATATGTACAAAAACGGCACATGCTCTTCCGACGGCATCAAGCGCAAGGGTAAACGCTCGGCCCACAGCTTCGTCGCCGTGCCCTGGGCCGCCAGGGCGAAGGCGTACCTGCCTGGCATCAAGAAACTGTCTACCAAGAAGTGGTCCAAGATCATGGCGATGAGCAAGCCACACATCGACAGCGCCGCGCAGGTTACCGTTGACGACACGGACGCCGATGAATCCGAGGACTCCCGTGGCCGCATTCAGGTCTCGGATGATTCCGATGTCGAGGTAAGTCACCGCCAGCTTCTAGATCCAGTTCTAATATTCTATGATCGCAGGCTTAATCGCATTTCGAACGCCGCCGTCTGCTCGCACACAAGAACATCCTGAAACTGCTCCTATAGATTTATTTTCTCCCCGTACTACATATTCCCGTGTGCCCTTGTTCTACCGTTTCCAATGATTACCTTTTTGTGCCCAAATTCCGGCCTGAATTCTTCGTTTGACTGAAATCTGAGTGCGCAATGAATATCTGACTGAGTTCTGATGCAAATATGGCCATGAATCTGCGGGGAATACTGGTGGCAGAAGGACGTTCTGACATGTGTGGCCGCCAGAATTAAATGTGGCGTCAGGCATGTCATTATGCGGCCAGATCTGATTCTGGCGGTATGGCACGCTTGGTTGGTCTGGTGCCAGATCAACCAGACGTGTTCTGTTTTGCTGATGTAAATAACTTACGGATCTGGCTACGTATCAGAAGCCATGAAAGGTCGTGCTGTGTCAGATGCCAAACAGGTTCTGGGCATAAAATTGTTGCAATCACTTGACATTCAACACTCGAGGGATCTTGCGCATCGAGTTTTTGAACGCGTCGAGTTTCTTGCTACTGGACAATGATCTTGAAGGAGTCTTGCAGGGAAATGCCAAGAGGTCTTGAGTACATTGAGTGGTTGAAAGACATCAGGATCTTGCTAAGGGGCTTGAGGAGCGTGGAATAGACAACCTTGAGATCCTGCATACCTGGAGAAGGGGAGCATGATCATGTAGACCATGACTGGAGCAAAGAATGCGTGTTCATACGATATGAGTTTGTGTGAACACGCACGTAGAATCCAGTTGATGAAAGGGAAAGCTATGATGGTGCCCATTTCATCGAGAAGGACTCCGGATATTGCAGTGAGAGCCCACAGAGTCCAGAGTTTGCTGATGACGCACGCGAGCAGTGGAGATGAGTCGTGTGCCGGGTTGCAGCTCGTTACGGTGTAGATTAGGTTGCGGTGAAATTGGCTGCATCATGCGAAGACGTGCGAGGACGAGTCGCCCCACAGTGTGGTGCAGGCGGAGTGCGCTTGGGACAAATGCATCAGGGGAGTGGCGCCGGAAGAGTGCATCTGTTCCTCTCACAACCATTGTCTGCAATTGAACGTCGCCGCGGGAGCAGCGCATGCCACGTGCGTATCATACAAAATGATGTTTTGCGCTCGATCGCCCAGCGATTTAATTGGGCTCTTCTCTCAGATGTAAAATAGGTAGCCTCTCCATCAATCAGATTTTTTTCATGAATTTATTTAACTGAACTTTTTGTGCTCATCGTCGGCGGCGATGTCGAGAGCGTTTGATCGACGTGTGCCAAATGCGGTTATGTGAGCACGACGACCAGGTGGACCCCGTCACTGCACCCGAGTTGGTCTTGCTTTCACTTCTTGGGCCCGATTTGTTCTGTTACTTTTGTGTTCAGCCTTTGCGGCTCCCGCTGTGGCCAGCTGGCGCTTGAAGGGCAGCGAGGTTTGTCGACAGTGACCACGGTGCCGTATCACGCATGCCCATTACGCGAAACTTTGCCAAGACCCCTGCTGTGTGTGTCCCATTTCAGCCCTGAAAATTTAGACACTGTTCCTCCTCAACGCTTACATCTTGGCGTTTGACCTGGGTTCTCAACGTAGCTCTTGGTCATTCAATTCTTGCGCTTCTTCTTGAAATGAACCTGCATTCAAATTCGCGAGTCACTGTTCTATTCAGTTCATCCTGGTAGCGGGCCGCGCCGCTCGTCGGCCATAGCCACTTTATCAATCATAGGGCGCCTCGCCTGCTGTCCACCGTCGCCGGATGAAGACTCATCTCCATCAGGATTGTGCTTCCATGGCTTCTGTCTCGATGCCAACAAGTAGCCGATTATGATTTTGTTCCAGAACTTAAGTACGACGGTCGGTGCCTGAGTCAATTGTAAACTCTCATTGGGTGGCATGGAAGCGATAAGCGTATCTGTTCTCTGTGGTCCGCATGCACCCCAGCTAATACCGTTATTGGATTACGGTTTCCGACTTACCCACACTCGGAATCGTGTCACTATTTCCGTCATTACCAAACCCTGGCCTTCATATCGCACACGTTATAGCGCCTGTTTAACTTCCTCATTGATAGCATTTACTTACTCGAGCATAGGAAATGCCGAAGCGGCAAGTTCCCAGATTGGACTGCATGCCGCCTGCTGAACAGCCTTCATTTGGCGCTGGCGCCGGGAAATCTTTGTAATGGTGGGAATTGATGTCAGCCGAGTCTTGGCGTGACTCCGAACCTCTCCGAACCCTCTGGAAACAATCGCGTTCTGCGATCGGACGTTCCTATGACATGACTACTCTCTCGCAACTCCGCAAAGGGACAAGCCATCGAATCAAGTATACCATGGAAAGGCTCGTCATGGAAGAGGAATGCATTCCTGGCTCTTCACGAACTCTCAGATGTAAATTGTCTGAGCTGAGTTGACGTGCTGGCGCGTTGAGCACACTTGGATGGCTCCGGGTGCAAGCGTCAATCTTTCAAACAGATCCGATATCAGGTTCAGCCCTCTCGAGTTTTTCCCATCTATCAGCCTGTTCTGATATATATGTGCTGCGGCGCTCAATAGCATGACACATCTTTCTTTGATCCCATTTTATCTCAGGCCGGACCTCTCAGTCTCCTAATATTAATGGACTTCCACGGGGGCGCTCAATATCACTCTGTTAAAATGTCAAGTTCAAGTACATGGGCCGAGGAAGGTACGAATACGTTTTTTTTCATCGCATGAAAGTTCCATCCCGGTATATCTGACACTATCGTAGAGACGGGCGAGCAAATGCCAAAGAAACGGTTGCCCTTCGCTCGAAGAATGATTCCATATATTATTATTATAATCTTCTCCCTTGCGATCATCGCTTCCGTCATTGTCACCGGCGTACTTTTCAACAAATCGGTCAAAAAGACTGAAAATAGACATTCACTGGATCTACTCAACGGTCCCTGTGCGTCTCACAAGCTTCTCTCATCGTTTGATTCACACTGATTTTACTACCGCGCCGTTCCTTTCGATCAACAGTGGACCCACCGCCCAATATGCCTGACCCAGCACCCAATTCTTTGGCAGTTGGGGTTACGATATCGATGAAGAATTTTGATCCTGGTTCTTCCATCCTTTCCTTCGACATGGCAGCATTTCTCGCAAACCTGAGCGATTCTAATGCGCCAACGGACGCTGGTATTATGTTCCACTGATTCTATCCGTGCAACTATTGACGCGTGGCTGTATAGTCTGCTTCTTTGTACAGGATCCGGAAGGATTGAACTCAGCTCTGATTCTTCCCATGAACTATGGAAATAGTAGGGATTTCACATCAACTTCGTACAACACAACTGCCGTGAGATCTACTAAATATCCGTCCATAACCCACTCACAACGCCCTCGTAGGATGGGTCGATCTCTCACTTCCCTATCGATGTCTATTCGGGATCTCTTGTCATAAGCGCCCAAAGCTTAACCAATGCCACTGACAACTCAGTCGTTCCTTGCGACAAGTTTTTCGATGAAGACCCAAGCGTAGCACACGATATTTTTGTCACAGCCCTTCCGTTGTATTTTCAGATCGGACAAGATCTGGACTCCTTTTCTGCCCATACAGTGCTTCAGCAGCTATCTGAAAATGATACACTTGCGCTCTTCGGTGATGGAACCGTACTTCTCTCCGCTACAATACACCGAAGAGAGGTGGTTCGATTCTTTGCAGTCTTGATGTTTATCAGTGCGTCTTCTCATCCCACCTTCACGAAGACAGTTTGATAGACATATCCTAGCCACATGGCTTGTGACCCTCGGTGTGGTAATCGCAACTACCGTGGTTCTCCTGAAAAATCGCCAAACCGAAAGATTCGACATCGTGGCAGCATCCACCGCGCTCTTGTTTGCTCTCCCCAGTCTTCGAAGTGCAACGCCAGGTATACCAGATACACCGACTGTAAGCGATGGTAAGTGAGAATTTGTGAGTGTTCGGTCGGTCCCTGACATTGTTCCGCATGTAGCGGTTGGATACTTCTGGCAGATCGCTTTGCTCGCCCTGAGGTTTGTAATATTCATTTTTGTCGGAATCAATCTGGATTCAACTTAACACTCCAACCAGCACCTTCGTCTTGTTGTGTCATGCTATCTGGAAGATGATGGTTCGTATCTCGTTTAAAATGTGCCAAGCAAGCCTCTTGACATGGCTGTCTTAGGATGACAAAGCCGAAGAAGAGGGTGCAAACAAAAAAAGCCTCAAGGCCGAGTGAAGATAGCCTAGTGTCGAGCATCAAGTCATTCAGCTGGTGGATCCCGGACGAGGTTGAGATTTCCCTTATATACGCTGACCTACAACTGCATATTAGGCTACTACAACTATCTTAGCTTTCTCTCAGTGGCCAGTGAGCCTGGGCGCACCTTCAAAGCGAGGAAGCCATTTCCTGTTTAGCTCTTAGAACTCGTAGAACCGAATGAGGCTGGAATTCCGATAGAATACAAAGGATAGCAGATACTCGCATATTAGCTTGCTACAAGCATTTAAGCTTAGTTCACACCTTCGAATTCAATGACAATCGTAGAACGCGACTCCCTGACCCTGACCTGAGCAGAAGCAACTGGGAGTGGAAAATGAGGTGGCAGCAGATGAGTTGGGCAACAGCATCAGGCAGCAGTACCGAGATGGGGAGGCACTTACAGATTGTTTTTAATGCTGCATTCACCTACACTGTGTGAACCCCACCTCAGGAACACTGTTATGGAAAATACTGCAAAATTCTATCTATTATCATGACCGATAATGGTTTTGGTGCGTTCTCATGCAAAACATGGGGTGAGTTAAGCGATCCGGTATATGGTTATGACGACTCACGAGTGTAAATGAATTTTGTACGATCTTCGTCCCGATACGTTTTAGCTCCTCGCCGTTCAATTTAATATTTTATTCCGTCATGAGCTCCTGAAGATAGAAAAATCACTGGATCGTGTTCCGGAGGCGCACATCGTCCAGGACTGTTGTAGAAGGCTTCATTTCTGCGCTGAGGATCTCTGCATTCAAGGAGCTCCTAGAATCAGTTTGTGGAAGGTGTGTACAGGTCTGGCAAGGTAAGCGTAGGCGGCGGCGCAGGCTCTGTGTAAGGGCTGTCCACCTCTCTTTCGCTTTGGAGGTTCGCCGATCGATATCGTGATAGCGTTGTTTCATCCGAAAATTGGTCCTCTATTGCTACACGCGACACCGCTGTTCTGGTGTACATTTCTACATGCGCTACATCTTTTGTAGCTCATTTTCAGCTCTGGCGTCAGCACGCGCCCAACCACCACCGACCCTCCCGACGACGTTAAACCCCAATTCCTCCTGATTCTCTCCGACACCGTCCCGCCCGTCCGCATTTTCTCACGCGCCCAGCCGCCGCTGCCGCGTCCACGCGACGCGTTTGTTTGCGCACGTGTGGCGCCGCCCTCTCCCTTGCCGACACCATGTCACACGGTGACACTCACCTCGACCTACGCCGTGCCCGCCCTCTTACCCTGTTCCCCGCCCTCCTAAGTACTCCGCCGCCGCCCATCTCACGCTGCATCGCCGGCGCTCGCTCCGATGCCGCGGCGCGTGTGCCCAACCCTAAATAATTGAAGAAGAAAAAAAATTGCGCAGAAGGGATGCAGGATGTATACCATGCAACCACGCGGGTTTCTGCCGGGAGTGCGTGAATCAGCTTATTTCATCCGCCCATTCCGCCCTCTTCCTTTCTCCTTTACTTCGCGCTCTAACTGTTCATTCTATCTCCACAGAATCACCCCACCGCATATCGCCGTGTCCGCACTGCCGTCCCGCCTCGCACGCCCTCTCAGCGCCGGCGGTTACCTTGTATGACCGTCACTGCGCAGTACGGGTGCTTCCATGCACCGTCCTTTCGCCTTATCCCATCGCACGACGCCGCGATGAAGTCTTGTGGCCCGGATGACCACGGCGTCGGCTGGAGAAGCGTATTGCAAGGCCTTCATGAGGCGAGGTACGCGTATTCTCCTTCTATTTTTCGTACGTTACTTATTGCATCGTCCTTTTTTTGTGGATCCACAGGCCGCAGTCCCTCCGCTGAGAAGGCGGGTGGATGAGCGAAGTGGGCGTACTGAGGTGCGTCGTGCGTTAGCGCGTATAATCTTCTTGCGTTGATTTCGTGCGCCTCCTTCTTGCAGCCCGCCACGCGCCCGCTGTGTGCGTCCCTTCTGCCGCATCGCTTCGATGTGCTGCAGCGCCCCTTCTCGTGCTCCCCGCGGACTGCTGCGTCTGCATATTCGAGCCGCACTTAAAAGGGCGGAGACGGGAATTCTAGTCTCATGGCATGTACGCGGATTGTCTACCCGCGCTGCGAACCCACATCGCGAGCATCGTACGTACCCTTTCACTCCCATCGGTCTTTGCTGATGATCTCGTAGATATTCCATTCTCTTCTTTGGCGTCTTCCACAACGGAGTACACGAGACCGTATACTGTCACCCCCGCCGCGTTCTTCCATACCGGCCATTCTCAGCTCATGGCGTCGTACCTGCAACACGTCTCAGCGTCGGCACGCGCTCGCACAATAGGTAAGTATTTAATCCTCCTTCATCTCACCTTCATTCGTTAACCTGTCCGACAGGCGCTTTTCTGCGTACACGCCTTACCCAGCAGGAGGGCCACGGCACGCACCCCGACGAACTTCCGCAGCGCCGCCGCCCGCTTTCCTGCCGCGCATCTCATGCGCCGCTCTTCGCCCCTCCTCCCGCCGACGCCGACCGTGCTGGAACGCAGTAGACGACATGCGCCTGAACTAGGAGCGCCGCTTGCTGCCGGTAGGCACCATCTGCAGCATACCGGCGGCGCGCTCAATCCGCGCCACAACTGGGACGCCGCTACATGGACGTTATAGTGTGCGCGACGTCCACACGCCCGGCGCGCACCCTAGCCCTCCCCGCACCACGAGCCGCATGCGCAGCACATGACGCTGCCGTTCCTCCCCGCCCACACCGCCTCCATCGCCTCCCCGCGCACCGCGACCCTTTTCAGCAGTGTACCGCCCTCACCAGTCGAAGCACGCACCTGCCGTGCTCCACGGCGCCCCCTTCACCAACTCCTGCGTCTGCAGCGCTCGCCGTGGCCGTTCCCCATCGCCAGCGCCTCCTTTATCGCCTCCTCGCGCACCCAGCGCGTCTCCACCAAGACCGTCCACACGTGCGCTTCTGCCCATCTCCAACACGACACAGACCACCCCCGACATGGGGGTAGCGACTCCCCATCGCCCGCACCTCCCCGTGCGCTGCCACTGTCTCCAGCGCTCGAAGCTAGCTCCTGTCGGGCACCCCAAGGACTACCACCGGAGTACGCAGCAAGTGCGGCGGGGGTTCCCCATTCCTCATGCCCTTCATCGCCTCCCCGCGCGCCGTCCCCGTCCTCTGCGCTGACACCCGCCTCCGCTCGAAACCCCCACCGTCGAGCGCACCATGGACGCGACGTGGCGTATCACCCCACCATGCAACTAGACTCTCGCCCGGGCTTCGAGCGCGTGGCACCTCTCCCTCCTCTCGGGGACGTCGACTCGTCGCAAGTGTCTTATACATTTATGGGGTGCAGAGCCATCCGGACGTCGTATGGCTCCTTCGGAGCAGGACGTCTGGAGCTCGCGCCGCTGTCGGCGCGTCTCACTGGCGGAGAGCATCGAGGCACTGGTGCGTGGAGCGTGGAGCGTAGAGCGTGGAGCGTGGAGCGTGGAGTGCGCGGGTGCCGGGTGCGGGTGCGCAGGCGCTTGGAGGGTGAGCATCGATGAGTAGGGAGCGCTTGGACGATACCTATGCTGATCCCTAGCGTAGGCGCGACCGCCACTCCGCCGACAGTCTCCGCCCTGGGCGCATCGCTGGTGATTGTCCGACCTTCTTGCCGCCCGGGATCGGATGGCGCGGATGTGGGAAGGGTTGAGCGTATGGTGCGCGCGCGGAGTCGGGAGGGTATGCCCCCACCATTCGGATATCTTAGTTTCCATTCATCTCTCGTTTCTCTTCCTTCTCCTGGTTATTCGACCATGTGAAATCCATGTACCACTTTCTGTGGCCACCTCCCTACGCTGTTCAATCCAATCATCCATCTCCTTAAGCCTTCTTGACGTGTCTCCGGCTCGTTGTTTTCTTCTACAGTCCTTTTTTTTTCTCTGGCGCGTGTCCCGATTTGGACTCGTCCAAATTCGGTGAGGCTGTGCCCCGCTTTCGCGTTCCTCTCCACCAGTGACTATTTGGACAGTTTTCGCCTTCACCCAATAGCCTCTTCCCGGAAAGAATTCTTTCCGTCTGGTCCTACGCCGCCTTGTGTGCTACATAACCCAGCAAGTCTGATGCCATAGTACCTAAGCTTTCACATCTCGAAATCACCTCACATTTTGGCTCTGGAATCCAAATTCGTTTTCTGAAATAGCCTCTGTCTGTCAAACATATACTTTGCCTTGTCGTCTTGAAGGCTCTGTTCTACGGCGACTCCTTATCCCGTTCTCGTGCAATTCTAGGTCGTAGATGTAGCAGTGGGGAAGCCGAATTAGAGTCCGCATTTTCCAAGTCTTCGCGTCACCTACCCAAGCTGGTGTCGTTTTCGTCGTAGCAGCATCCGTATTCCGGACTCACCTTCGTGCACACCGCCGTTTTGTGGCTTGATTATTGGATTTTTCACGACGGTTTGGGTGGGCTGGGGGGCACCATCACCGGTCCAGACCGGATCATGTTGCGTGCTCTCCCTTCATTTCGGCTAAGTTAGTTCGGAATTAGTTCCGTCAAAGATTGCCGCTGGGAGGCCAATATCGCGAGGTAGGCGACCCCACCCGTCTGTTTCGTGCCAACCGTCACGTTCTCCCGACATTGTCTTGGATGCTGGTAGCAAACACTTCATTCACAAATTTTCTGATCACTAGACTGTCCTCACTAATGCTCACCCTCCTCGAAATTCAATCTCAATTCAGGCTCTGCACGGATCTGGCTGCCGTTCCTTATCTGTCCTTTCCGGGCGATGAGTTTAACTTGAACCTCATCAGCGCTCTCAGGGAAAATATCATGCCGCTGGTGAGCTCAATTCACCGGTACGGATCCCTACTAGGTTGCCCAGCCATTTTGTACTACGAATGGTGGCTCGGGCCACGACCCAGCCACCTGTGCCACAGCCACCATTTCGTGGTTCGAAACGACTGGGCAACATACTAGCACTAGGAAGTTACCAACGACGATGCGTGAGGACGTTGTGGAAGAGCTGTTTGCCCGGGATGCAGGTTGAGGAAATGGGTCGGTGGCCGGTCGATTATAGAGTGGGAAAATGGGAAGAAGTATTAGATAAATTAGGCCGCCGGTAGAGTATGAAATTGATAGCACGAGAAGGTGTTTCTAGTCGTAAAAACGACCACGAGACACTGACAGATTCCGATTGAATCCGTAATGCCGAGGGGTTTAGCACACCGAGTGCACACAGTCGAGGTAGCGTAGGTCGATATTAAACGAAATGGGACACGGGGGTTCGGCCGCTGAACCGCACTGGCTCACACGATGAGCATTGGAAGCAGGGTATATATGGTGATCTGGCACCGTGGGTGCGTATATTTACGATACAAACAAATGATGTAAGTAAAAATAAAATAAAATAGACTCGAACCGAAACCAACGTGTAGTTGAATTTCCACACGTCGGCCATACGGCTCTGCCACAACGTCAGCGGTGAAATTCGTGGGGATACAGCTGTATGGGGTACTGTACATCAAGGGGTTCTTTCCAACGCAACCACCATCACGATCTTTCTGCTTTCATTCAGGCAATCTTTGAGCTCAACAAAAGCAAAGGTTGGTCCGGCACCGCGGAGTACCCAGCTCTACGCGTGGCATGACAAACAGAAGCGAGTCATGTCATAATAACCGCGGTGGAGTAAATGAAATTACTCAACTACTCAACTTGAGCTACAGATAATATCTGAACGAGGCGAGATAAAACCCGCAGAACTATCATGTGGCTCAATAAAATAGACATATTGCCTTTACTATTCGAAGTAGAGATATTTTTTCTTGGGCAACAACAGTCTGATTTAGGTGCCTGCTTCCTTGAACAATACTGGTCGCGAAATCAGACATATCAGCGTCAGTTTCGGCAGCGCTGATACTTTGCGTTCCGCGACCCGTATCGGTGGTGCGGAAACGCAAGCTGCTATGTTCCGCATTGTCAGCATTGAAACGCATCACGAAGGTCTCCATTTCGAGACTGATTTCAGCTTACTTGATTCTTCTAATTTCTGGGCTGATTTCTGCTCAACAGATATCTAATCGGACACTTAACAAATTCGAGCTAACTTCCTATCGCCGGAAATTACCTAATTGCCGTGTGATTGGTGGAGAACTGATTGAGTTACCGACAATTCTCTGAGAAAATACAAAAACAGAATATTTCCGGTCTGTGCCCTCGACATTTGCTGTAAACTCCGTGAGAATGGATCTAGTTTATCCGGTAAATGGCCGCTCAACGGACGAACGAAATGCGGCAAAATTAGCGCCTATGGTGTACGGGATGCCGAAGGCGGCAAGGGGGGATGAGCACTTGCCATCGGAGCATCCAGAGTTCAACTTGAGTGGTGTGCAGTTCCGGTGGTGTGCGAGAGCCCACAGTCTCAGTTAAAAAAGGCCATATGCAGGGCGCCAAAGGCTTGGGACAGACTCGTATTATTTTATAAAGAGAGATATCTTTGATCACTAACTTTCGCGTTCTCACCTGAGGGACGACTTATTGGGTCTGCCTCGAAGGACAAAACGGTGGGAATATGGGACGCAGGAAGTGGGAAAAGGCTTTTCAAGTTCAAGCACCGAGGAAACCTGGATACAGCATTGCCTATCACATTCTCGCCTGATGGCACCTGCATTACGATCGGCACCCGCATGTCTTCCAACTCTCTTGAACACGAGTGTTGGAATGCACTGAATGGACAGCCGTTAGTAGGTGGGGGGAAAATTGTATCTGAGTCAGCCTCGAAAGCCCTAAAACTCTGGTGGGTAGCAGATCGCAATATTCAATCTGCTAGTAGCGGTGCGCAGTCGATTGCATTATGTCCGAGTGGCAAATACATTGCGATTGGTGAACAAGATCGCAAAATTCGCTTGCGGGATTCCGAGAGCAAGAAGCTTAAAGCAACATGCATAGGTCACACCGACTGGGTGACCTCAGTTGTTTTCTCACCAAATAGTACAATTATCGCCTCCGGCTCCCGCGACGGCACTGTGCGATTGTGGAATATAGAGGGTGAGCCACTGATTGCATCACCTCTTGAAGGCCACACACAATGGGTCGAGTCCGTTGCGTTCTCATGCGAGGGTAGACACGTCGTGTCCAGATCACAGGACTGCACGGTGCGTATATGGGATGTGCAGAGCCTGCTAGCTGAATCGCACGAAAGTTCGCACAGCAAGCAAGATCACGACCATCCTCTGATCAAGGTCAAGGGTGCACCGGCATTCAAAAAAACGATCTAGGGTCGATTTTTTTTTTCGAGACCTCGACCTCGGACTAACTAACTACGTAAGCGTCCCCATAAGGAAATTCCCACGCACTTTAGTTGCCGGATGGACAGAAAATGAGCAAGAAAGGGGGTTGGAGGAGGTTATAATACAACGACATGGCGTTTTTTAAACTTCCCAGCCCTTATTTCATCTTCTGACGCTCCTCGGAATATTTCAGCTGTACTGCATGCGTTTTCAGGCTATTATCAGTGGTATTTGGGCAATAAGAGACAGATAGCATGGGAAGTTTACACCATCCACCCAACCACCCTAGCAGGAAGCAAATTAAAAATAATTCTCAACAGTGACGTCGTAACCATTGAGTTTGCACTTTCCTTGCATGATCAAACAACAAACAAGTACAACCTCCCGCCATCAGTTGCTTAACTAAGTTAGCTAAAGCAGTCGGTTGAGTGCTTTTACACCCCAGAAAGCACAGGGGCAGGCTATAGCATCCGAAAAACCACTCCGAGTCCTCTGAATCCTAGTTTTCTTAAAAAATTGGTGTCAAGATTGGTGTCCCATTTTTTTTTGTCGAACCCAACGGCCGGACTAACTAATCGACCCTAGGTCGCCGGTTTGAATGCCGGTGCACCCTTGATCAAGGTGTGTTTTCCTTGCGAGATTTCACAGTCACTCATAAGTTGTCGGCAGTCATTGTATAAAAAATCACCCTCTCCCCTTCACTGGAAGGTTCTGCACGGTTGAGTCTCCTGCCGTCCTTCCGAACTACTCCTGTGGCTTCCGCATTGGCACTGGGAGGGGCTATGGTCGCCATACAACACACTCGTAATTGGCAGGGAACAGACTTTGTTGGGATTTGAGGACTTTGTATACGGTGAGGAGTGGAAGAGATGTTACCAACCGCTGCCTTCGGCCACGTAGATACTTGACTTGTGGAATCCACAACGAGATACCCTCGCAATATAAGTATTTTTGATTTGTCTGAGATTGGGGTCTTTGTAGGCTGCTGTGAGGTCAACGGGCAGACTCGGACCGTCGGACACCCTGAAGAACGGTATCAGGCGGGGTGAGCCATTAGCGCGCGCACTCCGTGGATGAATGAGCCGGGTCTCATCTGCAATATGCCCGCACGTTAATCACCGAACTACTTTCCTTTCGTCGTGCGCCTTTCCAGAAATATGAAATGTTTCCGGGCAGACTGTAAGGTAGACACATCGAAATGATGCTGGGTGGAAGGAGTAGTACTTGGAGGTGTCGGAAGGTACGGGTGCGAGTTAAGCCTATCTATCTGACCATGTAATTTGGCGCCCAAATTCCAGGATCAGAAAGATAGGTGTTGGCGGGCGCGCTGAGCCGCAGGTGACGAAACTGTGTAGATATAGGACTACGGTGGTTAATTTGTGCTCTGGATCTTGCGCGATGAAAGGAAATACATAAGTCGAGACCTGCGTAAGCGAAGACATCGCCAGCGTAGTGCGTGTAGTTTGTATCAAAGGCAGCTGTATAGTCTT
Source organism: Mycena capillaripes (assembly GCA_029204075.1). NCBI lineage: Eukaryota > Fungi > Basidiomycota > Agaricomycetes > Agaricales > Mycenaceae > Mycena > Mycena capillaripes. The sequence continues at coordinate 426,256 of JARHKZ010000046.1, forward strand.
AAGATCGGCGTTGCGCTGTATTTAGAGAGAACGCGGCACACACTGGGATAACTGGAGTGATTACAATGCTCTGGGGCAGACGATGGTCGCGAGCTGTGGCGACCGTTGGTGGGACGCGCGACACGCTAGGAGAGGCAGAAGCTGCGGAGGTGAGACGTGATTTGCGGGGGACTAAGGATGGTTGGGTAAAGGGAACTGACCGAAGCGTGAGTCGAGGCGTATGTGAACCGTGGAATTGACATGAGTCGAGGCGTATGCGGATCGTGGGATTGACATAGTCGATGAATCTGGCACCGGTGTCGGCGACGTCGGCGAGGTTGACGGCGGCGGCGGCGGGACAGCGTCGATGATGAAGTTGACGCACGCCACGCGGCTCCAAACAAACTTGTCGTGGGCAAAGAAGCGCAGATATTCGGAATATCGGGTGGAGCGGCGGGGAGCCGAATCAAATGTCGGGATTATCGGCGTCGGGGAAGACCGGCAGATCAGGTGAGGCGGGGAGGGAATTCTGAGACGGCTATAGGATGTGGTGGCGCGGGACTGGGGTTGGGGCGGCGCGGGGATGACGCGAAAGCGGTTGGGGCGGCGCCAAAAGTCGGGTGACGTAGGAATCGGGAGAAGCCGATGACGAAGGAGGCGGGAGAATACGGCGGGGCGGCGCGGGGAAGCGGGGCGGCGCATTGAGGACAAGATTGGGACGCGAGGGATTATAAGTGAGGGCGGGGGGAACGAGCAGCCGGTGAAAGCCGGGGCGGCGATGATGGGAGCGCAAGAATGGTGGGCGGGGTAAAACAGACGGCGCTGGTGTCATGGTGTGAGGGGACGCTGGGGCGGCCGGCAACTTGAATCTCATACGGCATCCCGGTAATTGGAAGATAGGTCAAAACTGCGTCCCGCGATACGCAGGGCCGTACTTCAAGGGTCCTACAATAGTACACGATGCGAAATCGGCAACGTTTCAGGGGACAGGTTGGCGGTCGGCCGGCGACCTAAGGTGAATCACCAAAAAGGCTGGCCTCTAATGAACTCCGGATATCCAATTGTGAACCCGCCGCCCACAGTTCAACTGTGTAGCTATTCGGCCGGCCGGTCGACGGTCCGGCTCCAGTTCCAAGACTTGTGTTGTCCAGCTCGGGAATGACGGGAATAAAGTCAAGGATTCTGGATGCACTTAAAATTCACGATAGTTGTGTCCGCTTTGACGCATGCGTCTCATTTTCCCGAGTGATCGGTCATCAACACAAATCTCAACCTCACCGCTACATCCGTCTCATACTCCTCGCCTCCACAGACCTCCTCTTCCCCGTCCCCCTCAGGATCTGAGTACTTTAGATGTGTCATTTCCTTCTTTCCTTCCTCAAATCCGCGAAACTGAGAATTCAACCAGGTCAACGTCCACGTCATCGGCCTCTCTCCGTGGATCTCTTGGGCAGACACGCAATCCAACTTCTTCCGCGTCGTCGCGGTCCCGGCTGCCACTGGCACGCGGATCCCACACCCGTCGCTATGCTCGAGAGGACGCGCTGGGTCACCGTCGGCTGCGCGTTCCTGTTCTTTGCGTATTTTGGCGTCGCCGACGAGGCTATCAATAACTATCGCTCAGCGGCCCTCCCTTTTTTGCCTCGATTTACTGATTTTATCTCTGCGCTCGAGCTCTAAATACCCACAAATGTTCTCCACCGGCCGCGGCGGCCCAATCTTCCCTGTCCTCATCCGCAAAGACACCACGCAAACACGCGACTCGTTCGACTCCTTTTCCGACATGACAACGTCCTTCGCCGGGCTCAAATACGACGCGTCGAAGGCCGACAAGCCCATCGGCCAGCTCTCGCTCCCGGACTACAAGGAGGACGGCGACGCAAACGAGTACTCCGACCCCGAGAAGACCGAGTCCTCGAGCGTCGGTGGGGAAGACGACGACGAAATCTCCTCGTCCAGCGCGCGTCGGTGCACATCCCCGCCGTCCCCGAGCTCGCACAAACCAGCTCTGTAGCGCTCAACGTCCCCGTCCCGTCTCGCATCTGGTGCCGGTCCATGGCTGTATTCAATTCTCACAAATATTCCTAGTTCAGACTGATTGCATATTGTTCCAAAGTGAGTATAAGTTCCAGAGACGGAGTTATATAAAATTCTAGCTCCATGACAGCTTTCAGGACTCATACAGGTATTGTGTCTCACAAAACCAGGCCGTTTGAACCAGTCCTGAGCTTGCTAGATGGCATTCAACCTGAAAAACAGCCCAAAATCCAAATTCATCTGCCATACATCCTATCACCAAGTTCATATGAATTAGCCTGTTAGAAGGTCGAGATCAAGGGCCAAAGCAGGATCAGAGAAAGAATACGAGAATACAGCCAAGTATATAAGCGTGGGAGAGCAGGGCCGTACAACGGAGTAGTCGGTGATTGCGCCGCGGTCGGAAGCCAAGTGGAACATACTCCGATAGTCGCTTAACCGAGATGACGTGCGCCCGACTCTCCTTTCAACATAGCCTAGAAAATTTAGCCCATTTTCATGCAAATCCGTTGAGAATTGGCCGAGTTGTGGGTAATTCTTTGAAAATGTCCGGTACTGTTATTAGCTGTAAAAGTGCAAATTAAATGAGCCTAATAACCGAGGAAATGATAGAGATTTGCGAGTAAAACACGCGTTAATTGTGGCTCTTCTTATATAGAAACACGGAGGAGTGTTTATTGGTCCTCTTAGTTGCTATTTTGCTCTATTTGAAGGAGATAACAACTTACCAGCATCAAATAGACAGGTTGTGCAAAGCCGCACAGAGCCGCATGCGGCTTTTGGACATTGTGCAAAGCCGCATGATAAACCGATGGATTTATGAGTGGATCAATGTTCATTTCGATAAAATATGGGTACATTAGGTGCAATGCAGTACATGATACCACTAACCAAACATAATGTGCATCCTTTTTGATGACATTATTTTGGTTTGCGACAGCTGCTGTGCGGCTATGGCCGTGATGCTGCTGAAACACGTCATTTTCTACACTTCCTTCTCCCACCTGATGCCGGAATCAACACTGGCAGCTTTCAAAGGAGTGTATGCAAGATTTAGACACGTAATGGATAGGGAAACAAAAGCCGCACGGTGCCGCATGGGGCTTTGCACAATGCACGAAAGCCGCATGCAGCTCTGTGCGGCTTTGCACAACCTGTCTAATTCTGTGTTTACTGCTGGAAAGCATCCGAGAGACAATCAAAGGCAGGGAACACGATTATTCATACTTGAGGGTCTATCAAAATACCCAATATGTATATGAAGACCCCCTATTAATTTTAGGTCATTTGAACGAGATTTGAAGTCTGTAGTCGAGATTTACGGCGAGAGGCACCTGATACCACCAGGAGTGGAAAAATAAAAATATTTTCCCCAAGGTTTTCCCTTTACAAATTGTAGATGAATTAGCGTGAATTAACTAGCTGAGTTTCTGTTGCAAGTACAACCCGTGATCATGCCTCCGTTCCGCGCAGCAATTACAGTGCCTTCAGAAATGTATTATTTTACTGTCCTCTCCATTCTACTTACTGTCTAGCTCCATTTCAATCTATGATCCAGTATGCAGCGCACAGCATTTACAGCTATTTATCATTCTATTGTGACTCATAGAATGGAGAGACTTTGTATGAATACCTACCTATCTCTTGAATACAGTCTGTTCTTTAGTTGCAAACCCCCATCAATATTATCTTCCCATGGTTTCAGTTCAATTCATGGAGAATCCATCGAGATATGGCCGAGTCGGTTGCGAGGATCACAAAACACCCGAAACGGCCCTTTTCCGATCCGCGCCTTCGGTACTGACAACGGCTGTAACTGCTAGCTTCAAGGGAATAAATTATGCAAAACTGTATTCAATCAAGTTAGTACGAAACACTAGCAGAGATCTTATGCTTATGCAGGCATCCCTGGTAACACGGAACTGTTATCAGCCATTAGCGAGGGGCTAAATGGTATAAAAAGCGGCTACTTCAGGCACCGAGGCCACATCGACTTTACTCTACCCACTCTGGTCAAGATGAAGTTCGCTAACAAGGCAAGTGGCCTCGAATCCTGTGCTGATGTCGCTTCTCATACCTTCCAGCTTGTGGTCATGCTTTTCGTCGCTGTCGCTACCGCCATTCCTGCCGAGATGTTGAAGCGCGAGGTATAGTCCTGCATTTCTTAAAGAGTCCCAGTGTATCGACATATTAGCAGCCCGGCAGTTCCCTTGAATCGGAGGCCAGGAATTGCCTTTTCCTCTGTGACCCTGTTGATTGCGTAAGCGCTATCATGCTTTCAACAATGTATTCGGGCTAATCAGGGCCTACTCCAGGGAGATCGTCCCGTCACGTTTCGCGACTGCTTTGGCAACCCTTGTGCTTGTGGGGATTAAATCATTGTCTGCACATTGTGCTGCTCTTCCCTTTGAATATATATCCTGACATGTCACACTGTACCGTATATCTGGCACCTTGTGTGTACTTGCAGTCACCCTTGGCCGACTTGACCGCGTGGACTGAGATAGCATTCGAAACTGCTGCGAGAACTGTGTTTGCGGGAAACTCCATGGTGAATATGGATAGTGGTTCCAGTCGCCGTATAAAACGAAATTCTGCGCTATTCTGAATTAGAGGTTCAAACTGTCCCGTCGGGTGCAGATGCAGTTTCGAAAGCGCTTATTTTGGGATGCGATGAAGGACCATCCAGGAGCGCACCGGCGAGAAACCGGGAAAGCGTTCAATATAGGGTAGAGAACCGAGGCTCCAGGGGTCCCCCTTAAGAATGGCTGACAGAATACTTATTATGAATCGAAGAGAGATGGTCATAGCTGGATAGATTACCGACGGGCAGCAGTAAGTGATGCGCACATCCACGCTTTATCTCAAGTAAGAGCCCGCATAGGTCGAGATTAATTCACTGGATAAAATTTGAAGGATGAAAGCCCTCACTGGGTGATCCTTGGTTCAAGACATTTTCAGTCATTAATTTGAGGTCATCCCGACTGAACAAAGCTTTGAACAATGTTCTGACTCGTCGTAGTATGCGTCTGATTGACGGTGTGAAGGCAGAATGGATGAGCAGTACAGCATACAGAGTATAGTGCTGCAGATGCCACAATCTAGACTGTTCCAGAGTCAGGTATCAGGAGCGCCCGAAGGGGCTTAGTATAGTTTCAGTGCAAGGTGCACGCTTGAACGCCGACCGGGGACCTCGTAGTAACACGTGCATTCGATTGAGCAGAGGAGCCGTGGTTCCGAGTGGTGGTCGGCAACCCTCCCGGAAATCAGTGATGGAGAAATCGGTATTGCCGCATTTGGCAGGTGCCCCCTATTTCTATTTCTCTTTTGCTCGCAGCATCCTTCCACATCGTCAGAGCATCTTAAATCGACTCAGAACCATCATATGGGTTGATTTAACTTGGTTTAGAACTGACTTTGCCCTGCCAAAATGGGTTAATATCATTATTGGCGTAATTGCCGTCCACTGTTCCTCTTAGGAATTTCCGCGTCCATTGAGCGCCCAGCACTGGATTCCAGCCGTAGCCCTACGTATTCACACCCCAGGAACAAGTTCTTTGGCCCAGAATTTTGATCTCTTCCCTAACTCCCCCAGAAATCTGCATTCTTAGGTCAAAACTGATCGGATTTTATGGTTCAGCTTCATTTATAAAGATTCTGGCCCCAAGGATGTGTGAGTGTAGTCTTTCCAAACATATCTCTATGCACCGATGATTTGCCAAAGTAGACGGATAAAGAGCTACGAAGCCTGACCATCTCACAAGCCATCGTCGGAGTTTGAATTTGGCGGTGCATTGCCGATCACCATTCCGAGCTTATTATGTCAATTTCGGTGTCTTGAAGAAGCACCGCGGGTATGTGCAAGAAGGCCCCTCGTTGTAAGTGTGATGAAGGTGATGATGGGAGTTGAAAATGAGAGTAGCAGCAGCGATGAAGCCGGATACTGAGATGTGGAAGTTTCCGAAACACGGTCTAAGTCAGATATTTAACAGCTTGAAGATAGATAGATCCAGTATTCCCTGTTTCGTACCTTGGACAGCAGATACTTTTTGCGAAGACTAGATTCAACTTTGGAGGAGACGAGATTGTCCGTGGATTGAGACTTATCAAACGATCGCGGCGGCCTGGGCGTTTCAAGGGCAGAAATACTGGGTTACGGCCGTGTCGGTCAGAGGTGAATCTAATTCGCGGATAGATGAGATCGTCCGTGGATTGAGGCGCTTCAAATGATCGCAGCGGCCGGGCTGGGCGTTTCAAGGCAAAGCAGAAATGCCGGGTTACGGCCGTGTCGGTCCTAATTCGCAGATAGATGAGATTGTCCGTGGATTGAGGCGCGTCAAATGATCGCAGCGGTCAGGCTGGGCGTTTCAAGGCAAAGCAGAAATGCCGGGTTACAGCCGTGTCGAAGCCGGTGTGAACAAAGTGAGGTGGGCTTTCGGGATCAATGAGGTCGAGCAGAATGAAGAAGGATGAAGACGCCTGGAGAAATGCTGTGCATATGCAGCATATAAGAACAAACTGAAAGAAGAACATGAAGGATTACGAATTCCTTGTATGCGGACCAGGTAGAAGAAGTAGACACGTGTGGACACCGCATTTGATCGAAGGCGGCGTTTCGGAACGTCGGTGTTTTGAAAAAAAAAAAAAAAAAAAAAAAAAAAAAAAGGGCAGAGATGTGAGTGGAGTACCGGGGTCAGGCTCGGAGGACGCATAATACTAGAAAGAAACAGACAGAGCAGCAAGCAGACGCCGCGACAGTGCGGATTGAAAATGTGATTATGGAGCAGCCCCGCTGTGGATTAAAAATGTGGCCTTTCCTTTCGGGATCTTGCGGAGGGCCATTTCGGACCAATGCGGGACCGGTTGCATGCAGGGAGGTTACTTTCAAGTTGAAAGGACCTGAAGAAACAGATGATGAATGTTGGATGACAGGCGAGATAAGAAGCCCACGTCATCAACCGGCAGCCAAACACTCCTCGAAAGTGGGACGCAGGCGTTGTTGTGGAGCAGAGAAAAATAATGCAAAAAAGTGTTCACTACGGGATCCGAACCATCGCCGCAGACGGATACAACCGAGCCAATAACCACTAGACTATAGAGCCGACGTGGTGTGGGGGTTGCCATGCCATTACATTCTCGCCGGACGTCGCTTGTGGCTAAATCAGCGCAGATTTGATTAGATATACCTTATAAGGAAATGACATTGTGGGAGAGGTGTGGGTCAGTTTCTGTCTGCCGGCACCGCCTAGCCGTGCCATTCGAGCTGTGGACCAAAGGGCAACTATATCCACCACACTCAAAGCTCCCAGCCCGTCATTCACATCGCCCGCAAATCCGCCAAAATTAACCTCCGCACTGTCTTTAAGGCACCTTCGCTCTCTCTAGATACCTCTCTATGGATCACGTACCAAGCACCGCTTCCTCATTACAAGGTACATCCAATACATTCGCATTCACCCATAATTTTGGCCTGCCCCTCCGGATGTTCCGCTGTGACCCAATTTCTCGGGCTGGTAGCCTCGGCGCTGTGCGGGCAAAATTTTTCTTTGCCTAGTGAGAGTTGCGCGTCTTTGTATGTGAGCGATGCATGCTCGGCTCTTGCCATACCAAACACTTAGGCTCGTGACCAACCTGCCAAAGAACGGCAATTCTGCAAGCCCTATGCCATAGGCAGGCTGGTACCTGAGCCTGAGTTTGAAATTTTTGGCGGGTGCCAAGGATGGGTGTAAGTGCGCCTACCTTTCTCTCCACTCCTTCTGCTTCTGCTTTCTCTTTTTGCTTTTTCTTCTTTCGCTTTACCACAAATCTGGATGCTCTCAGGGTGGCTGTCCATAGCAGGCACTAAATTTTTCTTATTGTGTGGGTATCTTGCAGCTTAAACTCAAGCTGCCCAATTTCTGTGCACATTTATGGTGTGTGCCCATTTATGGTGTGTGCCCACTGTGTTATAAACCATTCGCTGAGGCCCTAGATGGCATAGATTCCCCAGTGAATAGCGCATAAACTCAGCTTGGCTCAGCTCAACCAAGTGCACAGTAAAGATCATTGAATGTCACTTCAACTCTATGGATAATTCAAAGAAACCAAGGAATCATTTTGCAAAAGAGGATGGGAGGCTGCAAAGTGGCTGACCAGCCCCTTGTAAATCATAATCATATTCATTATTTACAAGGAGAACTACGGCTACTATGCAGTATGGCTGTACACGTGTAGATATTGAAGACTTTCGGCTGAATAGTTTGAGCGTGACCTGAAAAGTTTCTAAAACTTGTTGAAAACTTGAAGTTTTATTACTTGAAGCCACGAGCCCGGGGAAGAATGCAGTTTGAGACTCAGTCTTGAAGACTTGTGGTTCCAGGCTCCGTAGTTCACAAAGTCGCAGCAGGGGTACAAAATAATTGATGGTCAAGTACTATATCGTAAATACTTTGTGTCTTCAAGATGTGGTGGTTCAGGGCGTGCGCGGCTAAATTTGAATTTTGGATGAACGCAGTGATGAGCGCTGTTTTGGCTGGCGTACGATAGACTTGATAATGCTGACAAGTATTACAGCAGATGTCAGTACCGAGGGCGTGGATCGGAAATTTTCTGTTTTCAGATCTTTTCAGAGAATTGTCTGTAACTCACTCAATTCTCTACCAATTTAGATGAAATGTAAATAGATCTGTTGAGCTAATTCATGCGCAATTAGTGATATAAAATAATCATGAAAATATGGTGCATTTGAGGAATTTGTGTTTTAGGCTGTTTTTGCACCCAATGCTATCTAGGATACCCAGAACATGTTCCAGTGACCTAATATTTTCAGAGGGACACTGCATATACCTAAGGAAAGATGTGATAGAGCCAGATTTATATGGAACCCCTACATGAAGGTAATCCATACAATATCTCTGAACATCAAAACTGCCAGATATATCCAAAGGAGATAGAGGAACTGTAATGAAATTATACATACATCTGGCTCTATCACAAGTTTCCTTAGGTATACATTTTGTCCCTCTCAAAATATTAGGTCACTGGGACATGTTCTGAGTATGCTAGATGACATTTGGTACAAAAACAGCCCAAAACCACTGATTACTCAACACATAATGTTTTCATGAATTATTCTCTATAATTGCGCATGAATTAGCTTGACAGATATATCCACTTTTCATCTCAATTGGCAGAGAATTGAGTGAGTTACAGACAATTCTCTGAAAACATCCAAAAACAATTTTTTTCTGATCCGTGCCCTTGGTACTGACATCTGCTGTAAACTGGAAGTAACAGAATGAATATGTGTCTTGAAAATTCGGTCTGCATAAAGCATGGTTTTGTCAGGATGAAGGCACTGAGCAGGAATCGCGGCGTTGATTTTGCGGTGCTTTCGTTTTCGTCTTCGTCGAGCGGGTGGGATGGGGCGCGTCGTTTTTTTTTTTTTTCGCTGGTACGAACGCGATGAATTGTCATGGAATGGAGGATAGATTTACGCGAAGGCGTGGGGCGGCAGCAATCCGCGTGCGGGAGTCCTGCGAACGACACCAGACGATGTGAGCTGATGATGGATGTTGGGCCGTTCGCTCATTTCTTGTCTTTGTGCGTGTTCGGTCATCTCCGCTGCACGATACATCTCACATACTTACACTGAAATTGATACTCGACCAGCATAAAAATCTTGGACTTGTACTTCCTTCTGCACTTCGGCCATGTACGCGTGTATTCAATCAAGAGGATTTACTGCCAATACAAGATGCACAAGAGCAGGAGCATCGCAGGACCCTTAGAAGGGCCCCCGCGCAGTCAGGCCACAAACAAGAATATTGTTTTGCCGTGCACGGGGATGCTTTTAGGACTGCAACTCCTTCCACACAAAGCTCGTCCTCGTCGGGATATCAGTGTTCCTCACCACCTCCTCCAACACCCTCCCACCATCCGCCCTCCTGTGAACCACGACCCCCGCATTACCCGCCACCCCGCCCGCAATCAAGTACTCGTCGTCCGCCGCCCCAAACTCCATCCCGCGGATCTGGTCCAAGCCGGTGAAGACCTGCGTCATGAGCTGCAGGCATTCGCGTGGCGTGTCCATTTCCACGTTCTCGAAGATTGCGATCGAGTCTCCCGTGGGCGTCTGCACACCCGTGTTGCGGTTCGAGACGTATACGTACTGCGTCGGGAAGCACGCGGACGGGGGCGGGATGAGGATCTTGGCGGTGGCCCAGACGGCGCCCGGGGGCGGGTTTGCGGGGATGATGGAGGCGGTGGAGATGATGGTGCTAGTGCCGTTCGGGAAGGACGGGATCGTCTGCACAGTGAGTGTAGACGCCAGCTCGTGGAGGACGTAGAGGCGGTTGTCTGCGGGACGGTGTCGTGAATCTGGAGCTGCACCGCAAGCACACAAGCGAAGGCAAAGACACGCACTGCTGATCCTCATGTGTCGAGGCCCGCTCCCGAGCGGCTGGGGGATCTCCCCCGTGATGGAGTATACCCTGGGCTTACCGTTGGGGCTTAGTCGCCAGATCATGTCAGAGCCCTGTGACGGAGCAATGAGTGAGCGTATAATAGGCCACGTCGACACACACCAGGTCAGGGACAAAGACCTCCTTCCCGTGCTGCACCGCCATGTGCGGATGGGACACCTTGTTGGGATTTGGCGTGTCGGGGGGCGGGGCCGGGAACACGATCGTCGGCGCGTCGTTGTCAAATTGGTCCGGTGAGCTGGTGGTGGGGATGATGCGCCCGTTCCCGCTCGAGTAGTTCATGATGGCGACTTCGCCGGTGGAGAGGGCAGCGCAGAATGCGGGGCCAGAGCCGTTGGAAGGAACAGTATCGACGACGGGCGACAGGACGTTTCCCTTGGAGATGTCAAAAGACTGCAGGGCTCCTCCAGCGTCGATTTCGTTGGTGGCACTACATACATCTGATAAATAAAGGAAAAGAATGCGATGTGGAAGGACACACTAAAGGATGGCGTTGTCGGTGGGATGACTCGTAATCCACGAGCAGTTGACGCCAGAAGGGTATTTGGCTGCGAGAGTGAGCGACGAATCGGCGGTATTGAAGATGTAGGCCGCGATGAAGAGGTCGTAGCCTCCAGCAAAGATAGTGAAGGCAAGCATTTTTGAGCGAGGACGGCGGCAAAAGGGCGGTGGAAGGAAGCAATAATAGCTTGCCGGGAAAGAGGTGGATGATCAGCTTTTATGCGGAAGTTCGGGAGATTCTATTTCAGGTTGCGAACATTCTGGGTCGCGTGGCTGAAACGGTGCTCCGCCATGACCATATGACGTTGGGAGAACTGTGGTGGGATTCCAAACAGATGGGAGACGTGCGAAAGTGTGGAAGATTCAAAGATGTGGACGGTATGCACGGCCAAGGCGCAGGTCATGTGAACACTGCGGTCACTGGAGATACTCGTAGCGTCACCGATCGCGCGCGTGGGCAGTCAATTGAAACGTAAAGTCAAGGGAACTGCTCAAGCGAAGAGATATCAGCATGGTCACGGGTTGGAGCTTCGAAGCATTTTTACCAGGAATTCCTGAGGGAACGTCTCGGTGACACACGATCAAGTTCTGCGGTGGAGGTTTTCTTGGACTTTTGCGTCTATATAATGGACGAAACAGTGTGCACGGGTGAGCATGCGACCGGCTAACGTGCTCATCCGCTAAAGAAAAGTGAGAATCAAGCTAGAAAGTTCTTGAGTACGCCGTAGTACCGTGAAATGTTGTGCCTTGTCCATCTTGCCTGGCTTATCACCGAGTCATTCCCAGACGGTGGGGTTATGTATGTGGACTCGGACGAGAGTGGGTGCATGCACTGTTGGAGGATTGACTAATACTGAGTAAGTTCGAGTACTATATAGCCGATTACCACGTTAGAGACAGACCCGATACTCACGCTAGCCACCGGGTCCACATATACACCTGGGAGAGAATGACCAAGAGAACTAGCCCATCCATCCCCAAGAAGAATTACAAGCAAGGAGCAAGAAAGGATTCATGGCCGATCAAGGATGAATGCTTGGTGATCGTGTTGTGCAATTTGAATGTGCACTCTGGGATGAGTTTTGGAAGTGTTTGATGACAAGTGATGGTTGGATGCGGGTGTGCGGACAAGAGAACGAGGTGCTCTTCGTCCCACATCCGCAAAACTAAAAATCTATGGCGCATAGGACAACATCTGATTACTGTACTATTTCGACCATTTGTTCAGGTGACAGTGACACCTCAGTTTTTTCGATGTATGCAAAAATCGCTGTTGAAATTTATCGGCCATCCTGGACATCGCAAAAATCGAAATTTGTGAACAATTGGTCGAAATAGTACAGTACGTCTGATATCACTGGGAGCAAAGGTCGAGGGATTTAGTTTGATATACAATAAATGCATCTGGTAAGTCACGATAGCTCTTTGTTACCACTTAGGGCACGGCCTATTTCTTTCTTCTTTGGGGTCCACTTTCCACAATATCATCGGTATGAGCTCAAATCTCAGCTGATTCTCTTGAAAATATAGCCAATGATTTCGCACAGCGATTCCGGAGGGCATCTCATGCCGGTATTTTTGAGGGCGTCATTTAAGTTACCATATATGGAAATTTTGGTGTGTTCATGCAGAACCACACCAGTGTTGGGCAAGTCGTCGACTAGTCACAAAGTCACCATTGGCAGGTCGGTCCGGTGAAACGGTGACGCGGACGTAGGGCTATACGCAGCGTCCTAGCACACACACTAACACCCTAGGGCACTAGATAGATACTAACACACTACACACAACACACACACTCCACTTAGCAATGTGTCTCCTCAATTTGTTCGTTGGTCCGGTCCGTAGTATGCAGACAGCAGAGCTCAGAATCACAATGTTTGCACAAATCCAACACTAGCGATCAAAAGATCCTCTTCAGCGACTCTCGTTTGATTAACTAACTATACAGATATATTCCTAGTCCCGGATGTACGGTTCTAGCAAATATATATGTAGGGTTGTGGGTTTTGGTGGACCCTAGGGACAATCCTTTGCCCTAGGCGTACCGGTCGAGTGCCCTAGCAGCAAACACTTGTGATAGGCACGACTCCCTGTAACACTACGAATCCAAGACTACAGCCCCTTTGCACTGAGTATTGTCTCGCAGCCGACAATGATACCTGCGTACCAGCGGACCTTTGTTTGTGACTCCGAGGTGCTATCCTAGGGTAGAAAGGCAAGATGTCCCAGTCCAAATCCACACCTGAGGTGTGCGAGTGTAAAGGCGACAGTCAAACCAATGGCCCTAGCGACCCCCCGCAAATCGGGTGTGAAGGCCTTCTTACAGGTCGCTCCACTAGGAACTTAAGCTCACTCAAAACTCTCGCTTTAAGCCAACACAAACTCCAATTTATAGACAGCTGCTACTATACAAAGACAGAACTATCTCCACATACTATCCTGAGCACACCAACACCTTGTGAAAGCTTTGGACGTGGTCCTAGGCTATCGTGGGGATGAGATGAACTGCCTTTGTGCGGTGTTTTACAGGAGTTATATACTGTACAGAGAAGTAGATACTAAACAGAAACAAATAGACTGAATCAGGGTTCTTGGTCATGCTGCAGCCACGGAAACGGATGCCGCGTCGAGTCGTCATTACAGATGCCACCTGAAATCCCATTTGGGAGATCGGCGCACCATATAGGGTATATTGGAAATGTCCTAGCTGTGCCGTCTGCACCCGCAAGTACAAATCCTGCCAGCTAGGGGTCTAGACTCGGCCTAGAGTTCTTCCTGTCCATGTGCATGCCTATTAGGATCTGCCCGTATGCCACTAGTGATCGTCATATTCGGCATGGGTAACGGTGCGTTCCGTTCGTTGTACACCTAGGGGTATTTGGTTTGGTTTGTGAGTCGCGACCGCGTTGCGCACATCACGTGTGTCCCTTGGACGTTGCCTGACTACTGTCGTGTGCTTGCTCCCTCGGAAGCATTCCTAGGAGCTTTCGCTAGTAGGCCCGTCAAGCTATATCCATCCTTGAGTCCTAGCCGCCTATAGATGGCTTTTACTAGTTGTCAAAGAACATATCCGCCGCTCCTAGGTCTCAGCACAATATCCCTCTTTGCTGTCTATGCAGTCGTTGGTCCTTTTAGTAGCGAGAATGTCGCTAGGGCAGGACTAGGCAGTATATATATCTCCTTAGTGCGTGTACCTGGCTTGCGCCAATAATACTACAACCAGTTGTTCGGAGCTCACTCTGGTCCTCCTTTGTATCACCAAACAGAGGTACTAGGGCTGTCAATAGTCCACTAGTAATGCATCTGCCCGTCCTAGCAATCCTATAAGAACTGCTATAAACCGCAAAAATGCACGATGGAAGGCCCTATGTAGTTTTGGGCCGTCTCACTGGTCACTAGGGTGACCTGACTTTTGACCTGTCAATTGGGAAACACCACCACCAGCAAGCCCGGAGATGTAGTTCCACGGTGTTTCAACAGGTTTTGACTGTGTTTGAGTGTGAGCTATGATATATCATGTTTATATGGACCTATACATATACATTAGATGCTGTTTTAGCCAGTTTAACCATCATTTTCATCATCAAAATGGCCCACCGGCACTGATTGACTGACAGACCTTTTGATTACAAGTTTGCAACATTCGCCACAGCTAGTCAACATTATAACCGTACAAGTACATGACAAATCTTTGTATTTTACAACCCATTCAAGACTGCCTCAGTCACAGAGTTAATTGAACGAGCTGGAAAATGAGCCCAAATTATCCATTGCAGGTGTCTGAAATTTGACTATAGGGTATTATCTAATGACCTCAACTGGTTTTATCATTTTTCGTATTTATTTTGAGTTGGAATGGGCGTGGCAGAGAACGAGCTGGCTAGCCGGTGACGTGGGAATGGCTGCTCGGCTAGCATCTGATCTATCACAAAAGGCAGGTCAACGGCATGACTTGATGACTAGTCGCCGTCAATGACTATTGACTAGTCCCCAAAGGTGGCGATCCACCAACACTGTGGGAAACTTAGATTTTCATTGTGAAACACTGATGACCATTCCCGAGGGCATCTCAAAGCCAGAATTCATTTGTGACTGCCTTGTGGCATAAACAATGCACTTCAATTATATGATGGATTTAAATACCCCTTTTGATTCACTGGAGGGATTAGAAATGAATTCTGGCTTCAAGATGCCCTCAGGAATTGTCATTAGTGTTTCAAAACAAAATCCAAGTTTCCCAGGGCCATATCTCTAGTGCTACAGCAGTTAGAGATGGACACGGTGATAAGCCATGAAAATGGCCAAGCGTGAAAACACCGAATATTTTCCATTTTAACTTCCTATAAGTTATGGAAACGCTTGTATATCTATCCAGCGAGGGTTAGTGTGGAGGTCCGAGCAGCTAACTAGGAGACAGTAGCGTGTAGTGAAGTGCTGATGAAGACCCTGAGTCACTAGAAGGCATTTGTGTGCCCAATAGTCACCAAAGGACTATAAGCTTTTACTTCAACTTGTCGTTCTTACCGACTCAAACGGTCTGGGAATGTGGGGTGCTCCCTCTGATCAATGACGTGAACTATTATCCATTCAGACATGGTTACGGGGCTTCAGGAGGCATGGTTGTACTAGCACAAGTGGCTAGGGAGGAGGGATCACGGAGTTGAGATTGTCAACGGGAGTTTCCGTTGATCCGATGTAACAGCTTGATTGGCAACTCGGCGAGAGGCCAAATAAGCATGCAGGTGTGGCCAGGTTACATCATTGGGCGTAGGGCTGAGCCTCAGCAAACTCGGAGCACTGGGGGACAATAAGCTTTTGCTCCGTCTCAGCAACACCCAAACTCTGACTAGGAATCCATATTTGGACGGCCTAGAACACCTTTGACTCAAAAGAGGGTACCAAGGCTGTGTCTGATTAAAATCTATTAGGAGTCACGATGGAGTCATAGGGTTTTGACTCATGGAACATTATTTTTCTCAAAATATGTCTTTTCTGTTTTGTTTTGTCTCGGTTTCTCGTTTTATGCACAATTACCACTCAGAATGTCTATGTTTCTGTACAATTATTTAGTCTTGGCATGTAGTATCGGTTCCAGGTAGTTATCCGCTTTAAGGACGTACTGTAGTATAAATTGGCAAGGGGTGTTTGGTTAAGGCCAGTGAATCATACCATCTTGCAGGTGGACAGCTGTTATTGGCTGTGATCGTCTGAAGAAGTTATAGAACCATTTGGAATACACCGGGTATCTGAGATACTAGTGTTTGGGCGTAACAATATAAAAGTTACACTTGTTGGCTTAAAAGCTTTTGTGCGATACACGGGTGAAGCATGCTAAAAGGCATTGTGCGTGGATTGTAGGAGAGATAAGGGCTTGGAAAGCATGATTTTGACTTGGTCTGTCGTGAGACCACAAGTTAGTGTCGTTCAAACCGGGAATTGAGAGTGTAGAGCTCGTCAGAGCAACCTTGTGTAAACCACACACCTTGAATAGAGAAAACAACTCTTTCTGAGAACATTAGAGCCACGTAAGCGCCTAGTGCAACCTAGAAAGCATCTTATATACAAAAGCTTATACTTTGTGCATACAAAGCCTCTGATATTGCAGCAGCCATATGCTTTGGTTGGAACCCTGAACTTGCACGTTGGAAGGCAAACTAGTTGTGAATTGTTGTTGTGTTGTTGGTTGTGGTTGGGTTTAGCCTGATCAGTCCAGTTGCACAAAAGAGTTCATGCCTGGCCCGTCGCCCGGCGTATCAACAGATACAGGTTGGGATATGAAACTGTCAACCCGGACCCGTAGCCGGAACACCCAAACCCGAACCCCCGGGTTTATGGGTTGATTACGGGTTTCGGCTAGTGAGTTCCAGACGTGATCGGGGCCTCAGCATCTCCTTCCAACAACGCACATCTGGGCACAACATTTTAATGGGAGAATGTCAATGTTACAGGTAAATTCAGACCTCACACCCAGTTTTCCACCAACAAAACTCAATTTATTCATGTTTTTACAGTGAATTTTCACGGTATGCTGTGCTTGGTACCTGGGGGCAACCCGCGGGTTTTGGGTTTGGAAGACTCCCGACCTGCGACCCGTTCCCGCCTGACCTGACCCGGAAACCCGACAGGTTTACCCGAACCCGTGTTCTTCTCTAACAGCGGTTCTGCGTGAAAACATCGAAATTTCCATATATGGTAATTTAAATGATGCCATCAAAGGAATACTGGCATGTGGTGTCCTCCAAAATAGCTGTGCAAACCGATTGGTTATATTTTCAAGAGAATTGACTGAGATTTGAGCTCACACCAATAACATTGTTGAACACAGACCTCCCCCCCCCAAAAAAAAAAAAAAAAAAAACCAGGCCGTGCTCTAAGTTCTGCAAAGAGCTGTACCAGTTCGGGAGTCGGGAGCTACATTCTCTGAATGTGATGTCAGAATGATATTGATTGATACTGACTGCTTATGGGGTCTACGACGCCGGGAATCAGGGACGGCAAAACCATTGATGACGGTTACGTGGAGAGGAGAGCTATAAACAGATATAAGTGGAAACTTGCGGGCTTGAGGACTGGAGAAGCTTGGAGTGGAAGTAGTTTGAAAGGAGCTTTGAGGATTGAAGCTTGAAGAGGATTGAATGGACTCTGTATGATCAGACAGAACTTGGACAGAACAGCAAATAGCTTGGTAGTAATGTTGCCGTGACTTGAAAAGTCGAGTTTCGACTTGGAAAGTCGCACTTTGACTCGACTTTGACTCGACTTTTCTGGTTCAAGTCAAGTCAATTCGTTCAAGTCGACTCAAGTCGACTTTTTGGTACATTTAAAATTGTATACTATGTGTGCCATGCAGACCTCGTTTTTTGGTGCAGCGTTGAAAATGTTCATTGGTGAGGCGTAAGGCACAAGTGTGGTGCTGGGATTTGAGCTCTGGAAACTGTAGTAGCTGTCACGGTTCGCTTAGCGCTAAGCGGAGTCTAAGCGCAGTTGGAGCGCCCTTGTCGTACAAGCTTGTGTTCCAAACCCTGTTGGCCACGGCATCATTCATGTGGACCCATGTTGTGCGTCCCTGAGAAATCATAAGTGTAGGAAACTCGTAGGAAGCAGAGACAGCACCGAAACGGGCGCTGGCTCCATGAGAATGTAGAGAATCAAGCTTTAATTTTGCAAGTCATTTACGGCAATTAAGCGTCATCTGTTCGCAATAGGGCGGGATGGGCGGTGATATAGGAAGAGTCAGGCAAGGTCTGACAAGGTGTGTCGAGGCCCGGAAGCAGAGTAAGTCGAGGCGACGGAGTCACACCTTTCACGGACTCACGGCTCGGCAAATCTATGCCTAAACGATGACGGCAGACCTCGCTTAGGTGCCTCGGCAGAGCTCGACGCATGGAGTCACAGCTTGGCAAGGTTTGCCGGGGCTTTGGGAACGCGGTGAATCTTATTGTGCGCGTTATCACCCATTTTATCATCAATGGCAGCGTAAGCGTGCCCGGGAGTGCATTGCGTGCCTCGCGAATCAATCAATACAACCCGCAAGCATGGTGTTCACCCTTTTCAAGGCACCCATCAAGCACCCATCATCGGAAGAAATAATCCTATCATGTCCACACAACTATTCCAAAATATTGAGTTGAATACCTGACTTGAAGTCACCTCAAGTCGCTTCAAGTCGACATGAATGACTTCAAAGTCGAGCCGAGTCGCGCAAGCAACTCAACTCAACTCGGCTTACAGCAATTTGCAGTACATAAAGCGCGGGCCTTTTTTTATTTTATTTTATTTATTTTTGACAGTTTTGGCTGGAACAGTCGCCACGGTCTCAGTTTTGATCGTGTTACCTCGGGAGTATGCGCGTTGGAGTCGCGCTGAAAATCCACAGGGGATGGAGTACCGGCTTTTTTGATGGGATCAAAAGATAATTTCTTTACCATTTTCATCATGTTTCCGCATAGGACAGCTGTAACTTTGATTCTTAATACTCGATTAACCTAGATCTTTGATGCTGTATCTTCCTAAATATCCTCTAGGCGATGAGATACTTTAACAAACGGTTGCCCGCGCTTCGCGCCGGCTCCCACTTGCTTACCTTATTTCCTCCTACTGATAAAAATACAGTAATTCCTTTCGCTTGGCTGGATTCCACTTTCTGCTTGAGACTTTTGGAGAGCAGTCTAATAAAGTTGTTTTGAACGATCCACAATCTGCAGACTCAGAAATGTCCCCTTTTTCAGACATGCTGAAGTTGGATAATTCAGTTGGATATTAGTAAATTACAATTACAATTACAACAGAAGCTCGTCCCACACAATATTTGTGGTGTGCTGTGAGAGGTCACCTTCATACTTCAAAATTAATACATTATCTGCATCTGGTACTCGTGTCATTGCCGAGTACAATTGACCATGCGAGAAGACAGGTCTGCGTAAATCCAGACCAAGTTTCTGGACAGTTAGACCCTGACAACCATTGAAAGATGTTGCATAACAAAGAGCAAGGGGAATTTGTCTTCGGTGAACTACGAAATTGAACCCTTCGGGCTGAAAGTGAAATCTGATTCGTGGAATATGGAGACGTATCTGTAGAACAAAAATGTGTTAGTAGATTTATATATTTTTGTCAAATTGCATACTGGGTCCACCGTTTTCCCAGCTACAATTGACGATATGGTTTCAACTTCGACAGTGTACCGGAAAAGATTACGGATGATGACTCGGGTGTTCTTTGTGAGGCCACGTGAAGCATCAAAATTGCGAGCCAGTCGGCAGATGGCTCCAATCTTGAGCATTAATTCGTGAGGTGGGATTCCTGGTTCTTCGAGAGAGTTTAAGAACTGTGAGAACTGCTTCGTCTGTCCCTTCAGTATCACCTTCAATAGAGTCACTACTGTGGTAGCGGTGAATTTCTCCTGGACCATTGCGAAGAATGGTAGTGTTGAAATCATTCACGAAAGCGTTAAATGGACTCAATATAGCCCGTGAAATACAGATGGTAGGATCTGCAACAACAGCTGGTGGGAAAATAAAATCAATGAGGTGCTGGACAGATTGTGTGTGACGGATGCAGCTGAGGTCGACTGTATTTTTGGTGTGGTCATCACCTATTGCATCCAAGAAAGATGAGAATTCTGGATCGTCTCTTTGTCTCATTGACTGCTCCAGTCGTAGAACGGTGAAGCGGTTGAATATGGGTTGAGTACGCAGAGATGCTTTGCATATCGCACTTCTACCGCCAAATCGAACGACAGGTGCAACCTATGGTTGTTAAGACAATTGCAAAGAGTATAGATTAAATAATGAACGGACCTGTCGAAAATCGCCAACTGTGATCAACATCCGGCCACCCCACACTTGATTGAGGTTACCAGTCAACATTCGCATCAGACGATCTGCGCAGTCAAACGCTTTGAAGTGTAGACCTCCAATTTCGTCGACAATGTGGCATTTTGCAGCTTGCAAGAGCCGTGCTCGGTCACTTCGTGGCCCCACAGAAGATTTTAGGAAGGGTTTAAATTCGTCGACCGGGATACCATAGAGATAATGGGTGGTTCTCCCACCTGGATAGTTCTTGGCGGCAAATGCGGACGATGCAGAGAGTAGCACAATCTCGTTCAGTTTACGAAGTGCACCGATCACAGGATGTAGCAGGTAGGTCTTGCCACGTCCTGCTCGTCCATCTACGTGGATAGGAGGCGGATTCTCCATAGTTGAAATATACATAATGCGATCGTATACTTCGCACTGAAATAGAGTATTTAGGGTACGGAAATTCACACAAATCAATCATACCTGTTCGGGTGTCAGAGTATCCTTGAATGCGCAGAGATTTGTAGGATCTCCACCCCAGCGAAGGCGTTCTGCGTCTACTTCAATTTGGGTCTGCTGTGGTTCTGGAAGCCCAATCTCAGTCAATGTTCTTCCCAAGCCCAAGAGGAGAATTTGAAGAGCACGCAGAAGTTCATTCCTAATCAAGGTTGTATCTGGTGACGAAGTTTCCCGCAATAGACGATCTCGAATATCTGCAGAAAGACTTGCTTCATGGGCTTCCCACAGTCCCAGGACCGGATGCCCCTCGAATGCCAAGACAGCAAAAATCCATCGCAATTGTGCCGGAGGAGCTCCGAAGTTCAATAGTTCTTCAAATGCCATGATTCCTTCGTCGCGATTATCGAAGAGACCCATGGCCCGAGCAGCTTCCTGTGTGTTGGATAGATAATGCCGTCAACCGTCCGGATGTCAGTCCAGTCAAGAGCGCTTCGATGTAACAACAGCGCTCTGAGATAGAATACGTCGCCGTGCCGGGGGTAAACCATTTGAATTCGACTGACAGCAACGTGGCCTTCTTGGTAGAAACGAATACGCAATCGAGGCCGAGTGGGATACTCGTTTTCCAGTACCTGCAAAGGGTGCATTTCTTGCGTAGGGTCGTGCTTTTCCATTCGGCACTTGGAACCAAATTCAACGTAGGTCATTTTGTCCAGTTCTGGGTGGCGGGGGCGTGCCATATATCTAACCAGTAAAGTTCCATCTGATTCCGAGCCGTCCTTGCGGGCCATTTGACCCCTCTGTCTGCCAGGTAAATGAATGGGGAGTCGTTTGACTGCTGGTTTTTTTTCTGTGATGTGGAACGATGCAATGCGCATGGCAGCTTCGATGCTGGATAAATATCGTCCCCGTTCATAGTCTCTAATCTCGTCAACAGGTGCTCGAGTGGAGGATGATTGGTTGGTAGGGTTCCTTGGTGCTGAGCGGACAGCCCAGTTTGTTTCATCGAACCCCTTGAAGAAATATTTGAACAGATATTGGAACAGGTTAACACCTGTCGAATACTCCACATTGATGTGGCAATCATATTTGAATATCAGCCATGCAATGTGGGAAACAACAAATTCATCTTCCTGTTTGCGACGGCGATGCTGCAAATACCCTTTAAACGAAGTTAAGCCAGAAGAATTCATTACTAAACGCCTACACACCTCGCTCATTGAACGATGATTCTGGGGTTACGGGCTTTGGATATCCATACTGACATTGGCATGGCCAACCACAGCGATGGTACGATTTTTTGGGGTCATGGATGTGTGTCATGTGGCGCTTCACAGCGTCCCGCAGGGGCCCCGAATCGCGGGGAAGTTCAGCACTGAGAAAGGCATCAATTTCTGCTGGGGATCTGGGCACATCTCGTAATGCCAGAGCCATATGTTCGTGTGGAAGTCCACGTTTCTGAAATTCAGTGACCCTTATATGGTATAGCACGGGTCCCATCATATCATATAGATCCTTCATAAATGCAGACAGATACCTCTGGAAGACTTGAACAATGAGATCTGGCCTGTCATTTGCAGATTGTCCCGGACGAAGTTGAGATGTTATCTCCGGCCAGCGGGGATTCGTTGTAAATGTAATGAAGAGAGTGACTGCGCCGAGTGCTTTTCGAAGAGCTAAACAGTCGGAAATATTTGCAGCAGACCAAGAGAGAGAATGAATGAATGTGGAAGGAAGTCGAACATCTTCAACAGGTTCTTCATCTCCTGTTCCAACATATTCTTCCTCGTCTGTGCCAGTATGCTGGTTTAAACGGATGTAAGTCAGACGTGCTTCTTCGATTGCACTCCAGGCATCGACCAAATATTCGCCTTGGATTAATCAGAAACGTAGAGGGGTGTATGGGTAATTAACTCACCAGTCAATTGGGAAAACATTGACATTTGTTCTGCATTCATGAAAAATCGGGTCCTGTACCAGCGGGCTTGGCTGAATTTTTTCCCTGCTGCGTTGAGGCGGTTGGGAGACCAACCCAAGGTGCCATATGGAAAAAAGAAGGAGGTAATGAAGTAGCTCAACGAAGGGGGAAAATAGATCGAGGAAAATTGGTGTATCCACTCCTTTCCGTTGAATAACCAACTTTCGTCGGGTGGGTAGAGCAGCAGGAGCTAAAGATATAATTGCTGCTATGTCAGAGCTTGGTCCAGCATCAAAATATTGCAGATGTAAGGCAATGTCATTATCATCATCGTAGACATTCATATTCTCGAGTTCTGAGATGAATGGATTGACTCGTTCTAATCCTGCTAGGGCACTGTTGATCCAATCGTAGGGTATGTCGAAATCATCCCCCCTTGCAAACATTGCCAAAGGATCATGAATGAACCATCGAAGGGCATGCTGCCCCTCATGTGTGGGCAGTATCCGATGGTAAGTTCGACCGCCAGCTAAAGTGACTGCTGAGATTCCAGGAGAAAACTTCATAAAATCCCTATCATAGACTCCAAGAGCAGTGAGACAGAATAGTTGGTTGAATTTGCGAGAGAGGGAAGCGGTTTTCGAGCTGTGAATGAAATAATCCCATTCCTCGGGATAGGGTGGCAGGCAGGGTTGACAATGACTCCCCTTTGGGCCGCAGACAAAGCACCTGTCATGACATTGTTCCCCAGTTAAAACCTGGAAGGGTTTCTCAGCCTGTCACAACATTGAAGACAACACAACTGCATACTTTGATACCACAGTGTTTGCAGGTTCTGTTCCAGTGTAGACCAAGATTGGGGGGGATTTGGGAAGAGTTCATTCGGTGTACTCGATCCCACCAGTGGTCAGTCTTGGGTGCTTCATGTGCGGCTGTCCGAGAGGCTGTGTGAGCCGTAGCGTCGGCCGAGCGTATACGTGCTCTATCTACAATAGCCAGAGATACTCTTGCTTTCCTACGTGCATCAGTGTTGTTTTGCCGTGCTAATTCACGTTCATTGTTGTCCTGGTTGGCGCGCCGCACTCGCTGAGCCGAGCGCCGAGCGCGACGATGGTATTCAACATCGATCTCCGTGAGCAGTTGATCGGTTGAAGTCTCTTGATTGCCAATTGAAAACACATGTTCCATCAGAGCAGATGAGTGGAATGGATGGAAGAGACATTAGTGGAGTGCTTTGAGGTGGGAGTAGGAAGCAACACTGAAGGGCCGCTGGATTTCCGACTGGCATCGCAGTGCCGCATTGCATCGGATTCGTATGAGTTTGCTAAACAGATGGCCGCGGCTGACAACAAAATTAAACCAGCAGGCCAGATGACTATTTCCCACTGGTATCACACAGCGGTATTGATTTAGATTAGTATGAGTCTCTTGGACAGATAGCCGCGGCTGCAGCGTAAACCAGGAGGCGATGGCTATTTCCCACCGGCATTACACGGCGGCATTGATTTGGATTGGTATCAGTTTGTTGGACAGATGGCCGCAGCTACAGCGCAATTAATGGAGCGGGCTAGATGATGAACGTAATAAACCAGTGCAATGCCGGAGGCGGCAAAATTAAGCGCTGAGTTGGCGCTGAGAATAGCGGGAAAATGTCGGTCGGTCCGAGAGCTTTGGCTATTTCCCACCGGCATTACACGGCGGCATTGAGAGCGAGAAAAGTAACTTGTGGCCATTAACTTTAACTTTGATAGCCGGTTCCATTGGCGGGACTAACTTTACTTTACTTTTACTTCACTTGACGTTACTTTTCCCACGCGTGATGAAACTTACTTTACTTGTACGTCTCACAACGGGACGCCCAGGTGTGCCAACAACGGTTGTCTCGTGCTCCTCCGGGTGTTTATTGGTCGGAAACGGGACACGGCGCATTCATGGGTGTTTGACGTTGAATGTTGGAACGTGCATCGGGGGGAAATCGGGAGTCAGTGGTATGAAATGGGGCAGTTAAGCCATAAACTGCACCAATGCAGTTTTATATGTTCACATTCCCGGAGGACTCCTACCATTCAAGGTCTCCCCCCGGCACCAAAAGATTAGACTTCCTTGTCTCAGCTCCTATACGACTCGAGCGAATCCCACACGCGTTGTGTCTGTGGGTAGGTGAAATCCTGCAAAGATGAGTATTCCAGCGGTCACTAATTGTAGCCGATGAAATGGGGATCACCTGAGGCTTTAGTTCTGACAAACACTGGTTAGCAACCTGCGTTATATCTGACTTTCTCTTTACTTCCCTACATGAATTTCCCTCCGGTACTCAAGTTGACTTAGCTGTCTAATTTAGGCCGAACCAAGTAAGCTATTGTATCAAGTTAACCGGTTTTTACCAGAGTATTGTGTCCTGGTAGAAGCATCGATATAAATCGTCAGGATGAAGACAAGGGAATCGAATTTTGTCGATGCACAAGAGTTTGACTATACAGAGATTAGTTGTGCCCAGGGGGCCTGGAACTCTCTACCTTGGCTGTCAACGAGCGCAAATTTCTTCTCCCCGTCCTCTTTCCCGCCATGTCCTTGTGAGATCGGTGGCTTGGAGGTGCTGCGGCTCAAATGGATATTCAACTTCCAGGGAGAATGGCTCAAAATGTGTAAATTACATGAGATAGCAAAGATATGACCTGGGTGGCATCGTCATCGATGCATGCAATGCAACCCTTTGAGCTTCGACATCGTCAAGATCTCGGTAATGTCCACTCACGCGAAGCTCCGAAGGTTTGTAGCTAGTGTGCAGCGACTTACCCATGTATCTTCCTTGCATTTACTTTCCTTCACGCACCGTAACTTTGCCGTACTTTCCGAAACTTTACTTTACTGGAGTCAGCTTACCGGTATTCAAGTTAACTTGGGCGACCGAGCGCGATCAACCCAAGTAACGTGAAGAACCTAAGTTACGTTGGGAATTATAAATGACAATGTATATTTAGAGGACACCGAGGCACGGAAACAGACTGGAGTGACTACTCATGACGCCAGATGGAACCAAATAGTACGTGCACCGTGTGATTACACTATTTAGTTCGCTTTTGAGTTCCAGCCTCCCAAATTCTCTGCATTCCAACATTGAACCGAATGGGGAGAACAACATAGAACACTTGTAGGAAAATTAGAACACGATTATGAATGAGTTTGCACCTGGGGAGCTCTAGGATTTCAAATTTATTTAAGACTCATTGTAGCACCTGCACATAACTGTTGGCTGGTCACCTCGGAATCGTGAAGAGTCTTTAAATCCGACAAGCCATGCCTTGGCTTCGCTCCGGCTTAGGGGTTGAGGAGGTAGAAATAAATTCATCACTGGAGCTGTGGATATGCATGAAGCTATTTAATCAATGATGGGACACATATTGACCACCAGAACTGAAAGGAGAACCAAGGATAGAAGATAATATTATTCGAGACCGAATAGTGACTGAAAATTGAAGGAGGGACGGTACACTGACCTCAGGGTTGGTACAACCAAGAAGGTAGGAATTATTGCTACACAAAGGATGGTTCATGTCGGTACTGAAGGAAGAGGTCGGCATTAAAGGCGTGGAGTTAAATAGAAATTCGCGCGTGAGTTAATGCATTCGCTCCGCCTAGAGTGAGTGGAAATGGTGAGCAGGCGACGAAGGAGGTCGTGTTGGGACTCGATGACCGGGGTGTGGCTCACTGGAATCTGGCGAACAGAACACATAAGTGGAATAGCACTGCCTGAAGTTGAATAATATCGTGAGGAGCCGTACCGGTCTTGAAATGTCGCAATCGGTCATTGCTCCGCAGCAAATGCGTCTTGCTATCAGGCCTACTCGTCTTGAGATGTATGATTGAATGCTTGTAAAACCTTGACGCGAGGTTGCGAGAGCATTACCTAGTATTTGAGTGGCCTTGGCTCGGACTGGCGGTCGGTAGATTTGTGGATGGCCATTCACAAACACGCAAAGGAGAAGTGACGATGGAAGAACGAATGCAGTAAGCTTCCAGCAGAGTTGAGACGGACAGCAGATTCTGTGTTGCGTAGTTCTTGCATTTGCTGCTCGCGGTATGTGGCTGAGGGTGTGATTATTCCGAGGCATCCAACAACTCATTGAGAGAGACGGTGGCATGGCTCGATGCTGGCCATATCTTGGGGCAGGCTTGAATTATCCAAGTACAGCCGAACACCATGTAGAGTGGAAAGGACAGCTTCAGGATGGCGGAATGATGATGGGGGGGAGAAAAGCACAGCAAGGACAGATGGGCATTCCTTTTAAGCAGGTCTTGAGCACACGAAATTTGGCCGCGTACTTGCCCCGATTGGGCGGCAAGTACAGATCCCAGAGCTAAGTGGTGATCGCTGTCGTTGTCTGAGAATGGATGAGAAAGAACAGACAAAATGAGGTGATGGCAAACAGGTACACACTGATACGAGGCATCTGCTTAATACACAAGGTATGGCTGCGTTTTCCTCATTTTTGTTGGCCGACTAGGATTAGACAAATTATCCTGAACTTCCGACTGAGTCAGTGACTCCGAGTGGGAGGGAGGAATTAAAAACTAGAGAAACACGTGGAGTAAACTTCGAAGTAGTAAACCATACTGCGGGCAAAGACGGGGTCCTCCTCACAAGGAAGTATATGGACGCCAGGGAGGAGAAGTTGATACTTGGAACTCCCAGCCTCTATCAGCGGCAGTTTTCCTTCTCCATTTCAAGATCTGACCTCGTATAACATTCAATGCAGAGCATTGGAGGCCCTAAAGTGAGCTCAATCAGGACAGGTCGACAATAGGTTCATGACCTGACCTCAAACATTGCAATCCCCGGCCAGCAAATGCCGAATCTTCCGGTAACTATGTAGAATTTGGGACAAGTTTTCACCGACCCTGATGTATGGGCTCCTGACATGCATATATTGACTATATGTGTCAATCTGTGCGGTCATAAGTCGTTTTGGCATCCAAAAAGTGAGTTGTTGATGCTAACTTGCCCCCGCCAAGTTAGATCAATGCCATCAGTGAAAGTAACTTATGCCATCAGATGGCAAGTTACTTTCGCCCTGTCAAGCGGTCGCAGACCTTATACGGGGTCATGGACATCAGGAAACTCATTCCTCATGCAGATATAGGCATATGATTAACTGTTACTGCCCAAACATCATGCTACCGTCAAGTTACCACAAGTTAAAGTAAAGGGCAAGTAACTTCAAGTTACTTCAAGTTACTTTTTTGTACTTTACTTGTACTTGTACTTTACTTTACTTGTGAAACTAACTTGCCCTGCCACAAGTAAAGTAAAGTAAGTTCTGGCAGAGCTAGTTAGTTTCACCAAGTAACTTTGTGAAGCATCGGCGGCATTGATTTGGATTGTTATCAGTTTGTTGGATAGATGGCCGCAGCTACAGCGCAATTAATGGAGCGGGCTAGATGATGAACATAATAAACCAGTGCAATGCCGGAGACGGCAAAATTAAGCGCTGAGTTGGCGCTGAGAATAGCGGGAAAATGTCGGTCGGTCCAAGCTCTGTCCAAGCTCTCGGATACTAAAAACCATAAGCGGAGTTTCAAAAGCTTCGGACAGACATAGGTAATTTTATAAAGAGAGAGATAAGGAATGTGACCAAAATTGACTCCCCACTGCTCTCTTTTGTGGGGGCATAGATTTTCTGTCCCAATGTGAAGCACTCTATACAGGTAATGCTCTTCATGACTTCCCATCAAGAGTCCCATCCCTTAGATATCATGCATGTATATAACATATCCAAGATTTAGGTCAATCTGAGATCTGTGTCCCGAGTTACAGCTGTCCTATGCAGAAACATGATCACAATGGCAAAAAGTTTATTTCTGGATCCCATCAAAAATGTGAGGGATCATCCCCTGCGAAATCGCAGTGCCATTCGAACGCACCTATGTCTAAGAGATTCTGACAAGAATTGAGCTTGTAGCGAGTGTTTTACAGCCGATGTCAGTACCGAGGGCGCAGATCGAAAGTTTTCTGTTTTGGGATGTGTCCAAAGAATTCATGATATCTCACTCAGTTCTTCGCCAATTCACATAAAAACCAGACAGATCTACTCAGCTAATTCATGCGCAATTAGTGATAGAGAGGAATTCGTGAAAATGTTATATATTAGGTAATTTCTGTTTTGGGGCTGTTTTTGCACTGAATACTGTCTAGCATGGTGGGAACATGTCCCAGTGACCTAGAATTTTGGGAGGGACAACTTTTATATGTTATGAAACATGTGATAGAGCCAGAACTATATGAAATGTCCAGATGAATGTGATCTTGATAATATCTCTGAATGCCAAAAACTGCCAAATGTTTTCACTGGAGCTAGAAAAACTGTAACTAAATTATCCTCATTTCTGGCTCTATCACATGTTTTATCAGGTATACATGTTGTCTCTCCCAAAATCCTAGGTCACTGGGGCATGTTCCCACCATGCTAGACAGTATTCAGTGCAAAAACAGCCCCAAAACAGAAATTACCTAATATATAATATTTTCACGAATTCCTCTCTATCACTAATTGCGCATGAATTAGCTGAGTAGATCTGTCTGGTTTCTATGTGAATTGGCGAAGAACTGAGTGAGACATCATGAATTCTTTGGAAACATCCCAAAACAGAAAACTTTCGATCCGCGCCCTCGGTACCGACATCGGCTGTAAGTAAAACATCTCAGGAAAAAAAAAAACAGCCCGCGCCCTATGTACCGCAAAGTGCTGTAAATTGACTTACAAAAGTCGACTTCACGACTTCAAGCACCAAGTCGCGGCAACATTACCGGTGAGCAAAACACCCAAGGGACTGATAATAGGACTTGATGAGGGGCAGATTGAGCTTGGTCTAAATGAATAGGAAAGTGGATTGCCGCCGCCACGGGAAGGGAGTCGACACCGTAGCGGGAGAGGAGAACGACGTGGAAAGGGAAGAAAGAATAACCAACCATTTCACCCCCAAGTCCGATATTTATGTGGGGGGGCTTATGAGCTTCCGAACATCATGCACATGGTGGTTGCATGGTGGACGAGATTCTACCACGAGTAAGATAGAGAAGACCCGCTATGGTAGGCCGCAATGTCTACCGTAGATAGACAAAGTCTATGGGAGTCTATGGAGATCAATCAACTCTATCGGCTTCTACCGAGACACCGCCACTCTACCACGCGAGCCGCATACTGTAGAATTACCTTCCAATCGAACACTGAACGTGAATGTGGTTCGGGCAATTCCCGACCTTGAACCTGAACGCACGTTCAGGTTCAGTTCGGCGTTCGAATGCGTTCGAACATGATGCAATTCGGTCATCTCGGGCGGCTGAAATCTCATTGAAAATATCACACACCAAGATTTTGCAGTGCTCTTGTGGTTGGAAAAGGTATCTTACATGCTTTGACTAGTGTCGAGATGCCTACCAATGAGAAACTATCTATTCTCTTTGGGGAGGCAGCTCGGCATGAGGTGACAGCAATCCCCATGGCGACACGGCTGTCCGACGTCCGAGATTTTAAAAAATCACAGGAGTCAGTACGCAGGCTTGGGCAAGTCAGGTTCGTAGTAATACATCTGAAATTGCAAGGATATTAAAATTCATTGTGTTAGATACATTTGCACCGGATCCCACCGAAATGGGCCAGGTGGAGGCTTAAGGTTCGGCCGAGGCTGCCAAGCACTCTCGGGTTGACCCGCGCAGGTCCACGGTATTGCGGTGTGTTTGAAAATCTCAACCCGGACCCGGCGGACCCCTGGGTCCAAACCCGCGACTGGATCCGATACCCATGAAAAACCTTAGGACTGTCTAGGTCTGTATGCTCATGGGACTCGAAAATCTCAGCAATTGAGCCCAAGATCCCGACATCAATTATGCTGCAGCGACAAAACCATGATGTGATGAAGCTAGAATAGATGACTCATCTCTTCTATTGTGTGGACATGCAACCGTGATTCAAATCTACGCCACACTGAGGGAAACGGACGTAAACTCATACTGAGCCGGCTGGCTCACTCCCTGTTAACATCCCTGTCAGCGATTTCAATCAGGGGATTTGGGAGGATATACGCACTCCTGGGCAGGTCCCCGGTTGAGCTTCCTCCACAACAGAGAGAAATAGCGTGGACCCAGCGGAAAAGCTCGAGATGTTGGGAATTGTGAGGCTCGTTGGGGGAAGGGGTTTTAGAACAGGAAGGCCTGGCGGAGTGAATTATCAACAAAAATTCGGTATGAATAGCCTTGATGACAGACCGAAGTTGTTCATGATGTACCGCCCGAAGTATTCGAGGTATGTTCCGTCCGGGAGGTCGCCGGTGGCGTTCAAGCCTGTGGGCAAGGCCTCGGAGAGCCAAATCGTGATGGGTGTGTATCCTTCATGGCACCAGTTGGAGTCGGCGTAGCCGAAAGGAATCATCCCCCCTGAGGTGATGGATGTACCGGGGGCAGGAGCGTGAGACTGCCAGCGCGCTTGAAATTGGGTGCCGCGATCACAGCGGTAAAGCTGGCGAGAGCGGCGACGCAGGTGGCTAGAAAATGCATCGAGTTGGGAAGTGACGAGTGGGCACTGGACGAAAAGTGGTCTGTAGTGTCCCCAACTTATATAGGCGTTCCTTTACGTATAGGGCTCAGGAACCGGGGTTAGGAACTGGTCAGGCACAACAGATCCGATGCGTCTTATTGATGTATCCATACCAGTTCCATATCTTAATGTGAAGCAATCAGGGACAAAAATAAGCGAAACTCTCGGCAAGGGATATCCACAAAGATCGTGATCGGTGCCGTTCTGCGAGTCAATTAAGGCACAGTGTGCATATATTGCCTCTCTATCCCTTCGCCGGTGGGCGGCATGAAAGCGAGCAACAGCTGTACTTTTTAACTTGAGCCTGGAATGGCGTCGAGAAAAGGACAAACTCCGGGACTAGTTTAGATGTTAGTCCCGCGGCAACGTCAACGGTGAAACATGGAGGTTCAATGGAACCGCATGCAGACGCATGCGTTACTACGCATCAACCACATTCAATTCAATTCGGCGGAAGTGGCCCTCACGATCCCGCTATACTCCTATGGCTTCAGACACAGACGTAGATAAAAGTTATTAGGCCAACAGGTCATTTGAGACTACTGTAATAATCGTGGCAAATGACGCGAACAGCGCTTTTGCCCTGCTATAGATACACGTATGAGGACGAGTATCAACAGGATACAGGGGAACGCGTGAAGGACGTGCCTCATCTGGTATCTCGATCTCACGTGGTCGTGTATGGCGCACTGCCACAATCCTGATTTCTCTCTGTCATTCAGCGCAATTATGTACCGCTTTCTCTCCGGAATTGGCTCTTCAAACTATGGCCCATGGATCAGTCGCCTCATCCAACAATGGATCCTAGAAAGTCAGCAAATACATTCCTCCTTCCGCCAAATACACAGGACATGACAATCAATGTGTTACTTCTTCATTCAGCCATAGTAGACTCCAGTCGCAGAGAATACCGCCTAGTATATTCTGGCCTTAAAAATGTTCCCTTTCACAATAGGGAGTCTGGAGCCCCAGGGACCCCTGTTCTGAAGGTCAAGTCAAATGTGGCTTCGTACTACGTAGTGGAGTTGACTCAAACGATACCTTGCATGACACTAACTCTTCCTGTGCTTCATTTCCAAATCTCGACCCATTCTCCACATATTAACTGCAGAAATCTTTGTAACTGTCGTTTTCAAGGAGCATAAC
Organism: Mycena capillaripes; assembly: GCA_029204075.1. NCBI lineage: Eukaryota > Fungi > Basidiomycota > Agaricomycetes > Agaricales > Mycenaceae > Mycena > Mycena capillaripes. The sequence continues at coordinate 458,651 of JARHKZ010000046.1, forward strand.
CATACAATTGTCAGGGTATAGGAAGAAAGACCACTTACATATCCGATGCGCATGCTTGCGAGGCCTTTTTAAACGCCGCCTTCTCCGCTCTTCCATTTATGGGATCAGACACTTCATAAACCTCTAACGTTCAATACATCTGCACTCGGTTCCTTTGGTCAAGAAATGAATGTCCGGTCAAGTTCGGTCGTGGGTGCAACACACCACGTAGTAAATCCGGGTCCCCGTAGTAGATTGTTATCTTTCCGCGAATAAGCTGAGGTTTGGGCACGAGATGTTTCGTACCGAGGGGTCCCAGGGCTGTGGCACAGCATTCACGAAGGCAGATAGAATGTTGAACTGGGATGATTTAAGATACAAGCGGTTGACGACCCGCTCCGCGGGTCGTCACCCCCTTTTTGAAACATAACCAAATCAGATCAGTGGAGATATTAGTACATTACATATCAACAATTACAGTAGAAGCTCCTCCCAGACAATGTTAGTCTTACACTGTGAAACATCATCTTCAGACTTCAAAATTAAGACACTGTCTGCATCTGGTACTCGCGTCACCGCGGAGTATAATTGGCCATGTGAGAAAACAGGCCTGCGTAAATCCAGACCAAGCTTCTGGACAGTTAGTCCCTGACACCATTGAAGGTTGTGGCATAGCAAAGAGCGAGGGGAATTTGCTTTCCATGGACTAAAAAATCCTTGAGGTTGAAAGTAAAATCTGATTCTTGGGGTATGGAGGCGTATCTTCCAAACACGAAAAACTGGCTAACAAATTTACATCCCATCGATTGTTACATACCGGGCCCACCATTTCCCCGGTTACAATGGACGATATGGTTTCAACTTCAACGGTGTACCGAAAAAGATTGCCGACGATGACTCGGGTGTTTTGTTGTGAGGCCACGTGAACCATCAAAATCGCGAGTCAGTCTGCATATGGCTCCGATGTTGAGTACTAATTCATTTTGAGGCGGTCGGGTGATCAAACCAAGGTACCATATGCAAGGAGAAGTAGGTAATGAAGCTGTTCAACGAAAGGAGGAAACAGATTGAGAAAACTGGAGCATCTGCTCCTTGCCGCTGGATCACCAACTTCCATTGAGTGGGAAGAGCAACAGGAGCTAGAGATATAATTGCTGCTATGTCAGAGCTTGGTCCGGCGTCAGAATATTGGAGATGTAAGGCAATGTCATCATTGTCATCATAGACATTTAGGTTTTCAAGTTGCGAGATGAAAGGATTAACCCGCTCAAGTCAGGCAAGGGCACTGTTGATCCAGTGATATGGTATGTCAAGATCGTCTCCCCTTGCAAACATTGCCAAGGGATCGTGAATGAACCATCGTAGGGCATGTTGCCCCTTGTCTGTGAGAAGTATCCAATGGTAAGTGCTTCCACTAGCCAAGGTCACTGCAGAAACACCAGGAGAGAATTCCATAAAATCACCACCGTAGACTCCTGGAGCAGTAAGGCAAAATAACTGGTCGAATTTCAGTGAGAGAGGAGCAGCTTTGGGGCTGCGAATGAAAGAATCCCATTCGGCGGGGTTGGGAGGGAGTGGTGGTTGATAATGGCTACCCTTTCAAAACATTTGTCACAACATCTTTCTCTTGTCACAACCTAGAACGATGATCGGTTATACAGGTAATAAAATAAAAATTGACACACCTTGATACCACAGTGTTTGCATTTTCTATTCCAGTTCAAACCAAGTTTAGCGGCCGTTTGAGTAGAATTAAGCTGGTTAACCAATTCCCACCACTTCTCACTGCGAGAAGCGCGATTTGCGACCTTCCGATTAACTGCATGAGTGGCGGCGTTGACAGCACGGATTCTTGCTCTATCTTCATCGGTCAGCAAGCTTCGAACGATTCGCCGCGAGGTATTATTGTTTTCTCAGCTCAATTCGCGTTCACTATCGTCCTGGGTAGCCCGCCGAGTGCGCTGTGCCTCCCGCCGAAGGCGTCGATGGTATTCAGCTTCCATATTGTCGAACATTTCGTTGTAAATGCTTCAGATTCCCAATGGCAAAGACTTGTTCCAGGGCTGTGGAATGGTAGCTGTCGTGGATAAGGAATGGTAGCATTGATCTCATCTTTCTTCATAGGTTACAGAGTGTCAGAATGGAAGCGGATTCAGGGGATGAGTTTATCGGAGAGATTGGTGCGCGATCTGGGCGTGTGGCATTCTAGAAGCTGAGTTGACAAAAATCAAAACGGCACAAATGCAGTGTCCTGTGGGAAGTGGTGCTTGGAGCCGACTGTGCCGATCTAGCGCTGGATGCGTGCTTCAGATTTTCAAACAGCGGTGATGCGTGGCAGTTTGAAAGAGTGTGTGATCTGGGAATATTGAAAGGCAACAGGCAAAAGATTGTGGAAAGCAGAAGGGGCGCTGGATGGGCAGTTCAAGCCGGAAAGGCGCCTCGAGCCGGACGGGCGCTTCCGGGCTGTAAATAGTCCGGTTGAGCGTAGCTTAAATCAGAGCGCCTAATTGGCCGTCGGTGTGGATCTGTTATCAGATGACAGATGCTTCCGAAATTTCGGGTCTGCAAGCCCATAAGCGGAGTTTTAAAGGCTTCGGACGGACACCCTTAATTTTATAAAGAGGGAGAAATTGCAAGTCTTCGGAGCAATGTGCCGGTTTGCGGGAAAGGCGGATTGAAATCCCCGGAGTCAGTATTGAGGTCAGTGATGGATCAGCGGTAGAAATATTTCAACAATCACCACAAAAGATTCACATCCGGAGAAGGGAGATCCTATGTTGCCAAAATGTCTGAAGTTGACATGCGGGATAGGCGGGTCAAGTCCCCATCGATGATTTCAGGGCCCGACGCATAGCATTCGCATTGAAAGAACGGAAATGGAGCATTTTTAGAGACAGATGCCAGATGTTCGGGTCCTTCGGTGAAGTGAGAATGTTTTGCGAAATCGGTAAGGGGTAAGGTCACCGAGATAATCCGATTTGAAGCTATTCCAGCAACACTTTGCGTAAGGAGGGTCCGACAACAGTCAAAGCTGTTGAAACGGTGTTCAAGGAGTGTATGGAAGGCAGGAAGATCCCGAAATTTAATCCAACCGATGCAGCGTTAATGGGACAGGGGGTTCCTCTGTGCGGTTCGCCGGCCATTGAAAATGATGCCCAGAATCAGGGATGAACTGTAGTTGGGTTGGAAATAGGGCTGTTTACGGAGCCTGACGGTCCCTGATGATAAATATCAACGCAACAGATTCCCCTCCACTGCTTTCATCTACTGCACAATCGCAGTTTGCCCCGCAAATAATTTGTCTCGTTTGGTTTGGATCGTCCTCAGATGATACTTAAAATGGATCAGGTTTCTCCCAGGCACCAGGAAAAAACGCACGTACTGCCACAATCCGCGAGTCCACAAAAGGATAACCCAGCGACCGCCAAGTAGAATGATATGTGCGGTCTTAAAGAATAGCCTGGGTCCAAGACGAATACGGGTAGATATAACGCTCAGGAGTTGATTTTCGAATTAGGAGTCGGTAACCATCCACGGAGCCCGAAGCTGTCTGCCGTGATAAATATCAAGGCGACTATTCTCATTTTTGCTGCACAATCGCATTTTGCCCCGCGAATAATGAATCTTCCTTGGTTTGAAGCTCGTCATGGATCAATTCTCTCCCTGGCACGAGAAAAAACGCACCTACTGCCACAGACCGCGAGTCCCCAAAGGCATGAACCCAGGGACCGCCAAGCAAACGAAATGTGCGGCCTTCAAGAATAGCCTGGAACGAATCCGGGTAGATACAGCGGGAATGCAATGGACCGAATTGGCCCCGTTGATAGGGCACGTACTGGGGTACGCATAAAAACCCGAGTTTTTATTCATTTTGATACCTATCGCCGGGGGAAAACGTGAGGTTTAGCAACGGGGCGTCCACCTACCTCAGGGTAGTATGCTACACCTTTGACGGCCGAAAGCCAGCGGGTAATCACGAGTTGAAGATTCAATAGTTAACTCTAACGAGTTAACTGTTCTATTAGTCAACCATACTGTTGGGCCCCGGGGGTCAGTTGATAGCTGAGTCCTTGGGCGCTAGAGGTGATCAAGAGGAATTACATTATCTCAGGACTGGCCGCTGGACAAGTGGAGTACGGGAATATCATACAGACAATATTTAGGGCTCAGCTGCTGGAGCGGTTCAGCCGCTGAAGAGTTCAGCCGCTGGAACGGTTCATCCGGCGGAGCTTAGACTAGATTTTACTTTGGCAGAATGTCAAACCAGTCCATCGGGGTGGGATACTATAACCAACGGCTGGTCAAATGATCGCCCCGCTGAAAGGTTCTTTCTCTGCTGAAATACTAGATTGCCGCCGTGGAACTCTGAGCATGATTAAGAGCTTATTGTAAGAGCCGGGGCAACCGACTAGCCCCGGGGGAACATATGTGATCGGCGGGAGAGGATTTGCGATCAGATGAACTGATCTTGGGCTTTACCTGTCAGTCAAAGACTCAGACGCAGGAGTAAAAGTTACTCCCGCGGGACTAGTTATGGGTTCCCGCTAGATAAGACGAGAAGAGCACTTTCTGTCGCAGGACATGGCAGAGCTCCCGCTGGAACGTTGGAGTTCAGTGGGGTGATGAATAGGCATCCTATTTAGGAAGCATCACCGGCGGGGCTTAGTAAAAAGCACACCATACTCGGTTCACTATGGGAACCGCATGATATACCCCCGGGAGACAGTGGAAATACCCCCGGGAGAAAATACCGAATATACCATTGGCCCGCTGGTCTCTTGGCAAGAGCAGAATGTTTTCCGGCTGGTTTCCTTATATCTCCATTTGTAATTCTGGACATGTATATAAGCAGTAAGATAATTAGTAGAAGGGAGAAAACTATCCCCCGTTGTTCAGGGCAATATAGTAGACTAAGAAATAGAAATCAGATTTGAAAGACTTGACAGACGGAAGTCACTGAAATTGAGAAGTAGCCAACGTGAACTAAGCCGCTTGCCCTGTAAGAGCTCAGCCGCCAGCTTGGAGCCGTTGGTACGCCAGCCGTTCAATTGCAGCCACCGGCCCTAAACTAAGAGTCGTCCCGTTGGGATTGAGTTGAAGACGCCTCGTCAGTCATCCGGCCGTTGTCATTCCCTGGCACGGTCTAGATAAACAGCCGGTGCCGTTCTCCCTCATTTCGGACAGTCAGATCCCTCATTTCACGGTCGAACTATTCACCCCGCGATAGAGGCTCCCCCGCTGATAAGAATCGTGCTCCCGCTGGACATAAAGTCGCCCTGCCGGAAAGATTAAACTAGCATAACAAACTTGACGGGTTTCTGTACCCTACCTCCCCGAACATAAACACACGGGTATTTGGATATTGGTTGTGATTAAGATTGGATTATATATATTAGTTGATAGTAGTGACTAGTTCACTGCGTTCACTAGTCTATTTAGTCTTTTGATTTCACGGCTGCACCCAAGTGCACCGTTTCACCGTAGTTGACTCATCTTGTGTGACCATCCATGGAGCCGGGACGATGAATATCAAGGCAACAGATCCCCGTTCACTGCTTTCATCTACTGCCCAATCGCATGTCGCGCAATTGGTAATTTCCCGTGTTTGAGTTGAAGCTCGTCCGACCTGGAGAATACTTGTATCGATCCGCTCAACTTCCCCCTCGATGCAGAAAAACGCACGTACTATGAGGGGGTCTTACTACGGGTGTTATTACCATCCAAAGTACAGATGGGCCGAAAAGAGGTGGGAAATCCGAAACAGGATCCGGGGGTGCAAGGACAATTGCGATCCCTGGAGTCAAGGAAATGCGCTGGAAGGTTCAGAGCACCGAGATATGGAGGATATGCGTTGTTAGCTGAGATTTCAAGGCGATCTCGGACCGGTAGCAGGTTTTATGCAAGATACTGCCCGCAGGACCCACGCCGGCGAAGTGGCAGTAGCGAGCTATCGAGGGGGTACAACATGCAAGGTACAAGGGCCAGATTGTTGTAGTGTCTGTCCATGAGAGACTACGGGGGGGTAGCGGTGTAGTAGGGTGATCGGGCTGGCTTACATACATCCCCATGTAGTAGATTAGTCATCCATCCACTTCTGTCCACTACCGCCATGTCCGTTCTTTGAGGCTGCCAGTCCTGGCGTCTCCAGCGGCCAGAATAGCGACAGATGGTTTAGATAGAATGCAGACCAGTAGTTGTCCAAAGCCAGGGGCACACCAAGGGGCACAGCCTGGCCTGTAGAATTTAGCTCAGGAGGGAGTTTGCAAGCAAGAGGTAATTGCTACGCAAATCAGTGAGGTAAATACCACAAGTACTCTAGCTTTTATATGCAGGGAATATCGAATAGGTAACAATAGTAACGGGTGAGTCAGAAGGAACTCGATATCGAACACATGGAGATATAGTGATGGTGAAATAGAAGGTGAAATAAAAATGTGAAATAATAGATAGTTACCATGTTTCAAGCTTGTATTTCCAACATGGTCAAGGTCCTGCAGAGCCTGCCAGCACAGCATTTTGACAGCATTTCATGCGCTGAGCTACAGATGCTTCGCATCACGTCGGCGAAGCATCTGAGACCTCTTCTAGCTGCTTCGGACGCTGTTCGGGCCATTACGAATAATGGTAATTTACTGTCCACTTGTGTTCCTCCCAATTCTCTCTGACACCGTCCCGCCCGCCCGCATTTTCTAACGCGCCCAGCCGCCGCTGACGCATCCACACGACGTGTTTGTTTGCGGGCATGTGGCGCCTTCTCGCTTGCCGACACCACGTCACACGGTGCAGTGTTGCGGCTTAAGGCCTTATTAAGGGTAAAATTTATTGCTAACCCTTAAGACCCTTAACAAGGACAGTATCCGTTGGCAGATCAATCAAGAGGTAGCACTGAAGGCTTTTCTTAAATTAGATCTCTGCTCTTTTCGGCGAATTCGGTCCCTTATGACTCTTAAAAAAATTAGTGCAGAAGACACCCGAGCTCCGGAGAAGAGTAGTCTCCTGCAGGCAGACTTGAGTGAGTTTTATTATCATGATGGTCAATTGATATCATAATTGATTTTCCGCCACATCTCCAGGACACAACTATTTATTTGGACTTCCTCCATATTGTCCCTGGCATAGCTACCTTGTTGCAACCTTCTCTGGAATGGGCGATTGATTCTGGGCTTGTACACACATTCTTCAAGCCTCTGGATTTTTGCATCGATTTTGCTATCATTTCAAGTTGCACCTGAGGAACAAATTGCTTCATGGCCGCGTAATTGTCGAGGATTGTTAAGAGGATCCTGGTTTACCATTGAGAGCTCTGGAGTCCCTCGACATCATCTGACTCTATCCTCGCGCCAGTATGGCGGTATGCTCAAATTATTATCACGGATCACAATCTTGTCACACTTATATTCAAAAAGCGGGAACAGGACAACACTTTCTCACTTAATTCTCACTCATATTGACATGCCTTTTGCCTCCATCAATTAGGATATGACGACTGCTTGCCAAAATAATATTTGCCTTTGCAAAATTCACCATGTCCCCGCAAATGGCCTGATCTCTAGAGAACAAATTGATGCAACAGTGTAGACAGTGATATAGTATGCATCATGCTCTACAGTGGCCCAGATGGAAGCCCCCATCTTTTGTGAATTTATTTGAACTAGGCCAAATTGTTGAGTTGCATATTAAAAGGGCTCAAAACTGGGTTCTAAGCACCTTTGGTGCCTATTTTTCTAAGCTCCCAGACTCTCTTAAAATTGAGAAATGATTTGTTAAACCTAAAGGTTCAGCACCCGCCTCGAAGAGGCCCAATCCCAACTCATGTTTGAACAAGGATTAACTTGGATTATTTTTGAACATCCCATCCCTGCCATTCTGCCCATCAAAAGGCCGTTGCAGATTTGTTTAACAAATCAGGCATTAACCCGGATTATTAGTTGAGACGCCAATTCCTCAAGCAAACTTCATATAGATTCTTCAACACTGGCATTCAGTGGCTGTGGACTTACGCAGAGCAGCGCGCGATTGATGCAGAAGCTGATTTACGAGGCCCCCGAGAACGAAGTCTTCTGGCTTTGCACACCCAATTTTACTCTGGAAAGGTATGTTGAGACGTAGAAAGATTGCCAAAAAATAAAAATAAAAATAAATAAAAAGCCAGTCACAAGGGTGCACAGAAAGCACACAGAGGTTGCTTCATTGACGTGGCGGCAGCACATAACACAAAGAAATTGAAACTGTATAAAAAGAGGTTGAGGCCAAAAATAGGTGTCCTGACTTAGGAAATGTTCAACATGAAGGGTTAACCTTGGAAACTTTCACGCACTGTCAGACAGGTGAAAGTTGTAAGTTCCCTGGACTGCAATAGCAATGTCATTTAATAAATGAGTTGTAAACAAGAAAATCCATAATGCTGTAGACGGCCGTGGACGCACCCTCATGGATGGCCGAGTGAGTGCACTCGCAGTGTGGAGAGACATGGAGAGAAGTTGAAATTGACATAGACATGTCGCATTAACGTTGTGTCACAGAGCACCACTGGCGCAGATCAACGCATGACTGAAGCCGCATGGGTTGAACTGAGGTTGTGAGGCGCTGTTTTGACGCGGGAGATTGACGCAAATCGGCGCAGTGATACTTGTGATGTTGTCACGTTGACGTTGACTGACGTTGATTGACGTTGCAAAAATTAACCGTTCTTTAAGCAAAAGGTGCGAAAGCTGTGTTGGATCCCCATGAAGTGCCATCTCCATTCCGCTTCCTCTCCTATTGTCGTTGCTATTCCTCCATCTGCCCAGGTCATGGGGCCACTTCGGGCTTCTCTTTTGTGTCACTGCGGGTTATTATTATTAACCGTTCTTTAACGATTACCCTCGCGATTCTTTGTGTCTCTTTGGTTTCATTCCCATCCGGGCTAACTCCTTCCGTTATTCTCTGTTCTTTCTCTAAATTTCTACATTCAAAAATCCCATGAACGGCTGCGCCCCAAATGCCCACAGCATTCCGAGATCGCTATCTCTCTCCTTTCATCATTCATATTCTCACCCTGCCCGAACTTAAGTCTCTTCCAACCGCCGCAGCGGTGAAGCTGTTGAATCTAGCCCATTTCGGGGTCTTCCAAATGAACAGCCTCGCACAGTTCAAGTGGTTTTGTCGAGTTCCGGCCGGCTGACGTGCCGCTCAAGCACGCGGCCTACTGTGATGGACACTCAAAAAGGCCGCTGGTCCATTATCACTTCGTTCTTCTTCCCCCATCACCATCGCGTCCTGGCGCAGTTTCGTCCGCCTCTATTGGTCTTCTTACGCTGCTGTCTCGGGTGGTCCTGGCATGAATCAAGTACCCGCAATAATCAGTAAGCCTGAACGAAGACCGAGTCCCTTCAACTTCGCTCCCGTAACCCATTAAATCAACGCCGGCGCCGGGCAAAATCAATCACGATATTCAGGATCTCCGGGTTATCCATTCCACACTCCTCAAGCCCTTCAGCAAGATCCGCATGTCGTTCACCAACTCAATGTGCGTAAGACCTCTCGGTTCTTGACCACAAGACTCCTTCAAGACCACTGTCCAGAAGCAAGAAAATCGACCCGTTCAAGAAGTCGATCCGCATGATCCCTCCTGTGTCGGATTTCAAGTCATTGAAACAGTTTTATGGGCCAGACCTGTTTGGCATCGGACGCAGCACAACCTTTCACGGATTCTGATACGTAGTCAGATCCAATCTCTACTGCGACTGGCAACTGAACAGTGCAAAGGCAAATATTTTCTATGCACCCCGACATCACTGATGATCGTCTTCATGTTCAATATGTAGGTAGGTGCGTACCCGTAGCCTATGTGATCCTCGAATACCCGTTGAATATTCCCTACAGAGCAGCTCGGAATCGTTCTGGCGGGCAAGACTGTCCCACAGCTATTACACAGCTGAGTCTGCGTTTCGCTCTTCATGATGGCCATCACGATGTGCCGCATGCGTCAAGTGCGACTTCCATTGGGCCGATTTATTTCACCTTTGTGCCGCTGATCTCCCCAATGTAGTTCTACCTTGGATTGTTCTCATGTTCAATGCTAGCTCTCCTTTTTCTCCGGAAGGTATTGTACCTACTATTCTTTACCTCCTCCCTCTTTGTCCCCTCAAGCATGGTCCATCTTTTGCTTTCTTCTCGCTACAGCCCTCCATTATTTAGCTCCACGTGGTCATCATATTTCATTGTATTGTAGACTCGACTTTCCAAAAATTCGGGTTTTTCACAGAACAATTTTGTCTACTTCTCGGGTTCAGTGGGTTTCGTATGGCAGCAGCATTTTGCATTCTATGCCATTATATTAAGCTTTCGCATATGCACCCCGATTCAATTCTGTTCCGATTTTGCTTCCTCGTACGAGTTGCCGGAGCGAAGCGGCGGCGCGTCTTGTTTTTAATGAGCGTTTTTGAAGACTTCAACATAACAATTCGGCTTGTATTCGACTGGTATGCTGTTGACCCAAGGTGGAAAGTCAGGGATGGGAATTACCCAGACTTCAAACTTGATGCAGACTTCAACTGACGCAGACTGACGTTGCATGCGACAAACGTCAGTTCTGGGTCAAAATCTCCTTCCCCAAAAGGAAGGTGCATGAGACTTGATTGATTTGGTGCGGTGATAGATGAATATCACATAGCGCCTGCCAGCGTCAGGACCAAAAAGTAGATAGAGATGACCCATTTTTTCAGCGGGAAGTTTGCTTGCCACTGTGCAAGTTTATCTGAATGAGAAGTGATAGATAAATATCGCTTAGCGCCCGGTGTGAGGAAGTTTGCTTGCCAGAGAAATACGTAGTGCAAGTTTATCTGAATGAGATGAATATCACTTAGCGCCCGGGTGCATGAGGCTCGATTACTTATGAGGCTGTAATTTTTTTTATAAATAGGGTGAAGATGAATATCACTTATCGCCCGGGGTACATGAGGCTTGATTGATTTGGTGCGGAGTTTGAAAAGGCTTCAGACGGACAGAAGCCATAATTTTATAAATAGGGTGAAGTCTCTGATAATCATCTGCCCCATGTGGCCGAAGCATATAACCGCATGCATCGGTGCTGGACGACCCTCTCCTCATCCATTCCGCTGACACCATCGTAAGTACATCATTTGGAGAAAACTCAAGCAGGCCATATTCTTGAATCCAGCTGATCTTCAAGCAGTCAGCGGCATACTTTGCATATGACGACGTGACTGACCACACATTGTAGAGCCTCAGAATGGATTCCATTGTCTTCAACCTGAAGATTATCCTGTATAAGTTGCTGCTGGCACTTCACATTCCAGCTCGTGATAGGCACCTCACTAGGCTTGCATACACACTGCTTGCGAGGTTTCTGGAGCATGAAGACACAGATGATATCAACAAGGCGATAGAACTGTCCAGGCAAGCATTGGCCCTCCGTCATCCGCCTCATCCGCATTTTGCCAGAGCCCTCAACAATCTTGGTTTTGTAATCCTAGCAAGATTTGAATTCCCAGCAGGATTTGCCCAACAAGGAGATATGAAGGATATAAATGAGGCTATAGACCTACACAGAGAAGCATTGGGCCTTCACACCCCATCTCATCTGGACCGTGGCATTTCCCTCGAAAAGCTTGGATTTGCACTTCTGACCAGATTTAAGGAGAAGGAAGATATGCGGGATATTGACGAGGCTATAGACCTGTACAGGGAAGCTCTCTCTCTTCATTCACCCCCACATCCAGATCGTGGAAGCTCACTTAATGATCTGGCCACTGCAATCTTGTCAAGATATAAACAGCAGGGAGATGAAAGGGATATCAACGAGGCTATTGAACTCAACAGAGAAGCACTAGCACTTTGTGAACCATTGGATCCTGATCGTGAGGACTTTGTACGCGAGGACTTTCTGAACAGTTTGGCGAATGCAGTTCGTACAAGATTTGAGCACCAAGGGGATACAAGGGATATTGATGAAGCCATAGAACTCCTACAGGAGGCACTGGCCATTTGTCCGGCCACTCATCCTGGCCGGGGGAGCTTACTCAGTGATCTGGCCAATACATTCTTGACAAGGTTTCAGAAGCAGGGAGATACCAGGGATATCAGTGAGGCTATTGACCTCCACAAAAAATCAGTGGCTCTTTGTGACAAACATGATCCAGACCGTGGAACTTGCCTGGGAAATATGGCAATTGCAATCTCGAAAAGATTTGAGCAACTGGGAAATATGAGAGACATTGACGATGCTATAGACCTCCACAGAGAAGCACTAGTCCTTCAAGACACACCTCATCCTGATCGTGCACAATCTCTCCACAATCTAGCGGTTTCAGTCTTGACAAGGTTTGGGAAACAGGGAGTGGCGAGAGATCTTAATGAGGCCATAGAACTTCATAGAGAGGCGCTGGCACTCCGTGAATCACCTCATCCGGATCGAAGGCATTCTCTGGGTAATCTGGCGACTGCAGTTTGGATGAGATTCCAACAGCTGGGGGATACAAAGGATATTGATGAGTCTGTAGAACTCCACAGAGAAGCTTTGCAACTTTGTGAACCACACTATCCTCATCGAGGACGATTTCTAAACAATCTGGCTCATGCAGTCCTGAGAAGGTTTCAGGAACAAGGAAATGGAGCAGACCTCAATGAAGCCATAGATCTACACAGAGAAGCACTGACCCTTCACAAAATGCCTCATCCTGATCGAGGGAAGTATCTGAACAATCTAGCCAATGCGATTCTCAGAAGACTACAGTGGCAGGGAGATTCAGAGGATATCACGGAGGCAATAGAGCTTCATAGAGAAGCACTTTCTCTTCGTGAACCACCTCATCCTGAGCGTGGTAGCTCTCTCGGCAATTTAGCCACGGCAATTCGTGCAAGATTTCTGCGGGACGGAAATTTAAATGATTGTGATGAGGCTATAGGGCTCTACAGAGAAGCATTCACCCTCTGTGGACCAGATCACCCTGACTATTACGGCTTACTCAACAATGTGTCAATTGCATTGCGTGAAAGATTTGAGCAGCAGAAAAATACGAAAGATCTGCATGAGGCAATACAACTCACCAGAGAGGCATTGACACATTGTGAACCACCTCATGTGGATCGGGGTTTCCTCCTTGATAGTCTGGCAAAGTGCTTTACTCGCATGTACGAATACACACATGATACCCATGCTCTTGAAAGTGCCTGTGACTTATTTTATGAAGCAGCAACATATTTCTCATCTTCCCCGTTCACTCGCTTTCATCAGGCATGCTTCTGGGCTAACCGTATAGCTCAACATAGCCCTACCTCATCTTTGACTGCGTATCAGACCGCAATCAAGTTGCTCCCCCAAGTTGCTGGACTTCATCTTGATCTCACATCCCGACAGCACATGGTATCCACTATAGCAGAGAGGATGGTTTATGAATCTGATGGTCTTCCATCTGATGCTGCCACTTGTGCTGTTGGTCTGGGCCAATATCATACTGCTATAGAATTGCTTGAGGCTAGTCGTTCCATATTTTGGTCTCGGGCACTACATCTGCGAACTCCAGCTGAGAACCTCGCAACGGTTCACCCCGATCTGTCCACCAAGCTCACGGATTTGGCCAGACAACTGGAGCACGCTTCCTTCCGAGATACCTTTGAAGATTCGATGAAAACTCAGCAGATAATCAGGTCTATTGAATCTGAGGGCCTCCGCTGTCGCCAGCTCAATGAAGACTGGGAGCAGACCATCAAAGAGGTTCAATCATTGCCTGGCTTTGAGCACTTTATGCAACCCAAGGATATCTTTACTCTCCGACAAGCAGCAGAGTCAGGGCCAATCATCATTCTGATTACGACCAACTCCACCAGTTTTGCATTGATTTTAACATTATCCAGTGAAGTTCAGTACGTGAACCTGCCAGAGTACATCCTTCCCGAGGCACATCTCTTCGCTGACCTGGCTCGTGGACTTTCAACTTCAACCTTCGACTTTGACACATTTGTTGAAAGTCGCGAAGAAGGGAATGAGAGGTCCGAATTACAAAGTCGACTGTTTGCTGGCCGCGAAGGGACACTAAAAATGGACCCAGATGAGGTTTTGCAAGAGCTCCTGGCTGACCTCTGGAAAAATATTGCTAAACCAGTGTTCGAAGCCCTGAATCTGAAGGTACGTACAGCATTTTCACATATTTTACAGTGTCTTATTTTCCTTCTAGAAATCAGTTAATCCACCGCGATTATGGTGGTGTCCTACCGGACCCTTTACTTTTCTTCCCATTCATGCAGCCGGAATATACAGAAAGGACATGAAAGCCTGCGTGTCTGATTACGTTATCTCATCCTACACACCGACGCTCGCGGCATTGCTTGATCCACCGACGTCTACTACCATCCAGTTCAAAATGACCGCCGTGATCGAACCAAAGGCCCCTAATTTTTCTCCATTGCCTGGCGCAAGAGCAGAGTCAGCCAAGCTCGCAGCTAGCGTGCCACCTCAGTGGCTCACCATCTTAGCCAACACAACGGTGGAAACTGCCCAAGTTCATCTCAGTGAATCGTCGATAATGCATTTTGCGTGCCATGGAGTCCAAGATTTGGACCGCCCACTTGATAGCGGCCTCGTCCTCGCTAGCGGGCGCCTCAAAGTCTATGACATCATGCATAGACGAGAAGGAGAGCATTCAGTGGATATCAAAAAATCCATGTCACTTGCATTTCTCAGTGCATGCGAGACGGCAAGGGGGATAAGACGGTACCTGATGAAGCCATGCACCTTGCAGCAAGCCTACTGTTTGCGGGGTTCCGAGGAGTCGTAGCAACGATGTGGTGAGTTCAAATTAATTTCCCCGTACAGGGATCCTTACCTAGTCCAAGGACCATGAATGATCTCGATGGTCCCAAGGTCGCCGACATATTCTACGAATATCTCTTCAAAGATTGTGATCCGAATTCCGACCCCCCGGTTCTTCCTGATCTCACACAGGCGGCAAAAGCACTCCATCTCGCCGTTGTGAGATTGCGGGAGGAACCGAATGTTTCGTTCAAGCGTTGGGTACCTTTCGTACATTATGGACTGTAGCCTCTTTAGTAATTCCTTGTGATCGTTTCTTTTGAATTTTAGTTGTACATTTTGAATGGAGTAGCAGCGGTCAGAGTAGATTTTAACTGGGCAATTCTGACGGCGATTATGGATGTGATTCTCGAATTATCAAGCGTGGGAGAATCGTCGAAAACCCAGAATCGGTTTTGTGTTGAAGCTCCTCCGGAGGAGCTTCTACAACAATTCTGATTGCCATTACGATTGCGATTCTCGTTCATCACAAACTGTCCATTTCATCACAAAATTACTGACTCCGTAACACTTCTGTTTTCAGGTGCGATTCTCCCCTGTTGCCGTTAAACTGTTATGATTTTCTGAATGATAATTTCCGTAACCCTACGGAAAACATTATGAGCCACCCAGCCCAAGACAATTTTTTATGGCCTTCAATTTGAGAGGTTTTGATTATTACACCCAGAATCGCCTCAGAATCGCTTCCGGAATTGAATTAGGAATTGGTGCGGTCAAAGCTGGGACGATTATCCCACGATTCTGTCAAAAAACAATGCTGAGAATTGTCTCAGAATCGTTTCCATACATCAGGAAAAAATCACATGAGTACATAGTGTCTGATAGCCGAAATACCTGTGGTAACCCCGTCGACAAGTCCCCCTTATGGTAGCTGTTCGTAGCCATGTGCCAGGGTCCCGTAGCCACTCGTAGCCTTCACATGTAAGCTCGTAGCTCTTCCGTAGCACCTAATAGTCATAGCCAGAGGGTATTGTAGTACCTTATAGCCCTCAGTAACCCGTGTTACCCAGTGATAGAAGTATCACAGATGCAGCAGTAAATAATAAATAAAATGTATTCAATCTAGGGAAAACAGGCTGGAGGACTCTAAACGGGGAGCACTGGGAATATATACAGTTGATCCAGTGCATGCGTAATGACACTGCTGGTGAACCAAGAAACCTGCAGAACCGGTCTCAGAGCCGAAACGACGCACATAGAAAAGAACTCACCGGCATCACGCATCAGGATTGCTGCCGTCAACCCCACAACCGTTAGAGTGAGTCCAAGCCGCACAGAGTCCACAGCGAGTACGCCGCTGTGGTACGCGGTGCGCCAAATGGTCGCAACAACGCGACGTCGTCGTCGTCGATCGTCGACGCGACGATTCCCGATCCCGATATCGCGATCGGACGGACTACGTCGCGTCGATGGTTGCGGCGTGGCCTATAACATTGGATTCAGTATGTGCCAGCAATTCAAACGGTTACTCACCAAAGTATCCAGGTTGCAGCAAATTGAAGCAATCCTCCCCCACGACCATGGAAATCTGGATTAGAGACGTGAGCCTTGGGAATAGTGGCCCGAGTATGCGCTGGAGGGTTTGCCCAGTGCTTGAGAAATAAACAAGTCTTGAGGGAGCTCATGGGTTACAAGACAGAGGATGAAGGCGTTGATAGATCTTGAAGGGAGCTTCGAAAGGCTTGACGGATCCTGAGAGCCGAGGCAATGAGAGACGAGGATTGAAGGATCAGAAGGCTCGTGTTGAGGCCACAGCGGAGTATCAGAGGCAGGGAAGATGGAGTGGAAGGTAGAGGGACGGCAAGGCAGAGAGGGAGGAGACGACACAAAATTTTACATTTTTGGGAAAAGTACCGTCATATCAGGTAACGAGATGCAAAAGGCTTTTCCCGCCTGCAAAAGTTTTTGATCCCCGCAGTGACAAGGGAGAAGATGGGGGGAAAAGGGAAGAGACGACATCAACCTGCATCAGCCATCACGTTATTTGCTGTCAAACGATCACGCGGTTGCAGCCACGTGTCATTGGACTTTGAATGACTTAGAAGATTTTCGTTGGTCCCGCTCAACTAAGTACGGTCCACAGTAAGAGCACATTATCCTTCGACCTCGTTGCGGTACCTTCTGGTCATAAAAATGCGCGGCTGCCATCGGACGGCAAAGTTAATGGTTGTTTGTGACATCACGGCTATTGATCACTACTGATCCGCTGCCTGCGGCTATCAGGAGGTACAGATTTCGGCGCACGGCTATCAGGGCTATGGAGCGCAACTGAGCAACCGCAGAAACTACCGGTGCTACAGGTGCTCTGATGATGTGCTTTTAGCAATGTAGGAAATCTTTTTTTCCTGATGTAATCGCCGTCAGAATTGCCCAGAAGTGTCTAATCTGGCCGCCGCTAATATGAAGGGTCCGAAAAAGAAATCGGACCATGATCTACGACTCCAAGACAGCCTGATGGACTGTTTTGCACAACCTTTCTGCTGTGTGTGGGTGTATTCAGCTGCGAGACTGAGTATCTCAAGAAATCAAGTCACAGCCATGGAAGTAATTTCCTTTCTTTTTTGTCCTTTTTACGCAACTTTGTTGACATCCTGTCCACCATCGATGTACCTGCCATATCATCCCTCCATATGGACAGTAACGGGAGTCGTACCCACCTTCATCACCTAGTTACTTCGCTTAGGAACGTGAAAGTTCATCACTTTGATGGGAATGTGTGAAAGTTCGTCATATTGCCTGTTTTCTGTGAAAGTTTGTCAGTTTGACTCGGCACGCTTAGGAATGCGGAACATCGGCCATCATTGTTCCTTCAGCAAGGCCGGGGGGTGTTTTTTCATATAGATCCCTTACCCTAACACTAACCACTAAAATCTAACATCTAACCAACCAACCTAAACCCCTAACCACTAACCACCACTAACCATCTAACACAAACCTAACCGACTAATCTCAGCAAGCTGCTGATACCCATCACTCCGTGATGGGCCGAGGAGTCGCCGCTTGACAAGCCCGGAATACAAACTGATGAACTTTCATAGAAAGCGTTCAAAATCACGGACTTTCACAAATTCCCATCAAAGTCACGAAGTTCCACAATGCTAAGCGAAGTAACTAAGTGACGAAGATGGCGCGGACTCATTCGAATTGGATGATGTCCGCAAGAGGAATTGATAAAACTGACAAGATATGCCGGAGCGTATGAAATCGATGTGTCAGGAGGGTGCATCCGTCTTGCTGTCCTCTGTTCCTGTGTCTTGTGGACCTCCCTCCACGCCCAGAGGTGGTTCGCATACTTCAGAATGTATTGATCTGAATTTCCTTTTGTTGGTCGACGCGTCCCCCCCCCAATAAGGGAATAAATCATGTGATAGCCAAATACAGCCAATCTACGTGTCGCGCATGTCCTAGTCTTTGACATTTCGCCCTACGCACGGGAGTCCCAAAGGGGAAGCCCGCGTGTCATATTTGTTCTCCTTCCTTAAACAGTAACATCCTTCAGCTCGGTTCGTCTGCAGCCTCGCCATTGTACATCGTACTTGCCTGTAATGGAACAGAAATATGTGCCACTATATTCTTGCTCTCTATCCAACATTCCAAAATGCCAGCTGCAAATTTTGGCTCCTGACCCTCAACCGACATAGGGGCAACGCCGTGTCTTGATTGCGACGCGTCGAACGCGTCTTGGCCCGAAAGCAACGCGTACATAGCGCCGTTCAGCTCGGCACCATTGCCTAACATATTTTCAGGCCCACCGAACTTTAATCCCGACCCTACATTCATTATCCCGGACTACATTCCGGGACCCGAGTTCCAACCCGCCCTATATCCCGACGAGCCGCTGCCACCCACGGGCATCGGAAGCTTCGAATATGATCTCGCTCACGGCTACTCATTCCGTTGGGCTTCTCTCATGGCCATGAAAACATGGATGAAGCAGGAATGTCTCGACAAGTCTATCGAGTTTGTCAAACGGGGCATGCCACAGCCCGGCCCTGGGTTTGGGTCGCTCGAGAAGCACATCTATGTGTGCTCGCGCCAGGGGAGCGGTGGAAAATCCCCCTACCAACCCACTAAAGGCTGGACACGTAAAATCTCAACCAAACGTACTGGATGTAGCTGTCATCTGACAGTTAAGACGTATCCCGGGACCGCAGAAGTTCTGGGGCTCTATAGCTCAGATCATTCTCACCCAACTGGCGATGAAAACCTCAAGTACACTCGTCTAGACGTTGAAACACGTAAGGAGATCGAAAATTATCTTCGTCTCGGTGTGGAGCCGAAGAAACTGGTAAATATCTAGCTATTTTTTATCTTCTACAACGTACTAAACAAGTTTCAGCTCGAACTGATCACTAAAAGCATGTATCATGAAAATAATCTCGACAATACCCGCTCGAACAAAGCCCACCGACGCCACTTTGCCACCCGGGCGGATGTGCGGCGGATCCAGAGGATGATTGAGGAAGAAGCCATTCGGCTCGCATCTCAAGAAGGTGCATCGGTGCTCGAGTGGGTCAAGAAGCTGGAG
This sequence comes from Mycena capillaripes, assembly GCA_029204075.1. NCBI lineage: Eukaryota > Fungi > Basidiomycota > Agaricomycetes > Agaricales > Mycenaceae > Mycena > Mycena capillaripes. The sequence continues at coordinate 477,970 of JARHKZ010000046.1, forward strand.
GCTGAAGGTCATTTCGTTAGCCTGAAGCGCAGTGACCAGCCACCGCCATCTGGGTCAGATCTCGATGAAGATAGCTTTGTTCTCATTATACAGACGAAGTATCAGCGGCAATGCTGGCAGAAATTCGGTTCGAAATTTGCCGGTATCGACGGGAATCATAATACGACTCATTACGAGGGCATGACCCTTTTTACTCTTATGGTTCGCGACAACTGGGCCCATGGTTAGTTCCTTTACCGAAAATTCTCTATATTATAACTGACTGTTACATCCAGGGATGCCTGCCGGCTGGATGATATCTTCGAACGCTAAGGAAGTTACGATTGATTACTTCCTCGCCACAATTCTCACCCAGAATCCCGGCATATCCCCCTCTTTATTCATGTCTGACTACGACAATGGTCAGCTCAATACGATCAAGCGTCGCTTCCCGAAATCTCGACGGCTTCTTTGCTGGTGGCATGTTCTTCTCGCGTGGCAACAGCACTTTTCCACCCACCATCACCCAATTCTCTGGGAACGGCTGAAGCGATGGATTCGCATTCCAGAGCAGGATGAATTTGATCGGTGCTGGGTCTAAATCCAGAATCTAGCACCTGCGAGCGTGGTCGACTATTTTATCACCTATTGGATGAAGGTTGTCGAGCTATGGTCTGCTGTTTACCGAAAAGACCGCGGCATTTTCGAGCTTGGCGACATGTCACACAAACATGCTTGTCGAATCGTGGCATTATCTTTTCAAAGGCACCTTCGTTGAAGGCAAGCGGAACCGTCGACTGGATCACCTCATCCACGTTTTATACGATGTTGCCGTTCCCCATTCTATCGCTCGTCACCGACGTCAAGAAATGGGATTCGAAGGCCCCGATTTGGAAATAAAACATAGGATAGAAATAACACGACACGCGAGCTCTATACCCATGTCCGACATCCAACGTGACCCAGACACGGGGAAATACATTGTTAGGTCCCAATCCGACCGCGAAATATTCTACGAGGTCGATCTCGACGCGTACGACTGCACCAGCCTGTCATTCCCTCTCATCCGCTTTTGTAAACACATCTGTGCCGTTGAGAATCATTTTCCCGAAGAGGCGGTTAAGATTCCGGTGGCGGCACTCAACGCAACGGATTCGGATGATGGGCTTGACACTCCCGAAGTCTCAGAGGGGGCAGACGACTCACATGGGTCAGATGCGGAGGACTCTGACTCGGATGATTCGGACCTGATTGTCGAGGACCTCACGGAACGCCTTCAGTTCTTGGCACTTCGGTTTCGATTTGATCCCCCAGTAGAAGCCGGTGAAGACGCCCGCCAATCCATGCGCCATGTTTCTGAAATTCTGGATCTTCTTTCGGCTCAGCTTCCACTATCCCGGGCCATCTTACCGTCAAAGAAACAGAGAATCGAGTCGAACCAGGGCTCACAGTGGGGTATAGCCAAGGCAGTTATGGGCAACCCAGTCAAGAACAAGAAGCGCAAGGACTACGGTCCGTACGGTGGCAATGAGGCGTCTGGTAAAAAGGCGCAACTGGATGCGCGGGGTCCATCAAGTGATGAGCCTGTTGCCTCGCAAATTCCGGCTGATCTCCCCTCTAGTCATCTTGCAAAGGAAACCTCGTATTATCGTCCTCGCGCTCATGCACTACCGCCAGCAGTGGCCGGTCCTTTACTTCCAGCCTCGAATCGCGTCGCGAGGGCCGCCCCCCATTCCCGACCATCATTTGATGTCGATACCTTCGATCTCGCCAAATTAGACGACGATACCGTTGATATCCTTTCCTCACTGAATGCCAATCAGCTCCGGGGATTGTGCGTAAAATATGACGTGGAAACCACCCGTAAAAATGAAGTCATGGTCGTCCGCCTCCGTGCTCATCGTCTCCGCCTTCAAAATCGGCCGCAACTGTGTCGTCCTGTTGCGATGCCAAGCGCCTATCCATTCGCATACCCCCCTTACCAGTATCATCCAAATTTACCCGCTGTATACCCCGGAAACCGTCCGGCACAGTAGATACTTACATTGAATTCAACATGTTTTGGTCTCTCAATTAGCGGGTCAAAAATGAAGATGTGCCACTGAGTCGTTGGCTGAGACAAATGCCACCGAGTGGACAATGGCTCAACCACAGTTGAGCCAGTGTTATAGAAACGAGCGGCTCGTCCGCCAGTTGCTTCATTGGGAAGCAGAACAAATATGACACGCTGATTTCTCCTTTGGGAATCACGTGCATGGGGCGAAATGTACGGATCTGCGTGTCCTGAGGCTGTCCTCCGAGTGTTTCTTGATGTCTAGGAGTGAAGCCATTTTGGGGCCATTGTTATGCACACGAAATCACAAAGCTTGCCAGCTACATGAGCATGCCGGTGATTGCACGTCTGTTTCAGAAGACGGCAGCAATATGTCCAAATAGCCACGAGTTTGGGACTTGCGTTATTCTGACCTCATTTTTTATGTTGTAGCAGAGATGAAAAATCAATCCTTTCATTGGGAGAAAAGAAAGGACTGCATAAATCGGAGTTGGGAAGTATGTAGACCAATTACAGAATGATCGCAAATGTAACGACAAAGTACGTTGTCTTGATGGATTCACAATTGTTTCGCTCATAGCAGTTAACCAGCAAGTAAATGAATGACTGGGGTTGTGGTCTGAATAGATATGGCAGCAGTGACTGGCCACTGAATGGGGTCCAATATAGCAAGCGCAGTTCTATGCAGAAGCCAGGCGATAAAACAGGAAGGACCCGGCGCGATCTAAAGAAGGTTAAAGTCCAGACTCGGATTTCGAGGGACCCAGGGGAACGGTTGGCTCGCTAACGAAATATAGTCAAGAGCTGAGGAAAAACGAAGTTCGGAAAGATCCGAAATGTCCCTGTTCGCCGGCGGGGCAAGAAGATGGAAGGCGGAAAAAGGAAACAAAAGAGCCAGAACTTTGGGTTGATGGAATACATATGAACAATGCGATTAGGGGCATCCGAGTAAATGGTCCATATAATATCTACCTCTTTATAAAATTAAGCATGTCCGTCTGAAGCCTTTTCAAGCTCTGCTTCGGGGGGATCAGGCCCGAGGCTTTGGAAGCGCTGGGGCCAGACCTTTGGAAGCGCTCAATAAACGGAGCTTCCTCGGGGCTTTTGGCCCCATGATCAACTTTAAGCACGCGCGCGCGCCTATAAAAGCGTACATAATGCCAAACTCTGACCAGTGCTGTTTATCCAGAAAGTGGGAGCCGGCGCGAAGCGCCGGCGAGCGCTTGTATCAGTAATAATCAACCGCTTTCTTCAAATCATAGGGTTTAAAATCAATTTCATTCATACACAGGTAAAAGGGCGTCGAAGATTCTGCCAAGGCCACTCCCGCACTCACCCAGCATGACGAAAAAAACGGTCCTTGTGAGAAGTTCTCGCCACGGCGCCAGAAGTTCTCACCTCAAAGCCAGCAGCGAGATCTTCAAGTGCAAAGTCCGACGAACGTCGAGCAAAGATGCATGAAAGAATAACAGATCGGTAGTCAACTTACCTAATCTACCATACGAATCGGCATTCAAACGTGCTATCGAGACAATGCGGTCGATCGGCTGCTATCGTGAAAATAAGAAGATCAACCCCGAGAACTGGAAGTGTAAAGTACGCACGGAGTGTTGGCCGATATTCGAAGATGCATAGCAATATCAGTCGTGTCGGCAGAGCATGCGATAGAACATGCATTTTGAAGCGCAAATTTTGAAATGCGAAACAGGGACCAACCTATCGGTGCACCAGTACATGGAATACATCCTGTCTGATTCACGTACGAACAGAAAGGTCTTCGCAATATAGCCGGATGTAACGACTTTCTGGAGTGATCCGGAGAAAGCAGGAGGGGCATTTGAGCATTCGCGTACAAAATTGGGTGGAAACTTACGAACCGTTGGATTATATATTTTGCACAATATGCAAGCAGGAGCTGGGTGGGTTGGTGGGATATCTCACTCAGTATAGGCGAGGCGTTCTGAGAAGAATACTAATAGAGGCGACGAACCACGGCATCTGGAAGAAGGAAAGGGTGGGAGATCGGTTTAGTGGAAAGCCCGGCGTCGGTTGCAGTTGTTGAACGGCTCGACCAACTTGCATCAGGAAAACGCGAAGTTACTATATAGACTCACATAGCCCCACATAGACGACATAGTTGCCATAGCAAATCGACCACTCTCAGAGAAAGGTGGGGGGTGGGTATTTGACCCCATAGCTTGTCATAGACCCCCATAGCTCGGGTGTCATCTATTATAGCGGTCAAAGCTATAGCCACCATAATGCTCATAGCAGCTCATAGTCGACGATGGTTCACAAATTAAATAGCGGGTAAAAATGTATATTGCAGGCAGTATAAATAATTCACATAGCATACGAAAGCCTATCACAACGCAACACAAGCAAGGCGAACCGTGACGAGAAGTCGTGGTGGTCTTGAAGTGAACACATTTGGATGAGGAAGCTAAGACCGGCATTGAAGTTTCCAGCAAATAAGTGTCTTTTCGGAGAGCCGAGCCGAGTCGAATGGACCCGGTAATTCTTGCAGAGCATGCGAGGGTGAAATACAAGTTGCGTGGAGTTTTGATGAAAATTTGCATTAAAGAGGGACTGGACTTGGGCGCCATTTGCGTGCGCGGTTGCCACCAATTTCGCCAAAGCTTGTATTTCGGTTGCGGTGGATTCGTTCTCACAACTACTTGATGGAGTTACGAGGCAGCGAAGCTGGATGACCGTCTCCGTTTGCACAGCCAAGCTTGAAATTGAAGGTGGTTTGCTGATTGTGAAGGGGAATAGGTGGGATCCGGATAGGAAGGCCTTGAATGAGTACTCCGACAGGGCCCGGTCCTCGAGAAGACTTGCACCGGTGGTGCCAGGGCACCGTTTGAGAAATATAAGTGGGCAAGACTGCCGAGGAGATCAAAGAGCAATGTCCGGGACAAATGTCGCGAGGTCGGAACACCGGGGGGGGAAGGCAGGGGGTCTTCAAGAGCATGCTGCTTCACGACCAAGGGGCTTCACTGGCAGGTTGAGCATTCTTTGCCGTCTGGACTCCAGGCCAAGGTATTGTGGAGGACCACCATCGTCATTCCAATTAGACCCAACTGCACCATGTCTGTGTCGTTGCTGTTGTCGGCCTCTGCTTCCATGGGTGGCACCGTGGCGGCGGCTCTGTGGTGGGCGACCGGATCGGCGAATTGGGAAGGAAGACAGGTTCGGGCCAACATTGCTATAACGGAGCAACAATGTTGGAAGCGGTGTTGAAGGAAGAGGCCAAGTCGAAGAGGAGAGAGGTTAGGCAGCGGACGAGGAGAGGGAAGAGGGAGAAAAGTCGCTCGCTGTTGTGGCTTGTTGTAGCTCCGATCAAAACGAACCATTTCTAGCAGCACGTGCGCGTTTTGGACCCGGCTCACCGTCGGCCAAGATCCTAATCGCCTTTGCCCAATACAAACTTCCTTGCACGACCCCACGGTTTTAGTCTCAAACTTCCGAACCGCTTCTTGCCATTGTGAACCGCTGAGCAATCCCTGTCAACTGTCCTGCCTCCACGGCATTTTTTCTGCTCGGCCCGGGTTCAGACACAAAATGCCATTATTTTTTGTGTAAAATGCCCCACTTCTCCTAGACTCTGCGCCCTCGCCTCTGCTCTGGGTTTCGCCGAATATGTGGCAAAATATTCCGGAGTGCAAAAAAGATCAGCGGAGCGCACACTCCAAATGCGGTTGTCAATGTGCCATTTTTATTCAAAGCCAGTAGATTCAAATTCACTTTTTCCCTATGCATACTCGAAAAATGTAATAATTTCAGCTCATTTATCCATTATATTAAGATATCATTTCTTTGCGAGGCCTGTATACTAATAGTGTTTCAATTAGTCTCACATCAATTCGAGGCTGCCATGATATTTTCCCGTTGTAAGTCGCTTATAGACGAAGCTATTTTCCCAGCCACATCCATAGACAGTCATAGACCGAGATAGTGGAAGCACCGATATTCATAGCTCACCATAGCTTGCCATAGCCCGGTATAACTGCGGGATAATCTCATAGACCATTATAGCCCCACATAGCCTGCCTTTCGTCTATGGGGCAACTTTGGATTTTCCTGATGTGACTAATCTTGGCTGAAATTGGACGTCGACGTCCAGCTGTTCCTTGAGATTGCGCGATCACCAGAGCCCAGAAGCGAGATAGGTTTTGCAGCAGCCTTGAGGTGTGTCCGAGCTCTTGAATGTGAATCCAGTGGAACTTGAAGCCTCGCAAAGGTAGGCTTGACCCTTGATAATTGAGCTTCCAGCGGGTGACCACACGTAGCAAGAAGTCTTGAAGCTCGCGTCGTTACGCTGGCCTTGATTTTTGCAAGGAGTGGATGGGGAAGAGGCACAATAGTGCCAGGAGGGGGCGGGGAGATAGGGGGAATGAACGTAGCAAGATGACGCCGCCAACCCTTTTGAACGGGGATTGAGCGCCGGATCTTGGCCGCGTGATTAGTCTGTATGGAGCATCAGGCACATGGAAAAGAAAAATTTCAAGTTAATTGCTGATGGTCGAAATTAAATGCAGGAAGGTAAACCTTTACAGCGCGGACGAAATTTCTGCCGTTTTGGGCGTTTTTTGATCGCTTTTCTTAGAACACTCCCTGTCCTCTCATTTCGTGTTCGTTTGGCCTGAAAATTAGCCCATTCGAACGGCACTGAAAAGCCGCAAGGATGCCCTCCTTGAATCTTTTGTGCAATCGATCGCATCGTTTTCTGGGGAAGAAAGTCGATTTTTGACGCATTTCTGACAAGAACACCAGTAGAAATCTTTCCGCTGCCCCGAATCGGCAGCCCCCTTTCCCAGCATATTTGGGGCTGCCAAATAAAAAAGTTCTGTTTGGCAGCCCCCCATGTGATCTTATCTTTCGGACCGGGCAAACCGGCGCTAATCTCTGCTAATCTAATCACTCTCGTCGGACACCTCCTACGCACCTAGTGATGCTCAGGGCCGGGCTTCAAGCCCGAGGCCCGCCAGGCCCGGCCCGATGAAGCCCAAGCCAGGCCAGGCCCGGCAGCAGGCTTGAGTGGGCTTCGGGCTTGGGCCTCAAGAAGTTCAAGCCCAAGCCCAGGGCTCCGGCCCGGGCTTGAGCACCACCCAGGATCAGCGTAAGGTTGAGCTCTGGCATAAGGAAAAAAAACTTCTGAACCTTCAACTAACGTCCATTCAACGGTAGGATCATGGTGTTGAACATGCCGCGGATGCCGAAGGCTTATTTGTGATGGATGCAGTGTGACATGCTGTGATAAGGTGGTTAGAAAGTTGGTTTTTTATTATTATTGATGACCATCTGCGTAAGGGTTAATTAAAATTTTAGTTCATATATGATGTTTAAGGCTTTACTTAATATCATACAACACCCAGAATGTCAGCAGAATGCACTGTAAAATTGTACTGCTTTTAACTGGGTCTCTTGATTACTGTGGTGTCGCACATCTTATAAAAGGGCGGGGACCGGACATGTGAGTTGCTAGTAGTTTGTCTTTGCTCTTCACTAATATATCTCACAGCATCATGTACTGCAATGGCAACCTATGAATTCCCGATTTTTATCACCGGCATCATGCACTTGCCGTAGTAACTGCAAAGTTGAAGTATCGCAAACATGGTCAGTGCAGTGGACAGAAAGCTTGCACAGGTGGTGGCAAAGATTGACCGGCCTGCAGGCAAGGAGAACAGTAGCAGCAGCAAGGAGAAGACAAAGAGTGTGAAAAAGCCGTGTTCTGCTGATCGAGATTTGGCGGTCGTTGACGTCGCCTTGTCCCCGAGGAAGAGGCCGCATGTGTAGCAGGTTTACCTCTAGCAGTGTAGAATCTCATCAGTCTGTCTTAGACCAGAATCTTATCATCGACAATATCTTCTTACAACTGAGATATGCACGGTCTCTGCGATCTAATCTGCTTATCAAATGTGGGGCTGCCCGATTCTATTTGGCAGCTCCCCTCTAGCAGCCCCGGGCTGCCAAAGAAGGGGGGCTGCCAAATATAATTATCCTTTTTTACATGCTCCAGACAGTTTTGGGTCCTTGGTCACACTTGGGAGGTTCAACAAATGGCTGCGTGATGTGTGACCCCAACCAGAATTCGACATCGACAGGGGGGTGCGTGACACGTGACTGTCTATCTGAACGAAATGGTACGGTAATTGTAATAAGGATGTAATAACAGTTTTGAGGAGCCCATCCGCTGAAATGGTGCGCTTGAAGTAGGCCTGGGAAACCTGCTAAATGCGTGCATCAATAAATCACACACACACACTACCCTCAACTATAATGTGCTCCTCAGTTGAATTCGGGTCCGGTCTGTAGTATGTGAACAGCTGGAATGAAAATTTTCACTTCTTCAACACTGAGTAATCTCTCTGCAGAAGCCTCAATAGAGTCTTAGATGAACTTCAGTAGTCGGAACTGACTGAAATATGTCTCCGAGGACCTAGTGAACTAGGGTTTTTGGGTTTTATAGATATAGATTGGAGGTTTCATAGATCCAAGGACTGAACACTAGCCTCAGAGATGACACAACTTTTGTTACGCCTGGTGCTTTGATAATTACTGCAGGGCAGATGGACGGTCGCAAAATTACTCAGCTACTCCGAGGAGCACTTAGCAATGAAAGCACCCTCTTCGAATGCCTAAAGCTGACCGCCTTCCAATGCCAAAGACAGATGTATTGTTTAAGTCTAATAGACAGATGAACCAATTGTCCAAAGGCTAATAGCACTTCCAACACCAAACACTAGGGCCAACATTTAACCCTTGGATTTTATACGTGAATGTCTGCCTCTGCAGACAAACAAACAACTCAAAACTTAATTCATTACTTCTTGCAAGTTGGCGACTTTTTGCCCTAGTCACGTGCGCCCAATAAGGAAGTTCGCGTGTCTTGTTTGCACTTTTCACTCAATCCAGTAACTCACCGGCCAGAGGTTATGGCGGGGTTGTGACCATTGTCTGTTTATGCCACCCAGTGTTTGCAGCACAAAGGCACAGGGACTCACAGTATGTACTACAAGAATCCTACAAGTTGAAACAGTGAACATTTGGAGATAATTTGAAAGATTTTATTGGCTTCTGTACTACAACCAGGTAGGTGGCTTTTTATCTACAACACAGGATGTACGGCAGTTCACGCATCGAGGTGTACACCCATACACGGCCATTGCAGGCATGGCAGCACACATTGTTCCCGCTGGAGACGCGTGCAGATGCACAGATGACGCCCAAGATTGTGACGACGTAGTTTAACTACCCCGAAATATCGTTGAGACTGGACAATAGTCACAATACTCGGGTGAGTGGGAATAGATTCGGTCTGTAGCCCGTATGCCGTGAAGATTGAACGACTTTGGGTTAACAGATGTTGTGAAGGCGAACCTTCACCGGAAGGATAATGCGAGGGTGACGAGAGATAAAGTGAGGTAATGACCTCAAAGGTATAGACCTAGAAAACTCGGGAGGTTAGCGTTCAAGGGTAAGAGAGAATACTTTTCAGGCCAAGTGTGTTCGGAGTAAGAGAGGAGGGCGATAAGGCAGTAAGTGTAGTAACTTGAGTGTATTCTTCAAGATACTGAGGAGAGTGTTCGTTTGGTGACAGAGTGTATATTTCGCTGAAGTGCGGAGGAATGCCACACAGTACATGATGTACAGTACAGTTTAAATAGCGTCCAAGAGCCGAAACATCGGACAAGTACAAGTGAAATTAGATAACTAAATTTAGATGGTCCATGCGGAAAACACAGCTTAGAATTACGAATAACAGGGAAATATTGGAAATCGGGAAAGTCATGGGGCGTGTATTTCCATGTGCCGAAGGCCTGGAACCTTGGTGAAACTCCAACAGACCAATTGGAAGTAAGTTGTCCAGGAAATTGGATTATTCTGCACCCTGGATGGCAAGGGGATTGATTGATACGACGACGTTGAGCAGTTTCACATCACAGGTGACCATGCGCATGATTATTGTAATGAAATTCGGACAAGGGGACCTCGGGGAAACAGTTGGAAGTGCGCGATCAACCGATCAGGCAGATTCCCACGGTTTGATTCCGATTCGGCGGCTCGTCAAGCAAAGATTAATGACCGAGAACCTTGTTGACTAGTGCGCACGGTGTCTGAATGAGATATCGCCTTTGTATTCCTTGTATACACATGGTATAATGATGTGATTTAATGTAAACCACAATGTGGTGTCACAAGATGCACCATCACAATGTTTGTGTTGTGATTGCGGCGCCATGAGTGGCATTTCATATACTTAAGACATGTTAAGACAGAAGTATTGGCGTAGCGGGGAGGGAATGATGGCGGGCACGTGGTGCAGCCATGCACGGCGGTCGCAAAGGATCGCGATGCCACCTTGCATGCCATAATGGCACGACAGGACACTGCTGGGATCTGTGTCGGAGAAGCAGAGGTATGGGGGAAGGGGCTTGCACCAATGGCACGGACGGATAAGAGGAGGGTCACGACAACAGGACAATGGTGGTGGTAGAAAGAAGAAGAATGAGTGATCTGTGACACCGGAGGCCCGGTTCCGTTTGGGGCTGAGGAGCAAACATGACACGTGAATTGCCTTATTGGGTGCACGTGACTAGGGCGAAAAGTCAAAAGCTCTTCTCGCACTCGAGCTTTCTAGAACCAACTTCTTTATTTTATTGAGTTACAGAACAATCACAAACAGAGACTATATGTTTTTTATATCTCCGCGAGACTGACCCGAGCACACCAACACCAAATAGAGATTAGCTGTGAGGCTGAATCCGTGGGGATGCGATGAGCTGGTCATTGCTTGTTTTTTTAAATCCTTTTATACTACTTGAACAAAACTGATGATGTAAAACTGATATGATAAGTAGTCCAATATCTGAGTCATGGCCCGCCAAGGAAACGGCGGCTGAAGTGTTCGTCATGATGGATTGCCGTGAAAGTCAGCTTGTATGACCTCCAAGAACCCTTATTTGGGTATAATGATGTGAGTTTCGAGTGCCGTCTGCATCCGAGGTCAACGAAACCTGCTGGCCTGGTTGATAATCCAGTCCTTTCAGGTAATTCTGCTCTCATATGTCCATTCTCCAGCGGGCCACCATGCCGTTTCAACAGCCATGCATCAGGATTTCCCAAAACGGCCCCGATCAATCGTGATCAGTGTTTTGCTTAGCTCTGTTACGTTCCTCGAATATTCTGTGGACTTTCACGTGTCTCTCTGCTTTGCATAGGTTCAATCCCCATAGCATACACTTCCTTATTTGGCTCTGCAAACAACCCCATCGTATTAGACTAGCTCCGAGGACCTTCCAAGTCCACTGAGCCCTGTCGTATACACTAGAGAGTCCTCCTCAGACCCTGTAATCCAGTTTGCACTATGTCTTCTTACAGAATAGAGGCCGTGACAATCCTCAACACATCTATCTGTCAATAAGTGAGTCCCTAGACAAGACTAGTTTGCTCCGCAGACTTCTCCTGTGCAGTCTTTGGTACTTCTAGTACTGACTCTACCTCCTCGGAACCTCTGGGCTTTTGTTATATATCTTCTTATTGTGTGTATCCAGCTAACACTGAGTGTGTAACTTGTGTAGCTTGTAATACTACAAGCGCTCGCCGGCGCTTCGCGCCGGCTCCCACTTTCTGGATAAACAGCACTGGTCAGAGTTTGACATTATGTACGCTTTTATAGGCGCGCGCGCGCGCTTAAAGTTGATCATGGGGCCAAAAGCCCCGAGGAAGCTCCGTTTATTGAGCGCTTCCAAAGGTCTGGCCCCAGCGCTTCCAAAGCCTCGGGCCTGATCCCCCCGAAGCGGAGCTTGAAAAGGCTTCAGACGGACATGCTTAATTTTATAAAGAGGTAGACAGTCAGCAGCTTGAAGCTCACTCTGACCCTCCTTTGTAGGGTTCCTCGCTCTGCCATTCAGAAGCCAGGATGCTTTTGTAGACTCCTCAGACCATGTAACTAGTCGCAAAAAGTCGCAAAAATGCAAGATATTGACCCTAGTTTTTCTCGGGCCGTCTCACCGCTGTGGAATTAATGTGTGAATCAAATGGGCCCCTGAACTAAGGACCTTGTGAAGATTTGAGAGTGCAACGGCTGTTCGGCTGACTCCTGATCAAAACTTGTGACTTGCTGATCATTAGACAGGTTATGCAAAGCTGCACAGAGCCGCATGCAGCTTTTGGGCACTGTGCAGAACCGCATGATAAACCGAAGGATTTATTGGTGGATCCATGTTCATTTCGATGGAATATGTGTAAATTAGGTGATATGCAGTACATTGAACCACGTACCAAACATAATGTACATCATTTTTTATGTCATAATCTGGCTTCTGTGCGGCTATGGCCGTGATACTGCTAAAAACAGGGCGTTTTCCACACTCCTCCTCATGCCTGATGCCAGAATCAACACCAAAAGCTTTCAAAACACTGTATGCAAGGTTTGGATACATACTGGACAGGGAAACAAAAGCCGTACAGTGCTGCATGCGGCTTTGCAAAATGCACAAAACCTGCATGCGGCTCTGTGTGGCTTTACGCAACCGGTCTATTCATGTACCAGCATCAGGTATTCAGGAATAGGGAAGAAAGTCTAAAGAAGTGGCTCGATTGGCATGTGAGCCACGAAAAGATTGAACCTATAAGCAGGGGTAAAGGTGGAGCATTGAGGTCAAAGCAAGTGTCCTACTGAAAAATCAACAGAAGAAATGACAAATCACCCCCACATTGGCTTTAAATGTCCAGTGGGAAGTTCTGTGGAGACCCTTGTGTGCATATTTTCATTACTGTGTGAATGTGCTAATTGCCGGGGAAAACAGATAGAATTCGAGCGCAGAGAGGCTGTTCGATCAAAAACGATCGAACAACGCCCGAAATGTAAAAAAAAACCCGCATTTGTTATACCGCAAAGAGCTGTAAAACCATTAGGTTTCAACTGAAAATGGGCAGACTGGCGTAAAGTTTACTTATCTTCAGACTTCAGTATTCAATCGGGGCACCTGGCATACAGTGCTCATCGACCAAATGCTCTTCTTTTGTTTTCATCCCAAGTTTGTTCTGTTGCCTGGCCCTCGGGGATCTCGGTCATTTGTCGCATGAGCACTCCGTATATTCTTGGACAATTTTCACCACTCCTTTTCCTTTTCGTCGTCATCATAATGGTCCATACTGCGTGGAGCTGGAATGATTCGAAGCCGAACACTCAAGAAAATTCCCTGCACCACAGATTACGCACCGACGGGCGGTGGGCAACTATAACCCGGGCTAAATTTTTATAACTTGGGAGTTGATGGTGCCCCTTAGGGAGGGCTGTAGTCGGACATTGGAAAGCAATCCAACAGTTTAAATGCCCTGAATCAACGGGGGTGGCCCCAGGGGTTGATTCACCCTAGAAGAATATTGTCTCAAATGAAATCATGTACCTGTGGAAGCACAGTTCGCATCGGCTTGTATCAGATTCAGCGGAAGATAGAACATGTTCCACATGTACATGGGCAGAAGTTATTCTGGTAATGTCAGAAGAAAGTTACCTGTTGACGAGCTAGTTGGCTCGAGTGATCGGTCGTAGATGGAAAGCCTGAGACTGGGTCTATCTACAGACCAAAGGCTGCGGCGGTTTCACCGACCTTCAGTGTACTGTTTTACTTTGCACGCCGCTCGATGATCTGATGGTCTTCCTGATGCTTCTTGTATCCTATCAGTGCCTGCTTCTCGTGGAGTGAAGATCGATTCTGCCTGTGATGGACCATTTGTGGACCATAGCCAATGGAAGAGAAAACTCACACGATCATTCTTCATAAAGCCCCGCCAGCTGTCGTAGTTCGGCGATTCATCTCCATCACAATGCCTCCTCAGTCTACTGCTACCGAACGATTGAAAAACATCACAGCATCCTTGAATATAACTGCGGACACCCTGAAAGTACTTGCCGAAGCCATCAAGACTCCTTTCCTCGGGGGTGATTTCGAGCACGACTGGGTCTCTCCTGCAGTGTATCAAGGTAATACCAGGGTGACTTGATCATTGCTGCGAGTCTTAACCACTTATTTCAGACTATCAAACAAAACAAGAGTGATTGTGCTCAGCTGATGGAACAGACACATGGATTGCTTACAGCTAATGGCAGTACCGAAGGCGTGGATCGATTTTTTTCTATTTTGGGATGTTTTCAAAGAATTCGCAATATCTCAGCGGGTTTTGCACCGATTCACTTGAAACCTATATAAGAATACTCAGCTAATTCGTGTGGAGTTGGTGATAGAAAAGCACCTGTAGAAATATTATACATTCAGTGAAATTGGTTTAAAACACCATTTTGTGGATGAATACAGTTTACAGGCATCTAGAAACATCCAAATGATGTAGATTTTTGTCAGGAAAGGCTTTAATGCATTTTAAAAGATGTGATAGGGTCCAATTTGCAAACAGCTCAGCAGTGGTTTCAAATATCACAATATTTCCTGATTGCAGTGTATTGCCATTGTCCTGATGTGTTTACAAGCATGATAGACTAAAGTTTTCAGGATTCTGACTCTATAATATCTTTCAAAATGTATGAAAGCCTTTCCTGACAAAAATCTACATCATTTGGATGTGTGTAGATGCCTGTAAACTGTATTCATCCACAAAAATGGCCTTTGAAACTAATTTCACTGAATATATAATACTTTTTTCAGGTTTCCTTCTATCACTAATTCTGAACGAATTAGCCGAGTATTTCTATATAGGTTTCAAGTGAATCGATGCAGAACTCGCTGAGATATTGCGAATTCTTTGAAAACATACCAAAATAGAAAGAATTTGATCCACGCCTTCGGTACTGCCATTAGCTGTAACATGATCATCATGGTTCATGTCAGTTCCTCTACATGTGGAGAATTGCCAGCGACCATGTTGAAGCAGATCGGGAAATTCACAGAGTACGTGATAGCGTTTAAAAATCGGTTTTACTGATTGTAAGAATGCTAGGACCCTCCACAAAATACACACTTTTTTTGAAGCCCAACAGAGTGGTAGTAAAATCAAGAGCTTTGTTCGCCAGGGAGAGATGACTGCATTGCTCAAGGACTGCGAAGCAGGGCTGCAACAGGGACTTGAGCTCTTTCAGGTCGGTCATATGATATACGTATCATAGACGTAACTGAGTGAGGTATAGGTTCAAGCTGTCAACATCGTGAAAGATATTGAAGAGATGGAAAAGGAGGCAACGCTGCGACACCATGATGTGCTTAACATGATTGAGGAACTCTCTGATACTACCGGCTCGGATGGGGCATCCTCTGTATGGGAATTCAACCATGGTTTTCCGATGAGGTGCTCATTATTGCATAGATCAATGGGGGCTACTTGGGTTCGGTCAAGAGGTATTTCTTCCTCTGGGATTTTTAGGCACATATTTAAAACTAATATCAAAGCACCAATTCAATCTCACTGCTGCCACCAGAGCCACAGATACTTCATGGGCGAGAGTTAGAACTTGCAGACATTCTCACAATTTTTAACCAAGGACCCACAAGAATAGCAATTTTAGGTGCAGGTGGCATGGGAAAGCCAAGTCTGGCGAGAGCTATAGTCCATGACGAAGAAATTGCCACCAGATATGAGCAGCATCGGTTTTTTATTGCTTGTGACTCTGCAGCAACTAAAGTCGAGCTTGCTACTGCCATTGGATCCCATGTGGGAATAAAGCCAGGCAAAGACCTAGACCTCACCCTACCACTTGTTCAGTACTTCTCTAGCAATCCCCCAAGTCTCTTGATTCTTGATAATCTTGAAACATTGTGGGAACCTTCAGAAACCCGGGCAGATATTGAGGATTTTCTGTCACTTCTTACAGATGTAGCCCATCTTGCACTACTTGTAAGTGTGAATTGGCTATATTTTATATTCTACTAATTTCAAAGCAGATCACAATGCGAGGGGCAGAAAGGCCAGGAAAAGTATGCTGGACTCAACCGTTTGCCGCCCTTGAGGGCCGTTGAACCACCAAGCTGCGCGGCAAACATTTATTGACATTGCTGATGATAGTCATGATGCAGAGGATGTTGAGCAGATCTTTGCATTTACCAACAACATGCCTCTAGCAATTGATCTCCTTGCCCATTTGGTTGACTCTGAAGGCTGTGCTTACGTCTTGTCTCAATGGGAAGACTAGAAAACAGCTTTGATTTCTGATGGCCACGACAGAGGATCTAACTTGGATTTATCTATTTCACTGTCTCCGTCAAGCCCGAGATTGAGATCCAACCCTCATTCACATGACCTCCTCAGTCTCATGGCAATTCTACCTGATGGACTTTCGGACCTGGAGTCGATTCAAAGCCAAATCCCAATTAACAACATTCTTGGATGCAAAGTGGCGTTGATTCGAACAGCGTTGGCCTACAGTGATGAACATAGCCAACTGAAGGTACTGGTTCCCATTAGGGAGTATATGCAGAAGGTTCACCCTCCTGAGGACAACCTCACTCGACCTCTCCTCAAGAATTATAAAGAGCGACTGGAGCTTCATCAGAGATACAGAGGATCTGGCACAGTCCCCCGAATATTATCAAACTTCGGGAACCTTCAGAATGTCCTCCGGAATGGGCTCCGACAAGGCCATCCAGATCTAAAGGATACCGTCCATTGTACATGTGGTTTGAATTCACTCAGCCGGTTCCTTGGGCGAGGGACCATTCCTTTGTTTGGCCAACTATCCAATATCCTCCCCCAGCTCCGTGACCATCACATGGAGGTTGACTTTCTGTCTGAATTGTTTTTTTCGTGGAGGTATTGTCCAATCTCATATCCAGAGGCCCTGGTCTCCAAAGCTTTGCAAATTTTTGAGCAGTTTGATTGTGTTGATCTTCAATGTACATCCTGTCTGATAATTCAAAACTGTTCCTCAAGACTAATCCACAGGTACATTGTATCTTGCCATAGCAGACTATTATCGGGCATGCAGACGTGACTTTTCCCAGGCTTTCAACTTCTCCCAAACTGTTGTACTTCTTGCAACTTCAACTGGAGACAACAAACAACATGCCCATGCATTGTATAGCCTTGCTTGGATCAAGTGGGATATTGGAGACAAGATGTGCCGTCGCTTCGCTCCGGCCGCCGGCTGCAAGGCTAAGGTATTTCTCATAAATTTATATTATGTAGGAGCGACATTAGTGTCGAGACAGCAACCATATATTGTTGAGGTTGACCTTCAAATAAGTAGTCGTTAACTCCCTAAGTTCATCTCAATTACGGGAGATGTAGGTGGCATATACTCAGGTCCACTCGGCGTCAGCAAAAAAATCACAATCCAATCTATGCAGCACGCTCGACACCGCCCCAGCCACACTATACATCCTTCGCTCATCACTCGCCTTCGCACGTGTTTCGAGTCTCGCTGATAGACCAGGCATTACACGAGCACCGTACGACAAAACAAAAAGTCACAGCTCACAGATGAAATTTCGGACGGAGGAAAGGTGGAATGGGAGTTGTTGCATCCGTCGCTGCCGCCGGGAGGTATCGCGCCGCCCCTTCCAACGCTTCAGCGTCCAGCGGGATGTCGGCGCTGTGAAATTTCGGCTGCATGACACAACGTGAAAGAGTTGCGGGAGAGGAGGGGGCAACGCACGGGGCTTCCGGACTTGAGAGTAGAAGCGGATGCGATTAATGTGGTGAGTTTCATGTGCGTTGTACGGAACGGGCCGGCGCCATGGAAGACGCAAGAGCTAGGCTATTAAGAAAGGCACAAAGTGCTTGGGATCCACTTACGTACCAAGACGGAATGCGCCGCTGTAGTGGTGGGAGTCCAGAAGGGCCTCTGGCCAAGAGCCGTCAGAATAGAATGGAAGGCGTGGAGGGGCTGCGTACCGGGACTGGGGGTTATGCGCACCCCCGCTCCTTCAACGATAATGCTGCACCAATCGCTAGCACGTCGCCTCTGCTCACGCTGCGCACCTCGGCCCCCACGACGTTACTCTGTCGTCGAGGACGCATATGTCTCCATTGCTGGCATCGTAAGTCAGAGCGATATCAGGGTCAGAGAGAAGATTGTCGAAACACGTACCTGGTCCGGGATAGTATCGCCAACCAAACGTCTGCCAAATCCACGCTTGCCACGTAGGGTGTGCGAACACGGAACTTGTTCGCTGGGGCTTGGGCAGGTGTGCACAGGCGCCGGGTCCTTCCGCGTGATCCAGCCGGGCACCTGGGGTGTGGCACACGGGAACGTGCATCTACGCGACACGTGAGCATCATATATGGAGTGTAGTGAATGAGGAGAAAGGAAAAGGAAAAGAAGAGCACGGGTGTAGGCGGAAGTTCACAACGACAGACCGGCATGATATATATAACGCACTGGAAAGGATACGGGAAGTTGAGGGTGCGTTCGAAAACAAATGCAATACAGGGAAAGCTTCTTAGAGTTTAAGTTGACCGTGTATAGATATCCGGAGCGAGGAAATTGAGGGCTTGACTCGCCTCGCAAATCTTGGCTGGGTCGAGGGGGTTGTGTTTGTTGACATAGTTGAGATGGATTGTGATTATGGAGTTGCGTGAGTGCTCTTTGACTTTGGGCGCTGCTTGATCCGACCTTCGCTCGCATCTCAGGCTCCCTGACTGCGTCCTTAGAACTTGGTTTTGAAGCTTGAAGGCTAAGCGAGACTTGAGGACCGAGGCACAGCTTGAGGGGCGAAGGTAAAACCAGTGGATATCGTCAAAGCACCGAGGACAGCCGCATTGAGTGACGGGGGAAAAGCGGAGAGAGGAAGAGTCGGCAGGGTGATGTGGTGGTCTGCCTTTTGAGTGGAATTGGAGCGGCTCGGGTGTGTCCATGTGGGCTGTGCGCGTGAGGGAACAGATCTTTACCAGGTCATAAATGGGGCTTGTATTTCTGGGCTCGTCCTACGTGAGAATCGGGACGGACCGTGCTTGGGAGAAAGCTGCTTAATTAAGGTGATACTAAAGAGGCGCCCCGACAATCGATAATCTTTGATGTCGGGGTTGACCGAGACAGAAGTTGAAAAGGAAAGCGGACTACCAATGTCTTTGCGCCGTGGAGCCGTTGAGAAAGAAATGCTTGATTAAGGTGATTGCAAACATGTGCATACTGATTCGAGGCATCTGCTTAAGATACGAGTAATTACTCAGCAGCCCAAGCACATGCATATGAGGCGCGGAGGTTGGCCACAATTTCTGGAAACTTATTCAGACAAGCAATGGCACTTTATCTCGAAGCGCTGTGCTGTAGTATATTTGTTCAATACAAGGATAGTTTTTCTTTATCTACCAAGCACTGCGTTCCCCCCCTAGGTAGACAGACCCTCGGCTACCTTGGTGTACCTCTGTCTACCCTCTGTGTACCCCTGTCTACCCTTGTACACGTACGTGCACAAGGACATGTAGATCAAGGTTGGCCGCCTTCTGTCCACCTTGATCTACCTCCAGCTACCCCCTTTCTACCTCCGGCTACCTAATGTACACAACCCTCGGCTACCTTCGGCTACGTCGGTCATGCCGGTACACAGACCTCCAAGCTCTCACTGGTGACTTGGGCTTGCCTTCGATGCTCTTCTGTCTGCGTGTTCTCTCTGCTCAATGGTGATTGCTGCCTTATCCCTCTCTTGGCTTGCCTGTGCCGGCGTTTATGTAGCTTTGCTTGAGCTTAGCTCTGCCGGTGCCGAGAATCGGTTGACAGCAGGTTGACAGATGACACGGAGCGGGATCGCCAGATATGTGCACATGCATCAGATCAACCCAAGATCAATCAGTTGATTATCTGGCGAGACACTTCAACAACATAGATTTTCACATTCTTAAAGTTTACTGTCGACGTGGGTTGAAGGTTGGCAGCAAATCCGGTTGTTTATGTGAGCTCAACTATGTCTGCGTCGGTCTACCCTCGGCCAAATGGGTCTACCTGTGTCTACAATGGCCAAAGTCCGTATATATCCGTGTACATGGTAGATGAATGGTAGACAAACCTAGACCGGATGTTTCTACATGGCATGGACACAGGTAGGCAGACAGGTCTGTGTACCCTTGGTCTACCCATGTAGACAGACCCTCGGTCTACCTGGGACCGGAACGCAGTGAAGGCAAGAGAAATCCTGGTTCGATGTGACATGTCTGGTGGCGATTTGGATCATTCATTGCTTCGCTCTCAAGCAGAGGTCCATAGGCTAAAGTCAGAATACATGGAGGCCCGTGATATCTTATTTCAAATTCTTCAAGAATTGGGGCAGCGTGCGCCTGTGGACCAGGATCCCTTCATGCACGCTGATACATTGCTAAGTCTTGCCGAAATCGGTTTGTCGATGAGGTCTCCAAAGAATGAGGTGCAGAGGAATATTGACGTCGCAAGGACAATATTCAATACTAAAGGATGTGTCGTGAATATCACAAGGTGTGATGCTACTTTTGCAGATCTCAACTTGAGAGAGGGGGAAACACTGGCGGCAAAAACACTTTTTCAGCAGTGTATCAAATTAGCTGTAGGAACTTCCGATGTTGAAGTTGTTTCGCACTGTTTGGAGCAACTTGGGGATGTCAGTCGCTGGACTGCTCCAGAAGTGATGTCCAACTGGACAATAGTGTTCCTTGGGCATTGCATGAAGGTGAAAGGGAAGCGCACACTCTCCAAAGCGCTCCAGCTTTTAGGAGATGTCTTCCTGGTGCAGAATGATGACAATACCGCCAAGAACTTGTTTACAGTGGCTTTGGAAGGATTAACCCAGATGGACATTCATCAGAGTAGAGCCGAATGTCTGCTCCGAATGGGAGATATTTTCAAGGGTAGTGGAGACCTCACAGCGGCAGCAAGGCTCTGGGAAGCAGCGAGGCCGCTCTTCGAGCGATCATCTCAGGCCAACCAGGTGAAGGAGATTGAGGATAGGTTGGCTGTTGTCAGTGAAGAGATGGTGGAGCTGAGTAAGAAAAGCTTGGCCCGATTGACCGAGGTCAATCATTCATGATGAGCCTTCTGGAGCTCTATTCGACATTGCTAATGCAGAGGTTGAATTTGAGGCCAAAAAGCTTGCTCTATTTGTGGTTTGAAGCTTTTGCCGGCTACTAAGTGAACAATATCAATATCTCTTTGTTTCAGAGTCTGCATTTATTGTCTTGCCAAATATATCTGTGTATCTTGTTGCTGGTACAAAATGAAATAATTTATTTATGAAACGACGAGGCACACGCAGTAATACCAGAGGGGGTAAGTGTAAGATCTGTGACCTAATAGTCGAGTGTTAGTGGGGTTTGGTTCAGCTGTAAAAATCCATTAGCGAAGATTCTTTGCCTCATCACATTCAATTCAGATTTGTGTGGCAGCAATTGATTATGCGTGGGTGATGCCACTTTGCGAGCAACCGGCGCTTCCGGCGAATCCCTAGTACAGTCACGGCCAAAATGATCTGCCCAACCAAATAAGGAAATTCGCATCAATCTCACTCTTTTTGCATATTCTTTGGCTCGTATACTGGATATGTGATTGTATGTTTACGTCAAAGTAGAGCCAAAGACAGATTGCAAGAAACCCTCATTAAAGGAAAAGAAAGAGTAGCTTTTAAACCTTTACTTATTTTACGCTACGCTTAGCTTGCGTTAGCCTTTTCCCTTAGACCATTGCGAAAAAAGTAATTAAAAAAAAAGGTGTTGTATAGGGACTAGATATTGTCGAACAAAGACTAGATAGTCAGAACCAGAGCAAGCAGGTAAAATATAATCATTTTGTTCCGAAATTAAAGTTAATGTGTACAACTTTGCTATAAATAATCGAAATGACTCTTAGTAGTTACAAGATGTGCCTTCGCTTCGCTCCGGCATGTGGGACTGACACTGATGAAATTTTAGAAATTGTCATAGTGGACACAGTTGCGAAAATTATTACAGGATAGTAAGTCATTGGCATACATGACTGTACGTATTGAACGGGAAGTGCGTCTCATTCAACTGCAAAGACTGCAGTGAACGGCACGGGGCGGAAGTAGATGTGACTCGAATACAGTGTGCACAGTGTTCCCAATGGCGAACTTCAGATTCCGAACCGTTGTCAATTCACCTTCCCCCCTCACTGCTGTCAAACTGAGTTGCGTCGCAAATCTTCAAGACAGCGTCGTCGATGAGGGCGAGCATCGCTTTACAGTTAAATCAAAATCCAAAGGCCTGCAACTAATGAAGGGGCGCACTGCCGGTATGGAGGATTGCGTTGTTGTCAGCGCCATCGATGCTCTCGCAATCAGTAATGTGTACGTGTAGTTTGTGTACCGGGACTAAAAATACCGTATTTAGCACGATTCCAGTGCGTTGAAAGTCGGCATTACCTCACGGTAGAGACTGCCTTTGGGAGAGGCAGCAAACAGTCAACAGTGGTGCTCAGGATGAACTGTGTATTGAGAATAAGGCTACTAGTTAGCTCGATTTTCAGGGCATGAAGAGGACTACCTGTTCGCACGGGCGTTTTAGCAATTAGACGGCAAGGTAGGCGAAGCTCACGTACACTTGAAATAAATGTCAGACAACTCTAATAGTGATCATGAGTTCTCTCGGTGTGAGAATGCGGTGGCGCAAACGTACCACTGGATGATTTCTGGTGCTATATTGCCGACGAGTATAAACCTAAAGACGATCATCAGTGATATTCGCCTCGTGTTCATCAGATAATCGAGCATTTGACCCACTCCCTCAAACCAGCTCACGGCCAAACCAAAAGGAGAATATGACCGTAGAAGGTCCAGAGTTTCAAAGGCTGCTCGTATATCTTGGACAGCATTTTTGAGAGTATCGGAGCCTTCCACAGATACATACAGGTCTTGCGGATTAAGTACTTGAATGCGCGAAGGCCCACCCAAAAAAGTCTTGCATCCGACGTTGAAGAATTTGACCATGTGATGGACGTCAGAAGCCTTGAGCATAGGGATTGATTCTGCGTGGCGTAGATTGCTGCAGGAGTCGCCAATGAGAGAACATATCTGCGGTTTAAAGCGGAGTAGTTGAGGCTTCATCAAGGCTTATTCAGTCTTGCGGGAACTGGATCAAGACAAAGGGGCCGAATATTTTGCGGGATAGAGAGATGACGGGGGCAAGGAAGAACAAATGATGGGGAAGACTGCTGCTGTTCCTTTTGTACGGCTCTTGAGCGCTCCGTCGGGGAGCATGAGCTGAGCGCCGGCGGATCGGCGAGGTTTAAAATAGTGTTCAGTCTCCAAGATGAAAGCTAATCTATGACGCACAGGTCAGCTGGATACCCAGAAAAAGTTTTGAACGGCTTCGAAAGGCAGAGACACCGAAAGAGTGGTAAAGTAAAGCTCGGGAATTAGCAAGTGCGGGTAATGTCTGATGCACCGGTTGGCCGGGAGAACCCGAAAATAAAATGGGCAATGGGATGCACATACGGAAGCCTCCGGCAGGGAGTGGGAAAAAGAGAAGAATACAAACATGTACACTCTGATTCGTAGGATCTCTTTAATATACGAAGTATTACTCTGTCTCAAGAGATCTGGGCAAAATCTGAACAAAAGGTTTTATCTGGATCCTGGTCATTTTCATTCACTGAATTCACTGGAAATCAGCTTTCTCCCGGAGAAGCAATTTTTGCAAGTGGAATACCAGTACTTATAACATTCAAAACACATTTTCCAAGCTAAGTACTCTATCTGAGCTGAAAAGCAGGCAAAAAAGCGGGATTGATCGGAATTTCCTTATTAGGGCGGGCAGATCATTTTGGCCGTGACTGTACTTATTGCAAGCGAAGCAAAGCAATCTACTCTAAAATGCACGTGATGAGGCACAGGGCTAGAATATGCAGCTAACAACTGTAAACATGGAGGGACTGCGGCTGACAGTCCTCGAGGGAAAGAATGCCTTCAAAATGTTCAATTTTGGGTCTTTTGCTATGGGAATAGCACCAAACGATAAGCCTCAATGGCGTGATGCGACTGATACAAAAATCAGGCCAAAAGACGAGGATAAAAACTGCAATGAAATAGGAGAGGCGTAAGCATAATTATTCCGCAGCTTTCTGTCTGCTTTGCGAGCATTTCGCGCTTACGGCAGATCCTTAGTATTGTACTACTTAGTCTACACCAAGAAGCTGGATCGCGAGATTTTATTTTGACCTTAATGAAGATGCCGATCTATTCTCGAGACACGGTTAGATGAGTTTTTGAGGTGGAGAGCGAATGAATCAGGTGGTGGATGTTCAAGAAGAGATAGTGTACGGCGGCCGCATGTCAATGATGCATAGATTTGATTTTCAATCGCAGAACTGATGACGAACTGTTTAACAATGTTTAGAACATGGTCGGTGCAGCCGCTTTGCATGTTTTGAGTGCTGAGATGAAGCTCCATTCGCCGCATCAACTTGCAAATAGTTTCGCAAAGGGGTCCATTGCTCGAAGCATTGTCACCACCACTGGCGACTAATGAATGCCAGTCAGAATACATAGTGTTGCAGATTTAAGGGATTTGGCGGGCGCGCGAGCCTGCTGAAATTACACAGTTCGGGGATGGCGACAGTTGGGCCAACTGTGACTTTGGGCCGGTCGACATCAACAGTTGCCAGTGAAAAAAAAAGTTCACACCGTTGCCTCAGCTGTTCAGTTCTCACAGTTGATCTGTCACATGAAGTGTGTCTTCCATGTGGTCTGCTCCAACTGTTAGTTCAAGACCCTGCGGTACTGTGCTGACTGAGCACCTCAGTGAATTATTTAATTCAACATGCCCGACATCCCCGGCCAATGTTGAATGAGGGCTGTGATCACCCTAGCCTCTTACATTAGGTTTATCGAAGAACCTAGTAAGCTAGGCTGCCTTCAAAGAGCTGGCCTTCCCTCTGATCCTGGAGTAAGATATGGCTCGAATTGAAACTTCGAAAGGTTTTCAATCGTTGATGCATGGAGCTTTCCGGATCACCCTCCACATCCGCACATAGGAAGCGTTTTTTTCCTCCGAAGAAGTGGTTCGGTGTAAGGCAAATCAATCCCTTGGAGGTGAAATCAACAAGGAATTTGGGCTTCAGGTTGACCGACAAAGACCAAAGTGTCCATATGCATAATTGTGTGAATAAGCATAGTACTTTGTTGGCCCAAAGCCCAAGAAATTTGGGGGCTTGCTTCACTGGAGGATTAATTCTATTTCTTCATATACAGTTGCATTGGCAAGCTTTGAGTACAGTTTTTCAACGTTACCAAGTGTTGAAACAAACGATGGCGGCTTAACTGATTCAATTCTACGAAGGTGCTTAGGGAACTGTGTCAATTTTGTATCTCATAGGTGTTCTACTGCAACAGTGCCTGCCCAACCGTTTCCATTTTACACTCCACAGGTGTTTGAAGACAACAACGCCCGCCAAGCTGTATCAAGTATACACCTCATAAACCGTTCACATCGTACAACATGCATCTCCCTTAAAATTTTCAATTCCGGTCATGTACAGCGGGAAATTCAAATCTCGTTCCAGAAAGCCACATAGATATTCTACTGAGGAGCGTAGGTGATACACTGTTCAAGTTATAGTTAAGGTGACTTTTAGCGAAAACCGCGGAGCAGGAGGATGGTTCGTTGATTTTATACCATCAAGATGTTGCATTCCAACAACCGAGACGGATTTCTCCAGAACATGTACATAACTGACGTTCCTGCGAGGAGCGAGCACTCAAAGCACTCCAAATGAAATTATACTGTCGAAGCAAACCCCGTGGGAACTACAAATTTAATGTGTACAAGCGGTTGCTCGGCCGCTTCGCGGCCTCGCACCCTCTTGTGCAGTGTTGTGGGGTCAGTGACTTCAACCGACTAGTCATTTTTGAAAGTCGGCGACTAGCCAGTGACTAATCATCTGGCCGCACGAGCGGTCTAGACGAAGCTAACCGAGGCTAGCCGAGTAATCGTTGCCACGTCTGCGGCAATGCGTGTGGCAACGTCGCTGTTGGCACTTAGGTCACCAAGTCATGCCGCTCGGGTGACCTGGATGACCTGACCAAACCAACCTTGCGACCAGTCACTAACTAGTCAGTGACCTCCACAACACTGCTCTTGTGTCAAGGATTGAGTGTTGAGCTGGAGTTAATACTTAGGGGTGAAAGGAGAATCTGCGGAGATTTGTGAGTATGTCTGACAGAGAAGTGATGGAGGTGATTGTGTGGTGCAACGGCATGTGTCCTGATTCATCCCTGAAGCAGTCGGCAGTGAGAGCCTGCTCTGCGGACCAGGCCGGCATATAGCTGTCATCAAAAGAAGTGTCGGAGTTTAAAAAGCTTCAGACAGACGGACAGGCGTAATTTTATACAGAGGGTAATAATTGTTCAAACCACAATATGGAATCGTCCTGAAATGTAGGATAGCCGTGTTGTATATTATTTTCTGAGAAGAAGAAGCATTTGTTCTTTCGGGGATGAATGACTGAAAGTGTTTACCTTTTGTCAGGGGGAGTCTATACAGGCTTCACTGGTTTTAACAGACCACCCTCTCAAAATATTACATCACTGGAACATGTTCTGGGTATGCTAGAAAGCATTGAGTACAAAAATAGCCCGAAAAGCACAGATTCCTCAATACACCATATTTTCATGGATTATTTGATATCCTTAATTGGGCATGAATCAACCTGACAGATCCATCTACGTTCCATCTAAATTGGTGGAGAATTGATTGACATACAGACATTTTTCTGAAAACATCTGCAAACAGAAAGTTTTCGATCGGCGCTCATGGTACTGACATCTACTGTAAATTGACGTGCGATCTTCTCCAAATTTTCTTTGTCAAAATGTACATGAGCGAACACACCAACCTAATGACAGGCTCCGTAACCTAGTGTTGCTGCGACTTCGACTCCGAGTCATTTCGAAGTCGAAGTCGCAGCCGACTTGAGTCAAGTCAAGCCGAGTCAGAACTGCAACTCGGGTTGACTTCCAAGTCGACTTACAGCTCTTTGCGGTACAACAGGCGCGGTCGCGTTTTTTTTTTTTTGGCAAATTTTCACGAGAACAGCTGCCCTGAGCTCAATTCTCAACCGTTTCCCCTAAAAATAAGCTCATTCGATTCGCATTGAGAATCCGCAGCGAATCTAATACCGGTATTTTTGATCCTTTTACATAATAGAATTTATCCCAGAAAAAAATGGTTTTGAGTAGGACACCTGTAGCACTCGGAATACTGCCCCGATTAACCTAGTATTTGGATATGCTATAGATCGGATGTGTCCCCAGCGAATGTGGGCGTTTATGGAACTTAATATACTCAAACCTCCATGAACAGCTCTACTTTTGTTAATGTCTTCATATCTACTTTGCTAAAGTGTGCGCTGGATCACAATGATTGGCCATGTAGTATAAATAAACACGCCTTTATCTAGGGACACATCAGATGTATGGCATATCCAAAAACTAGGCTAATCGAGGCAGTATTCCAAATGCTACAGGTGTCCTACTCAAAGCCATTTTTTTCTGGGATAAATTCCATTATGTAAAAGGATCAAAAATACCGGTATCAGATTCGCTGCGGATTTTCAATGCGAATCGAATGAGCTTATTTTTAGGGGAAACGGTTGAGAATTGAGCTCAGGGCAGCTGTTCTCGTGAAAATTTGCCAAAAAAAACAAACGCGACCGCGCCTGTTGTACCGCAAAGAGCTGTAACACCCCAAAACCTAGAATGGTGTGCTGAGTTGTTTACAGCACAAAAAAGCAATTTCTAGAATTTTGATAGACCGTGACCTAAGCGCGTGATACCCAGGTGATCCCTGTCAGATTTCTGTGATTTTTTGTGAAACAGCCGCAAATGAAGCCAGAACCACAAAAACACCTTGCTTTCCAAAATGGGCTCTGAAGTCGACTCGAGTTGACTTGAGTCGACTTGGACCTGTCGAGTCGAGTCGAATCTGTGTTCGAGTCGACTTTCGAAGTTGCGACTCGACTTTTCAAGTCACAGCAACACTACCGTAACCCCTACACTGCGTTGCCGCTGTCTCCTCCCCGGTGCGCTCTGGCCGACTGCAACACTTCAAAACCCACCCACCAACGGTGGTATCCTCATTAATCCACCTCCACACGTCCCCCTCCGTCCAAAGATTCTGCGCCAGCCAGATAGTCGTGTGCTCCCTCTGTACCGTTGAAGCTGCTGTGGATGATGAATTTACACTCGGCTGCATCACCAATATCAACAAGCGCGTTTCATACGACATAGAAACAAACTCACTTGGTCACGCCGGCGTCCGATTATTTTGGCCAGAATACCAGCATTCATGCGTGCCGCAATGCGGAGGAGCTGCGCGGACTGAGGGCAGCGACCGCAGAGCTTGAATGCCGCCAGCGCCGCGTTGTACTCCATATGCTATAGTGCACTCTGCCTTCCGTGGGTGCCTTTCCTCGGTCTCGTAGATCAGCAATGTGTCGCGCGGCGCCTGGAAGGCAGTGCCTCCATGGCGCGGAGTGGCCTTGTTCACGAAGCACTGAATTGAGCTGGAACAGCGCGTCTGCATAGCGACCGTTGAGAATGAGAGCGGGCACAAGGGGTGTCTGAGATTAGACAGGTTGTGCACGACTAGTGGCTCTCGAACCGTGCGCAAAAATAGCAGGCGAGTGGCTCGAATCAGCCACTCCCAGTCATTTGCGTTATGATTTGGCGGTGGAGCTACTCGTTTGGGCACGGTCCGAAAGCCACTGGGTGGCTCTCCAGGTGCGCAACCTGTTTATTATGTCTTCAATGGATTTCTGGATCGAGGTATTCAAGAACTGCATCTGAACTAATGGAGGTTCGAAAAGCGCCGCCATCCAGATCCGTGGCGGCAGTTATCCATGCTTCCAAGATCGAAACTTAAATCCGTGCAAGTTCCTCTCACGGGTCACTCAGATTCGTGGGTCAAATACTCGCGAGTATCCAAGTACTCGGGGGTATCTTGAAAATGGAGGTAACTCGAACGGTCGAAGGTTGACCAATGTCTGAAGTCTTCGATAAAGAGAATTTACCCCGCCAGAATGATGGAAGTCTGCCAAAAAAAAAAAAAAGCATCTTATGATCGTCAACATGGTACAACTGCAACTGAAATTAATACCCGCAAGTGGTCAAGTTCATCCGACTAAATATTTACCCAAAATGACACCAAAAATAAATTGTACAGACTCACGGGTACCTGAGATGAGTACCCCAGGTACCTGACTTGGAACCCGGATCTTCGATGACCCGTGGCGACGGGTACATTAGGGCATGAAACGGTCCGGCCAACGGGTAGTATAAACGGTAAAGCCCCCGTACTGTTGCCCAAGATATCAGGAGAAATTACGCCGTTTCGTGACAGATTTCTACGCCTTATGTGCTGCCGCTCTGGCGTTCACTGGTGCGTAAATTCTTACCGGTGCAATACAGAGGGTTATGCGCTCATCTCGTAAATTGCTCACGGTGTGGCTCTCTGTGACCAGTACCGGTCGTCCCGAGCTGATGCATCCTGACGCCACGTGCAGTCCGACGAAGATGCGGGAAAAAAAGGGTTAAATAAACAGGCGCCCAGGCACACGATCCCACGATCTTCTGAATTTATGGGGCTCAGCGTGGGCTCCTAGACAATACAAAACCCGTCCCGTGGGCATTCAAAATTTATGTCTAGTGCTGCCGTGTTTCATTGCAATCTCGCAGGCGGAAACTTGGCGAGCGAGGCGGATAGTGTGATGGCGATCATGGGCGCCTGCCGTTCATTTTTCCGCTCATAATTACAAGTGCCGAAAGGAAGTACGGAGTTCGAATAGAATCCCGTTGAAAAATGGTTTTGATTGCTATCGGTGATGTCAGCGTGCACCTTCAAATATGACGGCGGGAAGCCGAAACCTGATGCGTTCCCCTTTGGACTTCAATCAGTAACCGTCAGGTTACGTAAACGACGGCTGACCGGTAAACATCGAAATGTTGGGTAGAAATCAACGCCGCCTTAGACCGTGCCTCGATGATGTATATATATAGCGGTCCCGGTAGAAAAGAAACCCTGGATCCGTGAGCGGATGTCCAAAACTCAGAATGTTCGACAAGTTGGTCACTGCTACCATATTCGTCATTCTTGTCCTTGGGCAAGGAGTGGTCTCCGTGCTTCAAGATCTACCCTGTAAGTCTTCTTCGACTTTTATATATTCAAGTTCGCTAAACCCTCGTACGCAGGCGGAGAAGCATATGTGCGTATCATTTGGCATGCCGTATTGCTTCAGCCTGACAGTAACCCTTTCATAGGACCCGCCCTGTATGGACCCGCCCTCTATGGAGCATTCTCTTTCATGATATCTGGCAACTTAATAATCTTCTTCAGGCCCCAAAGGCCAGTTCTGCTGTATCCCCGGTCCGGTACCCGTTTCTGGAACCCCACGGCCGTGAGTTGTCCCCCACTGTTGAGTCATTGGAAACACACTTGACGTTCGCAACAGCGGACATTGCACCAGTGGTGCATTCCCTTTATAAATCAGGAGAGGAGAGATCGTTCAGTTGACTGGTTGAACCAAGTACATCTCTGGCAGTGCATAGGCCCGCAAGGATACAGCTTTTGCAAGTATACTGTGTTTGTGTGATTTTGAAGGAACCAGAATCCGGGACGTATGATCTCAACGTACTCGCATTCGCATTGGGAAGTATGTGCTAGAGCACATCGGCACGCTGACGAAGAGGGAGCATCAGAGACCGAATTGAGGGTCATGAAACAATGAGAAAGTTATCACCTGTAGTAAATCTCTGTCCTTTGTTGAAGGACGATCATTACTCTCTTTATAAGATTATGCGTGTCTGTCCGAAGCCATTTCAAACTCCGCTTTGGGGTCTATCAATCCACAACTTTGGTTTCCATCTTTCGCATCAACGGCTGGCCCCGCTTTATCAATCACATCTGTCTCACAAGCTCATACGCCATATTTCCGCTCTATAAAAGTGTATACAATGCCAAACAATGCGACCTCACGTTTTAGGGCCCATTCTTCGAGATCAGTTGCGAGTCCTTGGATTATCAGCCATAGGCCGGCGCCAATTCAAGCATCAATTGATAATCCCTCAGCCGAAGTGGTGGGCCGCGAAGCGGCCCACCGCGCTCTTGTGTCTACTTATATAACCAATAATTATCATGCTTGAGTTAAGCGATCGGCTTTGATGACTGAGCTACGGCTCAAGCCGGCTTCAAGCCGACTCAGCCATAGCTCATTCTGGATTTGGCAACTACCTCTGTGCTTTTTCGAGCCTCTGTGCAGGTTATATGTACTTTTATGCACTTTTCTCTGATTATCTTTCACTTGGCTACAAAGAAGCCCCAGAGTCTGACCATTTTGTCGCTTCGTGCCGTAACGGCCGTTCAATCTTCAATCTTCGTTGACACCAATGTTTGTGGCACTTGAAGTTTGACCCTCTTCAAAACAACCTCATGAAAATCAACTACTGCCTGCCAGGCTTGCTGCCGTGGTCAAAACGAACCTTTTTGCACTGTTCTTCAGTTTGGTTTCTGTTGAGCCGAGGAGCTGAAGGGGCCTTCAAACTTTCAGGAGTTGCTCCAGGTCACTTCCTGTATGTTCAACAGCTCATTCAAACATCTTTGCGGTGATTCTGTCTCCAAAGCTCAAATTTTGTCAACGTGGATTTCATAAATCCGTAACTACGTTATATCGGCCAATGGACTTGAATTGGAGGCAATAAAATAAAATAAGAAGAGAGCGGGTGGCAGTGCTAGTCTCCCGCAGTCAGACTACACAAAACGATTTCCATGATAGTCCGACGACAGTAGATGTTATATGGGAGTGCGCCGGCTCGTTGATGAATGCGCAAGCACGGGCAGTTGAATATTCCAACTGATCATTCAACGCAAGTAACGCGTCCAGGGCACGGTGATCATGGTCGACCAAAAGATATTTCCCATCTAAATTGATGTCCACATGAAGTTCTCAGGCACGCCGAGGTACACCGTGATAAATTATCGCTCATGGCATCCCGTGTTTCTATAAAACTGATAATAAAAAATTACATTCCGGTTTCAGATGTATTTGTTTCAAACCAACCATTCATTCATCTCTGCAAGCGTCATGCCACATACCATTGGCGACGGAGTCGTCGAGACCTCACCAATTCAATTCATGTCGTCACTCAATGGCCCAGAGACCGGCTCACGTGACGGCTGCGGACAGACTCTCATAGGACCGGTATTTATCCCATTATAGATCGTATCGGGAGTTCGGAGAAAATTTTGGAAAATTTTCGACCAAATAAAAAACAAAGGTGACGGCCTTTCGGAATGAAGCATTTTGCACACCTTAAAATGACGTGGATTAGGCCTCTACGAGGCGAGTGCTGAACCTTTAGGTCTATTCCGCAATACTCTTCACTCCACTGACTTTGGCTGAGACACCAAACAGACATGGCCCGTGCTCCGTGTATATATATATAAGGTAGCGGACAGACAAGTACGGTTACCCCACGTGATGTGATGGTCACATAACCTTTTTGGGATGGAACACACTTCGACCCTTCTTTACAGCACTTTTCGGTGAGTTATAAAAAATTGGCCACAACAGTTTTGTGTAGATATAGTCTAAGTGTATTTTGGGGCAAAATTGAAGGACGAGTTCCAATTATACTGTATACAAGCGGTTCGCAGCCGGCTTCGCCGGCTGCTCTCCACTTGATTGATGATCAACGCATCCATTGTTTGGCGTTGTGTACACTTTTATAGGCGCGGAAACTCTTTGTTTCCGTTGCGGGTGGGAGAAAATGCTGGGCCGTGGCGCCAGGGCAGTGCCTGTCAGATTGCTATCAGGTGGTGACGGCAAGCTGCCGTGAACGGCACAAAGCGGCATTAGTACGGATGATTGGAGCGCTCGTTTAGCACACCGTGGGCTGTGTAAATCAAGACCAGCAGCTGGACATCAGAGCGGCACATCAAGACATCAGCGGAGTTTAAAAAGGCTTCAGACGGACAGACACACATTATTTTATAAAGAGAGTAAAATGTTACAAACCAGCATTCGGGTTCCCACCTTGCAGAATTCCAGCCGCCCGTATTTCTGCCAACCATCGTGGAGGAAGCACACAATGTCCCCTGTACTGCCCTGCTGCCCAAGCAGCCTGTGCACCATCAAGTCTGTGGCGATAGCATCGGCAGAACGGTTGGCTCGGAGAACAAACCGGCGCATGGATTCGAGCAGAACCTGCTCTAGTGCGGGCGTGAAGGAGAAATAGTTGGGGAGTGGCACGGAAATTTTTCCAGGGCACAGCACCAAAGAACCTTTGCAATGCGCACGCCAGCGGCGCATCGAGGCAAGCCGACTTACAATTTTGGGAACTAGTTTGAAGATTTGCCAATATTGAACCTCATAAGGCAGTATGGGACCTATCTCCAGAGAACTGTTGTGCCCGATTTTTATCTCTAGCCCTTGTGTCTTAGTTATTCACATTTTCCGACCTTTTCGGTGGATCCATTCCCAATATGGTCATGTCACATTAGATCACGTGGGGTAACCGTACTTGTCTGTCCGCTACCTTACTATTTGTGTCTCCCCTTCCCCGCTGCACTCTGAACTCAACAAGAGGCTTGAAGTGCCGTGCAACAAGGGACCTTTTCGTTTTCTGATCCCAAGAAGCAGATCACACTGTTAAATTTCAACGGGTTTAAGCGAAGGCGGACTTAATCTAACAAGCAGAGCTTCAGGCTTGAATACAAGACACGCTTCTGTACATTGATGAGCGAGAAACTCCAAGCGTCAACTATCAGAACTCTTCCTCTTTTCGCCAGACAGTCCTGGAGACACACGGTCATGGCGTCAGTCATCTTCCTCAAAGCAAGAACATCAATTCTGTGATTCACGACGAGGAAATGTGGGACAGCAATTTTATCGGGCAAAGCGATACAAATAAAATGGTCCTGGTCATTTTCTATCCAATGTCTATTCAAAATTTGAAAGGCCTGCATGCGAGGCGCTGCTGGCATGCCAGCAGTTCGAATATCCTGACCGGATATTCCATCTCACATGCGGGATGTTTGGGTTTCCCGCGTATGGGATATCCCAGGGACTACAACATCGATGCCTCGCCAACTTGGCATCGGTGAGTAAGGGTGGAAGATTACGATTAAATATGCCCTCAAGCCATAATGTACTGTAATCATAATATAATCTTAAGGTTTTGGCCTATATTTAATCATAAGGGTATCATAATGTATTGTAATCCTAATTTAATTGTATTTAATCATATTTAATCGTTTTTTTCGCCACCAGATCTCATTTTTTGCTCCCCCATGCAGAAATGGTTGTCTTCAGTCATGACCTTACTATTTTGAGTTCGCTTTCGCACTTGGTTCACAGCAATATGCCATTTCACCGCTCTCTCAGGTCTATCATATTAATGCCAGCCCCAGAGAGATAAATAACCAAGGTTTCCATTGATGTACTGTTTTCTGTGGAGGCCTGGAAGGATAGAACACTTTCAAATCAATATTCCAGTTGAATTCAGCATAACTTCTGGTTTGGTACTGATGTCACGTGCACAATTCACGTCCAGAGCATAGCATAAACATGAGCAAACTTTGCTCGGAGTCAGTGTCCACATCAGTCTTCTGAGGTGGTTAAAATATATTGTAGGACTCCCTGAGATCATATGCATCTACTGTGAGTCCCCCAGCCCAAAATATTGCCCCAAATTCGTCAAGTAGAGGCTTACAGCCCTTTGCGGAACTTAGGTCGCGGCCTGTTTTTTTTTTTTTTTTGGTCTGTTTTCAACAATATCGTCGGTGTGACCTCAAATCTCAGCCGATTCGCTTGAAAATATAATCAATCAATTCACACGGCGAATCCGGAGGGCATATCGTGCCGGTATTTTTGATGGGATCATTTAAGTCACCATATATGGAAATTTCGGTATTTTCATACATCACCACTGTAGCGCTGGAGATATGGTCCTGGGAAACCTAGGTTTTTGTTTTGAAACACTCATGACCATTCCCGAGGGCATCTCAAAGCCAGAATTTGTTTTTAATCCCTCCAGTAAATGAAAAGGGGTATTTAAATTCATCATATAATTGAAGTGCATTGTTTATGCCATGCGAGGACCACAAACAAATTCTGGCTTCGAGATGCCCTTGGGAATGGTCACTAGTGTTTCAAAACAAAAATCTAAGTTTCCTGGGGCCATATCTCCAGCACTACAGCGGTGATGTATGAAAATACCGAAATTTCCATATATGGTAACTTGAATGATGCCATCGAAAATACCCGGCACGATATGCCCTCCGGATTCGCCGTGTGAATCGATTGATCATATTTTCAAGCGAATCGGCTGAGATTTGAGGTCACACCGACGATATTGTTGAAAACGGACCCCCCAAAAAAAAACAAGCCGTGCCCTAAGTTCCGCAAAGGGTTGTAAGATTATGATTAAATATGGCCCCCATATTGTAATATAATCATAATGTATCATAATCTAATGGCCGATAATGCTAGGGCTTAAAATTACGCCTATGCCATATTTAATCATAATTTCAAGATTATAATTGATTATATTCTAATATACTCATATTTTTAGCCAGCCTTAATTTAGATTCCCGCCGAGGTTGTCCGGTAACACAGTGTCTCGGAGCGCAGCCCAACCCCTGTTCTTTTGATAATTTTAAAGGGAACAGATGTTTGGCCATTTCTTTGAGCCAATATACTCTTCGGAGAACGTTCCGAAGTTGGAGTGCGTCCCTATTTTCGACTCTGCCGCACTTCTAAGCTCCTTCGTGCGACACTAGATCGTATCCCGGGGTCTCTGTTATTCAGGAGCCCACAAGGAGCATCTTTGGTTCAACTCTAAAAGGATGTCACCGCACCAGCTACACCTATAGTCCATTTCTAAGACCCCAGTTGCTTTATACAGGTGTTCCTCCACGCAGCAAATTTAATGGCTTTGAATCCGCCGTCCCCCCAACATATTCTAGATCTTCTGCGTATGAAAGACCAGTGATGACGAGAAAGATCGACAGGAGGCAGGGAGAAGCACGATTGACAAGAAGCGGGAAGTACAGCAGTGACTGACAGGAAGCAGGAAGGGGAGTGCGACATTGGCTCGACTGTCCCGCTAACTATTAAGCCTCATCTAGTACTCCCCAAAAATCAGTCCTCACTTTTAGTACCCATCGAAGAATCTTCATTTTCGTCGTTGTCTCCTGTCTCATCTCACGCGTTCGGTTTCTTGAAGCCTCTTTTTGAAACCTTTTCGGGATGAAGTTTCCTGTGAGCAAAGGTGCGCAACCCCAGCAATTGGACCCTGCACATAGGCCGATGTCACACAGATGATTTGTATCCCGCAAACTTCAAGCCCAACTTTGACTCCGTCTTCAGCGTGGTGATTCAAAAGCCGCTCTCCACAGTCTTCCCCATCCTAGGCACCAATCAGGGATTGGGCGCGCACATCCTCCTCGAGTCCATCGCGTCAGATTTCCAGGAGGGCGCCGCTGACTCCGTCAATATGAACGGGATTCTCGAGGACGCATTCGTGCGCACGGCCGCCCTAGAGCTACGGTTTACAGCCCTTTGCGGAACTTAGGGCGCGGGCTGTTTTTTTTTTTTTTGGGTCTGTTTTCAACAATATCATCGGTGTGAGCCCAAATCTCAGCCGATTTGCTTGGAAATATAACCAATCGATTCACATGGAGAATCTGGAGGGCATCTCGTGCCGGTATTTTTGATGGCATCATCTAAGTCATCATATATGGAAATTTCGGTGTTCTCACACATAGCGGCTGTAGCGCTGGAGATATGGCCCCGGGAAACTTCGACTTTTGTTGTGGAACACTAATGATCATTCTGGAGGGCATCTCGAAGCCAGAATTTGTTTGTGACCACCCCATGGCATAAACAATGTGCTTCAATTATACAATGGATTTGAATACCCCTTTTGATTCACTGGAGGGATCAGAAACAAATTCTGGCTTCGAGGTGCCCTCCAGAATGGTCATTAGTGCTCCAAAACAAAACTGCTGCCCTCCTTGTTGTTTATTTTGAATTCAACAAGGGGCTGGTCAGCTGCTTCGCGGCCTCCCATCCCCTTATGTGCGTTTAACAAAGTCACAGGGGCAAGTTAGCAGCAACATACCATTCAAAATGTTACGATGCACTTGGTGGAATTGAATTAAGTTTGATATTCAGTTTGGCACCAGCAGTAAGGGAGCAAGATAATTATCAGAACTTGGCTAACCAATAACACAGAAGCACAACCTTGATTCCCCTTCATTCCACTATGAAATGTTTTAGTCTGCACTTGTTCACCTTTTGAGCCTACCATTCTACATTCTCTCTCATAAGAAGAGAACATTGTCTCCCTCTGCATCGCAAAATTAACTGTTTAATCGAAGCTTCCTTAAACTCCTCTGAATAAAAGATGCTTCAGAACATTCCGCCTGCCTACAGTTCGCTGCGGCCACCTTTGTTTCGATGCGGTGGGAATAGCGCCAGGGCAGTGTCTGAAAGGATGACATCATGTGCCGAGAATGCCAAATGATAGTTACCTATGGGCCGGCAAGAAAGATGGCTCTGGAGCCCGATGATCAAGGGCGGACAGCTGCCGCGCTGTACGACGTCAGCGGAGTTTAAAGCGGAGTGGCTTTGGACGGACACACATACCTCGTATATTAAAGATACCTCGTATATTAAAGAGATCCCTCGAATCAGTATGCGCATGTTTGCTATCACCTCGATTTGCTCTTTCTTTCTCATCCCCTCGGGCATTCGCTCTGATTCGCTTGAAGCCCACCCAATTTGGCCCTTTCTTCTCATGCTTATTCTGAGACAATTACGGCGATCACAGTTTAGCTCAGAACTCTACTTGCCGTCCATTCCGAACAACCACGAGGCCAGCTTTTGCGCGCTCAAGACCCGCTCAAAAGACCAGCCCGTCTATCCTTGCTGCGTTCTCCTTCCCCCCATCATCGTTCCGCCGTACCGAAACTGCCCTCTCCCGTCAACACGGTGGTACTTGGATAAATCAAGCCCACCTCAAGATATGGCAAACATCAAGCCCTCTCGCCGTCCTCTCCTCTGCAATCAGGTGCTGAATGGTCGTCCTCGAATGAATTAAACCCAGACCAAGATACGGCAAGCAGCATGTCAGAACTCGACAATGTTGAACCTGTGCTCAGTCCCAACTCCGCTTGAACCTCGGTGCTATTCTTTCATCGCTCATCGTTGCACCAGCCTGATCTCCTTCGTCTCTCAATCGGGTGCTCAACGGTCGCCTTCGCACGAATCAACCCATCTGCAACATCTGCGATCAAGATCACGGAGTCAAGACTACGCGAAGATCATATAATGCTCGGTCGCAACTTCCCTTCAAGCAATCAACGCTCGGGATACATCTCAAGACTGCGCTGGATAGCAACACATCGCAGAGAATTGACCCGTGGCGCATTTCAGCAATTCACACAAGGTACTATTCAATTTCAAGGCTATTCAAGACCTGAGGTGGGCCCCCTGCATCTCCATTCTAAACGACTACTGCGGTGGCCGGTAAGCTACAACTAATCATTTCTCTGTTACACTCTCGTCTTCCATATCCCTTCCCCCTTTCTCTACCGTTATTCTCTCGCTCCAAAACCCCTTCATTACCCGTTCTGTGCAAGCACTGACTTCCTCGCTAGTCATCCTGTTGGCGCGCTCACCCGTGCGCATCCCAACCAGTGAGGAGGCTATCATCAAGCACTGGCCGCGATCGCTCGGCATCCCACCCGAAAAACACCACGTACGACTGCCACATCCACCTTGCAACGCACACCCTCTCCGAAATGCCACACCGGCTGCCATCTCAAGCACCAGAACACCGTACGTGATGCGCTGTGAGCCCACGTACCGGCCCACATCGCGTTGGATGTACTGCTCGCCTATATCGCCCCAACCACCATATTGTTATTGATGTTGTGCCACACCGACACGCTAATGTTCGCAGGTGAGTAAGCTTTCCCCGTGCACTTCATCCATTGCTAACAATCATACACATATCTTCGTCGTCTCGCCGTTCCGCGGGTCGGGAAAATTACTGTATGTATCACCCCAACTTTGTGCGTTCCTCTCCTTCCTAAACGCGTTTCACGATCTGCATGTAAATACTCTTTTTGTATCGTCACGTTTAAAACAAAGTTGGACCAATGCAGTGTCTTTTTCCAGCTCTCCGCCGCGATTTTCCGCGCTGTTCAACGTAAGTACGAGTAGAGCCCCTCCAACTGCTGTGTATCTGCGAGCCTGAGAGAAATATTGTACCCGCCCTTTGTCCAGAGCTTCTCACCCGAACTCTGACTGCGATCGGGATCTCGATTAGGATTCAGACTACCATTTGTTGGTCGCTTCTGCTGAAGCCTGCGGTCTGTACCTGTCGCATCTTTCAGCGCCACCCAAAAGCAGTTCTTCAACCACAGAATCAAATGTCTCAGAGTACAGTGAATTTATATATGTCGGCAAACTTCAACTGTCTGTATGCCTTTGCCGGAGCGAAGCGAAGGCATGTCTT
The DNA here is from genome assembly GCA_029204075.1 of Mycena capillaripes. NCBI lineage: Eukaryota > Fungi > Basidiomycota > Agaricomycetes > Agaricales > Mycenaceae > Mycena > Mycena capillaripes. The sequence goes on from JARHKZ010000046.1 coordinate 517,456, forward strand.
GTAATTTTATAAAGAGAGTGATGGTCTCGTTGATGCCCTATTCATGAAATAAGCAAAAGGTGTCATTTGACACTTCAGAGAGTTATCATCCTATATTGGGCTGCCATTTGGCACAAAACTGTTCATCTAGCTTAGTAAAGTTAGTAAGAGCCCTCACAACATTAGCTATGTCCCTGTGGCATAATGAATATGGTGAACAAGGATCCCAGACAAAATCACTATAAATCATCACTTTTCTCATACAAATAGATGAACCAACTCCAAAGGATGTGTTTTGGGATATCTCACATCATGGAAGAGCACATGTTATGGCTAAAGTGCAATTTCCTTGTATGGCCAAATTGCAATGTTTTTCATCACCAGAATATAATACATCACTTGGAGGGTGTCTTTATAGCATAGGGGAACAAAGCCCTACATCCAGGAGCGATTCTCATTGGCATATCTCCAAGATATAATGATCACGACATAAATTATTAATTTTTCGCATTTTTCACCCTGTTATTGCACTGTAATAGGCTCTGCTGTATCCCAGATGGCTTCAAAGGACATAAAACAACATGCTCACAAGGTTAGATCATTGAAAATGACCGAATTATGAGCCAGGGAAGGGCTAATGGCAAGAAGTTGCTTTTTGGGCTGACAGCGTTAGTGGTCCAAAAAGGAAAAACATCGGCTAAACCTTTGATCCCTATACCCAATCTGTAGAGCTCATCCAGGGCTACAACAGTCATCTATACCATTTTGCAATTGCTGGACCCATTGGCCGGCAAAACACAAAATACTTTTGCAGAGCCGGTGCTTTTGGAACACCAATTGCATCCCAATAAGCCCAACCATCATTATAGGGGCCCCCAATACAGACAGCCATCAATTTTAAGGCAATCACCGGACCCATCAGTCTCACCCCAATACAGACAGCCATCAAATCTGTGGAAATGGCTGGCAATTTAGGTATTTTGATTGAAATATAGTTTAATTGCTATTTAAATGTTAGTTTTTGGAGTTGTGGCAGCCTGCCGAAAGTGCCATCAGTGCCTGCCAATGGCTGTGGAAGACCTTATATAAGCTATTGTGGCTATGTGGCAAGACCCTAGAGATAATGTAATTTACTTAGATTTTCTCAATTTTTCTCTTGCGTGATTTCCTTTTTGGGAAAGGCATGCCCGCCACCTGACAGTGGTGATGGCAGCAATTACTTAAGAAGTTGCTCGAATGAATGCTACAAGTCCCTGCAGCATATTTGCTGCAAATGTTTGCAGCACGTTCCGTAGCATATTTGGCAGCATGGGGGATCTTGCAGTATCCCCTCTAACTAGAGGGGTAACACACCCCCTACATACACCTCTAACTAGAGGAGATACTTGGGATTATCAGGTGCTAAAGTTTTCACTGAAAAACTCAAAATCTTCATCCAGTGCTTGGTGACTTTTTTGAACTTGAAAACTTTTTCAGCACTTTTTCAGAAAATTTGCCCAAGGTTCACAGAAGTTGCAAAAAAGTGTCAAGTTTGTTCACCTACTCTTTGGGCAAAAATTCATTATAAAAGTCAAAACATTTTTCACCAAAGTTTTCAGTGCAAAACTTAAAATGTTCAACCAGTGTCTAGTACAAGGGATTGGTCGGCCGCTTCGCGGCCTCCCATCCCCTTACGTGCATTTTCAAAGCCCTAGAGCGCAGATTGGGAACAACATACTGTTTGTTTGCATTGAACTGAGTTGGTTCAATATATTCTTTGGCACTGACAGTAAAGGAGCGAGCTTGCCCCTCATTCCAGCTCTATGTTTATTCACTTTTTGAGCTTGTCATTCTCATTAGAACAATCTGCCTCTGAATTCACTCACTAAATTATCCCTCCAGGCCAAAGGGTTCTAAAGCACTGATAAAAGACTCCTCTGCAAATTGCGCCCAATAGCACCTGGGAAAGCTATGCTGTTGAATTTGCATCCAGAACCATGCTGGTTTCTTGTTTCAACTGTAGCTTGACTCTTCTCACATCAGATTCATTGTCTATATGCTACTACTTCATGTGCTAATAGCAAGATAGATGCATAGCTCTTTTTTACCATTTAATTACATAGTTGGTATTTTATACAGATCAAACTCTCTATGCACCTCGGACTTCAACTGAATTCTCAAGCCTGAGATGCTGATTATTTTTGGCATCAACTTAGAGCATACACCTACCTGAATGTTCCCTGCGGCCACCTTCGTTTCAGTCTGGAAGCGATTTGTCAAAGTCAATGTCAGGGCCTAACCCTAGCAACTTGATGGCAGGTGTCGAGAATGTCGAATAGGCCAGTGAAATACAATTGTCGGAGCGCTGCCGGGGGTACGGCATTAGCGGAGACTCGACGGAGTTTGCCCTGCCGCGACCGGGAAACTTTTAACGGTGAGAAAAGGGATGTTTGGCATTGTGTACGTTTTTATAGGCGCGCAGGCGCTTGAAGTTGATCATGGGGCGAAAAGCCCCGAGGAAGCGCCGTTTATTCAGCGCTTCCGAAGGTCTGGACAGAGCGCTTCCAAAGCCTCAGGCTTGATCTCCCCAAAGCGGAGTTTGAAAGCTTCAGACACCCGTTATTTTATAAAGAGAGAGACATATAAAGATCTTCACTACTGTGAGACTCCTCCATTTCGTCCCATGGAATCTGGGTTGACAGGTGATCGGAACAGATGGGGGAGAATTAAATATCTTCCCAAACAAATAGCGTCCAGACATTGCAGGCAAATAGAGATGCAAAACTACAACACTATTTGCCCTGCTAGCATGTTAGCTTTGGCAAGCAGAGTAATAAAATACTTACAAGATGTGCCTTCGCTTCGCTCCGGTGTAAGTGCAAAGGCAAGCAATCATCGTTTACATTGCAAAAGTACGGTATATTGTAGCCATGCATATAGAGGTTCCGTAAGAAATACAGTTACCATAGGTTACATACAGTCCATGCGCGACCTGCCCTTTGCTCGGCCGCAGATGCAGGCTATGAATGTTTGGAGAATAATAGGGGATAGGAAAATAACAGACCGAGAAGACTTGATGGACATGAGAAAATGTCAGACAGTCCAACCATGAGAGAGATGCCAGACAGCAGCGTGAATTGGGGTTAGCATCGAAAGCGAGTATACGTGAATCAATACTCACTTGGGTAAGTAGCCGTGCTTTCGATGGGGAAATCAGACTGGATGTGGGCATGTCGTGTTCAATGCAATGAATACGTCTGGACTGCAAACAATAAGTAAAATGTCCATCCAGTAGAAAGGAAATGGGAGATATCGCACCGCTGGTACATGCCGTCTATCGCACGAAGTCGAAAATTGTATCCACACTGTTGACGTTCTTCGGGGATGTGTTCGAACTGCGGGACAGGGGCGGTGAGCACGAATTATCCGAACACGATGATGTGCAACCCAATAATATCGGGTAAAAGCACTTGCCAGATGGCAGAAATGCGTCCTTCGTGCGTCAGCTTGCTTGCAGGAGGGAAATCCAACGCAAATATATTCGATTGGGCAGACACAACGAGAATGCGTCCAACGCTGATGTGGCGTGAAATCGTCGGGAGTTGAATCAGGCATCGACGGCAATGATCACGCTCTACACCTAGAAGGTCTGAGTCAGCAGGGATGAAAAAATTCTCACCGCATTGCATCTCGGCATAGGAACCCGAGCAATCCTCCGGAGCCGTCGTATGACGCCTTTGGCGCGCATGGCGCTGAGTTCCATGTGACTGAGGCGCGAAAACTGAATCTCGCAACGTGCTGGGTCAGAAAATACGACCGCTGTTTTAGAGAAGCGAGAAGAGACAACTCACGACCCCAAAACACGCTGGGGAGCCCACGCAGACACGGAAATTGAATATGACGATGCAACGTTGAGTGGAAGATCATTTCTTTAGTCGAGACTACGGCGAAGGTCAACCTAAGTTGGAATGCGAGAGGCCGGGAGAGGGTTCAAGATAGATATATACCTGTATGACTTGGGATGCTGGACCAATGTTGAGAGTCGAGCCAACTCGACAAACAGCCTGGAGATCAAAAGGTAAATGTCGAGCATCCCAAATCCAGCGGACGTACAGGGAGTACCAGAAATAGACATGCGATCCACCCATATCCCTTAGAAGTCGGTGAAAAGCAGTGTATGGTCCGATAAGAAAAACCTACCTCATCAGGGTGGAGAGAGATGTGGACTGAAATTCGCAATATTCGTGACGCTTACCTACCCCGGCCGCTTCGACATTCCATGGACGGCTTGCATGGTCCCACGTATCTGGGTGCCTAGCGTCGATTACAGAGTGAGCTGGGGGGAAACGGGCCGAATGGTGCAGTTTGATACAGTGGGAGATGATGGGCAAGGGGAAGAAAGATGCGAAGGAGACCGTCTCTTTTGAACGGAAGTTGAGCGGTTGATCGGGGAGGTCAAAATAACGTTGTGGAGCGTCCAAATCCCTGGACCGAAGCTATTTTCTGATGCACAGGTTAGCGCGCGGTCCGGAAAAGGGAAGGTCGAAGTTAATTCCTGATGCTGAAAATAACCGTGCGAGAGACAAGCCTCGAGGCAACCGAGATAATGGATTTGGAGCGGGGCTCCAGATGGACGGGGACAAAAGCAGAAATTGAGGACAATACAAACATGCACAATCTGATTCGTAGCATCTGCTTAAGATACGAGTAATCTCACTTATGGGACTTTCAAATATCAATTGAAAATTTCTGGATGAGTAAGACATTCATGATGGAACACGGCGAGACTATGAAGAAGGCCTCAGGAGTTGTAAAACAGAAGAAAGAGACTGAGACTGGCCATCGACAACTTGCTCAATATATTACGTGGTCTCTGGGTGGGAACCTTAAAAAATACTTTCCCCAAAGCTCGCAACTCGCTCGCAGCTCTGCACACTTTGTGTATACTCTTGTAAGTAGAGATCTACACAATGTTAAAACTTTGAAAATAAAGGTTCTTGCAGGTACTGCAACATACCACTTGTGTGGTGCATGCTCGCAGTCCTTCAATAATTTCATTTCTGGTCCCAAAGGAAACTTCGCGAGCTCTATTATAGATTCAACCGGAAAACGCCGGCTACTTGATTGCAAGACAACATCATCGATCCAGAACAAACACGGCGGTGTAATGATATAACAAAGGGGAATGGGCTCGGACATGGCAAACGCCATGGCAAGTGTCCGACCTATTCCCACCATAGGCCATGAACTCATGGCCATGGCTCGTGCCCCCAGTAAGAGGTTGGCGGTTCTTCGACGGGTCAGGGATGTGCTTGGAGGCTATGGCACGGCCGAGAGTCACAGCGAAGCGGAGTAGAACGGCAGCAATGGCGGCAACACATCCCCATCGAACCTACCTGAGAATTTGTCCATTTCCAACTCGATCCTGTATCTGCCAACTGCCAGGGGAGGTGAGAGAGATGTTCAGAGCGCTGCCGAATCATCAAGCCTCCAAGGGCCGAGTCGATGGCTCTGAATAGATTATTGAGAAGAAACTTACCATAGTGATCCGCCTCTTGCCTGTGTGACCTCAAACACCGAATCAACATCTGGAATTTTTATTAGTGGTGCTGCCGACGCAACGGCTGCCCCGCAGGAGTTCGAGAAATTCAATTGGAAGAGTTGCGATGCTCTTGGTCAAAGAAAAATGAGGTATGAGTCAGAGGAAGTCAAGATGAGTGAGAGCTTGCGAAACTATACCAGAGGTGGAATCGAATAGCATCGAAGAATTAACTTGCCAGAATTGGAGAAGAGACTTCAAATGTCACTGAAAATGAGCGGAAAAGCAGTGTAAGATCGCAAGAGCTCGATGACCTACTGTACAGTTTCGCTCAATTCTCCCCGGCTGTGACCTGTGACTGGCAGATTCAAACCTGGGTTTTCGTAAATCCACTGGGCCGGCCGTGAGACCTAAAAAAAGTTCGTAAATTCCGTGGAAACTAGTGGGGCACCTCTCAGACATTCCTAGAAGTAGTTTCAACCGTAAAATAAGCAGAATGACAGTGCAGATTGATATGTCAAGAATACACCACCCAAAGCTTTTTTTGTGTCAATCTTGAGCCATAAATGAGGAAGTAATAGATAGCTTGTGCGAAAGCCGCACAAGCTGCATGCGGCTTTTGTGTGCATTGTGCAAAGCCGCGGGTTTTTCTTTGCTGTTCTTGGTTCTTGTTTTTACGAGTAACATCCAATGTCCCCTAAATCTCATATGGCTTTGTGTGTATTGTGCAAAGCCGCGGGTTTTTCTTTGCTGTTCTTGGTTCTTGTTTTTCTAAGTACCAGCCAATGTCCGGTGATGACCGACATAAACACTGGAGGCGCTCCTAAGGGGAGTGAAGGAGTGCACAGGGGAGGCCACGCTTTAGCAGATGATGACCTGTGCAAACGCCGGAGGTGCTCGGAAAGGACAGGGATAAAGTTGTGCTGGGGTAGAGGAAAGCCAGCCAAGAGGAGCGAGGCGCAGCAGGGAAGGATGCTCAGGAACAGGGTGCTGGGGAGAAAGGGAGCCAGCCAAGAAGAGCGGAGGGTGCTACGCCACGAAAGCGAGGTGCCGGCCGGGGAAAGAGGAGGAGGAGGAGAGCCTGAGGAGGCCGGCAGGCTGCCGATTGATGGTCTTAGCAAACTGTAACGGGGCAGGTCACCCAGACCTCAGAGGACAGAGAACAGGATGGGATTGAGACGTGAGCAACGACGGGAGGTGGTGCTACTGGCGTTGCAAAGACAAGGAGAATAAATTACAAGCTGCCGAATCTCCCTCTTTATAAGATTACGTCTGTCCGTCCGTCAGAAGCCTTTTAAACTCAGCATCTCCGCTCCACTTCATCAGTCAGCTGATCAGCCACCGGCTTTCTCCGGCCCTTGCTTCTCACCCTCTTTTTAAAATTATGGGTGTCTGAAGCCTTTTCAAACTCCGCCATCAGCTTCTTACCCCTTGCGTATCTGTCTCTCTTTCTGCTCACACTTATCAGCCGCCAATCTTATCAGACGCTCAATCTATCAATTACCGTAGCGCCTGCAGTGCCATCTTCGGCATTGTATCAACTCAATTCAGATCAGCTAAACCAAATGCGCAGTAAAGACGGTGTGTTGTCGACCATCAATTCAACCCGCTTCAGTAACTAAAGTGCTCAGCCAAAATAAAACACGAAAATTTCAGCAGAACTAGTCAATTAGAATTCTAACTCAACAAATGAGGATGGGAGGCCACGAAGCGGCCGACCAGCCTCTTGTATATATCCACTATCCCCAAACATATAAACCCCGTAAATAAATGAACAATACGAGCCGTCAGGAACAGTGCAAGCTGTCGGTCAGTATGAATGGAGAAACCAGTGCCGTTAAAATGAAGGCATCACTCAAGCTCCATTGCCTTTTCCCATACTCTCACGTCTGCCGCGCAGTGGAGGTAATGCTGAGGATGTTCACTCTCCTTACAGCACCTCTCCTTCACCTCAGGTAAGCTTAGATTGAAATAATTAATTGTCTCAATTTTCAACAGGTCCCATGTTCGAACCGCGGTTAGGCCATGTTGGGCCACAGAATCTTTTTAGATTCCCGCGTCGTTCGATTCCCGTATTATGCTTGTAATTCTGCGTCATTCCGTATTTTTTTGAGAGCCATGATTTGGTTTTTCCGATCCGTCGTAATGAGTGTGTTTCGTTTTCTGACAGTCCGTATTGAGTGTTTGTGTCGTTTGATTACGACACCTGAGATGAGTGTGGCTCGTCCCGTAATGAGTGCATTTTTTACAGTTTGTTTTTCTTGAGAGTCCGTATTGTCTGTGTTTCGGCCGTTCCTGAGCCGTTGCGAAGTGACGGCTCACACAGCATGCGACTCGTGCAGCTTTTGCCCAACCTATCTACTGAGCCGAAGTGGCCCTGGGAGGTGCAATCAAAAGTATGTTCAGCCCAATCACGTCAAACTCCGTGTCCGGAAGCAAAACTCGCAGCGTGCGTAAAAATGGGATTTTCGGGGACATTTTTGCCGATTTCGTGACTTCTGTGGCACATTCGAAGATCCCCTCAGTGACCCGTGGCAGGTGCGAAAATTTCTTAAATTTTGGGCCCTGTGATGCGTGACATACAAATTGAGCGAAACTGTACAGTACCTTCTGGGTTCAACAAACTAATGAAGAGAGGAGGGCAGGGATCAGAGGCTATATACCTCGTGTATTAAGCAGATGCCTCGTATCAGTATGCACCTGTTTGTTTTCACACGCCACAACCGGGCCGCGTCTGTCGTCGATTCAACCCCACTGCCCGGATACTTCCGGAATTCGCTTTGCTTCTGAACCTAACCATTTCGGGTGCCTGGGCTATACCACAGCTATAACCTCAATTCAGACCACAGCAGGTTGTATTCTGCTTTATTCTTCCCGTGGTTCCCATATCTGCGTCTCTCTCTTTCCCTGAAAGCTAGCCTATGCATCGACAATTCGAAAATCTGGACCCTATTTTTGACCCCGCCGATAAACTGCCTGCGAAGTATGCCGTACCTCGAGCGCACAAGGCCCGCACAAGAGGTAAGATTGTCCAATTTATCTGTTTTCGTACGCCACTGGGCGCTCGCTAATAACCGAAGATGTCATATCAATATGAGCATCTTTTTTCAAGATTTCCCATCGTAAGATCGCCTCCCGAGCCGCTTTGTTGAGAGTGCCTTTCGCATTGTATCACTTCGCTATAATTTCTTTCCACTCCCCTTTCTCTATCTACTATCTCGACTTCAAGTTCCACCCAAGTTGCGTCGAGGCTTTCAGTTTAACTTTTGAAAGGCCTTCGAAGGGCTGTGCGCAATGACGTGTGCTGTGCGTTTTATGACGCGTTGTCCATTTTTGAAGAGACCACATGCCCGTTAATCGCGCGCTCAAGGCCCGCTCAAAAGCGCCATCTGCATTTACGCTGCTTCGTCTTTCTCCCCATCATCATCCCACCTGCTAGCAGCTTTCTTTCGCCCTTTAAAACACTGCTGACTGGTCATACTTACATGGAGCAAGCCTTCCGCAAGATCGCAAGAGTAAATTACAAGCATCAAGAGCAATAACAAGACAATGCTCAGGTCCAACTCCCGCCAACGTTGCTTTGTCTCATCCCCTGTCATAATCGCGCCATAATCTAGCAAAGGATCCTCCGATCAAGGCTCTGCAAGATTGAGAAAATATCACAATGACGACAACGGACCGCTCACTACTCTTCTTCCGGATGCTGCACCTATCCTCAATTATCGTCCCACCCTCTGTCGGCGTTGGACTATTCGACTATTCGCTAGATCAAGCCCGCGGCAAGACCGGACAAACATCAAGACCAACAAGTACAGAAGACTCTGTCGGTCGCAAATCCCAATCAACGCTCAATCGCAGTACTGGTAAGCCTGAGCCACATACGGGACATTTTCCTGTTGTCCTCAGGTACGTGTACACATTGCGCTGACCACCATTCACAGTGTACTGCATTTGTTCGTTTTTAATGCGCAGAGAAAGCCCGCTTTCGCACTCTGCGTACGTCTCGGGATAGGTGTACCTCTTATTTCAAATATTTACACTTTACTAAAGCCCTCGCAGTAAAGCATCCTGCGTTTATATTGGGTGATCATACTCCGCATGAACACCCCAATTCATTCCGGCCTCCTGCTCATTTCCTGCCGCAAGTTGTCCGTTGCACTGACACTCTTCTAACCAAGCACTCACCTTTTGCTTGGCCCAGCGTCACACACCCTCGAATTTTATTTTCTGGCATTGCTGACGCAAATTAGCTTACTTACGGTCGGGTGAAGATGGTGAGTCCATCTTTTGGGTTCCCATGGTGAGTTCATCAGCAATGTTGTATTATTTATTACTTTCAACCACTGTTGACATATTCCTTGCAGGCTTGACGCGTCGGCATCGCAATGAATGTCCCACAATCCAGTAAGCGCCACATCGCCTCAGCGTATGTGTCTAGTACGGTCAATTTAAGGTGCGGTCTCCAAAGTGTCTAAGGAGTGAGCACAAATAATGTTTTAATTGATCTTTTAGACTTCGTGCTAAGGACGGAATGGATTTCCGGTGCTTTACTTCGTATGGATTGCTCTACGATGCCAATTTTTACTTTTTTTTATGGTCTCGATGTGTCCCATCCGCGGCCCACAGCTGCGTCGTGATTTTGATTCGATATTTTAACAAGAGCGCGCTGGTGCTCATTGCATCTCAGCACTTCAATTGGGGCATCTATTTTCGAGCACATGGCTTCATTTAGCTCTCATTCGGCAGTCTGGGCTGATTTAACCTAGAACGCCCATAATGCGCTGAGGTCTCTGCTAATATGTTCTCCCAATCTATCGTCTCCTTCCCTGAGTTTTGCCCTGGACTTTAATTTACCCTTAAGTCTTCATGTCCATTGCCACAAGCCCTCTGTTTTCCTTCGTTTGATCTTCAATTACAGTCGTTTGCATAATTCCGTGAACATGCATTTTTTTCTTGCGCCATCACGTGGTGATCGGGGACCTCGGAAGCCCAAAATCATAGTCCCTGCGAGTTGGTTTGGGTTGGGCTTTGCTCCCATTAATGCAGCAGAGCATCAAGAGAGGTCGAAAATGGGACCCATAATATTTCGAGTACAGCCCGAAGCTTCGGCACGCTCGGCATTATGCACGTGATGGCGCCAAAAAAAAATCGCATGTTCACGGAATTATGCAAACGACTGTAATCAAATTACTCAGGGCATATGATGAGCGAGGGTATTTTACAGATTGCGGTTTCACGGTAAATGGCGCGGCGGTGAAGCTTCCGGACATTTGAAGGTTAAAATTCCGGTTGTCATCGTGTCAGCCAGAAGCTCTTTTCTGTGAGCTTTGAATCTGGTCTACTATTATCCTGTGTTTTTCTGTGCTTATGTACGTGTGCTTTCAATCTTTGCAAACATTCGGCCTGTCCGTAGCATCAACATACCTGGAATTTTGGAGCAGATTTCTGTGTTGCTATGTATTCTCATTTTAAGTCCTCAAAGCTTCGGTACATGCTATGAGCGTCCTTCCACTTTGACTTTCAGCTTCAAGTTCAATTGCAGTGCATTGATTCGCACGTCAACTGTCTCTGAGGCCGCTCTGCCGGAGCGTAGCGAAGGCACGTCTTGTACTGAGTGATTGTGATCTAGTGCATACTTTAGCGACATTCAGACACTACAATAAGTAGAGATGTTCATATAAATTTGAGTACATTGACCTTTGTGAAAATTTTCATTGGCTAGGGCCGCATCTATATAAGAAACGACGTGGGTTTATGTCCACCAGACAAGACAATTTGTGTGTCGGGATAACCGTATTGGCTGTCGGCTATCCGAATGCCGTCACTTGCTCCGCAGTTGAACCGAAAATTGTGAAGATGCTGATTTCTGAACAGCAACTCCACACAAGTGTCGGATTCTTATCTATAGGATGTTCAGAAGTTGTGAGGCTACCCTAACGACGATTGTTGAGGTTCTGCAACCTCATCCGCATGGTTAATCGGCACTACCAACACTCATCGGCGTCATCCAATTAACGTTGATGCGAGTTGTCGAGTTTCTATTTGTAATGTCACGATGATAAACTTGAAGAGACTTGAAGCCCGTTCATGCGGTACTTGAGCAATTTCTGTCAATTCCGTGGCTTGATTGGATGTTAATAGGTTTGCAGAACCTGACAACGGATGCAGCCTCCCGTAAAGATATCAGCTCAGGCCAACCGCGGACAATCGGCAAAGCACGGCAAAGCACGGCAAAGCGGTATGCCATCACTTTTAATATGCATGTCCGCAGCGGTCACGGAACTCTGCAATTCTTGCATGCTCTCACAGTAATACCGATAGACACAGGGCTGAGGTGTGAAAATGAACCTAGAATTTTCAGGGAGAACCGATGGGTTTTATTACATGCAAGATGACCGTATTGCTCTCGGCAATCGAAATGCCGTCATTTTCTCCACGGTCGGAAAACCGTCAAGATGACTTCGCAAGGACAAGATGGTGAAATGAGAAAAGTGGTTATGCCTTACTTCCAACTGCTGGGCTACTTACGTTGGATGAGCATTGTTCAGCAAATATTCACATCGGAATTAATGCCAGCAGCATGCCGGCGAGTCGGCAGCCGTCCACATTCACCGGCGCCAAAGGGTGTCACATCGAAATTATTGGGAGTGCTCTGCCGATTAATCGGAACCGGCTGGAACTTGCATATCCGGCATTCATCAGCACTTTTCGAGGGGGCATGGCTTGCAATAATCTTGAGAGGGAAAGAATCAAACTGAAAGCATGGTACTTCTGAGATCTTTGAACTGCCAATAACTGAATTGTCGGTATTTATTATCTGTCTCATGGGAGAGATTTCCAAAATATTTCACGAGTGCTGCAGGGAGATAATACGGATGAAAGATGGAACTCCATGCATGTTTGTCAGTCTCACTGTTATAAACTTGGTAGGCCTATTTTCACAATGCACATTGCGGGTACTTTGGATGCAAAATGTAAGATCTGAGTCCTGATGGACACGGTTTCTGACGGCAGAAGAAGACTATGATCTACCACGGAGACCCAGTTGGAGCAGACAGGTGGGGGATTTACTTGCCTGATAGTAGTACTGAACACAACTGTGTTCTAAGAATCTAAGATGGCTCATGCTCTAAAGGGGCCAACAGTGCTAGAGATATCCATTGAACTTTGTGTGAGCCCAGGTTCGGATCAGTGCAGAAAAACCAAATGGAAGTGTATTGTAAACCAGGGACACATCATCTTTCAATTTTCCGTTTATAATTTTCACCCAAGAGTCCTCACAGTGGCCGGAGAGATATATAAAAAATCACCCGTAGCAAAGCACTGCTAGTCAGATGTATAACATATCCAAAAACTAGCCAATTGGGATAGTATTCCGAGTGCTAAGTACAGGTGTTCTACTCAAAATCAAGTTTTTTTTTGGCAGAAATTCCATTACTTAGGAGGCTAAAAATAACGGTATTCGATCGTCTGCGCATTTTCAATGCGAATCGAATGAGCCTATTTCAAAAGCAAACAGTTGAGAATTGAGCTCAGGGCAGCTGTTCTCGTGAAAACTTGCCAACACAGAAAAAACAGGCCACACCTATTGTACTGCAGAGAGCTATAATGATTCCCAGTAAATGACTCTGGTACTGATCTTACTGTTTTTATTGCTAGCACAATAGTTAGGCTTTGCAAACTTTGTCAATTATCACTATCTTTCGATAAAGGTAAAACATTCCTTTTCCCGCTGCGAGAGCAGTTGCTTTGGTGGCCGTTGTTGGACAAAATACAATTTTGAGTTTGTTTTAGGATTTCATGACAGATCATTGTGAATCCTGAAGGTTTGATGGCATGCTACGATGATGGCTTTGGGCAAGCGAGATGCCGGTGATGGCCCATGATTGTCTTCTCAGCAACAGACTGGCATCCCGCAAATGGCTGGAGATGTATTTGATATCACCGGATTTGGAATTTCTAGGTTTATACCTTTTCCCTTCTGTACAACCCTTCTGTGGAGAAAATTGGCAGAGGCTTGGTAAATTTCCACTCCTAGCTGCGTTTAAATGCAGTTTCTTCCTGAAGGTAAATATATTCCCCAAGGGTAGCAGTTCTAGTAATGGGAACAAGCGCTTGCCGGCGCTTCGCGCCGGCTCCCACTTGCTGAATAAACGGCACCTGTCAGAGTTTGGCATTGTGGACACTTTTATGGGCGCGCGCGTGCTTAAAATTGATCATGGGGCCAAAAGCCCCGAGGAAGCGCCGTTTATTGAGCGCTTCCAAACGTCTAGACCCAGCGCTTCAGACGGACAGGGATAATTTTATAAAGAGGGTAACAAAGCCTCGGGCCTGATCTCCCAAAAGCGGAGTTTAAAAAGCTTTAGACGGACAGGGATAATTTTATTGCAGAACCTTTAGGTTTGGCTACCCTGGAGAAGATATGTTTTGTTCCATTTTCTGCTACAAGTACAAATAACATTTCGTCAGCACCAATTTGTCAGTGCACAAAAAATGGGAATGCTTGCAGGGAAAGACACGATAAGTGGTCTAAATCCGAAAACATCTTCTCCACCTTTTTGCTGGTAACTCTCACTACTGTGCTGGCCTCTTTGATTCCCAGAAGGTTGGGGTTTTATTTTATTTCATTTTCGTGTATTAGTCATTTCTGCTTTATGTTCGGCCTAGCATCCGTTCGGGAACTTTCGGCCTCACCGGATATATCAGTCTCAGTCTCCGAGATCAATCGCCACGTCAGATTTTGCCAGCGCACAACAACTCCTTGCTTTCTCCCCGATGTCTTCCTTCAGCACATTCTGCAATGTGGCCGCATCTACCGTATTCGATGTCCGTGCTGCAAGATCATCTGTTTCTCTCGATTGGGTGATCAACTCTGGGCTCTATACACGCGCATCCCAACTCTCGGGGCTGCTGATGCTTCCGTGCGATACAGGCCTCATCTCTATGTGCTTGAACGATGTTCTTGTGACTGCATCTCTGGCCTCCGACTTGGTGCTTGGCTTGGACTGGCTCCACTTTATTCGGAACTCTGCACCGGAGCTTGTCTTACATCTAAGTGACAGCTCACTTGATCTTCGAACATTACATTCGACATCTGCATTGGCATCATTCACAGGTGCGTGGCCTCTATCTCTCTCACCGCTTTCACGTACTTACTTGTTTACTTCCAGCCTCCCCGCCTCTTGTACCGGTGGTACGAGGAAACATTGGTGCGGAGTCCTCACCCTCATCAGAGTCCATGGGTGGACCTGGTGCAGTACCCACCCCCTCATTGATTCCCCGTGCGCGAGGGATCGATGTTGTAGCAGCCTGTGCGCTCACAACCCGGATGCCTCGTACACGAGAAATCCAAACATCTCGTATGCGAGATGGAATGCCCCGCACGCGGGATGTTCAAACTGCTAGTACGCTAGCGGCTACACCTGATATCTACTTGAATTTAAATGATGATTTGAGTTTGAATGACAACAATGACTATTTTGTTCATATTTCTGTGAATGAAAAAATTGCTGTTGTACGTTGCCTCATTCGAGATCAATTAATTGCTCTTCCTGCTTTGAGGAAGATGACTCAGCATCATCAGCGTGTGTCTGCCAGAGAGTCGAGTAAAAAGTGGAAAAGCTGATTCATCAATGTACAGAAGCTTGTCTCATACTGAAGTCCGAAGCCCTGCTGGCTGGATTAAGTCTGCCTTCACTTACACCTGTTGAAGTCCAACTGTGCATGCTTCTTTTTGGTACCAGAAAACCGGCCTTTTGGAATGCAATGAGGAACCAAAATAGCAGTGTATCCAAGATTACCATGTGTACAAGGGACATGACGGGACAAGGAGGAAGCAACGACAGCTTCTTGGCCTCGCTGCCAAGGGGGCCGCGGTCGCCGCTCAAAGCCAACGAGCTTGGTGGTGTGGAGGAGCAACCTGCCTCGCACGCCACCTTTGGATCTGTGTCGATTGCACGTGCGACCTGAATATTCCGACACAGCACATTCAGTTCGTTTATTTGCTCCTTCATCAACCTTGTTTTACTTCCTCTACTCACATTGCAACCACTCTTTTCATCTCAGATTTGAATTACATCTACACAACAACAACTCACCACATTCCGGCAAGCAGATTCATCCGAGACGTCAAGGGCAAATGCTTAAAATCCTTATGCTCACTCATCACATATACACAGACATTTTATCTCTTGCACTACGTACCGTCAACACAACGGGTTGAACCTCTTCGGGCATCTCGGACTACGCTGGGGATTGATTCGAAGTGGCTTGGGCACCCACGTTCGGCGCTGAGTGGGGCAGCGCACATCTCCCTATATGTCTTTGCGTAGTTCCCGGATTGCTGAAGGTGGTTTGACTTGTAGCTGAGGTTTTTTGCCCATGGATTCCCTTACACAGTTTTTAACTCAGCATCTCAACTTGGTCTTGGTTATTGTTTGTACTGGACCCACAGGGACCCACCTTCCTTTGTTCTCATACTACCTATGCACCACGTTTCGGAAGTCTCGCGTGAATCCACCCTCGTTCGAGTTGATCTGAGCTAAGTTTTATATTTTATTGTCACTTCTCATCGATCTATGTGTGGCTTCATTTCTTTCCAGCGGGCATCTCATTTTCATTAAAAGACTATATATAGGACATATAGGACCGCCGCTATGTCATATCAGCAATCCCGACCCAACATTTCCCCACTAGTCATACTCAAACTGTTTAATTTCGACCACACTCCCCTTCCATGGAACTTGAGTTGAAGTTAACATCATCAGTTTACTCAATCACCCAAAGGTTCAGCACCCGCCTCGGAGAGGCCTAATCCAAGTCATAAAGAGGGTAAAATGGATTCAACTTACGCAAAGTATGAACAGTTGAAAGAACCTACCCGAGTGAAGTATTTGAATCTCCGCTCATGCCCCTCCGAGACTTCCCACACTGTCTGAAGAATGACAATGAACTGTCATGATGCGAATTCACAATGAACTGTCGTGAAAGGCTGTGAATCATCGTGAAAGCTTGTGAAAGCTTGCGAGGATCATGAGGATTCATTGTGAAAGCTTATGAAATGCATCAGAAAAAAATGCCATAGTTACGTAGCGCACAATAGCGCAAATACCCGTGGTAGCCCGGTATACTAGTCCCCTATTTGATAGCCCATCATCGCCGCCTGCCAAGCTATGGTAGCCCTCCATAGCCCTCGCAGGGAAGCTCCATAGCCCTCCGTAGCACGTAATAGTTCTCACCGGAGGCTATTGTAGTGCTCAATACCACTCAATATTCATCATAGATCGCACAAAATATATAAATAAATTGCATTCAAAACGGACCGCAACAACCCAAATAGATAAAGCTAATGTACATCAGAAGGTGGGAGCGCACCATTAGACACTGGTGCTGCGCCCTGATACTGCCCTTGTAAACACAGTATCAGGGTGACCGAGTGCAGCGCGGGAGCGTGGGCAGGTATTCGTTGGGCCCACCCAAAAGTGCTAAACAGATGAAAAAATGAACAAGTGAAGGGATAAGGCTCAAGGTCGGAGGAACGCACCGACGTCGATGGTATTTAGCGGAAGATGGTCACGAGGACGACGTGAGAAACCTCTCAGCCCCGGCGATGCCGCTGATGAAGATCGTGTGGAGGAGCTGCAAGCACTTGAAAATTGAGCCGCTATTGTGATAATCCACGGGGCTGCTTACCGCATGTCCGCCGACCAACTCTGGATACAGCCCCAACCCCAATCTACCGTAAGAAGTCTGAAATGGGCTGCGTACTTGAGACAGTCGAAATTGAGACCTTGATTATTCGTTGAGGTAGACGGTGAGAACAAGCATAGGCCTAAATAGACAAATTCTTGAGGCTTTATGTACTCTTGATGAGCTTGAGCTTGAGTCAGGGCTTGAGGCTTGAGGACGTTGTAAGAGCTGAGAGGATATCACCGAGGGGCAGATAACGACATCTTGGAATTCAGAGTGCAAGCAGAGTATGTGGGTGATCAGAGAACAGAGGGGAGAGGAAGAGGAGGAAGGGGGGAGGGAGAGGAGAGGGCGGGAGCGCCAGGGAGGGAGGGAAGATGGGAGCAAAAGACAAGAGGCGATCGCCGGACTGTCATCAACCAACCATCACGTTGTTTGATCCCGCAGTCGAGCACGTGTTGGCGGAGTTTGAAAGACTTGTACAATTTTCATTTGGCTCCTGTGAATTTACTGTGAGCCGGTATGGTTTCCAGTGAAATTAGTCTTCCCGAGATGTTGTTCCTTCATGCCGTGCGCATCGTACACAGTCCTGGGAAGGCAAGGCAAGGGTGGTTTCTGGATCACGAATATATCGGGCTACTGATCCGTTGCCGGCGGCTATCAACCGCTACTGATACTTGGCGTACGGCTACGAGGGCTACGGAGGACTATTGAGTGACAGCCGCAAGCTATGGGGGCTACAGGCCCTATATTCTTTTGCTTTTGCCTAGGTAGCAAAACAGTTTTTCCTGATGTGCAATGAAAGTCTGTGATCAACTGTGATTGTCTCTGAAAGCAAAATGACTTTATTTTTGTCCAATGGCGGCCTTCATAGGTTGCTTACCCTAGGACTGGCTTTTGTTTCTTCGATCCACCGCTGTGGGTCACAAAAACTTGACAATCAAAACATAGGCATTTGATCACCAACGTACAACAGAATTTGGAGAGATTCATGAACTAGAAAACTATCCCTACACAGAAACACCCAAGTTGGTACACATTTACGTACAAATCATCGATGTTCCCATTCGTTAACATGTCAGTTCTCGAAGAGGTCGTGGTGCGCGATTCTGTGTCTCTTCCAGTCTTTTTTCTGACAAATCCTAGCAGTAATGGTGGGTTTTTGTCAATGTGGGTTAGAAAAAAAAACTTACGGGCCACAGTATCGGTCCTTCTTGCATTTCGGGCATTTGAAGCCAGCCTGCGCCCGGCAGACACAGCAACTTCGATTCGTTCTCCCAATGGTCTCCAAGTACGACACGCCGAAGAAGGGCGATAGGGCGATTCTGGTACAGTACTTCGCCAGAGGTTTCCAGAGTGGCACATTGAGCATTTCCTGCACATCTTGCCCTTCACCACATGCACAGAGCGGAATGGCCTCCATTTCAGTGGTGAGTGGGATGCGGCCTTCGACAACATACTGGCATGAGTCAAGGTGCTTCCAAGTGTGGCATCGCTCGGCGAGAACAGGAAGGAGCAGCTTCCAGGACCTGACTTCTCCCTTCTCCAACGAAACACTTTCTGTGTTGGGAATGAGTTTCACGAAATGCTGTTCGATCTCTGTGAACCGTTCGCCGTTCAAGGGTAGAATAAAGCCATCGCAGACAATAGTGTGGGAAGAAAGATCGAACCGAAGCTGGTCAACGAAAAAGATAGTATCACAGTTGTTTGTTGCCTTGTCTCGAAGGGCAAAGATACGCTGAGGGGAAGAGCCCTCAGGTTGGATCCCAGATGCACGCACCATGATTGAGTGGATGCTGTCCTTGACAAACATGAGAGCATCCACTTCTTTTTTCTTTCTTGCTTTGACTTCTCGCTTGGAGAAAGCAGCACCAACATGCGGATTGAGCCAGCCATGAAGCTTGCTGGTTTTCAGATTCACGACGGGAAGACATTGGAGGTTTAGGTGGTGGATGCTCCATGGCATGAGTCCCGGAACCGCAACAGGAAATGGATCCACATTCACTCCTCCTGTTCTGAAGGACTTTCGAAGAGGAACAATGATCTAGACACATCGGTCAATCCTAAGGATTTATAAGGTACGAATAAGAACTGACCTCAATCCATAGAGATTTTCTGGCTATTCGCAATCTGTGTTGTGCTGCTGTGACAGGGAAAGAAAATATGACCTTCTGAGTCCTTCCTCCGAGTACAAGCTGGACAGTACTGAAAGAAGTCTGCTCCACAGCGACATTGCCAGACGACTGCAATGCCGATTTGGCTAGGTCATCTTCTACACTGATCTTGGTGGAGAAGAATTCCAGCAGGTCACCTTCCTCGTTAAAATTTGCACTAGTGGGGCTTTGAGATCCAATCGATCCAGAAACAGACGGCACTGTCATATGAACGGAGAGTCCAGATGGTGGTGGCTGCTCTGGAAGAACGAGGACACTTTCTTTATCAAGGAGTCGGGCAGAGTAGATCTCAAGATGAGGGCCAAGACGTGGGGCATAGAGAATCGTGCTGGATGGGTTACTCTGGAGAGCAAGGGTAATGAGGATGTCTTCAGGACGATCATAGCTTGGACCATTGCCCGTGAGTAGCATTGCTGGCATGATAAATGAGATGATGAGGGGTTTGGTGCCTTCGAAACCCTCTCGATCCTCTTCAAAATATGCCTTTGCATTTCCGGGTGTTCCCATAGCAGAAAGTGTGCCAAATGCTGCATGAATGGATGAGAATAGGTTGTGCATCCTGGGTCCTCGCATTCCAGCTTCTAGAGTAGGTGTGGCAGCTTGGCCATCAGTGAGTATGCCGAGCTTCTCTCGTGGTACTGTCAAGAACACTCGAACAAGAGGGGGAACCTGAGACCAGGCCCTGAACGGTCCAACACAGGGAACAAAATCCAGCCGATAGATATCCATGGTATAGACTCCATGAAGATGAAGTAGGCCACAGAAGTCTTGGTATCTGACAGTATCCATCTTCATGGAGTGATCAGACATATGAATTTCAGAGAACCTGTCAAGAACCGCGATCCATTCCTCCCGAGAAATCTGTAGTCTGTCTCTAATAAACCTCAACAGCAGCACAAAGCTCTCCCGACTATAGTGAACAAGACTTGAATGACCAACAGCTTGGAATGGATTGACACGGTGCCGTTGCCAGAAAGTCATGGCATCCTCTTCCTCAAAGAGTGCATGGTACAGATCATAGAGGAATGTGCCTAACTGCCATGACTCGAACACCGGAATGTCGCATCCTAGTGTCTTCCAAGTTGTGACCTGATGATATTGCACTTTATTGGCTCCTCGATGACTGAACTCGTATGCGATAAGCTCGTGGACGTTACTACGGCTAGAATAGCCTGTGACAAAATCGACAGGACAAAGACGGAAAAGAACGCTCATGACTGTGAGATCGGCATGAAAGCGCTTGGCAAAATCTTTGGGTGTGTCGCCATCAGGATTTTGGACAAGAAGTGACTCTAGATAGAGAACACCATCCCCGGAGCATGGTAAAAGAGGTATGGATGTGGAAAGGACATTGAGTAGACCAAGATGATCATCAAGATTGGAAGTATCAATCACGTCAAATACGAGTGGGGCATGCTTGTACTCTTCCATATCAAGTGTGATTGTCTCGGTATGCCATTGACATACAGGAATCCTGGTTTTCAGTGCACCCGACTCCCTGCAGATTAGCAAAGCCCGTGCACCAAAGATGGCATCTGCAAAAAAAACACGAATGATGCACAGGCCCTGTTTATGGTGTCGGTGGAATGCTATGCACCAGTTCTGGAATTGAGCGCGGATGCCATTCTCAATATCCAAACGGGATGGTGCGGCGTCAAAGTTGCCGAAGATGGGTGCCAAATGGAAGAGCGTGACAGGATCGGTGCCATAATGAACGTGGCAGCCTGGGCCCGCTTGTGTGTAGACAAAAGTGGGGTTGAGAAGAGTAGCTGCAGAGCGACGAGGTGCAGAAACAAATGTTGTGCCATACTTCCAAAAATCATGGAAACAGTGAGAGAGTATTTGCATCGCATGCATCATGAGTGGCCCTGCTGATCGACTGGTGTGCAGGATATGCTCGTCCTCATATTGGCTCTGGTATTCTGCAACCCCGGCCTTGAAATTAGCCACAATAGCCTGCAGTTTTGATTTGGGTAGCATGTGCATTTTGGCGTACTGGTCCCAGTGCCAATTTAATTCAGTCAGGGTGTGCTTGCTGGTCATTCGGAGTGTGGAACCGTATGGAGAATCCCTCCAGCTTTCCAACGTGGTCGAAGCATCGTGGAGAGCCTGGCATTGGGAAACCAGCAGGGCAAGCGAGTCCTTCTCCAAGTACAGATGAAAGAAGATGTTGAAGAGATGATTGGTGGGCTTTTTATCGATAATCAGAGACAGCAGCAGCACATTGCGGGCTGGAGCATGATTTAATATAGGGTATAGTTTCTAATTGAAAGGTCACAGACCAAGCACGGCGGGCTCAAAATCTACGCATGTGAAGTCGAGCTTCCGAGTTGCTGAAGAGCATGATTCAGCTAGATTCCGTTTGAAATTCAAGCAAGTCACTCACCAGCATCATGTTCACAAAAGAGAGTGAACAACACGTTTCGTGGATCTCCGCAACCGAGAAGGAGAAGATTGATATCTTTGTCGGGATGTACATCTCGAGCAAGCGAGACAGCAGAGGTGTTTCCGATTGGATAGAAATAGCGTTTCCCGGGCCAGAATAGAGGATGTGCCATGGTAGGTGGTAGAAGGAAGAACGAGAGCGTCGTCGTGTAAGCCTCGTGTCCTCTGTGGGCATTAGTGTGGATACTTGCCGTTATGCTTCTCATGATCGCCGGTCGGTACGAAACGGTCCGAACCCAGTAGTTAATGCTCGCTATCTACGATAGAGGATTTTTGCCACATTGGCTCAAGTTCGCGGAAAATTATGTTTTGCATGTAGTTCATGTTTGTTCCACTGTTTTTTTTTTGGTAGTTATTTCCCAGGACACTCATCACATGACCTTTTCTTATTGCCGAAGGGCAAATTGCTATCACCACATGACCTTTTGAGGTGCACCTTCACTCTCTTTATAAGATTATGCTTCTCTGTCCGTCTGAAGCCATTTAAACCCCGCCATCTCCGCTCCTCGGCCTCATGCCGATCTTTTTAGATCTGTCATCTGACAACACAACTACGCCGACGGCCAACTACAGGCACCTGCCGACTCCTTCGCGCTGCTTCGTTTCCCCTTTCATGCCGGCCATCTCCATCCAGCCGGCATTACAATGATGAACAGGTCCTGGTCCACGGCGCTGGTCAACTAGGCGCCCAGCGGTTCTTTCTACGTTTTCAAGTCCGGCGACCCCCACACTTTTGGCGTTCAGGCATTCCAATTCCAAACAGTTCGCCCTGATCCTTTTCTCTTTTCATGTTCCAGCCTTCGGGCATTTCAACTGAAGACATATGTTCTTTTATAACATCCTGGTCCATTGTGATGCCTAAATAGCGCCCATTTTATGTCCGGAATTCTAGCGTTCAGGTTTCAAATTCCAAATCTTTCCAAGAACGTGCAGGCAGTACAAAGTCCAAGATCAACAAAAGGGGTAAAATTTTAAATCAGGGCGCCAGGCAGATTGGGGCGCTAATTCGAACGCGCTATCATGCAGGCAGTCGAAAAACCAAGATCAACAAAAGAGGTGATATTTAATACGGGCCCTAGGCAGAGACAAACCGTGCTGGGCTTCGCTCCGACAATGTAGGAAGAAGAACAGACAAATAAAAATTTGTACATGCGAGGGGATGAGGTAATATTACAACGCTGCCAGAAATTTGCCAGAGCCTAAATGAATAGTGCTCATCCACCTGTGCGGGAAGCGGCTAGGAAGAACAAGAATGTGGCATGAAATCAAGTGAAATAAACATAGACAAAACCCGAGCTACTTCCGAGCACTGATTAACGCCAGAGAAGCGTAACTGAGCAATGAGTCAGAGCTGTGAGTCTAGACTCAAGGTTGTCAGCCGTCATTGCGGAAAATTATCAGCATCGTGCAAGAGAGGAGCATTGATTCCAAAGATGTTCGAAACAAAATTTGATCAAGATGGGGGTTGAACACAGTCTGAGAAAGATAGGCAGCAGGAGATTGGCAAAAATTATTCCGTTCCTTCAACATCAGGAGAGACTGCATTGGGTCATGAGCAACAGCATGATCTGGGAAACGAACTTGAAGGAATTCAAATCTCCCTGCGAAGTCAACGGAATCGCTTCCAGTGCCAGCAGAGGGTTGAATGATTGTGCACACATTGCAGATGTTATCGGTATTGGGTGAAGTTCAACTGCATGATTTGAGAATTCCAAGGTGGCCCTGAGACCACGGATGAGCTGAGGTGGGGAAGAGTGTTCGCCAGCACCAAAACCATATTTTTGGTGATCGTTGGTCAAAACACAATTGACAGTTGGCTAGGTTGGACCGTTGAATCCACGGGGACGCCAGAAGAACCAGAATCTTGAACAACAGTGGAAAAAACCCAGTTGCGAGTGAGGGACTGCACCATAAATCAAATAGGAGAGGGAAAAGCGAAGTGGCATGGGACGAGGACACTCGGGAGTCGGGTTTTATTTGTGTGACGGTGATGCGGCCGCTGTGATAATTGTGCAAGAGCCCTGTGACCAACGAGAGAAATAACGGTGGCACAGTCAGAAAACTGTTGCGAGAGACTACGCAGAGGGTCGGCTGAGATATTCAAATTCAATGCCCTTGGTATGCAAATGGGCAGAAAACGGTGGGGATAAAACTGATGGAGAAATTTCACCGCCGAGCAAATCGTTCAAGAACAGTCAATCGTATATCACTTCACTCTACTTATAAAATTACGTTTCTCCGTCTGTCCGAAGCCTTTTAAACTCCGCTCATCTCCGCCGATGCCGTATCACCGTGGCAGCTGGCCGCTCGGTTTCCGAGTCCTCTTTCTCGTAGGCACAGCGCCAAGCAATCTTTCGGCATTGGCGGCATGCGACGTCACCCTTAACACACGTTGCGGTAACTTTGACAGATGCCTCCCACCACCCCGCAACAAAGGTTGCCGCGGCGAACAAGTAAGCATGCAATAGGAACGGAATGCTTTTTAAGCTCTGCTTTTAATTTATTATTTCCCCACCTCCTTGCCGGATTTCCAAAGTCTTCAAACATTATTGTTCACTTTCCTCACTGCTTAAATGGACTTTGTGAAGACAAATATTGGCTCTCTTAGTGGGAAGGGGATGTGAGGCCGCAAAACGGCCGAACATTGTAAAAAAAAAAAGTTTTGGTACGAATAAATTGCAAGGAAGGGGATGGGAGGCCGCGAAGCGGCCGACCAGCCCCTTGTGTAGCTTAATAAAGTATTACAAGATGGAATTCAATTCCCCTCATGCATCCCACTCGGTTCAAAGACAATGCTTAGTTGACGTAGACAGTCAAAACCTATTATATTGGTCCCCCGAGGCTCTGTACCCTACGAGCCCATCCCTGATTGAAGAGTCGGCCTTCAACGGCATCAGTAAATAATATTCAGACGGTGTAGGAACACTTACTGAATCCAAATAAGAGTGATTTCTATATATATTTATGGGCTTCAAAGGCTAATAAGGCCTTGCTCAACATCAATTCAGGGGTGCGTGACACAAGTCACATCGTTGATCTCGGGGTAAGTGGCCTGATGGCCGGTTCTGTGCTGAGTCCCATCTTCGCATCCCAGTCCCATCTTCCGCGCCGTAAAAATGGGACTCGCTCCCTGATAATGGGACTTGTCCAGTCCCACTCCTACTCATCTTGTATATACTCCTTCAGAAATGTATTATTTCACTGTCCTCTCCATTCTACTTACTGTCTAGCTCCATTTCAATCTATGATCCAGTATGCAGCGCACAGCATTTACAGCTATTTATCATTCTATTGTGACTCATAGAATGTAGAGACTTGTATGAATACCTACCTATCTCTTGAATACAGTCTGTTCTTTAGTTGCAAACCCCCATCAATATTACCTTCCCATGGTTTCAGCTCAATTCATGGAGAATCCATCGAGATATGGCCGAATCGGTTGCGAGGATCACAAAACACCCGAAACGGCCCTTTTCCGATCCACGCCTTCGGTACTGACAACGGCTGTAACTTCTAGCTTCAAGGGAATAAATCATGCAAAACTGTATTCAATCAAGTTAGTACAAAGCACTAGCAGAGATCTTATGCTTATGCAGGCATCCCTGGTAACACGGAACTGTTATCAGCCGTTAGCGAGGGGCTAAATGGTATAAAAAGCGGCTACTTCAGGCACCGAGGCCACTTCGACTTTACTCTACCCACTCTGGTCAAGATGAAGTTCGCTAACAAGGCAAGTAGCCTCGAATCCTGTGCTGATGTCGCTTCTCATACCTTCCAGCTTGTAGTCATGCTTTTCGTCGCTGTCGCTACCGCCATTCCTGCAGAGATGTTGAAGCGCGAGGTATAGTCCTGCATTTCTTTAAGAGTCCCAGTGCATCGACATATTAGCAGCCCGGCAGTTCCTTTGAATCGGAGGCCAGGAATTGCCTTTTCCTCTGTGACCCTGTTGATTGCGTAAGCGCTATCATGCTTTCAACAATGTATTCGGGCTAATCAGGGCCTACTCCAGGGAGATCGTCCCGTCACGTTTCGCGACTGCTTTGGCAACCCTTGTGCTTGTGGGGATTAAAGCATTGTCTGCACATTGTGCTGCTCTTCCCTTTGAATATATATCCTGACATGTCACACTGCACCGTATATCTGGCACCTTGGGTGTACTTGCAGTCACCCTTGGCCGACTTGACCGCGTGGACTGAGATAGCATTCGAAACTGCTGCGAGAACTGTGTTTGCGGGAAACTCCATGGTGAATATGGATAGTGGTTCCAGTCGCCTTATAAAACGAAATTCTGCGCTATTCTGAATTAGAGGTTCAAACTGTCCCGTCGGGTGCAGATGCAGTTTCGAAAGCGCGTATTTTGGGATGCGATGAAGGACCATCCAGGAGCCCACCGGCGAGAAACCGGGAAAGCGTTCAATATAGGGTAGAGAACCGAGGCTCCAGAGGTCCCCCCTTAAGAATGGCTGACAGAATACTTATTATGAATCGAAGAGAGATGGTCATAGCTGGATAGATTACCGACGAGCAGCAGTAAGTGATGCGCACATCCACGCTTTATCTCAAGTAAGAGCCCGCATAGGTCGAGATTAATTCACTGGATAAAATTTGAAGGATGAAAGCCCTCACTGGGTGATCCTTAGTTCAAGACATTTTCAGTCATTAATTTGAGGTCATCCCGACTGAACAAAGCTTTGAAAAATGTTCTGACTCGTCGTAGTATGCGTCTGATTGACGGTGTGAAGGCAGAATGGATGAGCAGTACAGCATACAGAGTATAGTGCTGCAGATGCCACAATCTAGACTGTTCCAGAGTCAGGTATCAGGAGCGCCCGAAGGGGCTTAGTATAGTTTCAGTGCAAGGTGCACGCTTGAACGCCGACCGGGGACCTCGTGGTAACACGTGCATTCGATTGAGCAGAGGAGCCGTGGTTCTGAGCTTATTATGTCAATTTCGGTGTCTTGAGGAAGCACCGCGGGTATGTGAAAGGAGGCCCCTCGTTGTAAGTGTGATGAAGGTGATGATGGGAGTTGAAAATGAGAGTAGCAGCAGCGATGAAGCCAGATACTGAGATGTGGAAGTTTCCGAAACACGGTCTAAGTCAGATATTTAACAGCTTGAAGATAGATAGATCCAGTATTCCCTGTTTCGTACCTTGGACAGCAGATAATTTTTGCGAAGACTAGATTCAACTTTGGAGGAGACGAGATTGTCCGTGGATTGAGACGTATCAAACGATCGCGGCGGCCTGGGCGTTTCAAGGGCAGAAATACCGGGTTACGGCCGTGTCGGTCGGAGGTGAATCTAATTCGCAGATAGATGAGATCGTCCGTGGATTGAGGCGCTTCAAATGATCGCAGCGGCCGGGCTGGGCGTTTCAAGGCAAAGCAGAAATGCCGGGTTACGGCCGTGTCGGTCCTAATTCGCAGATAGATGAGATTCCCACCGGTGATTGCCAAGTTTTGGCTCGTCGGAGGTGCAATTCGAAACTCAGCGTATCCGAGGAATATTCAGATGAGCTGAAATCAAACCTGTTTGCTGAACTGAGACTAATTGAATGAGCTTTGATTTCAGGTCAACCGAAACCCAATTCGATATCTGGGGTTTCAGTTTGTACCTCAAGCATGCCGAAACTTGGCAAGCATGCTCATAGGTGCTGGGACAAAGACAAGAGAAAGAGAGAGCAAAGAACTTGCATGCATGGTCGAGGTTCCCAAGTTTCGGTGCACCAGAGGTGCTATCTGAAAGTTTAAATATCGGAATAAATTTCTGTAGGATCGAAATTAAAGCCGATCGTGGGACTGAAATCCGTGGAATTAGGTTCTGTTTCTGTACCACCGAAATTTATTCCGATATATGAGACCTCGAATAGCACCTCGGACGTGCCGAAACTTGACCATCACCGCTGTGATTGTCCGTGGATTGAGGCGCGTCAAATGATCGCAGCGGCCAGGCTGGGCGTTTCAAGGGAAAGCAGAAATGCCGGGTTACGGCCGTGTCGGAGCCGGTGTGAACCAAGTGAGCTGGGCTTTCGGGATCAATGAGGTCGAGCAGAACGAAGAAGGATGAAGACGCCTGGAGAAATGCTGTGCATATGCAGCATATAAGAACAAACTGAAAGAAGAACATGAAGGATTACAAATTCCTTGTATGCGGACCAGGTAGAAAAAGAAGACGCGTGTGGACACCGCAGTTGATCGAAGGCGACGTTTCGGAACGTCGGTGTTTTGAAAAAAAAAAAAAATTGCAGAGGTGTGAGTGGAGTACCGGGCTCAGGCTCGGAGGACGCATAATAAAGTCAAGTTGCTGCGGGGGAAAGGAGTAGCGGGGGCGTAGTATGGATGGAGGATGCTTTTGAAGAGTTGATATAATACTAGAAAGAAACAGACAGAGCAGCAAGCAGACGCCGTCACGGTGCGTATTGAAAATTCCGAGTTTTAAAAATTTATTTTTAAACTCGGTTTTATCTCCGTTTGCCCGCCAAAGTGAGGGTGTTTTGTGTCGAGTGACGTAGAGGCTTCGTGTTGGAAACGTTACTATTTATGGTAATTTCTGCTGATCTCCTTCCTTAAGGAGCTTTAGCTTACTCGTTCTTCCTTACTATCATATATGGCTTACACCTCCTTCGTTACTGTTGATATGTCTTCGGCCGAATTTCCGACATGAGCACGGGCCTTAATTGTTAAATGTTTCCGAAGCATGGTACAAAAAAAAAAAAAAAACTGGTGCTGGGTACAACGTGTCATTCACCCCGGTACTCTAGAACTTGAATACTTCGTATATTAAAGAGATCCCTCGTATCAGATTGTTCGTGTTTGCCATCACGTCGGATCGCCTTTTTCCGAACCACGTTCCCAACCATGCTTGATTTGGGCATTTTTTCTCTCCAAATGACCTCGCCGATCAGTCTCAGGCATCTAGAAACTCCGGC
The DNA here is from genome assembly GCA_029204075.1 of Mycena capillaripes. Classification (NCBI taxonomy): domain Eukaryota; kingdom Fungi; phylum Basidiomycota; class Agaricomycetes; order Agaricales; family Mycenaceae; genus Mycena; species Mycena capillaripes. The sequence goes on from JARHKZ010000046.1 coordinate 546,189, forward strand.
CACTATTTCTACAGCCGAGAATATCGCGCTGAAGTCCCGCACAACAGGAACAGCCCTGTCTGATCCTCTTTTGCTCCCCCCCGGGTCATTGATGCGGCGAAGTCTGTCCAAGCCAACGCGTCGTAGGGGATTACTTTACTCGTATCTTATGCAGATGCCCTAATTTTATGTGCGCATGTTTACATTCTTCTTTTTCTCCCACTCTCTGCCCGGCAGCTCCCATATGTTAATCCTATTGCCGATCTTATTCCTCATTATTTCACCCTATCTGATCAACCGTTCAATTTCTGCAAGAAAGGAAACACTTCTTGAAATCTCTCTTTCTTAAACGCCCTTATCATGCACCTTTCTTCTCATTCACTTCCTCATTCCATTAACTCGGGCACCACGCTTTTGTCTGCCCATTTATTATCCGCACGTCAAGTTTGGCCTTCGGGGCCAACCACTTACGACACGCTATTCCTTTTAGACTCGGAGGCGCCCCATGCCGTGCATCGAGCGCTCAAGGAACCTTTTTTCTCAACCACGTTCCCTGCTCCAGGACATTGGCTCAGGCGTTATGGCATTATTCTCCTTCTGGGATACGGAAATTCCAAGCCGACCCAGCCGATCACATTTTAGCTTGGGAAGAACTCCGGCATACTCCATTCCGCTCCACATTCGTGCGCTCAGGACCCGCTCATAAGGAACGTTGGTCGGATCTTCTTTCGCTCTTTACGTCGCACCATCTTCCTTCCCTTTCGCTACGTTTCTCTTTCTCACTACGCCGCCTGAAGTTGGTCCTTCCCTCGGTCAAGACCCAGCAAGTATCGCAAATTGGGACTGCTGCCTCTTCAGGTCAATCCTACCGCTTCGGATGCGCAAAATTACGACATGTCTCCTCTCAAAATGAGCAAGACATAAGACCTCAAGTCGTCTAGGGCTTTCAGAGGCTTGGTTAATGACAGCGCTGGAGAATCCACTGCAATCGCAAGAATTTTCCGAGACACTACAAGGCCTCGACCTGGACGTGCCACTCCTGTGTGGAATCAAAACATCCTTCAAGTCGTGTAACACCCTCGGGCGTTTTGGCAAAAAAATGCCATCCTGCAATTCATATCGATGCCGACAACGGTCCTGTCTGCTGCTATGGTGCTATGGTCCTTTGCGTTCTCTCGCCAACATGTAAACAGCTTGCCGCGAGCGATGAACGTTGGCCGTCCTCCTTTCGTCTGCTGCACATTTGTTCGTTCTTGGGCATGGTCTCTCAATTCTGGGAAGCCTCCATGTCTTGAGCACCTTCCTCGACAATCGAACGACGCCCCAATTATTGGATTCGCCCTTATATTTCGTCCGGCTTCAAGAAGTCTTCAATAACGGCCTTTCTTTCCCCGACACGTTGCACAAGTTCACGCACAATATCACGCTAGAGGTATGCTTCTTCTACAACGCTTTATTTACGCATTTAGTCTGACGCAGCGTGTCTCTCTACTGCAGAATTTTACGCCGCTCAACACTGTCGTGAGGGTATCAACCTGAAGATGGGGAGGGCGCTCGACGACCCTTATTCTGTGCGTTCCTTCCTGCTCTGTCTCGCCCTCCGTTGATACCGCCAGGTCTACTTTTCGGCAGGTAATACCATAATTCTCCACCCAGATTTTCGGCCTCACTCTGTGACGAGTACACCACGCCAAGGTGCGCATGAGCTTTTATACTCACTAGCCCTCTGATCGCACCCGCAACCCCGGCGCTCCATGCGTAGGGACTCGGACTCAGGTATGTGCAGACTTGGGTATTTCTGGGCAGACCACTGTGGGGTAGCCGCAACTGACTTGATCTCGCGCAGTCCTCAAAATGACCAGACGTCTCTTCCCTGATGTGTTTGACATTTGCGAGTCTGAGCCTTCAGGGGTTCGTTACTTCGCAAATTATCGGTGGCCATCGACACGCTCTGGCTGGGATTTTGTTCACTTTGTGACGTTCGGTGCTCGTCATTCTCCACCACTGATGTTCATGTCCACTACTTTGGATAGGCATGCCTCTGATTCTTCTGACCGTCTTTTTTATCGATCACGCGCATCGCAGAATCCATATCTGTCAGTCTGTGGCCCAGTTCTACTTTATGTGTTTCAGTAGTGACAATATGTATGTATTGAATGGCTCCACAATCGAACCAGCTATTTTGCCAAGCTTTTCCGACCGGACAGTGCCCGCGACAGTCAGGATGCCGCCATTGCATCCGACACGGCTTTTTCGAAAGTTCAATTAATTTCACCATCAGGAAAAAACGCCATGGTAACGTAGCGCACCGTAGCGCAAATACCCGTGGTAGCCCGGTATACTAGTCCCCTATTTGATAGCCCATCATAGCCACATGCCAAAGCTATGATAGCCGTCCGTAGCCTTCACGCGTAAGCTCCGTAGCCCTCCATAGCACCCAATAGCCCTACCAGAAGATATTGTAGTCCTTGGTAGTGCTCAGTAACCTTCGATACCTCTCATAGATCCCATAAAACAATGAAATAAATAAATATTATGCATTCAATTCAAACCACGACATACAAATAGGCAAGTATAAGGTACACTGGAGAACGGAAACACACCGTTCTACAGGCAGCGCTCGTGCCAAGTGCCAAGCGTGCACTCGCCGATACTAACCTGCTCGTGGACATGGGCTTCAGGCCAGTCGTTGTGGTTCTGCAATCAGGTGGGTCTGGGCGTCGCCGGCTGCTGCGCGAGGGGGATGGGCAGGTGGGGGCGGTAGGGGTGGCGGAACGCACGTGGTGGATGGGGGGGGGTCGTTGGCGGGCTCTGTACGTCCTCGAAGCTTTTTGGACCCGAGCAAGTGGAAAGCTGGTGGGGGAAATGTAGCAGCGCTTGAACCTGCAAAGAGACAACACGTGTCAGAGCTAGAGCATTTAAAACATACTATCGATCACCGAATATATACTGAGGCGGGACAGCGAAGTCGGGAGGACCACGGAGGAAATGAAAGAAGGCGTGAGTCTCCTTGTGATCGCCAACGATCATAGAATAAGCTGGGCGTGAGAGAAGACAGCGTGGCAGCAGCGGACTACGGCGCGAGATTGGCGGGAGAACGGAGGTACAGCTTTGAGACTTGAAGATCTTGAAGGGGGTTTCTTGGCTCGGACCTTGATGTGTCTTGAGAGTGAGCTTGCTACCGCTTGCGATGTCTTGAAAAGAGGGTGATAGGGCTTGAAGTGTCATGAAAGAGCGTTACAGATGCTGAATCTGGCTGGAGGAAGGCTGGAGGTTTGTATCTTGAAGCTAGAGGGGGACTTGTGGCAGGGTTTTGGGTGCTAGCGGACGGGCGACAAGGGGAAGACGACGACGAGATGGGGGGGAAAGAACAAGGAGCGACATCAACCATCTGTCAAACAATCACGCAACCGAGCACGTGTCGGCGGACTTTGAAATGGACTTAGAATATTTCTTCAGTTGTACCAACCAGTTGTGATTTACAGTGAGAACACTTCTTTCTTATTCTACCTTGTTGCACTACGCCCAGGCCCTACAGATGGTACGCTCTCATCAGACAGCACAAAACAGTTGCTTGTCAAATCGCGGTTACTTGGCGCTACTGATCCGCTGTGGGCGGCTATCAAGGGCTACGGATCTTCGGTGTATGGCTACCAGGGCTATGGTGGGCTACTGACCAACAGCAGAAGGCTATCGGTGCTATCGGCCCTCTGAAGAATTGCTTTTAACTAGGTAGCAAATTGTTTTTTCCTGATGACGTGTACTCCACAGTAGTTCCTGAATAAAAGACAGCTTCTCAGAATCTTAGAATGCCCACGCCGGAGCGAAGCGACGGCATATCTTGTATTATGTTATTTGGATGTGGTCTAATTATGAAAGCGCAACGATCAGGTAAGGCCTCGAGATCGAGGTTGTTACTAGCTGATGTCTTCAGCTTCCGTTTTGTGCAGTGTGCTACGTCGAGGCTTGCTGGAACCAAATGGCGGCCGTGAGGCCCAGAATCCAGGTATATTGAAACTGGTGATAAGCAGGATATTGAACCACCCGTGAAATCACTTGTTTTTGCGATTTTCATACTTCCAATATCCTGTATATCGTGTTTCTACGGTATCGACTGGCTTTCCATAAGAGGCCAGTATCACCTGAGTAATGGGATGATGTTCCTGAGTAATCAGGAGTGTCTCTGGCAAGTGCTCACTCTGAAACATGTAGGAGACGGTGTAGCCCAACCAAACATATCAGTTGTATCACTGGTTTCCGCTGTTTCTGCTGTTTCCCAACATCAGATCAAGTGGTTTCCGATGTATTGAGCATTTCGGTGTGATTCATTGAGGAAAGCATGCCAAGCATAGTTGCAGGTGACATCGGAACTACCGTTCCGGCTGTTCCTAGTCAGCGGCTATGTCGGACATGAGTTCACGGGTATAATAACTGCCGAGTCTTGTGATCGTCGATCTCAGAACCATAGCAAATACCGATGGGGATAGTCAACTCTAATTCCTGTTGGTCTCCTCTCATGGTTTCCTCGAAGTGGGGTATTTTTTGAAAGCTATAGACAAGGGCTACAAGGTCCGACTATACCGATTCAAGGGATACTTCAGGAACGGAAGTTCCACAACTCAAGAAACACTTGGCAGTCATGGTTTCAAGTGCCCATCACGACGCCATGTGCAAGATATTACCAAGAAACGGTCGGAATATACCGGAATGACGACTTCGAGCTCACCGACCAATGGGACACTTTGTATATTATATTGCTACACGGATACACGGAAAGAGGACGGATAAACGGACAATGTTACGTGTTTCTTTTATTGTCGTAGTCATATCATCATTTGTATAAGTAGTCAGAGTAGTTTGGGGTACGAGAGAGCAGTTTCCTCCGGGAAGCCTCTCAACATAGTTCACAGAACAGTTTCCTACGGGAAGCCTCTGAACGCAATTTGAGTTTCACAAGTCTTAGATACTTGGGAAGGGCGAATTCCGTAGAAACACAAGGAATAGGATTGGATTTTCACTTTCGACTCAACACTTTTACGTGGATACGTGAGGAACTGGACATTGGATTTGGATATTTGATTTGATTGGATACTGGGACTGGGATACTGGACTTGGACTTGACTGGGACTTGGAATTTGGATTGACAACACGCTTTTCGAACACACTATCGACACGGATCTTCGGGACACGCACTGGAAACTGTAGAAACATCACTGTTTCTTACGTTTCCTAAAACTGTAGAAACATCACTGTTTCTTACGTTTCCTAAAACTTGGTTATCATATATCGGATCATCATCGCTCGCAACAGTTGTATCCTTTGGATCTTCAGTTTCGCTCGTATCAAAAACACAGCATTTCGTACAACATTTACTTTGAACAATTGGCTTTCCCATCAACCTTTCTAAGGCTCTGAAACTAGGGACTGACACTCATCAGCTACCTTGGAAGTAACTGAAACAGCTATCATACATCGTCTCTGGTGTTGGTTGTGGATAGACTCAATCTATCTCATCCAATATTGGTTTTGTTGTTTTGGTTTTCGTTGTTTCTTGTGTTTCCACACTAGGTTCCAAGCTCGCACATCACCGGGTGGAAGCCGATTGGCTTCCCGGCGCGATGTGGGTTCCTGGGCGGGATACCCGAAAGCCTAGGAGGAGACGACGCAGACCGACCAGGATCCCCGATCAAAGTAGGAGGCAACGAGATAGCAGCAAGCTCACAAGGTGGCTCCGCCTGGGAATGAAGTGTGTTTCACCCTGCTGGGCAGACACCTCTGAGCTTACAGTAGCCGCTGTAAATGGAGGGCCAGAGAACGAGTAGATTGAGAGAATGTTATCTACAGTGACAGGTGGTTGCGTGAATGATCCAATAGAATGTTGACCAGCGATAGTTGAGGCTGATGGGCCCTTGTATAATCCACACCAAAGGGTGTTTGGAAAAATAATGTCAAAGAATGGAATGCCGCTAGGCGGTTGGAACACCCATTGGTGGTTGGATCAATAGAACACCAATGGGTGGTTGGATCAATGGAACGCTGTCAGGCGGTTGGATCAATGGAATGCCGCTAGACGGTTGGAATACCAATTGGTGGTTGGATCAATGGAATGCCAGTAGGCGGCTGGAACGCACGTGTCGTGGGGGTTTTCCACAGATCACCGGCAAAGTTAGTGTCATGCATCACCGTGGGGCAAAGTCCACAGGCCACCAGCACATAGGGGAGGAAAGCATAGAAGAGCGGTTGTCGCATTGGAAGTACCCATAGAGAGTAGACACCGCTCAGAAGTAAAAATAGGAGTCATTCGCAAGCTCTTGGTACAAGCATGAGGTGGTTTCAGCCAGGTCTAGGGAAGCCAGAAACCAAGAAAAGCCTGAGCAAAGCAAGAGAAGACTCCAGGAGCTCCAGATCCAGAGAGCATGTTGTCGTCAAGACCAAGGGGAGACTCCTTGATCGCCGACTCCGCTGTTGCACAAACCCTGTTTGTGTTCATCACTCGTGCCTCGATCAGGCCAAAACGTCAAGTTGTTCCTTGATGCAGTGTTATTGTTCGATTTGGTCTTCTAGTCCAAATATGTACATCTAAATGTGCGCTTGTTCCGCGCTCTCCTTACATCACATCCTTTGGCCTCAGTTAGCTCGTTGCTGTTGATGCTGTTTGTTCCTCATCGACCGCATCATAATTTGTTCTGGCCTAGACGATTCCTGGAGCTTGTTAGTTTCTTTGAGTATCCTTATTTTTTTTCTGGACAGTGGACGCCGTGCGTGCATCATTGTGGCTGGCTGAATCCTGCTTTGGGGTTGGTCTAATAATTCATCGTTGTAATACTGATATTATTTGAGCAGTCTATGTGTATTGCACTGTCTGGTCAGGATAACCTTGGAACTTTCCCGTCACGTACCAGGTACAGTCTCTCGGTTTCCACACTACTTCTGCACCGTCCGCTGCTCTTTTCATCCGTGTAGGTTCACCATGTCTTGTATTAAACGTGAACCATGCTGCCGGTATGTCGGTCTGAATTTCGGTGCACCTGGCTTCTAGTGCTGGTACAAGTACGTCGTGTAAATAGAGGGAGGCGACCGCATCCAACGCGGTGTCTGCGGCAACGTTAGTTTTTACGTGGTCCAGCTCGTGTCCGCTTACAATGTTTCTGTTCTTTGGTCAGTTTGTCACTGCTCCAGTCGCTTTCATCAAGGTCTTTCTTGATCTCAAACCCCAGTACGTCGGCTACACTGGTTTTTAGCGAAAGGTTTCCGTACGAGACCTTCGGATACTTCTCTGCAAGCAATAATTTGGACACCAGGCCCGCATCCACGAGATGCCTGGCCTTGGTCCGCAGATCGTCCCACAGCACGAGTATGTCTCTCAAAATACCGACTCCCACGTTTGAAATATCTGAGGCCAGTAGTATCCTCTTCAATTCTGGCGGAAACGCTGCGGCTGGTGCTTTAGATATAACCTTTATGTTTTTCATCGATCTGATCTTTTATTTTCCACATGTTTAGGACCCAGGCCTGGTTCGCAGTTGTGATGAAGCCGATGGTCTTCCATGCTACAGTGAAATCCCGTACTAGATTTTAATTTGATGCTCTGCCAGCCGATCGTCGCAGATTTGCGAGCGGCTGAGCCAGCGGGCAAGGCATCTAGGATGTACTGTTCTTCCTTGGTTGGTCGTCTATCAGTGTACTCAGTGTCGAAGCCAACGCGACCGGCTACGATTTTTTTTCTCAAGACATTGTTTGCGTGTGTCTCAGTTGTTATGTACATGAGGGCATGGGTTGGTTCGTACGGCTTTTAACATGGTGAGTTGGGGTATTTTCATTAATTTTGATCTGCTCACTGGAAGGGTGGTAGATGGATCCTCGGTCTGCTGCCCAGACATTTCATGGCTCAATCTCCCCGGTCTTTGTACGCTCGAGGTCAATGTGCCGACTACTATGGACGTCTGGTGCCTGTCCACATGCACTGCGCTGCTTTCCATCGTCCACTAGAATAGCTGAGGTACACTGAATACTGGGCAAAATAACGTAGTTCTTGGATATGTTGTGTATGGTAACTACCGCCAGGGGATGGGCCATTCCCCTGGGTGATATTACCACTTATACTCATTTAACACACACTTAATTGAGGATAATATTTGTGTACCATCATAAGCAGAGCTCACTATGCGGATTTGGTCCAACACCTGTCTGTGAGCCTTGCAGTCCCCTAGCAATAGCCTGGATGCACAACATATCCAAGAATTAGGTTATTCAGCCCAGTATTCAGTGTGCTACAGCTGTTCTAGCAAAAACCTTGAATTTTTTGAAAGAATTCCATTATGTAATTACATCAAAAAAAAGCCGGTACTCCATCCCCTGCGGATTTTCAGCGCGACTCCAACGCGCCTACTCCCGAGGTAATCCGATCAAAATTGAAGTTGTGGCGACTGTTCTAGTCAAAACTGTCCAAAAAAAAAAAAGAGGCCCGCGCCTTATGTACCGCAAACTGCTGTAATGTGCACAATTTCCAACAATTCAACTGTGGCAACCTCATTCTGAGTTTCGGGGTTTGCCCCGGCTTATTGCAGCTTTCTTGCCATCATGTGCTGTACAATGCAACCACATGGTCGAGATTAATTCGCTGATTTTCTTCGTACTCCGATCATCACTCGGGCCGCGGTCCCTCAACTTCCTTCAACAACTCCTTCCTTAGGCTCTACACGCAATGGGTCCAAATGTTGTATTATTCAGCTGTATTCATGCCCTTGCACTTTTCGAAGTCATATTCTGCCAGTGCCGCTACTAGTACTTAAATCTGTCATTGTTGGTCTTTTTTTTTTTTTGGGGGGGCGGGGGGACGGCTTGTGCGCATCGTTGTCTCTGTTCTGGTTTTGGAGTAATGATTAGTTGTTATAAATTTAATGTTATTTAAGCAGTCTATAATTTAAAAAAGAAACAACTCGGATACGCCATGCGCAACAATGGTCCTCAAGCCCATGTGTGATTATGGAGCAGCCCCGCTGCGGATTAAAAATGTGGCCTTTCCTTTCCGGACCTTGCGAAGGGCCATTTCGGACCAATGCGGGACCGGTTGCATGCAGGGAGCTTACTTTCAAGTTGAAAGGACCTGAAGAAACAGATGATGAATGTTGGATGACAGGCGAGATAAGAAGCCCACATCATCAACCGATCGATTAGGCAGCCAAACACTCGCACATCATAGCATCATCTTGAAAGCTGATCTGCTCAATCATGCCATGTCCACCTTTTTCTTCGCTCGTTCATCACAGGGCTAGTGGCATCGGGATGCCTGCAAGACACCCAACTCTGGCTCTCTGTCTGCCGGCACCGCCTAGCCGTGCCATTCGAGCTGTGGACCAAAGCGCAACTATATCCAGCACACTCAAAGCTCCCAGCCCGTCATTCACATCGCCCGCAAATCCGCCAAAATCAACCTCCGCACTGTCTTTAAGGCACCTTCGCTTTCTCTAGATACCTCTCTATGGATCACGTACCAAGCACCGCTTCCTCATTACAAGGTACATCCATTACATTCGCATTCACCCGTAATTTTGGCCTGCCCCTCCGGATGTTCCGCTGCGACCCAATTTCTCGGGCTGGTAGCCTCGGCGCTGTGTGGGCAAATTTTTTCTTGGCCTAGTGAGAGTTACGCGTCTTTGTATGTGAGCGATGCTTGCTCCCAGTTTAACCATCATTTTTCATCATCAAAATGGCCCACCGGCACTGATTGACTGACAGACCTTTTGATTACAAGTTTGCAACATTCGCCACAGCTAGTCAACATTACAACCGTACAAATACATGACAAATCTTTGTATTTACAACCCATTCAAGACTGCCTCAGAGTTAATTGAACGAGCTGGAAAATGAGCCCAAATTATCCATTGCAGGTGTCTGAAATTTGACTATAGGGTATTATCTAATGACCTCAACTGGTTCTATCATTTTTCGTATTTATGTTGAGTTGGAATAGCAGTTTCCGGGCGTGGCAGAGAACGAGCTGGCTAGCCGGCGATGTGGGAATGGCTACTTGGCTAGCATCCGATCTATCACGGAAGGCAGGTCAACGGCATGCCTTGATGACTAGTCACTGACTAGTCGCCGTCAATGACTATTGACTAGTCACTCAAAGGTGGTGACCCACCAACACTGTGGGAAACTTAGATTTTTCGTTGTGAAACACTGATGACCATTCCCGAGGGCATCTCAAAGCCAGAATTCATTTGTGACTGCCCTATGGCATAAACAATGCACTTCAATTATATCATGGATTTAAATACCCCTTTTGATTCACTGGAGGGATTAGAAATGAATTCTGGCTTCAAGATGCCCTTGGGAATTGTCATTAGTGTTTCAAAACAAAATCTAACTTTCCCAGGGCCATATCTCTAGTGCTACAGCAGTTAGAGATGGACACGGATACAGGTTGGGGTATGAAACTGTCAACCCGGACCCGTAGCCGGAACACCCAAACCCGAACCCCCGGGTTTATGGGTTGATTACGGGTTTCGGCTAGCGAGTTCCAGACGTGATCCGGGCCTCGGCATCTCCTTCCAACAACGCACGTCTGGGCACAACATTTTAATGGGAGAATGTCAATGTTACAGGTAAACTCAGACCTCACACCCAGTTTTCCACCAACAAAACTCAATTTATTCATGTTTTTACAGTGAATTTTCACGGTATGCCGTGCTTGGTACCTGGGGGCAACCCGCGGGTTTCGGGTTTGGAAGACTCCCGACCTGCGACCCGTTCCCGCCCGACCTGACCCGGAAACCCGACAGGTTTACCCGAACCCGCGTTCTCCTCTAACAGCGGTTCTGCGTGAAAACATCTAAATTTCCGTATATGGTAATTTAAATGATGCCATCAAAGGAATACTGGCATGTGGTGTCCTCCGAAATAGCTGTGCAAACCGATTGGTTATATTTTCAAGAGAATTGCCTCAGATTTGAGCTCACACCAATAACATTGTTGAACACGGACCTCCCCCCCCCCCCCCCCCCAAAAAAAAAAAAAAAAAAAAACCAGGCCACGCCCTAAGTTCCGCAAAGAGCTGTAAAAGTTCGGGAGTCGGGAGCTACATTCTCTGAATGTGATGTCAGAATGATATTGGTTGATACTGACTGCTTATGGGGTCTACAACGCCGGGAATCAGGGACGGCAAAACCATTGACAACGGTTACGTGGAGAGGAGAGCTCTAAACAGATACAAGACATGCCTTCGCTTCGCTCCGGCAGTCTTTCTTATGTTGGATGGTATCTTTGCAATTAAAGGGAAAGAATGGAAGAATTGATAGTGCAAAATAATGAGTTGTCAACGCTGCTTCTTTCGATACATTGATATTGCCAGCCGAACTGGTACTATCGAACAAAGTACTGTATGCATAGATAGGCGAGTTCATCTGAGACTGAACATATGGACGAAAAATATCGCGGGGAAAGGTAGAACGATATGTGCGAGATTTTGTGGGAGGAGGTACAATCATGAGGAGTTAGATTGAACATCAGTATGTAAGTATGTGGCCGTGAGACCATACCCTTCGTTGCGCAGTTGCGACTGATTTCCACGTCCTGCCAAGCGAAAAAGGCGAGGTGTTCTGTAACTAACCGGCCGGATCTGGGCCCGGGAGACGAGTTACCCCTCGAGCATCGTGCACAGTGTATGAGAACGTTTAAAGCTGGAGCAAGAAAGGTTTTAAAATGCTCGGTTAATTATCAGCGGGCCACTCACCGAGAAGGGCCGGAGAACTAACCCTGTAGCATGTCACCGACCCCGCTGGAGTAGGCTCGCAATGTGGTTCATTGATGAATGTCCGAGGGACTGCTGAGCTTATGGACGAAATCAAAGGAAAACGCACCTTATCTCGAGCGGTTGTCCAGTCTGTCCCGCGGTAACATCAAAGAGGGGGAGGCAATATACAATGGAAACCGGGGAGACCTTTGGGGCTTAGGCCGACATGCTTGTTCCGAAACTCCGATCCATATTTCTGGGCGGACACGTTGATTTGAAGGCGCGCTGAGGGGACTTGAAGCACGGCAGGCTTGCAGATGGGATCCTTGATGGCACTTGAGATGGCTTGGTAAAAATTGAGGTTTTGACGACCTTTTGATCGATTCTTGGTGCTCGTTGACCGCGACATGGTATCTGCTGACACTACCGAGAAAGAGCCCAGGCTTGGCTTGAGGCAGCTTGAACATAGTTTGACTGTTGGAGTGACTTGAGGCTGGACAGGTAGCGTGAGGGTACGATTGACGAGCAGAAAGGAGACGTCAAGAAGGTGGGGGTGGAAAGATGAAGGGCGTGTGGGCAATCTGCTGTCCTGCCTTTTGAGCGGGTGTTGTGTGGCTGATCGGTGATCTCTAATTCCCCAAGCGCCCGGGCGCGTAACCTATTCTTGATTTGGAGGGTCAGCTGCCAGAAGAACACGTCAAAATGGGGGAGTTTCGGGAGAACAAACAGATACAATGTGATTCAGCACATCTGCTTAAGATATGAGTAATAATACGAGTAATAAGTGGAAACTTGCGGGCTTGAGGACTGGAGAAGCTTGGAGTGGAAGTAGTTTGAAAGGAGCTTTGAGGATTAAAGCTTGAAGAGGATTGAGTGGACTCTGTATGATCAGACAGAACTTGGACAGAACAGCAAATAGCTTGGAGAGTGCCGGTGAGCAAAACACCCAAGGGACTGATAATAGGACTTGATGAGGGGCAGATTGAGCTTGGTCTAAATGAATAGGAAAGTGGATTTCCGCTGCCACGGGAAGGGAGTCGACACCGTAGCGGGAGAGGAGAACGACGTGGGAAGGGAAAGGAAGAACAATCAACCATTTCACCCCCAAGTCCGATATTTATGTGGGGGGGCTTATGAGCTTCCGAACATCATGCACATGGTGGTTGCATGGTGGACGAGATTCTACCACGAGTAAGATAGAAAAGACCCGCTATGGTGGGCCGCAATGTCTACCGTAGATAGACAAAGTCTATGAGAGTCTATGGAGATCAATCAACTCTATCGGCTTCTACCGAGACACCGCCACTCTACCACGCGAGCCGCATACTGTAGAATTACCTTCCAATCGAACACTGAACGTGAATGCGTTGTTTGGTTCGGGCAATTCCCGACCTTGAACCTGAACGCCCGTTCAGGTTCAGTTCGGCCTTCGAATGCGTTCGAACATGATGCAATTCGGTCATCTCGGGCGGCTGAAATGTCATTGAAAATATCACACACCAAGATTTTGCAGTGCTCTTGTGGTTGGAAAAGGTATCTTACATGCTTTGACTAGTGTCGAGATGCCTACCAATGAGAAACTATCTATTCTCTTTGGGGAGGCAGCTCGGCATGAGGTGACAGCAATCCCCATGGCGACACGGCTGTCCGATGTCCGAGATTTTATAAAATCACAGGAGTCAGTACGCAGGCTTGGGCAAGTCAGATTTGTAGTAATACATCCGAAATTGCAAGGATATTCAAATTCATTGTGTTAGATACATTTGCACCGGATCCCACCGAAATGGGCCAGGTGGAGGCTTAAGGTTCGGCCGAGGCTGCCAAGCACTCTCGGGTTGACCCGCGCAGGTCCACGGTATTGCGGTGTGTTTGAAAATCTCAACCCGGACCCGGCGGACCCTTGGGTCCAAACCCGCAACTGGATCCGATACCCATGAGAAACCTTAGGACTGTCTAGGTCTGTATGCCCATGGGACTCGAAAATCTCAGCAATTGAGCCCAAGATCCCGACATCAATTATGCTGCAGCGACAAAATCATGATGTGATTGAAGCTAGAATAGATGAGTCATCTCTTCTATTGTGTGGACATGCAACCGTGATTCAAATCTACGCCACACTGAGGGAAACGGACGTAAACTCATACTGAGCCGGCTGGCTCACTCCCTGATAACATCCCTGTCAGCGATTTCAATCAGGGTATTTGGGAGGATATACGCACTCCTGGGCAGGTCCCCGGTTGAGCTTCCTCCACAACAGAGAGAAATAGCGTGGACCCAGCGGAAAAGCTCGAGATGTTGGGAATTGTGAGGCTCGTTGGGGGAAGGGGTTGTAGAACGGGGAGGCCTGGCGGAGTGAATTATCAACAAAAATTCGGTATGAGTAGCCTTGATGACAGACCGAAGTTGTTGATGAGGTACCGCCCGAAGTATTCGAGGTATGTTCCGTCCGGGAGGTCGCCGGTGGCGTTCAAGCCTGTGGGCACGGCCTCGGAGAGCCAAATCGTGATGGGTGTGTATCCTTCATGGCACCAATTGGAGTCGGCGTAGCCGAAAGGAATCGTCCCCCCTGAGGTGATGGATGTACCGGGGGCAGGAGCGGTGAGACTGCCAGCGCGCTTGAAATTGGGTGCCGCGATCACAGCGGTAAAGCTGGCGAGAGCGGTGACGCAGGTGGCTAGAAAATGCATCGAGTTGGCAAGTGACGAGTGGGCACTGGACGAAAAGTGGTCTGTAGTGTCCCCAACTTATATAGGCGTTCCTTTACGTATAGGGCTCAGGAACCGGGGTTAGGAACTGGTCAGGCACAACAGATCCGATGCGTCTTATTGATGTATCCGTACCAGTTCCATATCTCAATGTGAAGCAATCAGGGACAAAAATAAGCGAAACTCTCGGCAAGGGATATCCACAAAGATCGTGATCGGTGCCGTTCTGTGAGTCAATTAACAGTGTGCATATATTGCCTCTCTATCCCTTCGCCGATGGGCGGCATGAAAGCGAGCAACAGCTGTACTTTTTAACTTGAGCCTGGAATGGCGTCGAGAAAAGGACAAACCCCGGGACTAGTTTAGATGTTAGTCCCGCGGCAACGTCAACGGTGAAACATGGAGGTTCAATGGAACCGCATGCGGACGCATGCGTTACTACGCATCAACCACATTGAATTCAATTCGGCGGAAGTGGCCCTCATGATCCCGCTATACTCCTATGGCTTCAGACACAGACGTAGATAAAATTTATCAGGCCAACAGGTCATTTGAGACTACTGCAATAATCGTGGCAAATGACGCGAACAGCGCTTTTGCCCTGCTATAGATACACGTATGAGGACGAGTATCAACAGGATACAGGGGAACGCGCGAAGGACGTGCCTCATCTGGTATCTCGATCTCACGTGGTCGTGTATGGCGCACTGCCACAATCATGATTTCTCTCTGTCATTCAGCGCAATTATGTACCGCTTTCTCTCCGGAATTGGCTCTTCAAACTATGGCCCATGGATCAGTCGCCTCATCCAACAATGGATCCTAGAAAGTCAGCAAATACATTCCTCTTTCCGCCAAATACACAGGACATGACAATCAATGTGTTACTTCTTCATCCAGCCATAGTAGACTCCAGTCGCAGAAAATACCGCCTAGTATATTCTGGCCTTAAAAATGTTCCCTTTCACAATAGGGAGTCTGGAGCCCCAGGGACCCCTGTTCTGAGGGTCAAGTCAAATGTGGCTTCGTACTACGTAGTGGAGTTGACTCAAACGATACCTCGCATGACACTAACTCTTCCTGTGCTTCATTTCCAAATCTCGACCCATTCTCCACATATTATCTGCAGAAATCTTTGTAACTGTCAGTTTCAAAGAGCATAACCATACAATTGTCAGGGTATAGGAAGAAAGACCACTTACATATCCGATGCGCATGCTTGCGAGGCCTTTTTAAACGCCGCCTTCTCCGCTCTTCCGTTTATAGGATCAAACACTTCATAAACCTCTAACGTTCAATACATTTGCACTCGGTTCCTTTGGTCAAGAAATGAATGTCCGGTCAAGTTCGGTCGTGGGTGCAACACACCACGTAGTAAATCCGGGTCCCCGTAGTAGATTGTTATCTTTCCGCGAATAAGCTGAGGTTTGGGCACGAGATGTTTCGTACCGAGGGGTCCCAGGGCTGTGGCACAGCATTCACGAAGGGAGATAGAATGTTGAACTGGGATGATTTAAGATAAATTGCAAGTCTTCGGAGCAATGTGCCGGTTTGCGGGAAAGGCGGATTGAAATCCCCGGAGTCAGTATTGAGGTCAGTGATAGATCAGCGGTAGAAATATTTCGTCAATCACAACAAAAGATTCACATCCGGAGAAGGGAGATCCTAGGTTGCCAAAATGTCTGGAGTTGACATGCGGGATAGGCGGGTCAAGTCCCCATCAATGATTTCAGGGCCCGACGCATAGCATTCACATTGAAAGAATGGAAATGGAGCATTTTTAGAGACAGATGCCAGATGTTCGGGTCCTTCGGTGAAGTGAGAATGTTTTGCGGAATCGGTAAGGGGTAAGTTCACCGAGATGATCCGATTTGAAGCTATTCCAGCAACACTTTGCGTAAGGAGGGTCCGACAACAGTCAAAGCTGTTGAAACGGTGTTCAAGGAGTGTATGGAAGGCGGGAAGATCCCGAAACTTAATCCAACCGATGCAGCGTTAATGGGAATGGGGGTTCCTCCGTGCGGTTCGCCGGCCATTGAAAATGATGCCTAGAACCAGGGATGAACTGTAGTGGGCCCGGAGTTGGCTTGCATTGGGTTGGAAATAGGACTGTCTACGGAGCCTGACGGTCCCTGATGATAAATATCAAGGCAACAGATTCCCCTCCACTGCTTTCATTTACTGCACAATCGCAGTTTGCGCCGCGAATAATTTGTCTCGTTTGGTTTGGGTCGTCCTCAGAGGATACTTAACATGGATCAGGTTTCTCCCAGGCACCAGGAAAAAACGCACGTACTGCCACAATCCGCGAGTCCACAAAAGCATAACCCAGCGACCGCCAAGTAGAATGATATGTGCGGTCTTCAAGAATAGCCTGGGTCCAAGACGAATACGGGTAGATATAACGCTCAGGAGTTGATGTTCGAATTTGGAGTCGGTAACCATCCACGGAGCCCGAAGCTGTCTGCGGTGATAAATATTAAGGCGACCATTCTCATTTTTGCTGCACACTCGCATTTTGCCCCGCGAATAATGAATCTTCCTTGGTTTGAAGCTCGTCATGGATCAATTCTCTCCCTGGCACGAGAAAAAACGCACGTACTGCCACAGACCGCGAGTCCCCAAAGGCATAAACCCAGGGACCGCCAAGCAAACGAAATGTGTGGCCTTCAAGAATAGCCTGGGACGAATCCGGGTAGATACAGCGGGAATGCAGTGGACCAAATTAGTTGACTCATCTTGTGTGACCATCCATGGAGCCGGAACGATAAATATCGAGACAACAGATCCCCGTTCACTGCTTTCATCTCCTGCCCAATCGCATGTCGCGCAATTGGTAATTTCCCGTGTTTGAGTTGAAGCTCGTCCGACGTGGAGAATACTTGTATCGATCCGCTCAACTTCCCCCTCGACGCAGAAAAACGCATGTACTATGAGGGGGTCTTACTACGGGTGTTATTACCATCCAAGGTACAGATGGGCCGAAAAGAGGTGGGAAATCCGAAACAGGATCCAGGGGTGCAAGGAAAATTGCGATCCCTGGAGTCAAGGAAATGCGCTGGAAGGTTCAGAGCACCGAGATATGGAGGATATGCGTTGTTAGCTGAGATTTCAAGGCGATCTCGGACCGGTAGCAGGTTTTATGGAAGATACTGCCCGCAGGACCCACGCCGGCGAAGTGGCAGTAGCGAGCTATCGAGGGGGGTACAACATGCGAGGTACGAGGGCCAGATTGTTGTAGTGTCTGTCTATGAGAGACTACGAGGGTGGTAGCGGCCAGAATAGCGACAGATGGTTTAGATAGAATGCAGACGAGTAGTTGTGCAAAGCCAGGGGCACAGCAAGGGGCACAGCCTGGCCTGTAGAGTTTAGATCAGGAGGGAGTTTGCAAGCAAGAGGTAATTGCGAGGCAAACCAGTGAGGTAAATATCACAAGTACTCTAGCTTTTATATGCAGGGAATATCAAATAGGTAACAATAGTAACAGGTGAGTCAGAAGGAAATTGACATCGAACAGATGTAGATATAGTGATGGTGAAATAGAAGGTGAAATAAAAATGTGAAATAATAGATAGTTACCATGTTTCAAGCTTGTATTTCCAACATGGCCAAGGTCCTGCAGAGCCTGTGTCACAGTCAAGACTAAATCGCGTCCAATATCAAAGATAAAGGATTGGGGAGTGCGATGTGTATAGCTCGAAAGAGGATGGAATAAAAGGTTAACTACTACAGACGACTAGCTACTGTATATATACTGTTTTATCGGGCCGTGTGAACGAGAACATAAATATACTACAATAGTCTGTAACCATGTGTTGTACATGCGTTGTCCATGAGATCTGTCAAGACCTATTAATTAAATGTGTGTTCCTCATGTGAACCGTCCCTCCACCATGTGTTCTTACAAAGCGACCTGTATCCTCATGTATAAGGTGTGTTTGTCGTGTGTTTGTCCAGAACGTTCCGAGGATATTAATAAGTGCTCATATAATATAAGCGCCAAAGATTAGATAGGCACATGTTTACATAAGGCGTTGGAACGATTAGATAGTATCAAATCGTGACATTACCCCCCCTCTAGGGTCGACGTCCTCGTCGACAGAGACAAAAACACCAGTCTCTGGGATAAATAATTTCTTCGTCGAGTATGGTAAGGACTCCTCCTTTGTTTTGTATCGGCGTATGGTTTTGTCCCAAAATCCTGCCGGAAGAATCGGTAACTCCCGAATCTTGATGCCGTGCTTCTTATTATATTCGTTCAGAAGCTTTTTTACGTGCGTCAAGTTCCTTTTTGGTTCCCAAGTCCGTTCTCCAAGCGGATAATCTTTCCATCTTATCAGCCATTGATAACCACTGCCGCGTTTTCTGTGCTTTAAAATCTCCTCCACCTCATACTCCTTCTGTCCACTGATAATCTGAGGCGGTGGCCGTTTTTCCCTTCTATGCTCCGGGGGTTCCACATATGGTGTTAACTTCGATTCATTGAATACTGGATGTGACAGGTCCGTTTCAGGCAATCTAAGTCTCCAAGAGGAAGCTCCGACTTTTTCCAGAATTTCATAAGGCCCTAGCCTTAGCTTCTCTAACTTCTCCGACGGTTGATCAGTGGTTATGTCTGTTCCTTCTAACCACACTTTATCACCGATTTTGAACTCCGGTGCATCTTTACGCCTTGCATCGTAGTATTTTTTCATTGTTTTCTGTGCTTTTTCCATTGCTGCCACCGCCTCGTCACGAATCTTTTTCATTTTTTCTGCAAAATTGTTCGCAGCCTCATTGCGCGACTCAACTCTATTTTCTATCCCCTTCCAGGGGTGGTATCCCGTGTTCGCATAAAAAGGCGACATGCTCGTCGACGAGCTGACTTTATCATTATGAGTGAACTCGGCCATTGCTAGCCATTCAGCCCAATCTGATTGCCGATCATTAACATAAATACGGAGATATTTTTCAATCTCCTGGTTCATCCGTTCAGTCTGGCCGTCTGTGATCGGGTGATAGGCTGTGCTCGGGTTCATTTCTATGCCGAGCAACCGGTTTAACTCTTTCATGAATATCGAGACATATCTCGTATCTCGATCGGATATAATTTTACGTGGAACTCCGTGATATCTAATCACGCGATCTCGGGTCAACCGAGCCACCCCTTCTGAGGTAACTTCCATATTTGTTGGTTCAGCATGGATCATTTTTGTGTGTGTGTCCACCCAAACCTGAATGGCATTAAACCCATTGCTGATTGGTAATGGTCCGATCAAGTCCATAGATATGATTTGCCAAGGCCCCTCAGCAATCTTGTGTGGATTAAGCTTCCCCTGCTTATATCGGTGCACTCGTGTGCTTTGGCAGGCTTCGCATTCCTTTATATATTTCGATACTTGGTTCCCTAATCTAGGCCACCAATAATTACGTTCGATGATCTCCTGTGTGCGGTTTTCTCCAGGATGTCCGAGCAGAGGCGGATCATGGTGTAGTCCAATAATCTTATCGCGAAGTTCTTCGTTTCGTGGTACATATATTTTTCCTTCATAATAGATAACATCATCTTTTTTCTCCCAGCCTTTCATCTTTTTCTCCAGCGCCAGCTTTACGCTTTTGTCTATCTTTTTCTCCTTGATAATCTGATCCCAGATTTCTGCCTCTGGTCCCTCTAGCACTATGTCCTGTGCTCGGAAATATTCAGGCTTTAGCAGCACAACATTTTCGTTGTCGTTTTTTCCTTGATCATGATCTGATCTGCGAGATAACAGGTCTGCTTTTTTGTTCAGCGCTCCGGCCCGATGTGATAACGAGAAGTTGTACTCCGACAACTCCGTAATCCACCGTGCTTGTCGGCGATTGACCTTCTGGGGCAGTTTGAAATACTGCAGATTTTGATGATCTGTCAGAATCTCGAATTTGTGTTTAGCCCCAAGGAGTAATTGTCGCCATTCATCTAAGGCAAGCATTATCGCGAGCATCTCTTTATCGTAGATCTCGTAATTTCGCTCGGTCTCATTTAGTCCATGTGACATAAACGCAACAGGGCGCCATTCGCCCTCCTGTTCCTGACTCAACACCGCTCCTGTTGCTCCCTCTGATGCATCTGCTTCGACTCGGAATTTTCCGTCATCAGTCGGAAGCGCTAATACTGCATCCTCCGCGATCCTATCTTTTAGTTTCTGGAACGCGGCTTTTTGTTCAGGTCCCCACGAGAACCCCTCCTTCCCTGTCAACCGTGTGAGCGGCCTTGCAACTTCGCTGTACCCTCGGACAAATCTCCGGTAGAAGTTGGTAAACCCTAGAAACGCTTGTGTCTGTTTTAGGTTCTTGGGCTCAGGCCACTCCATGATTCCTTTAATCTTCACTGGGTCCATCCTCATCGAGTTGTGCGAGATGATCACTCCCAGGTACTCAATCTCTGTGCGTTCGAACTCGCACTTTTCGGGTTTAAGAAAGAGTTTGTTGTCCTGGAGTATTTTCAACACTCGTTTCGTCAACTCCCGATGTTCCTCCAATGTTTCCGTGAAAATCAGGATATCATCCAAATAGACAATGACTTTTCCCTCATTGATTAGCTCTCTGAGTATGTCATTCATCATTGTCTGGAAGGTCGCAGGCGAGTTCGTAAGACCAAAGAACATTACGAGCGGTTCAAACAACCCTCGATTTGTGCGGAATGCTGCCTTCCACTCATCCCCCTCCTTGATCCGCACATTGTTGTAGCCCCATCTTATGTCCAATTTCGTAAAGATCTTGGCACCACGAAGCTTATTTACAAGCTCCGAAATCAACGGAAGCGGATAACGGTTTTTAATTGTCATGTCATTGAGCTTCCGATAATCCTGGACTGGTCGCAGGCTGCCATCTTTCTTCTTTATAAAAAAGAATGCCGAAGCCATTGGTGACTTTGATGGGCGGATCCGTCCACTCTTCAAATTCTCCTCCAGGAACTCATTCAATTTTTCCTGTTCAGTCACCGAGAGTGGGTATATCTTGCAATCTACGGCCTTTGCATCTGGTTTTAGCTCGATTGCGTGGTCCCATGGTCTTTTCTCGGGTAATGAATCGAAGGATTCCTTCGCAAAGACTTTTACATAGTCGTGGTACTGCAGTGGGATCTTTTCCTCAGTCATCCTCTCTTTACCCTGATTGGCTTCTTCTGCCATCTTCTGCGCCTGGGTCTCTTTTAGGCGTAGATCGATCTCCTCAGCAAAATCAACCATTAGGATTGATTCACCCTCCTCGAGGAATTCCTCTTTCCTCCCAGCGCGAAACTCCTGGCCCTTCATATTGCATTCAGGCGGACAACGATTGAAAGTGATCCTTTGAGATCTCCAGTCAATCTCGGGGTTATGTTTGAATAACCAATCGTAACCAATGAATACACGGGCTTTCCCGAGCCCTGTAACCAAGAAGCGCTGTCGCTCCTTGTGTGGTCCAACGGTCATGATCAACTCTACGTAATGAGTGATCTTTCCCCGAGCGTTCTCCGTTCCATCAGCGTTGCGGGCGACAATGTGCACGTCGAGCTCGTGTTGCTCAAAACCTTCAGCCTTGGCGTAATCTCGATCGATGCATGTAGTAGTGCATCCATTATCAAGAAGAGCCTTGACTGCACGTGTCTTCCCGGTATCTAACGCTTCAAGCATAACGGGAACAAGCATCTCGTGATGCTTTCGTTGTTTCTGGAATTCCTTCAACTCCTGTGCCAACCGATCCGGCTTTGGTCCTTTCTGCCGGGCAGCTGCTTCCCGCATGCAAATGGCATCGGGTGTTTTTGTCCTCTTGGGCGCTTCCTCCGTCTTTCCGGATTGAGCCCTCACGGCATCGCCGTCCTTTTTCGTCTCACTATTTTTATCACTGGTTTGGGTTCCAGGGGCCTTTTTGAATGCGCTCCACCTCTTATTTACTTCGTCCATATGTTTGTTCTTTAAATTACGTTTCCGATTCTGATTCTCCATAATACATATTTTTTGTCCTTTTTCTACACTAGCTACTAAGAAATTGTTTATACTCTTTCGTAAGCTGGCATTTTCTTCTGTGTACATGTCATCTGTATCTGTATCTACCGTGTCCGTAGTGTCTATATTATTTAATTCTGTGAAGCGTCCATATTTCGTATCAGGGGGCGCCGCTTTGGCCGCAAGCGGGGGCCCCTTTAAAAACCCTTCTCACGAAGGATGGCCGCTAGGGCCTGCAGGTCTTCCTGCGTGTAGTGCTCGGTTTGGATGGATCGAATATTGAATTTTTTCTTGGGAGGCTCCGGGCACTCCCGCTTCATGTGACCGTCCTTGCCGCAGTTATAGCATTTAAAGGCTCACGTCTGCTGTCGTGCCCTGTCCACGTCCATGGCGTCCGGATCTCTCGCTGGGGGGGCCACTTGTGTCATCCCTTTGTTAGCGGTGGGCGGTACGAGGGTATGATGGGTAACCTTTTATTATGTCACAGTCAAGACTAAATCGCGTCCAATATCAAAGATAAAGGATTGGGGAGTGCGATGTGTATAGCTCGAAAGAGGATGGAATAAAAGGTTAACTACTACAGACGACTAGCTACTGTATATATACTGTTTTATCAGGCCGTGTGAACGAGAACATAAATATACTACAATAGTCTGTAACCATGTGTTGTACATGCGTTGTCCATGAGATCTGTCAAGACCTATTAATTAAATGTGTGTTCCTCATGTGAACCGTCCCTCCACCATGTGTTCTTACAAAGCGACCTGTATCCTCATGTATAAGGTGTGTTTGTCGTGTGTTTGTCCAGAACGTTCCGAGGATATTAATAAGTGCTCATATAATATAAGCGCCAAAGATTAGATAGGCACATGTTTACATAAGGCGTTGGAACGATTAGATAGTATCAAATCGTGACAGCCTGCCAGCACAGCATTTTGACAGCATTTCATGCGCTGAGCTACGGATGCTTCGCATCACGTCGGCGAAGCATCTAAGACCTCTTCTAGCTGCTTCGGACGCTGTTGGGGCCATTACGAATGATAGTAATTTACTATCCACTTGTGTTCCTCCCAAGTCTCTCTCTGACACCGTCCCGCCCGCCCGCATTTTCTATCGCGCCCAGCCGCCGCTGACGCGTCCACGCGACGCGTTTGTTTGCGCGCATGTGGCGCCGCCTTCTCGCTTGCCGACACCACATCACACGGTCACGCAGTGTTGCGGCTTAAGGCCTTATTAAGGGTAAAATTTATTGCTAACCCTTAAGACCCTTAACAAGGCCTTACTAAGGGTACCCTTAATAACCGTTAATTTCCTAAAGAGGAAAGGGGACCAAAAATGAGAGATAATACTTACGAGGTAGTGACCACATTGAGCTCAAATATCTCCAGACCCATTGAGTGCCCCATTGTCAGGCTCCTCATCCTCCAGTCGCTCCTTCAGCACTATCAGTATCATTCGGGAGATCAATAGCCTGTCGGTGATGGCGGATACAGCCTAAGCAATAGGCTGTAGGATGCTGATTTTGGTTTGGCCCTTGGTAGAAGAACTCCTAGCAAGGCCCAGTTTTGAGAGACATGTCGCAGGAGGAAAGCGCGGGGGAAATGATGGGTGAATGAAGAGTATACGTAATTTCACGCGGCCATGTTAAGGCCTAATTAAGGGTGAACAAATCCTGGGCCATCGTTAAGGGTTAATGTTAAGGCCTTATTAAGGCCTACCCTTAATTAACCCTTAACCCTTAACCGCAACACTGACACGGTGACACTCACCTCGACCTGCACGCTGTGCGCACCTTCTTACCCTCTTCCCCGACCGTCCTACTCTGCTGCCGCCCGTCCCACGCCACATCGCCGCCGTTCGCTCCATTGCCGTAAGGCCCGTGCCTAACCCGAACCCAAAACAATAAATTTAAGGGGGAAAAATTCAAGTCGGGCGGCAAACCGCCCTGCGTCAGCTGCAGCATCTCAAATTTAGTATACCCTTGTCCCCCAACCCTAGGTCTGTCCTTATACTCTTCGTTCCAACCCTTTCTCTTGAAAATATCTCCGTTGACGTGTCTCCCCAAACCAAATCAAGGAACCGCCGTATCTTCTATGAGGCCCGCGAGTGCCGCGCGACAATGGCGTCGTTTCGCATGCACAGAAGGGATGCAGGATGTATGCCACCCTACCAGGCGGGTTTCTGGCGGGAGTGCGTGAATTCGCTTATATTTCATCTGCCATTCCGCCCTCCCTTTCACCTTTACTTAGCGCTTTAACTATTTATTCTATCTCCACAGAATCTCCCTACCACACATCGCCGTGTCCGCACTACCGTCCCGCCTCGCACACCCTCGCAGCGCCGGCGGTTACATTGTATGACCGTCACTGTGCAGTATATACGCGTGCTTCCATGCGCCGTCCTTTCACCGTAGCCCATCACACGACGCCGCGATGAGGTCTTTTGTCTCGGATGACCACGGCGTCGGTTGGAAAAGCGCATTGCAAGGCCTTCATGAGGCGAGGTACGCGTATTATCTTTCTATTTTTCGTACGTTACTCACTGTATCGTCCTTTTTTGTGGAACCACAGGCCGCAGTCCCTCTGCTGAGAAGGCGGATGGATCAGTGAAGTGGGCGTATTGAGGTGCGTCGTGCCTTAGTGCATATAATTTTCGTGCCTCCCCTTGCAGCCCCCCACGCGCCCGCTGTGTGCGTCTCTTCTGCCGAGGATATACAAGATGGCGCGCACACAAAATAATGATGTGAGGCACATTAGATTTGATGTGAGCACTAGTATCTGGGGTGTTAATGCATGACCCTCTCTCCAGAGAGACCCGCGGTTGTGCATCAAACACTCTCCTCAGAGATGCCCTTGATGCATCATCGTAGAGTCAAATATTTTTGGGGCAGCCGTTCTCCCCTTCCCATCAACATTGGCGGCCATGCTGAGCTCGTCGTGGCGAACGATGTCGGGGTTGTGTCGACATGTTTGCCAAATCCTTGTCGACCGTCCCAATTAGGGAATTATGCAAATACACGCCCGAAATTTGGCTCACGACGCCCGGCCCCTTTCTGCACCAAACTTCCTACAAAAGTCGCTGGCGAGGGGCATAACATGTAGCTACAATATATATCCACACGGCATGTCACAGAGAAGCTAATAAGATGTCAATCCTACGCCGATAGCCACCCCGCATCCCCTTCTTCGTCTGACTCCTCGTCCGACTCCTCTTCCACAGCATCGTCGTCCGGTTCCGTCGATGAGTACCCCGCACGCACCAACTCTATATACTGGGCAACGTCCTTCCACATCTCCTGGAAGCGGTCTGCGATGCCCGACATGTACGTGCTCTGCTTTCGTGCGTACGCTGCATGGCCCTCGCGCGAGGCCTCGTCTTGGACTGCTGCCCGTAGGCCCACGAGCCCCATCCACCACCGTGCGCACCATCGCATGAACCGGAGGGTCCGCGCCATTTCCTCCTCCAGCAGGTCGATCTCTTCGGAAAACCGCATCGACTTTGCCCGTGCCTTCGCCCACTCGATACGAAAAACTGTAAGATCCCTTAGCGCGGCGACAATACGTCAAAGATTCCACTTACACTCATTGTGAACCACGTCTTTCTGATTCCCGTCGCCAGCCTGCGCTATCCAGATCCAGGAGAGGGGCATTCTCTCCTCTGCTCGCTGCTGCTCCTGGCGCGCCGCCGCCTCTGGATCAAGCCTTGCCCTCTTTTTCTTCTTCTTCTTGCGCCTCTCGTCATCACCGAATAATGCGCTGGGTCGCCCGCGCACGTCCCCCGCCTTCAGCACCTTCAGGTGAGTCTTCCACTCCACCTTCTTCAGTACGCTGCCGAGCGAGACGAGGGCCGCATATCCCGCTCGGTACTCATCTGCCGCCAGGTCGAGGCGCGCCTGGATGCCCTTGATCCTCGTTGCCGCTCGTCCCTTTGCCTTGACGCCATGGATCTGGTCGTCCTTGTATAGGTACTCCCGCGTACGCACAAGCAGCAGCCCCCGCATCCCATCCAATGCCTCGAACACCTGGCCCTTGCGCAAGTCGTACTCGTACGTTAGCAGCGTCTCGTCGCACCGTACGCGCTTCCCAATCGCGGAGGGGAGCCACAGCTGCATGTCCTGCGCGCGCATCCCAGGCACCGCCTGCGTCGCTGCCACTCGTTTACGCGCGGCATCCTCCTCCTCGCGCAGTAGGGTGACCTCCGGGATGAACAGCTGCTGCACCGTCATCCATGTGTCGATCTTGCGGCGCAGCTTGGTCTCGCGCTCGATCCGCCGTTTCCCCTGGTCCACGGTCTCATGAGCACCGATATGCTTCATGTGCGTCGCCAGCCCGCGCCTGTATATCTTGTCAGTCGCAGCACGCTGCCAGAAAGGAGGCCAACACACTGCTCCCCCTCTAGCTGTAGGCCCATCGACAGCATCTCCGTCTCGTGCATATCCCCACGAACGCGCAAGTTCGCTACATCCTCCGCCGCCTCTACCGCTTGATTGCGGCGAACCTCCCGAAGACCCTCGTGCGTTAGCGTGGACTGAAACGGGTTCGGCTTCTTGGGGTTTGCCTCCCAGGCGACCGCCATTGCCGTCCACGTCTTGATGACGCTGGGCTCGAATGACACCTCGATATCCACCCATGCTGCTTGTGCCTCGAGCATCAGGGGAACGTTCTTCTGTACCCGTTCCAGTAATGTAGTCCCTGTAATGCAAGATGAGAGATTCTTTAAATGAGCGCCCGACGATGACCCACCCAAACCCACGGTCTTCTTCCAATTCCAGTACTGGAAGTGGATGTCGAGCGTATCTCGATGCGCCCCCGGCCCCGAGATGCTGGTGCTGTTAGCGAGGCGGTTCGCGTCGGCCCAGCCACGCTCGGGTGCCTCCCCATCCGTCCGGCCCACAAAAGGGGTCAGATTGAAGGAAAACAAGATGTTACACAGCTCGATGTGGGCCGGCAAGTGGAACTTCGGCACAAGGAACACGAGGATTTTCGTGCCCTGCTTGATCTCGATCCCCTCGTACTCCGCAAAGGCCTTCATGCGCTCCCAGATATTCTTGTGCCATTGGCACGCGATATCGTACGAGACGTAGAGGCGCTGCAGCGGGGTACCACCCAGACTCATGAAGAACAGGTAATCCATATTGAGATACCTGGTTCTATGTTAAAAGCGAACGTCGAAAATTACAAAACACACGTACCTTTCCCCCTTCTGCAAGTCGCCCACCCCATTTGGCCGCTTCATGTTGTGCCGGGCGCAGTCGACGGTGCCAATCCCCGACGATGCTGTTCCCAGGGACTCGCGATCTGGTTTATCCACCGCGTCGTGGGCGACGCATGTACTGCGCTGCTCCCAATATTAATGCATTGCTCTAAACGTGCTGCAACGACGTACCTCCTGTTTCTGGTCCCAAAACTTCTCAAGATGCGCCATGTATTGAGGAACATCCCAAAAGAAGGCGAAGCCGGTGTGCAGCCCCGGGTCCTTCTTTTCCCTGGAGACATCCCTGCGCTTCAGTCGGAAATTGGCATCCAGGGCTATGTACAGCGCATAAATGAACCTAATCGCAGGTTGTCAGTGGTATACCCTTTCCCAAACTCGATACACTCACGCTTTCTCAAACGGCACATTCTGCCAGCCCTCAGAAAGGTTCTTGCCAGGCTGGGGGCATGCCGGACAAAGCAGGGCACACTCTCCGGGCTTGGTGGCGGCGATCCGATCGTCAGCGGGGTCGTGGCCGCGCCCTGCGCGTTTGAGGAGTTGGATATCTTGCCATTGGCGAGTCATGCGCAGGAATTCATCGTACCGATCCTTGAGCGGACGTGTCAGTATGATCTCATGGTTAAAACGACTGGGTCACTCACCCGGGACAGCTCCAAACCCGTGTTGTTCGTCTCGTGCGCCAAGCTGTTATAAAATTCGTATGCTGAGCATTTGGATTCCAGCGACATATGGTCGAAACGCCGCAGAGCCGTGAATGTCGCTGCCGACCGCGGATTCGTGCCCGTCGCGGGATACAGGCGCCCGCGCAGAAGCTGGATGGGCTTTGGCTCTGCTTGTCCGCAATTGCAGTAGTCCAAGCCCACCTCGACGATGATGTGGGGGCCGACAATCACAAAGTCGTCGCCCGCCGCCTGCGATGGCGTGGAGCACGGTTCGCTTCCCCACGCATGTCCCAGCTGGATGCGCACGCCCAGCTCCTTCAGTTTCTGGCGTCTGAAGCTCGCGCTCGCACCATCCCACATCTACATCTCGTCAGCATAATGCGCCCCACCGACAAATTCAGACTCACCTCCACGCGATGCAGCGGTAGGCATTGATGTAGTGCGACCACGCACTCCTTGCAATACAAGCAAGGATAGAAGCAGTCCGTGCACCGGAAACACGGGTCCTCCGCCGCGCAACCCTGTCCCGCACACGAGGCCTGGTTGATATAGTCCCCCCGGCCGTCCAGGCGCAAGACCTCGTCAAGGAAATTGAGGCGGTCCATGCGCGCCCATTGCTCGTGTGATCTATCCTACTCACGATTAATTAACTAATAGTTTGCCCCAGCATAGGGGTACTCACCGAGCCTCGCGGTTGCCGAGGGCCCGTCCCGATACCTGGCCCATATTTTGCATCGAATTCCGTGTGCTCCCAGTCGTCCCCCTGGGGCCCGTGGTCGTGTTGATGTCCCGGGGATGGCGGCACGTCGGGATTAAGGGTAACTTTGGATTTTTTGGCAGGGGAGGCGGGGGTGGGGACGATCCTCAACGTGGTGCGAGTCCGACCATGGGTGTCAAACGAGATGGACTCGTCGGGGATGTGGTGGATGCGTTCCACTCCAGTGCGCGGCCGGTAATTTTCTTCCGAGTCGTCGCTGTCGCTCCCGTCATTCAGATCGTCTTCGTCTACAAATATCTTGCGCTTGGTCATGAGAAAAGAGAGCCCAAGTCCCTCGACAACTCACCTGTTGGGATGTCGCGATCCTTTACCCGAGCCACACGTGAGATCTGCGCGAGTCCGAGGGCCTCGACACCGCCCACGCCGTGTCGGCGCAGGCAATGTTAATGGTCGACCACCACCCATGCTGCGTCAGCGCAGGCAATGGTAAGCGTCAACCACTGCCCACGCCAGGTCGGCGCAGGCAATGGTGACAGTGCGAAGAGGAAACCGAAACGGGAAGCGAGGCTATGCTGCCGTCATCATATGATTATAAAAAGCGGCACGGGCGATGCCGCTTTTCGCAGCCTCATTCAACCGCTCATGTCATTTTCGGCCAACCCTGGTGCGTCCTTACCTGCTGATCTATATTGCTCACTGGTGTCCTCCTCAGGTTGTGAACTAACCCTTTCCTGTCCAGTTCCCCTCTGTAAATCATCCAACGCTCACAAACGCCCAAGGTGAGCACCTGTCATTTCGGTACCAGACATCCGCTCACCTATCCCAGATTCATGCAACCCGGGGAGCGTCGTTGGGAGTGTCGTGATTATTTGGAGCCCAACCACGGCCACGGCCTCACGCGTGGCCACAACCGCAACACCCCCGTCCGTATTTTCCATGCCTGAAACAACGCACGAGACAGCCCGCGTGAAGAAATCGACTAGGATTGACGCCTGAGCTTTAACTACCTTGTTCTTCCCTCAATCAAACTTCCTCTTTCAAACTCCTATGATGTGACCTCCAAATCCGAGCACGAGTATCAAACAAATCAAGGATTTCCGCATATAGGTGTCCTTTTTTGGATTTAAAAGTTCTTGCATAACAACCATGTCGTTGAATCCGTGTGAGTAAATTTGGCCTTCACCTTTACCTTTCAGCCCACGTCGTCCAGGCCGCGAATTGATTCTGTACGAAGAACGGGCCCCAGTATTTTATAGAGTAGTGGGCGGTACATTACCTAGGTGAGCCCTCCCAAATTTTCAGCTCCAGTGGCGCTCAATCTATTCACAGTTTGCAGAGAGGGGAGCGTTACCACTCCATGGAATACATGTATTCCATCCCCGTTGACCCTGCCTGCCGCGCAATTATTTCCTATGACATTGCCTGCACATGGCGGCCGCTCCTCTTCTACCAACTTGTTTACCGTTCTCGTCTCTAGTCCTCTACTCAAGTACCGACGACCAGAATAGAAACATGTTTCCTCCCTTCCGTCTGTCCATGTGATCCCATTTCTGAAACAACGGAAACGCAAGTATTATAACAACCGACCAAGCCTGACTGCCGGGGCATCAGATGCGAGGATCGTCTCCCACCACATGCCTTATTTCCCGACTGCGTCTCAGTTCTGGGAACGCCTGCGCGGGCGACGTAAGTCCCTCCCCTCTCCTAATCTTGCTCTGCTAACAAGAACCAGGGCTTGAAGCACGACGGCGCCGTCTGCGCCGTCAGCTCGAAGCCACGGACCCAGCCGTTGCAGGTGAGATTTCCGGGTGATAGTCGTTTTTGATGCTGATATTTTGCCAGCCTTGATAGACGACTGGTGCCTGGACCGGTGGGACGGAGTCACCTGCTCCAAATTCGGGAATGTCCGGACTGGTCACCGTATGTGCTGTGTCCTCAAGGCTCACTCAATCCCGCCGGGTGGAGAAGTGGTGGCTGGGGAAAAATACTACGGGCCGTGGGCGAAACTCAGCGCATGGGCTAAGCTCAATTAAATCGTTTAAACGCTTCCTGCAGTGATTAAGAGCGCAACTTCAGTGAATTCAAATTCAGAGGTAACAGAAAGCATCGACCAAACTAATCGCTATATTCCGAGTGGCTAGGGCGGGGGAACGATAAACCCGCCCAACTATAGGTAATCTTGCTGGCGTCCCACCCCGCATTGTCCCGCTCGATCCTCGCCTCCTCCTCCTCGTGGGGAACCGGGCGACGAAAAATCTTACTTTTTTGGTCGGTCTTCGCGCAGTCCGGACATTCCCATGAAGTCTCCAGCGACAGACGGATGCAGACAAAGCAGTGGCTATGGCCACAGGTGTAACTTCGACTGAGTCAGTATAGGGATCCCAGCCAACAAGCAAGAAACACGCACACGACTGGGTGGGATTTCAGCCCAAGGCACAGCGAGCAAGTCTGTTGTAAACTCGGAAAGGCGACCCAGGTGGGGCGAGCGTCGGTGACATAGAGATTGTCCTCGGTGAGAGGTTCGTTGCGCGCCTGCCGGTGACCCTCCTTTTTAATGATTCGAATAGCAGGAGGTCGGGGCGCACGGGGGACTTGCAGCACGAGGTCGCGTGCCTCCACGCTCGCACGCCTGCGAGCCTCGTGGCGTTCCTCACGCTGTTCCTCGCGTTGTGCGCACTCCAAATCGCCACGCATTCCGGACCACGCCTCGACCTCAGCAGAATCGCGATGTGCTGCAGCACACGCAGGAGCCCGGCCTCCTCCATCATGCGCGTGCGCTGTTCTTTCACGATGCGCATATGCGCCTGCTTCTCAGATTCCGTATGGAACCCGGACATCCCTTGGATTATCGTTGAGGGCGGGCCGCCGAAGATAGTTCGACCTGCTTCATGGTCATGGCGTGATTCTTGCGCAAATGGAAGGCATTCGGCTTACCATCGTCCCGTCTTGGAGGCGGCCAGAGCGAGTGCATTGGGGTAGAGTGTTTCCGGCTTCGCGCTATGGCGGGAAAAACTTGGTGGATTGCTGATAGGTGAGAAAATACAAGCCGTATCACATGCTCGACTACTACCCTATGCGCTATCAAGAACGCCTACCGAAAACGGCGTCGCGATCCGCCTGGAGCTCATCCCACTTTGACAACAAACCAATCGCGTGCGCCGCCCGTGCACCCGGTTCTCCATCCAACCCACGCTTATTCTCTGCACCTCCTTTCGTCGACAGCAGAGACTTGGCGCTCTGGCGCCCATACGCTGCCCAGCGAAATAGTTCGCCCGCAGCGTACTGCGTCATTGAGTACCTGGTTTCCCCGTCTTCAATTGCGGTGTTTCCATGGGCTATTGACGCCGACGGGATCAGGACCGTCGATCCTGATGGGAACTCGAAAACGACCTTCAGCTGCTTCAGATAGAGGTGCCCGCCTCGCTTGTGCTTGTATTCCCCAGCCGACGTCACGCTGCACATCCCGTGGGGCGCGTTCAGCCCATCCTCGTGCCCCTCCGTAACGACGTCCGGGCCTAGGTTCCATGTGGCCGCGGGGAAAACCGAGTTCCCAAACAGTTGTTCCAGCTCGGGCTGGCTTTCGTAGATGCCCCGCAGAGCGCCGCAATAATCCGCGTACAACTTCGGAAAATAGCATGCTAGGCCGCCTGAAAATGCGGATCAACATCATCTCAAACCCCAGAAAACATAATGGCCGCTTACTCGATTGGAATCCCGCGGCGCGCCGAACACTGTGGTTTGAGGTCAGCAACATCAACAGCCGCCGGGACTCCTTTGAGTGGGCGAGGTTGCCCGGTTTCTGAATAACGCTAAGCCATTAATTATGGAAAGATCTACGGCAGAGTTACCTTCTGGCCAGGGCCCTTCGTCACGCCGCCCCCCAGCGAGAAATATGTCCCACAGCGGTGGAATCGATTTTTTGCCTTGAATACGCCGCGGTCAACTCCCCGGGTGCGTACGCCCTCCATCACGGATTCGATTTCCGCAATAACTTCTGCCCAATTGTCGCCTTCAGGCCGCCCCACAAGTATCGCTACGATGTGGCCATCCGCGTCGACTATCAGCATGGGGTCTCTGTTTTGTTGCCATCAGTCGCGAGGCAACGTGTCGATTTGAATGCACACGAACGCACCGTCCATTCCATTCAATAAGTTCGTAGCCCTCGCCCAGCAAGTCCTTGAGACGCCGCAGGCGTCGGCGCAGTTTCCTGGAAGATGGACGCACCACCCTCCAACCGCCCCCCGAGGACGAACGAACACTAGTAGCTTTGAATGAGGTCCGGTAGGGCTGCTGTTCCCGGTGGTTTTGTGAGTGGCGCGGCTGTGGAGGCGGGCCAAACCTGTTCGCCTCCGCCTCGGCGAAGCGCTGGCGTTGCCGGCACGCTTTTTTGCCCTCAGCGCTTCTGCGCTTGTGGCTGGGGACGGGACAGGCATCGTCGTCGATGGGTGGTAAGTGTGAGGACGGTGGTTCCGACAATGGCGAAGGTGAGCGCGGCGGCAGTGGGGTGGGCGGACGCGCGCGTACAATACTAATGTGCGTCGCACGAGGGTGTTGCCGGTTAGGATGCTAGGAGTCGAAGAGGAAGCGGGAGCCACAAGCTAGGGGAGCGTGAAAGCACCGGCCTCTCATCCTCGTCCTCCCAGCCGCCTTCGTCCTCAGTGGCCGCTGCCACCTCAGACGACGCGGCACGCAGATCCGCGGCCCTGATCGCCTCACGTAGGAAAGGCGCCAGGGAGACACGGGCGCGAAAGACGTCGATTTGCTCAATGGGCGGCCCAACATCCAATTTGTCGAGTTCGAAGGGGGAGAACTGAGTACCCCGACGTGTCGTGCACGCCATTGCCAAGCTGTACCTCGAAACTAGGTAAGTGGCATGCAAGAGGCAAAAAAGAAAGAAAAATAATGCGCGCCACCCGCCTACCCGACGTGTCGACCAAAGCACCTCCGTAGGGCCTATGGTAAGTCCCAGCGTATTGCGCGGTGGCCGACGTTCGGGCAAGGCAGATGACGCAGCCAATAGAAAACTTACCTCAGATGATGCGCCCTTGCTGTGGTGGTGGAGGAGAGAATGCCCCAAAAAATTGATGCTGGCTTTAAGGTGGCCAGAAACGGCACGATCGGCAAGGGTGACTCCGCGTTACATTCGTGACATGAGCCCGAATATATTCGCCCAAGTTCAGCTCTCAGCGGTTTTGACTTCGTTTTGAGTCAGCGGATAGACTCCTTTGGCCATCTCGCCCTGCTGGACTAAAGTTTGTTGACGTGAGTTGGATGGTTTATGAGAACACAAAAATCACTGTTTTTCACGGGATTGGGGAAAATATTTGCGGAAGATGGGATGAGATTTCCCGAGTTTAGCCTCAACCAATTTCAGTGTACTAAATACTTTGGGTGCTTTCGACCCAGATGCCAAATGAGACGCAAATTGAACGACGCACCGAAAATGGCTAGCCGGCGGCCACCCCGATGTGAGGAAGGTCCAGTAAAATACCAGAGGGTTGGTCCCAGTCATATGAGAGACATATTCAAAAATTAAGCCAAACGGAGGGGCCCTGCAGGTGCAAGAAGAAAAAAGGTGTCCTTGATCGATGATTGTGGTGATCTAAAATGGAAAACGCTATGTTCAATTGACTCTCTTCCGGATACGACGAAATGTGTTCTCAATTTCAGGACATAAAAAACGGAAAATATATAATTGTGGTAGGAAAACCCTAAAGAGAAAGATTCTTAGAAATGAGGCGAAAAGGTAAGGTTGCGGAAGCTGGAGAAGAAAAGAAAACTGACGTCGATCACTGTTGTCCCAAACAGGAAACACCTTCACTTCACCTTCCCCCATGATGGTCTCGTCTGGTAGTTGCTATCCAACCTCAAGCTCCTCGGAATTGGACGAGCTGGACGCCGAGCTGGACGCTTTGCACAAGCATAATGAGCTTCTGTACGTTCTTGTGGCGCTGCCTGTGGCCTACCGACGACATGTTACAGGAAGCAAGCGCGGAGGCAGAGGTTATCGGCGGCACAACAGCAACAAGCATGTAAAAAAGAGCACGAGGAGCAGCGGTCTCAGCGATGCGCCGTTGATAGTAAGCGCAGCCAATGGAAGGCGGCGTCCGCACGCTACTACGAGAATCACCCCGAAGCACGGGAGAGAAAACGGCTGAAAATGGCAGAACAACGGTGTGTACGGCCTATCGATTCACCCAGTGATGCTAACCCAGATGACCATCCCGTTCAGCGCCGCGAATAAGCTCGCGAGACGGAGGTGGGACCCGCCCAGGAAGACAAAGCGCCCCGCTCAAGGCGACGAGCATGGCGCCTGCGTAGTCGATCTGGCCGTCAATGTTGATGCCAACCCCGTCACTCCCCCGCGGAATGTACCAGAAGGGTGAGTGGAGTCGTAAGTATTCATTCCGCCCCTGACACTTTACCCCCATGCCCAGCGAGCAAGAAAGCACACAATCCATGACAGGACAGGACGGGTACGTTCTGTGGGTTCGGTCTGTAAATTTGTGCGTTTGCGTTAATGGCTATTATTCAAGACCACCCGAGGCGGCGGTGATGCGCGAGGTCACGGCTGCCGCCGAGTCTCTCCTCTTTCTCAAGACATATCGCTCATGGCGGATGCCGGCGGATAAGCTCCGCGCGTCTGAGTCAGATGATGGAGGCAGCGTGCGTCGCAGTGTCAGCCGAAATCTTTGCTGATCTATTTTTTTTAGCGTCTTCAAACAGTTGAGCGGGTATGCCCGGCATAATGTACCCTGTATCTACATCGTTCATCCTTGCAATACGATTCCTTTGTCCTGCCGCACCCATTGATGTTTACTCCCTGGGGAATGGTACTTTCGTTTCAATCCCTGCAGAGATGCCGAGGAAGCAGTTAGCAACAAGAGTGCGACAAGTCGCACCATTAAATCAATGTGCTCGCGAGTGTTCTTGGCAAAACTCCCGGAGTTATTTGCCAGAAATCCCGGGGATATTCCACGCTATTCAAGGGAGTGTGAGGGCGGCAGAAAAAAAGAAAAATCGAGTTCTGAGAAAGCAATGAACGGGAATGAATTGCACGGCGGTACTACAAAAAGACAGAAGCTATTCGCTGCCCGACGCCAGCGGCAGACTGTCGTGCGAGGACGTGTTGTCCGATGAGTCGTCGTCGTCGTCGACCAACTCCACCCACTTCACCACCTCTCCCTGCTCGTGCATCCGGCGGTAGAAGAACAGCGCCTCGGCCTTGCTGTTTCGGCGGCGGCGGCACTGTTGGTGGGGGCAGCCCTTGATCTGGGCGTCGGAGTCCTGGCTGAAATAAAATAGTCAGTTGGCCAGCCGTATTAGAAAAGGGGAAAAGAAAAGACACGCACACGGTGGTGTAAAGGCCGGGTTCACGACCCACAAACACA
The DNA here is from genome assembly GCA_029204075.1 of Mycena capillaripes. Lineage (NCBI taxonomy): Eukaryota > Fungi > Basidiomycota > Agaricomycetes > Agaricales > Mycenaceae > Mycena > Mycena capillaripes. The sequence continues at coordinate 582,535 of JARHKZ010000046.1, forward strand.
ACCCACCAGGGGTGGGATCCGTCGGGCGCAGCGGCGTGCTCGGCCTCGACGGTATCGGGGGTCTTCGCTACAGCACGAACCCACACATCTGTATGGCAAGTCAGTGGCAATCCAAAATGAAGTGAGGCCCGTACTGTCTGCCACGGCTTCCTCGTTGAGGGTTCGGAGCACATCGTGGACCTTGTCTGACAACGGAATGAAAAAAGGGAGGTACAAGATATTTTAAAAAGGGTACCTCTCACGAGAGTCGCAGTGCGCGCCAACGAGTTTGCACGGAGCTGGAGCTTGTCGGCTGTGGCGATCAAGGCCGCCAATTCTTCACGGGCGTTGGGGGTGTTGGTCGCAGTGGGGAGGCTCATGTTCCTGTGGGCGGAGAAAGAAAAGGTGGGAGGAGGGGCGGGGATAACTTGCCTATCGCGAAATACTTGGTATTTTTTTCACGCACCCGAGGCCACAAGATCAATGAGGCACCAGGAGAACGGCGAGGGAATCTGATTAGTGCTGATGTCGCGTTTTGTGGCCCAGTTTGGAAGCGCTTAGAAAGAGCGCATGAGCAACAGGAAGAAACATCATGAGGAACCCGTGGTTACGGGCAACACTTAGCGAGATATCCTAAGATGAGTGGAGTTGGGGGAAATATCAGATGATAAAGGAAAAAATATCTAGATTTGGGTAAGTCTTGGCCCCAAAAACAAGGCGGGAAGGGAAGGGAAATGCGCGTATCACATATCGGATTTTTGCGCCTGTTCGTACTACCTCACTCTCTGCACCCTTCAAAGCAAACAAAAAAAAAGAAATCCTCACTATGGGCGGCTCGAAGTGGACTACAACTGAACAACAAGATTTCTTGCAGGCGCGCTTGCCCGCCTATCTGGCAGCAAAAGCGGAGCAGAAGGAGCCGTCCATGGCGCGCTTCTGGAACTCTTTGGATGCAGCTTGGTTTGAGACGTTTCCGGAGGAGCCCAAACTCGGCTTGCCGCCACGTGTACCCGGCGCTGTGCCGCTGACCGAGGAAGAGCGTAAGAGGGTGGGAGAGGCGACTATAAGCACCAAGAAAGTGAGTTTTGTTTTTTGGATGCACAGGAGAAATAGTGACTTTGAATATTATTCAGCAATTGAAAACGTGGATGCGCTGGCGAGAGCCTGTAGAAGCTGGCTCCGGTCGCGACAGAGTAGGACGCGGGCGCGGCGGGGGGCGCAGCGGGGGGCGCTCTCTGTTCCAGCTGTTGCAAAGGCAGAAGACGAAACGGCCCCTTCGTCCCGTCGAAGTCTACCAGAAGAACTACAGCTCCAAGATCATGGAAGAGGTCTTGAAGCTCGGGTATGGCGAGATGAACGAGGAGGCTGAGGCTGAACGTGTGGCTGCTGCCAAAGCCGAGGCTGGTCCCAGCGAGGCAAAGGTGTTGACGGCAGAAGAGTTGCAGGCGGAAGAAAAGTGGTTGGACGACCTCGCTGTGGCGCGTGTGCTCAAGAACCGCCAGTTGCGCATGAGCTTGTGGTGTGTTACCTCCCAGAAGCTGTTGGACGCAGAGCCCTAAGAGGTCAAGAACGACATCCGGCTTAAGATTAAACAAGCTCAATCAAAAACGCGCCGAAGATGCGGCGACAAGTCAGGACGATGAGAGGACGCCCGAGCAATACCAGCAGTAAGTTCGACGCGTGGCTGGGTTTGACTGATACTGACATGTCTTCTTAAGTGCGATCGACCAGATTCCGGCTGTATTGGCAAACGTGAGGAAGACGGTGATGCAGGAGACGGGATGGCACTTGTTCAGCATGTTGGTTGGGCCCATGCCTGAGCGTGGTGGCCAGATCTCGACCAAGACGTAAGATTTGTTTGGTGTGGGCGCTTGTGTAACGTGCTGATCGCGTCTCTTCTTTTCATCGTCTTCCTTGACAGATTCTGCTATGGCGAAACTCCAGCTGGCAACGACTTCCAGGCAGCTTGTACCAACTTCGAGGTTTTCAAGATCGAATTCAATAAGTGGGGAAAGCGCTGCTTTCGTGAGTTCTGCCTGCTGATGTTTAATGGAACTGGTGCTGATGGATGTATTAGCACACGACGTTCGCGATGCGCGAGGGCTACGTGGCGCTGGGTCGCAAGTTGAGCCGCCACGGCTAGATGGCTTGATCTCATTGGAGCCAGCCTCCAGCGAGGTCGACAACACCGCCCCCACCGCCACTGTCAGAATCGCACCAAAATGCGTGCGGCGACCTCCTCGTGCTCCCTCGGCTGTCCCCCTACTGTCTCCGCAAATACCATTATTCAGCACGCCGCCCCGGGGTTCATCGCTGATTCGACTGACACTGACGAGTCATACGTTCCGCCGTATTTCGATGCGGTGATGAAGACTTTGTCTGACGGCAGCGGGGACTACGATGACTATGAAGCCTACAACAACTACGACAATGGGTTCGGCAACCTCGACTACAGCAACGCCTCAGGCTCACGGGGCTCCATGGCCTTCGACGGCAGCAGCTTGGGCGCCGGCAGCAGCAGTGACAGCGGCTCGACCGAGTTTGAGCTGGGAAGCTCTCGTGCTTGGTCAGATGGCGATCTGTTGTGGGACAAAGAAGAGGAAGACGGTGGTCTCGGCCACTTCGCCCACACTCATGCCGTGCAGCCACCCTGCCCGTCACCCCGCCCGATCTTTCAAGGGGCCTCCTTCGACAAGGATCGCGTCGTGGGCAGCAGCCCAGGAAGAGCGCCAAAGGCCGCGACGATGCAGGTGGACGGCTTCAATTTTTCGCCTCTGCCACAGCCGAGTGCACTCTTCCAGGCGTTCGCGAGGGGCACGAGCAGAGTTTCGTCTTGGCCATCAAGTTCGGGCATGTTTGGGAGCGAGAAGCCAGTTCCCGTGGCATCACTTGGCGGGACGGCAACGCTCATCACCAGCGTTGACAACGCACTGCCTTCGACGGCACTGACCCCGACTCCGACTCCACGTCCCTCGCTCCCTCCTGCATCGCGTCCCTCATGGCTGGACAAGGCCGCCTCTGGCCCACCTCCTCCCTCACGCCCGCGCGCAGTCGAAACGTTCGCATCTGCGCTCACTAATGCGACCGCAGCCGTCCAGCCACAGCAAGTGCCGCCGGTGCAGGCGACGCCTGCCCTAGCTTCAACCCCCACGCCGGGTGCGACACCCGCTGTGCCTACCCCGCCTGCACCAGTGCAGGTGACGCCGGCCCCAGCTGCAACGCCCACCCCAAGTACGACACCCAGTACGACGTCCACCGCACCCCCTCCACTCATCCCGCAGTTCCCCGCGTCCCGGCCGATGTGCAATCCCCCTAAGGGCCATCCCCTCAACCCAGCGACAAAGAAAAAGGCGGATGCCGCGGCAGCCAAGGCAGCGCAGCCCGACAAGCCGCCACCGAGGCCTCGGGGGAGGCCACGCAAGGTTGGGGAACCGACCGTATCTGCGCCTGGAGGTGGGGAGATGTCTGCCGCCGCACGCGCAGAGAGCACGCGCATCTGGCGTGAGGAGGCCCAACAGCGCAAGGTTGGCGCCGAAATGCGCGCTCGTGCCAAGGCAGTAGAGGCCGACGCGGCAGCACGGGAGGCAGCGGAGAAGCGGGAGCGGGAGCGCCTCCACAACCCGGCAGGGGACCACGACCTGTTCATCACCGGCGCCCGCCCAAAACGCGCCGCCAAGGCATACACGAACCACGACGGCACCCCGATCATCTGCCCTAAGAAGCGCACGCAGGCGGAGCTACAAAAAGAGGCGGATGCGAAGCTGCTCCCCAATTTGGCCGCCAGTCGCGAGGGGAACGAGGTGCCTGAGGTGCGTGCGCCGCCAAAGAAGTGAGTATTTTCTCTCTTTCCTCTCCCACTGCACATGCTGACGGTATATATGCTCAGGAAAGCAAAAACTCGCAAGTAGATGGAATATATTTCATGGCGGCTCAACCAGCCCGCTTCCTAGGTTCCCTCCGTTCTTCTTTGTGTAGTCTGCGTTCTCAGTGCGTATGCGTCGACGCATCAAGCGCGTTTTTTAGTGTCATTTAAACGTTCGCGCTCAATACTCCATTCCCAAAGTAGTCCATAGTTCTTACCGACCCTAGACAGTGGCTGAGGCAATTTTCATGGTATTTGTAGCTTTAGTTGCTTTGCAATATTGACTTGGGCGTGCAAAGCATTGTGACACAGCCACCGAGGAGGACTTGCAAAAGTTTTTTTACCAGAATATTGAGGTCAAAAGATGCATTTATAACATACTTCAAGCAGTACAATGAATGGGTAGATAGGAATATATATCATAAGGCACGTAGTTGGAGCGTAGTAGGCGAAGGAGAACGCGCGCTGCGGCACGTAAAGCGGGCTGGACCGGAGCCGGAACCACGCTGACGACGCCAGCGGCAGCAGGGAAGCATGGGTGGAGGTCATAACCGAAGGATCGGGGACGAGGATCCGCCGCGAAGGCGCCGGAAGGCGGGCGCGCAGGGGGGCGGGAATGGGGGTCACGTGCTGAGGGTGAGGGCGGAAGGGGATCCAAAAATACGGCGGGAGCCTACGGGGACGATAAATTAATAGCCGATGGGAGGTGGATTAGGGGCGTAGCGGGCGCTGGAGGGCGGGGAAAGCGGGGGCGCGCCGAGGCGGGAACGGCGGGCTGCAGCGGCGGCCCGGGCGATACAAAGAACGACAGGTTGTGGGGGAGCCTATGGCTAGGGGGATAAAGATGAGCCGCGGAGGGTGCTGGAGGCCGGCGGGAAGCGGGTGAAGCTGGCGGGAGCACCGATCTTGAAAAGGCTGTAACGACGCAAGTAAGTTCCCGTGGAGGCTGGGAATAGTCAGAGAGGGATGGAAACTCACCGAAGATAAGCCTGCTTTGTTAGCTGGGCTGGCAGGGTAGCGGAAAGGCGGGAACGGTGGGGGAACAGGTGGGTGGAGGAAATAAGCATTAGGAAATAACAATGGTCAACACGCATCCGCCTGCCAAATCTGCGGTTTTGCAAGGTGATTTCCACTGCATCTGGGGGCTTTCATGGCTTGGAAAGACGGCGGTACGTTGTGTATAATAGCCGAATTGCCCTACAATTACGCTAAGCAAAAGAAAATACGGCGGGAGCTGCTATTTTGGGCAAGGCGGGATAGCACCGCCACAGGCGCAGCGGGCAGCGGGGAACAGTGAGCGGGCGCGCGGACGCAGGAAATTACCCAAAGGGTGGGTCTTTCTCGTTTGATGCACAATGGCGCTTCTCCCAGGAGAGACGTTAATGCACAACCGCGGCTCTCTCGCGAGAGCCATTTGATGCACAACAACCCCGCATATGCCTGATGTGAGGCACATTCGATGATGTGCAACACATTTTCGCAAGTGCCACACATTCTTGTTTCGGTAATATGCCTCACTTGCCCAAGCGACGGATGTCCGGTAACACATGACAGCATGAAGGGAAAAAACAGTAGCGCATGACAGCGCGAAGGGAACAAAAATACCTCGACCTCTTACCGCCACCACCACACCCTCGTGCCCGACGCGTTCCCACTACATCCGATGGCCCCAGTGCGCGCCCCCACCGACGAAGCATTCCTCGACGACCTGTCGGGTCGAGATTTATAGAAATTCGAAATTATCTACGTCTTGCATGCGTGCTTCTTGCGCCCCGCATACTGACGCGATCTTCCTCAGCAACGACTGGATCATCATAAGGAGGATCGGGAATCGAACGAGCTAACCCAGTACGAGCCGAAGGCCAATTCTGACCATGCGGCGTTGCAGGAGGATCGGCGTCAGTTATCTGCACAGGAAAGAGATGGAAAAGGAGGCAACGCTGCGACACCATGATGTGCTTAACATGATTGAGGAACTCTCTGATACTACCGGCTCGGATGGGGCATCCTCTGTATGGGAATTCAACCATGATTTTCCGATGAGGTGCTCATTATTGCATAGATCAATGGGGGCTACTTAGGTTCGGTCAAGAGGTATTTTTTCCTCTGAGATTTTTAGGCACATATTTAAAACTAATATCAAAGCACCAATTCAATCTCACTGCTGCCACCACACCCACATACTTCATGGGCGAGAGTTAGAACTTGCAGACATTCTCACAATTTTTAACCAAGGACCCACAAGAATAGCAATTTTAGGTGCAGGTGGAATGGGAAAGACAAGTCTGGCGAGAGCTATAGTCCATCACGAAGAAATTGCCACCAGATATGAGCAGCATCGGTTTTTTATTGCTTGTGACTCTGCAGCAACTAAAGTCGAGCTTGCTACTGCCATTGGATCCCATGTGGGAATCAAGCCAGGCAAAGACCTAGACCTCACCCTACCACTTGTTCAGTACTTCTCTAGCAATCCCCCAAGTCTCTTGATTCTTGATAATCTTGAAACATTGTGGGAATCTTCAGAAACCCGGGCAGATATTGAGGAATTTCTGTCACTTCTTACAGATGTAGCCCATCTTGCACTACTTGTAAGTGTGAATTAGCTATATTTTATATTCTACTAATTTCAAAGCAGATCACAATGCGAGGGGCAGAAAGGCCAGGAAAAGTATGCTGGACTCGACCGTTTTTGCCGCCCTTGAGGCCGTTGAACCACCAAGCTGCGCGGCAAACGTTTATTGACATTGCTGATGATAGTCATGATGCAGAGGATGTTGAGCAGATCTTTGCATTTACCAACAACATGCCTCTAGCAATTGATCTCCTTGCCCATTTGGTTGACTCTGAAGGCTGTGCTTACGTCTTGTCTCAATGGGAAGACGAGAAAACAGCTTTGATTTCTGATGGCCATGACAGAGGATCTAACTTGGATTTATCCATTTCACTGTCTCTGTCAAGCCCGAGATTGAGATCCAACCCTCATTCACATGACCTCCTCAGTCTCATGGCAATTCTACCTGATGGACTTTCGGACCTGGAGTTGATTCAAAGCCAAATCCCAATTCACAACATTCTTGGATGCAAAGTGGCGTTGATTCGAACAGCGTTGGCCTACAGTGATGAACATAGCCGACTGAAGGTACTGGTTCCCATTAGGGAGTATATGCAGAAGGTTCACCCTCCTGAGGACCACCTCACTCGACCTCTCCTCAAGAATTATAAAGAGCTACTGGAGCTTCATCAGAGATACAGAGGATCTGGCACAGTCCCTCGAATACTATCAAACTTCGGGAACATTCAGAATGTCCTCCGGAATGGGCTCCGACAAGGCCATCCAGATCTAAAGGATACCGTCCATTGTACATGTAGTTTGAATTCTTTGAGCCGGTTCCTTGGGCGAGGGTCCATTCCTTTGTTTGGCCAACTATCCAATATCCTCCCCCAGCTCCGTGACCATCACATGGAGGTTGACTTTCTGTCTGAATTGTTTTTTTCGTGGAGGTATTGTCCAATCTCATATCCAGAGGCCCTGGTCTCCAAAGCTTTGCAAATTTTTGAGCAGTTTGATTGTGTTGATCTTCAATGTACATCCTGTCTGATAATTCAGAACTGTTCGTCAAGACTAACACCGCTTCCACAGGTACATTGTATCTTGCCATAGCAGACTATTATCGGGCATGCAAACGTGACTTTTCCCAGGCGTTCAACTTCTCCCAAACTGTTGTACTTCTTGCAACTTCAACTAGAGACAACAAACAACATGCCCATGCATTGTATAGCCTTGCTTGGATCAAGTGGTATATTGGAGATTACTCAGCAGCCCAAGCACATGCATATGAGGCGCGGAGGTTGGCCACAATTTCTGGAAACTTATTCAGACAAGCAATGGCACTTAATCTCGAAGCGCTGTGCTGTAGTATATTTGGTCGCTACAAGGATAGTCTTTCTTTGTCTACCAAGGCAAGAGAAATCCTGGTTCGATGTGACATGTCTGGTGGCGATTTGGATCATTCATTGCTTCGCTCTCAAGCAGAGGTCCATAGGCTAAAGTCAGAATACATGGAGGCCCGTGATATCTTATTTCAAATTCTTCAAGAATTGGGGCAGCGTGCACCTGTGGACCAGGATCCCTTCATGCACGCTGATACATTGCTAAGTCTTGCCGAAATCGGTTTGTCGATGAGGTCTCCAAAGAATGAGCTGCAGAGGAATATTGACGCCGCAAGGACAATATTCAATGCTAAAGGACGTGTCGTGAATATCACAAGGTGTGATGCTACTTTTGCAGATCTCAACTTGAGAGAGGGGGAAACACTGGCGGCAAAAACACTTTTTCAGCAGTGTATCAAATTAGCTGTAGGAACTTCCGATATTGAAGTTGTTTCGCACTGTTTGGAGCAACTTGGGGATGTCAGTCGCTGGACTGCTCCAGAAGTGATGTCCAACTGGACAATAGTGTTCCTTGGGCATTGCATGAAGGTGAAAGGGAAGCGCACACTCTCCAAAGCACTCCAGCTTTTAGGAGATGTCTTCCTGGTGCAGAATGATGATAATACCGCCAAGAACTTGTTTACAGTGGCTTTGGAAGGATTTACCCAGATGGACATCCATCAGAGTAGAGCCGAATGTCTGCTCCGAATGGGAGATATTTTCAAGGGTAGTGGAGACCTCACGGCGGCAGCAAGGCTCTGGGAAGCAGCGAGGCCGCTCTTCGAGCGATCGTCTCAGGCCAACCAGGTGAAGGAGATTGAGGATAGGTTGGCTGTTGTCAGTGAAGAGATGGTGGAGCTCAGTAAGAAAAGCTTGGCCCGATTGACCGAGGTCAATGAGCCTTCTGGAGCTCTATTCGACATTGCTAATGCAGAGGTTGAATTTGAGGCCAAAAAGCTTGCTCTATTTGTGGTTTGAAGCTTTTGCCGGATACTAAGTGAACAATATCAATATCTCTTTGTTTCAGAGTCTGCATTTATTGTCTTGACAAATATATCTGTGTATCTTGTTGTTGGTACGAAATGAAATACTTTATTTATGAAACGACGAGGCACACGCAGTAATACCAGGGGGGGTAAGTGTAAGATCTGTGACCTAATAGTCGAGTGTTAGTGGGGTTTGGTTCAGCTGTAAAAATCCATTAGCGAAGATTCTTTGCCTCATCACATTCAATTCAGATTTGTGTTGCAGCAACTGATTATGCGTGGGTGATGCCACTTTGCGAGCACCCGGCGCTTCCGGCATATCCCTAGTACCTATTGCGAGCGAAGCAAAGCAATCTACTCTAAAATGCACGTGATGAGGCACAGGGCTAGAATATGCAGCTAACAACTGTAAACATGGAGGGACTGCGGCTGACAGTCCTCGAGGGAAAGAATGCCTTCAAAAATGTTCAATTTTGGGTCTTTTGCTATTGGAATAGCACCAAACGATAAGCCTCGATGGCGTGACGCGACTGATACAAAAATCAGGCCAAAAGACGAGGATAAGAACTGCAATGGAATAGGAGAGGGCGTAAGCATGATTATTCCGCAGCTTTCTGTCTGCTTTGCGAGCATTTCGCGCTTTCGGCAGATCCTTAGTATTGTACTACTTAGTCTACACCAAGAATCTGGATCGCGAGATTTTATTTTGACCTTAATGAAGATGCCGATCTATTCTCGAGACACGGTTAGACGAGTTTTTGAGGTGGAGAGCGAATAAATCAGGTGATGGATGTTCAAGAAGAGACAGTGTACGGCGGCCGCATGTCAATGACGCATAGATTTGATTTCAATCGCAGAACTGATGACGAACTGTTTAACAATGTTTAGAACATGGTCGGCGCAGCCACTTTGCATGTTTGAGTGCTGAGATGAAGCTCCATTCGCCGCATCAACTTGCAAATAGTTTCGCAAAGGGGTCCATTGCTCGAAGCATTGTCACCACCACTGGCGACTAATGAATGCCAGTCAGAATACATAGTGTTTTAGATTTAAGGGATTTTGCAGGCGGGTGAATGTGCTTAAATCCACAGTTCGCAACCAACTGTGTCTCTCTCTTTTTAAAATAACATTTCTCTGAAGCTTTTAAACTCTGCTTTCGGGAGATCAGGCCCGAGGCTGTGGAAGCGCCCAATCAGCACCTTGAGTCTGACGTACATAAACGTAAGTCGGCGCCGCGCCTATAAAAGTGTACACAAAACCAACCTTCGCGTAAACACTCATTCAAGCTCCGGTTTGCCAGGGCTGATGATTGGCATTGTGTACATTTTTTATAGGCACACGCATTCATCAATTCTGCCAAGAATCGACTACATTAGGAGAAAAGTCTGCTCAGCGGAGAGAATTATTTGCTTGACAATATGTTTGGAAAGAGGGTGGGAGGCGGCCAACCAGCCTCTTGTGATGATAACAGTTGGGCCAACTGTGCTCGCACTACAGTCCGAGGTGAGCCGTGAAATCCCAATATTCCGTGCCATACACTGCATTCAAGGGTCTCCTAGACTCAGTTTGTCAAGGATTGCGTAGGTCTGGCAAGGTAAGCGTAGGCGGCTACACACGCTCTGTGTAGCTGAGTCTAAGCTCGTCTAGGTGTGTCCAGGAGCCTGTGTAGCCGCCTATACTCACCTTGCCAGGACCTACGCAATCCTTGGCAAACTGAGTGTAGGTTTGTGTAGGTCTCAGTCTAGGTGCTCCTTGAATGCAGTGATAATAGCCTCAGCTGTTTAGTCTGGACAATTGATAATTCCCCCTGAGGTGTATGTTGGACATGGTCTGCTCCAGCTGTGTTTTCAAGACAACTATGACATGGGTTCTTTGAACACTTCTTGTTGTAGCCTGTTTAATCTGTAAAATTGGTCAGTTCCCCTGCGGTGTACCTCAAACAGTCAGCTTCAGCTGTGCGTTCAAGACACCTATGTATTGTGTTCTTTGAAAATTTGGTGAAGTGGTCAGTTTTAAATCCCCGACATCTTTGGGCAAGGATTGGCTTGCCAGTACTGTGTGCAAGAAGGGAAAGCATCAGCCATCACAGGTGAGCGTGCCTGGGGGGAAACAGGAAACATGGGCAAGTGGGTGGATAGTAGGGCTCCAACCGTTTAGTTTTCGTTTACTGGAGCCTGTAAACTAAACGGTAAATGGTACGTAAACGTTTACAACCATTTACAAATATTTAAAAATGATATAGATATATATATATATATCTATATCTATATATATTGGATAAATAGCGAGTACCGCAAAACTTGTGAAAATATATTAGGGAAGCTACCGGAACTTGTACAAGCCAGCCTTAAGCCACGCTCTCGTGAAAATCACCCCCATTATGGTTTCTTCTATTAAACAGGAGCGAAGATCCTGGCAGAGCTGTCGGGCCGACGAAAAGAGGTGATCGATGGAAACACTCGTCCCCGGGATTGCAAAGAAGTCGTAGGCTGAATTTTGCGTCCGGGGCGAGAGTCACGAGCTGCCATGAAGAACAGCACGGAGACATGTTTGGTCGCATCGGGAAACAATTTGGTCCGTGCGCGAATAATCACGTTGGCCTCAAACAAGCAAGAAGGACACGTGTCGTTGGCGGTGGTGGCGCGAGCCGCAAGTGTTTTGTGCAAACAGCGCTTACCACCCGATCAGTGCAAAGGCAACAGCCGAGCACTGCCATCTGCGCGTCGATGCCGTGAGTGGAAGCATTGATGAGACAGACGTCTTTGATACACGTCATTGGAGAAAAAATTGGTGAAAAATGTTACCGTTTACCGTTTAGTTTACCGTTTGTTTATTGTTTACAGGGGTCAGTAAACTAAATGGTTAAAAATACCATTTACAAATGTTTATAAATGTTTAAAAATGAAAACGGTTGGAGCCCTAGTGGATAGAGAAGCGAGAAACATAGCTAAAAGGGACGTAAGAGAGGGCAGAGCACAATCTAAGGAGAAACCTAAAAAATGGATCCACGTGATGAGCCCGATGAAAGCAAAGAGAAGAATCTGTGGGGAGCCAGAGGAACAGAATGTAGAGGGATCCTGATATATGTGACCTAGCATGAAGATGTTCAAGTCGCAGTTTTGAGCTGAACCACTGTGGAAAACGGAAGGAGCGAATTTCATGGCATAATGTAGTGAAATTCATGTTTCACTTCGTTTTTAAGTGAAACCAAATTCTCATGGTATGGAGTGAAATTTTTCATTTCACTGTGTTTTAGGGTGAAATTTATTTTCACTCTGTTCTGGCATGAAATTCACTCCATGAAGACAAATCCAAAATATGGTTCACAGTGCACATGAGATCTCATCATTCTTGATGATAATTCATTTTTCTGGTGAATTCCTAGTCTCCCTAGTCAGACCATAGATCAAGGTCATTTTTTTTTTTGGAGAATTTGAAGAGTGCAAAAAAATAACCTGATATATGGTCTGATTCCACTTGCACATCAAAGGCCGTAGATCAGGCTTCCCAATTAGGACAGTCCCAATCGGGAAGCCCGGCTGCGGGAGTTCAGTGGCACTGGCTAAGCAGTCGAGGTCATGTTGCTGTAAGAATCAATAAATCTGTACCTCCCCAATGGCTCCCTAAATTCAAATCACAAATTTCGGTGTTCGGTGCACGTTTTGGTTGGTGCAGCTGTGTGGCTGTGCATCTAGTTCCCAAGATACTTGACCTGCAGAATTTTGGTTTTCAAAGGCATCACGATAAAATAAATTCAAATGAGCATACAGGTCGGTGCTTTATACCGCCTTCACCTTACTGCCACTTGTGTATTGAGTGCAGCATAAACAATGTGGCAGAAGCTCGACCTACGGCTAACACATGACGACTAAAACTAGACTAGTAAATTCCAGCGAAGTGCTACAGGTTGAAAGATATTTTGAGATTTGCAGCTTAATGAAGCTCTTTCACGCAAAGTGGCCTCAGACAACTCTTGTAGCCCTCATCAAGCTTTTAAAAACTTTTGTTTTGGGTCTATTTGTAGATGGGTCACCCAGCTTTGACTCCTTTGTTCAGATTAATGGTTTACTCACCTACAACTCAGTCCCAGCCACTATAGGTGTAAATTTAAAAGTATAAAACAATGAGGAAGTGGCGAGTATAGTGGGGTTGAATTGTGTGGTTGGGTAGGACAAGCCCACGGTACTAATATATAGCTCCTGCTTTCAGTCCATCCCACAGTCACTTTAGTCTAGTTGTATTTTGTACTTCCTTGTATTATGTCCATCACGCTAAGGTTGCACGTTCAATCCTCACTATAAATCCTCTATTCAGTGAATTGTACCAAATATATCTCATCTTTCTCTTTATAAAATTGTCTCTGTCTGTCCAAAGGCTTTTACAGCCGTTTGCAGTACAACAGGTGAAATAGGAGTATGTTTGACGCGGCTACCTTTGTTTCAGGTGTGGTGGGAGACATGTGTCAATGTTAGCACTGGGGCAGTGTCTGTCAATCTTTGTCGGTGACGTAGTGACGGCCATGCCGAATGGTCGATTGCTTGTGGGCCGTAGGGTGTGACACGGGTGGATGCCAGTCACACCGTACCCGTGACCCGGGACACCGTACCCGTCACACTATTGTAATAACTGCGACAAGTTCACTAAAAACACTGGTTTTATGCTCGGAGCGAAGCCAAGGCCCATCTTGTCTTTCCGTCCATCATTCTCCCTCTGCAGATGCTCCAAATTCTCTCCACAAATGGCTTTCCGGTCTCTGCCCTAGGATCTTGTTTATTATGCTTGTTTGTAAACATGTTTATAAACAGCTGTTTATAAACCGGTTTTTAATCCCTCTGGGTAAAATAGCCTGTTTTTAATTATCTAAGCCTGGGCCAGGAGTCAGCCCAGAGAACCAACAACTCCCCAGAATTTCCACTTGGAGGCTGGTGGTCAATTTTGAGCTCAGGATCAGTTTATTCAACCCATCACCAGTTGATAACCAGTGTAGCAACACTGAAATGGGATTTTTTGATGTTTGGTCGCAGATAAGCTGATGGGTGTTGGGTCAATAGGTTGGGTGAAAACCTCAAAGCAATTCTGAGTCACGCAGATTGGCCCGAGAACACCAAGATGTTTTCCCGTCTGATGGCAAAGTTGGTGGGAAGAGCTTTGGAAGAGCTCCTGGAATAGGGAGACCGAAAAACTCGAATTTTCGGCTAAATTTGAGAGTCTGTTACGTTTATAAACAGCCTGTTTACCAACGAAAAATTATAAACAGTTTATAACACCCCTGGGAATTAAAAACAAGACCCTAGCAGAGTCTGCCCCTCTTCATACAACCGATGTAGTACGGCGGGGAGCGCGTTAGGTGACAGTGTCGGCCCTTCCGCACTTCCGTTATGTGCTTGCTGTATCCTTTCACGCCGAAATTAACGATACTAACGCGTCCCCAGATCCATATTTTTCGTTCTGGAACCCGCGAACGACTGTATGAGCACTCCCACCGCCCGGAGGTGCCGCGTCGCGAGACTCTCCGCATCTCGCAGCAGCACACCGCGGGAAGGAGGTGAGCGGGGGTAGGCTGGGTTTCATAGGAAGGTGATGAGCGATTTTTTTTCACCATATTGGCCCTGGTACCTTTTTCTGGGCCTGGTTGGAGACACTTTACGCTTGATGTACGGAACGCAGAATTCCGGACTCCTATAGTCTTCATATCGGATCTAACTTAAATAACATATATAGAGAGTGTACTATGTATCCACAGTGCACGTATTTTGGATGTTGCAGAGAGAGGCATTGTGCACTCGTGAACCACTTTCTTTCAAAGGTACGCTGCAAGCTCTGAACTTTGTACTATCGTTGGTACTAGCATCGTATCGTGGCTGTTGGTCATCAAATTGCCGCTAAGGGTGCAGTGATTGACCCAACCGTGTACAAGTTGCCGCCGGACATCCCGCCGCTCGGCATCGGGCGGCTTTCCAGCCGCTACCCTTCGCTTACCCATTCCCTCTTTGACTTGTGGGCATCTACTGACAGACCAACCAACCGTGCGTGGGAGGAAGGAACAGGTGTGTGCGAGGTGGAACAACAGAAAGCTCAAGAGCCTGGGCCTATCCACAGCAACGACGAGGGCTTGGAGCGACGAGGGACAGAATCGGGGGCAAAATGAATCGTATAGAACACCCTACTAGATACAGAATATATAATGAGTAGAAATAGGAGAGAAATGGAAGTGTACCGTGTCTCAGATCAAAACTAAATAAACTACAATGCAGCGGCTAATCTTGAGTGCGGAGGCTGTGAGCGGCGGCGACGGCATCGGGGGACGAGCAGGGGAGGCGCGAGGGACGAGCAGGACGAAGGTTGGCGCGACGTGGTCGTGGAAGAAAGCAAGACGCGATCGTGTTTGGATAGGAAGTTCTCGGTGATCTCGGATACGTCGTTTACGGACTCAGCGGGACGCGAAGCGCGTCACTACAGTGTTTTCACTCACTCGAAGGGTTTGCAAAGAGATTAACGCTAGCGAGACAGAGATAGCAGCGGCGGTCTGATAACGAGATATGACTTGCATACGAAGCGCTAAACAGTGAAGGAGAATTACCGTATCCAAGTCTGAGGAAAGCTTGTATTGTACGGGAGACACCTCTTCCTCCCCTTGAATATCCGGGATTAGAAGCCAGCGATAGCGAGACAGAGAGAGCAGCGGCGGTCTGACAACGAGATATGACCCAAGTACATACAAAGCGCTGAACAGTGAAGGAGAATTTCCATATCCTGATCTGAGGAAAGCTTGTATTGTAGACGAGGTAACTCTTCCCCCTCTTGAATATTCGGGATTAGGAGCCGGCGGGGGCGAGAATGAGTCTAAATCGGAATCTGAATCTGAGCGCGTCACGGTTGGGCGTTTTTCAAGTGGAGAGCAATTGTAAGTTACTAGGGCGGGAGAGCGAGTCAAGGGAGAGGGAACCCGTAACTCTATAACCCATAACCCATAGCCCATCACCCGCGCACGAACCTCAGACCCCTGCCCCGAAAACGCGTTCGCTCGGCGCACAGCCTCAAGTCAATTCGACGGTAGTGAAGGGGCGGGGGCGTCAAACTCGAAGATTGAAGACACAGATGCAGACGCAGCTTGAAGCAGACGCAGACAGAGACGCCGACCCAGAACGTAAGTAGCCCGGGGAGAGGTGGACCGAAGATCACGAAGAAGTGGGACGTGGACGCAGATACAGACGCGATTAGCGGCAGCGAAACTGCGAAACTGAACGGTGCGGACGCATGGGCGGGACTGGAACTGGGGCATGAACGCTGACTGTGACTAGGTCTGATGAAGGGTGGGGAGAGACGAGAAGAGCGGGGGAGGAGGAATGGTGCTCAGACGAGGACGGGGCTGGGACGCGGGGAGGAAAAAAAACGGTTCAACGAGGAGGAACGCAACGGCGGAACGCAATGAACGCACCCACACATGGGAACGGCGGTAGGACTGGGACCGCGGACTGAAGAATGGGAAGGCTGCGCTCGTCACGGTACGATCCAAGTGTTTGAAGATAAGGAAGTGATGCGATCCCGGTCCAAACCAAGTCGTGTTTGTGTGAAGGCTCAACAAGTAAGATTCTATTCATTTGGATAAACGTTATACTTCGCATAAAAACGTATAAAAACATGTTCGTTCGTTGGAAGAAAGCGTTCATGGAAAGCGTTCGTGGTAAGCGTAGAAAGCGTGCAAAAGATAATTCGTTCGTTCGTTCGTTCGTGCGGGACCTCCGGGACCTCCTAGCGCGAGCGGTGAGTGACACACCCTCACCCACTCAATCAAGCACCACGTACCACTCTCCACTCTAATTCGAGCCCGACGACCCCTGGCGTTTATGTCCAGGCACCGCATGCGGCTGTTGCCCAATGCGGGGCTCGCGCACGAAGAGCGGCTGCACAGGCGACGCCACGGGTGCCTTGATGTCCTGCCAATAGTCGTACCCCACGAGCGGCTGGCTGATGAGCGGCTTTTGGAACTGGCCCATCACGCTAGTCTCGCGTTTGCCGATCGTGCTTGGAGCGAACTTCGCCGCCCCAGCACCGGGGGAGTTGGCAGGAGCGGTACCCTCGGCATCGCGCTGCCACGTCCACCCTCCAACGCGGTTGCGCCAGTGCGTCGTAGAAGCCTTGGAGCGCCGGCGGATGAGGAAGGCAGTGGTGAGCAGCAGGGCGAGGAGCACGGCGAGGCCGGCAACGACGCCGCCTGCGATTTTGCCTTTGTTTGACTTTGTGCTCCCGCTTGCGCTGCTCAAGTCGGTGGGGACGGGGACGTAGGTCAGCCCCCCCAAGATAACGACAACGGGAGGGTCGGAGCGGGGCCGGAGGAGAGGCCGTTGACGGACAGCGCGGGGTCGGTGGGCCGGGAGACAGAGGACAGGCCGTTCACCGAGACAGCATCGGCTTGCGCACGGGCCAGGAGGGCGGCGGCGAGGCTGAGGAGGAGGCTGGCGCGGAGGCGCATTGTCTTCGTCGTTGTGGGCGGAGACAAGACGACAGGCTGTTGTCACGTCATTTCAATATTAAGTACTTCAACGGATTGATCCCATCAGATGTTCGGTGATAAGAGAGATAAGGCTCGCACCACGATGTGGATTCAGGCTGGAGAATTCGTCCTTGATTTGTGAAAAATCTGTGAGCAGTAAGAATGGCGCCTTCTGATGCTCGCAACCCTCGATCTGATACGAATCATTCAATACA